>CAJOBZ010000008.1:4970000-5647500 GCA_905332375.1 Pieris macdunnoughi
CCCCCCCCCCCCCCCCCCCCCCCCCCCCCCCCCCCCCCCCCCCCCCCCCCCCCCCCCCCCCCCCCCCCCCCCCCCCCCCCCCCCCCCCCCCCCCCCCCCCCCCCCCCCCCCCCCCCCCCCCCCCCCCCCCCCCCCCCCCCCCCCCCCCCCCCCCCCCCCCCCCCCCCCCCCCCCCCCCCCCCCCCCCCCCCCCCCCCCCCCCCCCCCCCCCCCCCCCCCCCCCCCCCCCCCCCCCCCCCCCCCCCCCCAAAAACCCCCCCCCCCCCCCCCCCCCCCCCCCCCCCCCCCAAACCCCCCCCCCCCCCCCCCCCCCAAACCCCCCCCCCCCCCCCCCCCCCCCCCCCCCCCCCCCCCCCCCCCCCCCCCCCCCCCCCCCCCCCCCCCCCCCCCCCCCCCCCCCCCCCCCCCCCCCCCCCCCCCCCCCCCCCCCCCCCCCCCCCCCCCCCCCCCCCCCCCCCCCCCCCCCCCCCCCCCCCCCCCCCCCCCCCCCCCCCCCCCCCCCCCCCCCCCCCCCCCCCCCCCCCCCCCCCCCCCCCCCCCCCCAACCCCCCCCCCCCCCCCCCCCCCCCCCCCCCCCCCCCCCCCCCCCCCCCCCCCCCCCCCCCCCCCCCCCCCCCCCCCCCCCCCCCCCCCCCCCCCCCCCCCCCCCCCCCCCCCCCCCCCCCCCCCCCCCCCCCCCCCCCCCCCCCCCCCCCCCCCCCCCCCCCCCCCCCCCCCCCCCCCCCCCCCCCCCCCCCCCCCCCCCCCCCCCCCCCCCCCCCCCCCCCCCCCCCCCCCCCCCCCCCCCCCCCCCCCCCCCCCCCCCCCCCCCCCCCCCCCCCCCCCCCCCCCCCCCCCCCCCCCCCCCCCCCCCCCCCCCCCCCCCCCCCCCCCCCCCCCCCCCCCCCCCCCCCCCCCCCCCCCCCCCCCCCCCCCCCCCCCCCCCCACCCCCCCCCCCCCCCCCCCCCCCCCCCCCCCCCCCCCCCCCCCCCCCCCCCCCCCCCCCCCCCCCCCCCCCCCCCCCCCCCCCCCCCCCCCCCCCCCCCCCCCCCCCCCCCCCCCCCCCCCCCCCCCCCCCCCCCCCCCCCCCCCCCCCCCCCCCCCCCCCCCCCCCCCCCCCCCCCCCCCCCCCCCCCCCCCCCCCCCCCCCCCCCCCCCCCCCCCCCCCCCCCCCCCCCCCCCCCCCCCCCCCCCCCCCCCCCCCCCCCCCCCCCCCCCCCCCCCCCCCCCCCCCCCCCCCCCCCCCCCCCCCCCCCCCCCCCCCCCCCCCCCCCCCCCCCCCCCCCCCCCCCCCCCCCCCCCCCCCCCCCCCCCCCCCCCCCCCCCCCCCCCCCCCCCCCCCCCCCCCCCCCCCCCCCCCCCCCCCCCCCCCCCCCCCCCCCCCCCCCCCCCCCCCCCCCCCCCCCCCCCCCCCCCCCCCCCCCCCCCCCCCCCCCCCCCCCCCCCCCCCCCCCCCCCCCCCCCCCCCCCCCCCCCCCCCCCCCCCCCCCCCTTAACCTTTTCAAGCAGGACCTTAATTTCCGAGATTGGAAACAGACCAATATAGCCCTGCCACATTTTGTAATGCGTAATAAATAATACGAGTATCTGTATAGGTTTGGTATCCATCCGTTCATTTACAAATTTTTCGTTACTATTGTCTAATATCAAAATAAATGTTGTCCGTAACTATAATATGTATTAAACTAACCTAAAAGTTTTTATACATAAACCATTTTTATGTGTATTCAAATAAATGATAGATGGGTTCCTTTATACGATAGTGTCACAAATAAGAAGCAAACGGTAACAATGTATCTAATTAGGGTTTATTTCAAAAAATGTATGTGATTGAGAATGTTTAGGTTTCATCAAGTCAAAATTCTGATGTTTCTGACTGCTGAATTCACTGTTACTATGTCTATCTAATATAAGTTAGTATTTTCCTTATAATTAGGGCAAAAAATAAAAAATAAAATGTTCGATACATTTATTATGCTGCATATTCATTATAAGATTATTATATATTTTCATGTCCTTTTCAGAGTCCATAAGCGAAGCGTAGGTCGTCGTTACTTTTTTCGTCGTTTATTTTTTTTTACTTTTTTCACTCTTTTGAGTTGTATGCTTAAAACTATGCTATTCGATAAACATGTCTTGTTTGTTTAATAATTTTAATATTTATTGCGTATTTAGATCACGCGGGGGCCGCACTGTTGGTTGTAGTATTGGACGTCGTTGAAGTATTGTCGTCAGGTTCGTTGATTTGCAACCATGGCATTCTTCTCTGAAGTTCTTGTCTGGAAGAGGACATTAGACATTTTACAAATATATGAATATATATGTTTATATCCAATTGAACATTGCATGAAGACATTTTTCTATCTTGATTATGACATCCTAACTAAATAAATACTGTTATATTCAAATGGCTCATTATTTACATAAACCGGGACAATGGATTCCATGAGACATCGTGCGTCAAAACAGTTTGTAGGTTAAGTTTTTGTTTTGGAAAGTGAGAATTGTCGCTTATGGAGTGGTGTGATGAAAAATATTTAAAGTTAAAAAAATAAATAAAACGTCCTCAAAGTCCTCAGTTGACATTCTTGTAAAGTTTTTAAACTAGACTAGGAAAATAAAATAAGCATGCTCATACATTCATACTAGATATACAAAAAGGTACCTGTATTTTGGATGACTTATAGCGTAGACCCACGGATCAATGCAAGCGACTGCCTTACACGTTATCGCAGGAATCATTGTCACCTGTGGAGTCAATTGCTTTCATACTATATGTTTATGGAAACAAATTTAAATTGAAACAAAATCAGTTATGTATTAAACATTTAGACTTTGACAAAAGTATCTACCATTAACAAGGTCACATATTATTGGCAAAATAATGCTTATTTCGGTATGATAGGGTTTTGAAATCTAACCTTATGACGTAATGTAACGAATACCTATTGTATGTATGTGTTTCTAATTTAATAAATTTACTTTAAGATTGTAAAATACCCTTTTTGTGTTATTTGAAATCTTACCCCGGGAGTCAAAAGATTTTGGTCGCCAAACGCCCCTATCAGCGACATGACACCATACGGTGTCCATGATGTCACGAATAAGAAGCAAACCGTAAGAGCTGCTTTTGCGATTCTAATTTCTGCAGACTCGGCCGCTGCATTCTGGTTCGATCGCAGTGACTCCACGTTCATTTTCTTTGCTTGTTCCCTGTTATTTATTCAATTGTTTTAATGAACCATCTTTGTACACACTATGTACAATAAACGGTCTTAAACGTAATCTCTCTGTTGTAGAGTTATGATCCCGTGATAATAATAAGGACAGTGTCCGTGCAATAAAATTATAAGAAATATCCACAAAAATGCTTTACAGTATCTAGGAAGAATATTCGATTAGTGGGGAGAAAATACATAGCACTCGCCTTTTTTACAAGATTGTGGCAGATGATGACATGAATACCTAACCAAATGGGCTTAAGATTGTCTGCTTCAATGTATAATTATTATTATAAAGACCTATTCAACTGTACCTCCAGAATGTCCATGTTACAAATAAATTATTTCCAAATAATAGTTACCGCAGAGCTGCTTCGTGTGCAAACACTTGTTTCACGATGCCGCTGTAGAAGTAGATGATACATGACATTGGGAATACGTAACTGCATACAAATATGCAGCCCACGAACAATTTATTGTCGAATGTTGTTGTCAAATAGTCGAATGTGCAGGAGGTAAGGAAGCCCTCTGGAAGTGTTACAGTACCTATTCATTATTATTTACTTTTGAGGTTCGGACATAAACTTTGTATTTGTATTTTAAAAAATTATCGCCATATTATTTTTTTAACAATTTAAAACTGATTTCGCTCAATCTCAAAACGTGAGTGGTTTTGTATCACCTTTACTGTACATTTAAATTTAACTTAGCAGAGATATATGGATATACGATCTTAATAATAGTCAAGGGACTTTTCAAACACCAACAAAGCCAACCTGTGAGTAGCTCAGTTTGGCTTAAACTTAGAAAATATATTAATGAATGCTCACCGGGTACAAATCGTCCCCACACCTTAAACAATGGCATCAAAGACCATGGAGTCGTGTAGATCCATATAAAGGCTATCATTAGTAACACTTTCCCTTTTGACAATCGACCATCAAGAGGTCTAGTTATTGTTGAATGCCTGTTCGAAAATAATGGTATAATAAATATAATCAAAAACACTTATGTGTTGTTGTTTAATTAAGTTTCCTTTGAAAACATTTATGTACCTGTCGTAAGCGATACAAGCGTTGGTCATACCAGCTCCAATACCACTATAAGATCCCATGACTGCAAATATTTGACACCACATTGCTCCGGCGGCAAAGCCCTTCATTGCGCTATTATAGATGAATATAGGTGCTTTTAACATCATGATGAAGTCAAATATAGCTAAATTTAAAATTAGAAAGTTGCTCGCTGTTCGTAAAGATTTTGTCCTAAAAAAAGATGCAATAATGTTATCGATTGATAAGAAGAAGAAGAAGATATGAAGATTATTTAAACTAATGTACAGATGAACCTTTAACCATGTACACGGTTTGTATATCAAAGAAGTTAGTCTAGTATTATCTAAAATAAAGGATAGTTTAAAATAAGCAATATTAAGCTAAAACAAAAAACTCTTATTTTCCGTAATATTTGGGTCTACACAGTCGCCAGGCAACTAGCACTGTTGGACCGGTTTCATCCAAAACAATAGCAACGAATTACAAGGTTTTATTTCATCCCATTATGTTCTATATATGAGCATGAACTTACGAGGCGAATATAAATATGACCATTCCGTTTCCAATAAGGGCGGCCGCAGTGAAAAAGCAGTAGAGAAGACATAAAGCTGTGTGTGCACTCGCGGGTGGTTCTGGATATTTAAACCAGTGCTCTGGTATCATTTCCAGGTCTTCGCCAGTCAAACCCTCACCCAGCATTTTTTCACCCCCTGACCTGTTTAATTGGTGTAATTAATTTATAAATTGAGTCTCATTTTTACGTCCATAATAAAACTATCTCAAAAGACATTCGTATATGAAAATATATGTCCAACACAATATACAATAACAGTGTTTCAATCTTTAAATAAACAAAAAAATAAAGTTAGTCTATTCATTTCCTTATATATTAAGTATTGCCTATTTAGAATGTATTATATACCTACAAGTGCTAATTTAGAGTTTGGACACAATTGCATTAATTCGGAATAGCAGTATTACAAATAAAATAAGAACAAAACAATACCTTAAGGGGGCAAAATATGCCCCATAAATGTTGTAATATTCCGTCCTGTTGTCCATATCTTGCGTTGGGATCATGATTGAGCAGTCCTCGATAGTTGCGAGAAGAACAACCTCATTGACTGACTGCTGTCCGTTGTGGCCCAGTCTCCGATTTTATACTATTCTTAACGAGATTTACGGGATAATCCACTGATAGGATTAGTAGTGATTTTTACGGCTGTCGTGGCTTTTGTGCTGATCAAGGCAGATTTGTGCGTTGTGTGAATACAGCTGATTATAGGCGTTACAATAATGGGAAACCTTATTTAATCCGTTCCTGGTATTTTTTGTAATAACTATTTAGTATTGTATTGGCTAAGGGGTTTACTGGTCGTTGATGCGGCGGTGAAGAATATAAGTAAGGTAATAAAAATATTAAATGCAATTATTCAAATTAAATTATTTAAAATAAATCATGACACATTTGAGTATTCACCCATTGTAAAATTACGCACTCGTATGTTATGTATGGTGTGCTTGAATTACTTTTAGGAGAAAACATTCTTTTGTCAGAACAAAAAGTTTCTTATAATTACAATTTTCCAATTTAGTTGAATTTTACAACAATTACTATTTTCTTCAACAGGATTTAACGTACGAGCGAAAATTAAGTTAACATTTTAAAACTGTTCTAACGTTTTTAACATGGTTCTCCTGAATTTAAAATAAATTTATCACTTAGGTTTAATAAATAACGGAGATGAATAAAGAACAAAGTTTGTATAATCAACAAATTTAATAGACATCACAACAACCATTTGGATTAAGTATCTACGTTAAATTTAGGTTTCTAGGTATAAGAAATATAATTAATACAAAACGTCGATTATAAAAGTTCCTTACAAATTGGCATTTTACTTCAGTCAAAGATGCCATTGTCTCAGACAAGTTTATTAACTTTTACCGAAATTTCTTTTTTTGTAAATTTTATAAAAACAATTAGGGTCTTCGAATAACAAGATACATATTAATATTAACCTTATATACAATGTCTACAGGTATAAATATGTATATACAATGGTGCAAAATCTGATATACGAGTATTGAACAGTGAATAAAATAGTCCTTGTAGGAAGGAACAACTTTTTAAACCGGGTGAGATTAGACGAAAAACTTTTTTTAACAGAAGTATTTTTATTCAAAAAATTACGCGTCAAAACGTCTTATTAACTGTTCTCTCTTTTATCTGTCTTATTCCATCACAATGTAAAAAAGAAAAATATAATATAATATGATAAAAAGAGACTGAATGCTAATAGTTTAATTTTTGATTAGAGGGATTTGTATAACGCAATACTGGATAATTTGTCATAAAAACGGTTATAACAAAGCGCAAAGAAAATTCAAAATAGAACAGAAACTATTTCCAGTTCACTGGGTATCCTGTTTTTTTTATGTAGGAGGAGGTAAACGGGCATGAGGCTCTCCTGATGTTAAGTGATACCGCCACCATTGCCAGAAGGCCCACAAGTGCGTTGACGGCATTTTAAGAATTGGTACGCTCTTTTCTTGAAGGACCCTAAGTCGAATTGTTATGTCTGATAGTTAAATGCGTTCAAATTAAAATACACCGTAGAATGTTTTTCTTGCCAACGTAGTGTTTATTCCATTACCGGCAACGCACTCGCGAGCCCTCTGGCATTGAGAGTGTCCATGGGCGGCGGTATCACTTAACATCAGGTGAGCCTCCTGCCCGTTTGCCCCCCCGTTCTATAAAAAAAAAAAAAAACGAATGTCTAATAATGCTGTTAAAAATACGTTGATCTGAGTTTACAATACATTCTAAATTGTATCTATTCATTGAATGAAAGGTATACCACGAAGATAAAACTACACAATAGAGAAATTTATTACTGTTAACAACATTTAATGTGTTTTGTTAATTTATTTAACATTAGACATAGATTACGAGTATACACACATTATATATAGTCTGTACGTGTGTAATTTTGAGCAAAATATGTAATTTATATCAATTATTAATGCGTCAAAAACAATCATAATATATTAATGAATGTGAAGGTTGTGCAAGGTTATATAAAAACAAGTTAATTTTTACGAATAAGCATATACATTTACCAAACATAATTTTATGCGTTGAACTCTTTAATATCGCACCACAAGTGCTACATCAAAACTATCAGTTTTACTCAGAGTCGTCCATTAATTATCTGTCATTAAAATATATTTAAAAATACGCTGCTGTTACGAATTTTTTGCCCAATTGCTTAACGACTGATTCAGAGATAGATTCTTTATCCAAGAAACCGGTCGTAATTGCTACGTGATATAGATTGTATTTGGGCTCTTATGGACGACTCTAAATAACCGGAGTAAATATAAATGTTACTGATAAAATGGACAGTATAGAGTTACATTTTATATGCACTTATAAATGGGTATATAAAATATTTGAACTAAATCTCATTGTCAGTAGAGTTACACAACATAAATGTACAAAATTTTTTTGTTTTTGTTTGACAATATTATTATCGTTTCTCCAGAATTCCAACCCGAAATCAAATACTAAATGACCCACCTATAGGATTATTAGAAAATACATATTGTTCTCCTAGCCTGTGGAAATCAATATATGAATCTTCAACAACGATTTTGTTTAGTCGTTAGTTGACGTCATTAAGGTTTTTTGTTAGGTAGTGTCAATATCAGCGGCAGTTAAAATGTATTAAGTCAATCATTAAAATTGTCTGGAAAAGAGGTTCCTTTACTTTAATATTATTGAACCTGCATTCAACGTAATATAAAGTTAATTATAAATAACTAAAAAGTTAAAAAAAATATTTCATAAATGTTAGTTTATTAACTTGTGACAATTAATGTATATATTATATAAATGTACTACACGGAACGACAAACTAAAAACCATAGTTATTCATTTGTTTAGTTTATGGTTAATATTTTTTACAAAATTCGCTTTAATCAGTCTTTCATCTTAAAATGAGTGTGTGATACCTTGTATGCTTGAGTGTGGTTTTTAAGAATGTGCTAAGTGCAAAATATTTTTAGGTTTCAAATTATTATTAAGCTATTTTATAGTACATTTATGAAGCCCGAGCATAGTTATATTAGTCTAGCCATAGTGAAGTTAATGTTTTAATTAGGCCATAGTTTATCTTTCTCGAAACCGACTTCAGAACCGAACAACTACGAACGACTAAATAATTCTAAGGTCAGGTAATATACGAAAAATGTCATTTAAAACCTTAAAATGCCATAGTTATCCAAATTGATTATTATCAGTTATTAATATGAGATCAATTTAAAGAAAAATCATGTTATACTTATTAGAGCCCTTAAAAGTCAGGTTTATTTTTCAAGAAATGTATGAATAGTATCTACTTAAACAATAGTAAAGAGTACGTGCTTTTTTGTAGTATTATATAAAAGAACTATAAAAATTAAACCCAACCTTATAACTTATAAGAGAAGTCGGTGAAGTTTGCTTGAGATTTGCATTGCATTATTTGAACACTTAAAGCGTTAAGGAGCTGAAAATATGTTTTACCTTTATCAATTGTCTTCTAATTTTTTGACTTCTTCAACATTTTCATTTTCCACAGTTAATATACATGTTTCAGTCTGTAGAGAGGACCTGAGGGAATATGGAGAGAGAGAGGGGGAGCGCTACTTGCTCGGATTTCACGTTCTATTGATAAGTGAACCATTTCTACCGCGTCAGGAGTTCCATTGTCACCTCTGAAAATATTGTAAAAAAAATGTTTTTCAATATTTTACTACCGGCAGTGCAGTGCTATGTATTTTTTTGGATTTCATGTATTAATTTAGATGACTAGTGAAACAAAGACAAATATATCTTACCTCGGAGGAGATTCTTCTATACCGTTTATCGTATTCATTCGCTCACTTGATACCGCTAAAACAGACAAAAACTTACAGCAATAATAATATTTTTTATAGCTTTTAATTTAATTATATTATAAAGCGTGAGTGCAAACGGCTCCAGCCTAATACCAATTGACGATCTCCATGGATTAATACCTGCAAATTTACTCTCTGGTTTATTAATAGAAGTCTCTCGTTTGTTGAAGCATCCTTAGAACTAGTGTACCTGGTACTAGACGTTTAAGGCGTGAACCTAATGGCAGCTTATACGTATTTATTTACGACTATTTATTTAGGGTATGTTCCGATATACACTGCGACCACTGTACAGAGTACCGTCAATTTAGTATACTGTGAAACCGTTTCTCTATAGCCAGCTATACTGGTTACAATTTAAAACGGAACGCAGTCCAGTATACTAGTCAGCTTCGTTTTTCGACACAGTTTTCAAATGAGTGCATCAAAGTTTTTCAATTCAACAAGAAAAACTATTATTGGAGTATTATCGCATTAAAAAAATCTATATTAATATTAACTGTCAATTGAATTAATACTACAAAGAAAGTAAGTTAGAATTTTAAATGTTTGTTATTAAACTGTAAGTTATATCAGCCGTTAGGCATTCAAGTGGTTTTGATTGATCACGTGATCAAAGCACTGCGAGTACCTTACCTCGAAAACGCCAGTGCTCGCAGTAGAAGTATAGCGGGGATTTGTGACGTCATATATTTCCCTAGGACGCTGCGGCTGTATACTGGCAGTCCATAGCGGAACGAATTTTTGAACAGTGGGAGCACTATACAGTACTCGCAGTGTATATCGGAACATACCCTTACACTTAAACGCACATATAAAAAAAATTAAATCAAATTTGACATTATATACATGTCATTACATTATATGTGACAGCCGTTAATTTCTATAGAATTTTTTTTACGAAATTCGACTGATAGAACATGGGTATGAATGTTATCAATTTACTTTTTAATCACATTACTGAAAAATCTAATATGTATTGTCAAATAAGTACGTACGATGCGAAATGTCTTCAACGAGGCGCTGCTGCCTCGCTAGGGGGCGTCTTCGTGTATTATCTTTTACTCGTAAGGTGACACCAGCGCATGCTCCGCTACCATGAAGATCTAGTGCTAACGAAGACTGTGATCCACATTCAGATTCCGCTGCACTGGCGCTATAAATGTTTAATAGCACGAAGAAGGTCTTATTTAATTTAAATTACATAACATTACAAGAAAAAGCTTATCTGGTACAGACACTTGTGTATTAATTTATTTCACACATTTGTATATTGAGAGTTATTTCATGAAGAGTTAACTTTTTTATAAAGGTTTTTAACTTGTATACATTTAACAGACTGAATAACTTTTAATAAAATCATTAAAATATATGATTAGCTTAGAAATTCTTGTAAAAACCTTTTTTTTTAATAAATATAATATAAAACATATGTTTATCCGCAACCTCACTTAGTGTTTAGTCATATACGGCCTATTAGAGAGTACGCCTTACTAAGAGGTGCTTTTTTATCCACTGTATGAAGGAGCCAAGATTGAATGGGGTAAGGAGTCCTTCGCTGAGTAACTTAGCTTTTCATTAAAGAAGCTAACATCCAAATCGGACAGTCTTTAACGGAAAGTGATAGACCAACATCCTTCTTGACGTGTGTAGTATGAATGGAAATAATTATATATTTATTTATTTATTTTATTCTATTTTTACAGTAATTACTAATTCGATAGAACGACACAATATTTATACCCACACCAATTAACCTAGATAAAAAACATTAAAAAATATATATTTATATACCTAAATCTTATAACTAATAATATAGGAAGCAACTCTTGTGAACTCGGCCAGTGTACAAACAAATAGGTCTACCTTAACAGAAATTCTATTTATTATATTTATTGCTCGCGTGAGTGGTGCTTCGCTAACCAAGTTGGAATGTGCGCGCGGTACATCCAAAAGTTGAGACTTCCGCCTCAGGTTTCTACTTGAAGACTCAGTCTCTCCATTATATCCAGATTATGAACCCGACCCGTAAGTATCTTAAATATATACACTGACAAAGCTAGCTCTCTTCTGAAACGTAGCTGGTCATAACCCACCATACCCAGAACAAACAGGGTCGGGTACATAAGCGGATACAAAGGATACACTCCATACATAATGGAAGTATGAACTCAGTTTCCGCACTTAGACGCCCATTTGGTCCGTTGTGCGTTGGAGATAATGGAATAGGTGGTGCAATTTAAAGAAAAAAAAAAACTGAAAAGCCCAAACCGCACGGCATTAGTGAAGACTTAATAGTTGAAAATTAAAAAGGGAATCGTCTTCTATAATTCGTTTGGCTCGCCCCTTTATAGTATTCATGACTGTAGTAGTACAAATGAACGGACAAGCGCTGCGCTTATTAAGCTGTGTAACGTAAATTATATAGTTAAATGAATGCAAAAACAAAATTCCATAGTTCCAGATGAATGAAGAATGTTTATATGATACAATAGATAAGAAAAATAAACATGGAAATTAGCGAGATTGAAAATACCTGACGGCCGAGCGCGACGGCTCGTCAACGGAAAGCGCGTAGCGCCGTAGTGGCCTCCGTAATGCTGTAACCGGAAGCGTAGCTCTACAACTAGCGCTACGCAAGTCTGGAGCTGAACCGAAGCGGGCTTTTTCTTTAACTCTCTCACCACATCTAAACACACCCCCTTACTTATAAAATATACGTATTTGCTAAATAGCCTTCAACAACTCTTGGCCTCGACACGCGATTATTAAATGAATATATTTTAGCGAATTTGATTATTAGAATTTTGCAATTATTTAATATCAAGTTGTCCCAACATTTTGCGTTCTTTACAAGCACCGTGGTTACGGTTTGATCTATTCAACTCAAAAACTCTGGACTAATCGGACTATGCCCAAGAAGGTACTAAAAAAGATTTATAAGTAAGGGGTATATTTTGTTCATAGATAGCTTAGTATTATCTGCGTGTTAAAGTGAATGGCTAATTGGATGATTGGAATTACTATTAATTAAAAAGCATGGATTATGACATGTAAGCTGTTACTAAGTATTACAGGTTTTTAATATAGCTATACTCAAGAAAGCGTTATACCAAAGTCTTAAACAAGATGTTACGATCAAGAGATATTTCATATGAAAAAAAAAATACCGCTCAAAAACTGCATGTTAGACGTTTCTGAAAACAATATTTAGAGATTATACTCTTGCTTTTTCCTTACATCTGTTTGTGAGTTGCAATAAATAAAACAAAATTTCGATTAAAGTACACAAATTAAAATTATCAAATACCTTGGACGAGTATGAGGTGGTCGTATTCTGTGTGTTTGTTGCAGGGGCAAAGCGGGTAGGGGCAAAACGTGAGGTATTCTGTATACACCGAGTTGGTCTAGACGGGCGGGGGTACAAGGTCCCCTCCGCGGTAATGGTCGTGGTAATGTCTGCGGCCTAGCTGGTGTAACTTTCGCAGCACTGTCTCTAGCTTCAAACGTCATTACGCAGGCTGCTACTACTATAAAACCTGTAATAAACAAATGTCAGTCAGCATTTTCACAGATTTATTTCTATTTTTTCATGTTTGATGATTTTTAACAAACATTTTTATTCCCTTGATACTTATATTTTTTAATCAATTTTTAGACCTCATTTAAGACTTATGTAAATGTTATTTATAGTATAAATTAGCTATAATTATCCCTTGTAAAATAAAATAAAAAAATAAGTATAATAATAAATATAATAATTTTTTATCTAATATATAAAATTCTCGTGTCACAGTTTTCGTTGCCATACTCCTCCGAAACGGCTTGACCGATTCTCATGAAATTTTGTGTGCTTATTGTGTATGTCTGAGAATCGGACAACATCTATTTTTCATCCCCCTAAATGTTAAGGGTAGTCCACCCCTAAATTATTTTTTTTAATTTTTAGATAAATTACTTATTTTTTATTTTTTATGATACAGCATAAAAAAATACATACAACCCCTAACTTTCACCCCTCTACGATCAACCCCTATTTTTTATTATAAATGATATACATGGCAAAATGTCGTTTGCCGGATCAGCTAGTTCCCTCATAAAATCGGAAATACATTGTAAGTACTAAGTTTGAATTATAAATAATGAATATTTTAACTAAACTAAAAATCGTAGACGAAGATAAAATGTGCGAACATTACTACTAAGTTCAAATGCTTATTTAATACCTCCAAATCCCATTACAATAGGTCCGGCATATGAGAGATTGTTCAGATGAAATCCGCGAGCCTCATCTTTCACTGATATCGTTGCATTACCACGTATCTCTTGTGCTACTGACAACGTGTCTGCGTAGTAGCCTGAAAAACAATAAAACATTTTAATTATTCGCGTTTAATAGTATAAAAGGTAAAAAACTCCTACCCAAAGTTGTTAATTATCTATGATGATAAACGAGCTTCTTTATAAGAACAATGCAACTCAGATACGAGTTTTAATGCTAGATTAGTGAACGAATTAATTTAGCTTAAAACAGTGAAAGAATTTCTTTAGTTTTCCATTGGATCGATTGTGATTTTTTTTATTCTCAGTGTCATTATTTCCGTTTAAAGTCTTTGGTTATTTATGGCTCTAAGATATAAGTAACATATGCCGTTACCTCGCAATTAAGCAAAAGCGTGAGCCTATAATTAACATTCGTATCAATAAATTTCCTAGCTAGGAACCACCAATTAGCAACAGAACTGAAGTGTCTTTATTAATGACATGCACAATGCATATTCATTCGTTTTTGTTAAATTCAATTTAAATGGAACGAATGTTGTGGCTGCACACTTTAATTCATATCGGTTGAGTAAGTAATCAAGCAATCATTAATATACTGCGGCCGTGGTGAGCTTTACGAATGCGGTTTTATTTGTACGATCATTATTCTCTATTTATAATAATCGATTGAGGAATTCGTAATTACATTCAATTTTAAACGATATTTTGGTAATTAGTGAAATTATTCAAACCACCTTTATTGTTCATTTACTCGATGTGTATTTGCTAATTATTGCTTTATTCTGACAATCTACTTTCAATTATGATTGCGGAAAATTATTTCGTAGAAAATATTTTAAATAAATTAAATGTGTGAATAATATTGTCTTGTACAAATTTAAGTAAATCAATGGAAATTTATTTATATTATTCAGAGAATAAAGAATATCATCAATAAATATGTCTTCCATGCGAGTAGTAACAAGTATAAAAAGATAGTTGTCTATATTCATGAGTCTTATAGACGTGGTAAAGTACACCAATTAGTTAAAATGAAACTATAGGTCCTAATATTCACAATAGTACACAAGTGCACGTATTTGCTCACGTCGGAAGCTGCGATCCGGATGTGTCTGTTTCGGTACACGAGCGGAAATGTTGTTGCATGTCCACGTAGTGCGCTTTGCACAGAAAAGGAAATACTTATACGTAGGTAGAAGAAACCTACACATTATAAAGTTATGCATATAAAATTCGTAACTATTTATAAATCTGGTAATTAGCCAAAAACTACTTACGGCAAGCAATGTCTTTCCGCTTTGATAAAGCTAAATTTTTGCTAAGGTTATTTCGTCTAAAAGAAAGCACCTTTCAAAAAAATCTATTTTTTTAAAAAGGTTTGAAGCACTCTAACCTCGGTTGCGATAGTGAAAAGGCCGATAAAAGCTAGTAAGAAAATCTTCTATACCTATGACTGCCATGGCACCACCGAGTAGCATAAGTAGTAAGCCAGCTGAAAGTGCACGACATGCATGCCACAAGCATTTGGAACTCATTTTACCCCGTACCACCTGAAAAGTAATGAGGCTTCTGCAAATATTATCATATGAAACGTACTAAGTTTATTTGTGTATCTAATTTATTAACATATGATGACAATGTGAATGCAGGCCTTGATGAGAAACAAACATTATGCTAACAGGGAAGAAACATTCGTTTCAGTTCAGCTGTTGTGTAATATGAAATAAAAGTCTTTAGATAGATGACGGTAAATGAAATTTTGATACTATGAATCATAAACGATTGATGAGTGTATCTTTGACATCCGAAATAAAAATTATGATTATAAAAGCATCCTGCTATTCTTTGGTATTATTTATTTAAACTAAACGTGAAACTAATTTTTAACAAAAAAACGTGGGTAGTCTACGAAGATGCATTACAAATAAATGTTGACTATTACTGTTCTTAAAATGTACTAATGAACTAAATAGACTGCTATTTTACCGTCATGTATATGTTAAAAATAAATATATGCTAGATTTTGTTTAATGAAAGAGCATGTAATGCACTGATAGTTTCGTCCATATAAGTGAGAAAACATACTCATGATAATGAATTATTTGGAAAAGCAATTTAACTTCGTAAGCTCGACACTCGACGTAGCACTTCAAATCGCAGACGAGCGTGGGTTTTGTATGGCTGTGTAAATTAATCTTTTTATGAATAAAAAATAGCAACGCTTTCAAATATCTGGAATCTGTGACAGTAAATTTTAAAAGGAAAAATTGTAAATAAGCTATTATAATTTTAAGAGTAGGAAATCTTATACACACAGTAATAATACTGTGTGTAAAATAATATATATACAAGCCACTGAACCAGTTTTATATCCGTAACATGTCAAAAATTACGAGCGGTGATTCATTGTAGTGTGAATGTGAGAGGCGTGATATAACGCGGTGTCGTTTTCTTGGAGTGCTCTACACAAAGCGCTAAAGAAAACTATTCTTTCGCGAGACCTGAATATGTATAGAAACAAAACATAGCCTTGACTTCACACACATTAATTTTATATTGAAATATCAAATTTAAGCAGCACATGCAAGTTTATACAGTTTTTACATTTATAATTAACATAATTAAATATGTTTTAACCGCTTCGTTTTTATTATGTTATGAAACAAGTAAATAAACATAGTTCAGACAGCTGCTTCCGTTTCTTTTATGGCTTGTTAAGATCATGTTTGTTTTTAAACAACATCCTTAATGTATTAATAGGAAAAATCTGCGTGCGCAACAAGTTTTCAGCCAACTGTTGAATCACTGTCCAGCAGCTATAACTAAAGAATTGTATTGAATTAAAAGTAAAGTTTGTTTAAACAAGGTTACTTTACATCTACATGTAATTGCACGCGCATGGAAAGTGAGAATTTATAAAAAGCTGATTAAGGTAAGAGTAGGGCAATTTTGGCGGTAAGCAGTTATACCTGGACATTCCAAGTGGCCCCCGAGGCGGGGTGGGCACGCCGCAAGGGCCCAGTTACACTCCGCGCGCGTCTCATGCCGACTGGCCTCAGCTAAGTCGGTTATCCTCTGCGCACGCAGCAGCCTCCTTGCTCCAGTCCGATTCAACTAACAAAATCGAAACTCAATCGTAAATACTATTGCTAAAGCTAGCTTGTGCGGTATTAATACTTATATTGGGACTTTAACTAACATATTCAAGCACAATGTTACATGCTTTGTATGTAAACGAATTGCAAAAACCTTACAACACTCACAGTATTAGTGTCGATGTGTTTTTGTAAACACTGTAATATAAATCATCATCAATCAATACACGTAAGGAAAATGTAGAAAACGCGCGTCTGGATAGATTAGATATTTTTAATGACGAAATGTAATAGATTCAACTGTCTAATCAAGTCAGCTGATGAAGTGTTGATTTTGTTATTATTACATTAAACGTGCTTGAAAAAGTATAAAGTATTTTTTCTTGTCTTGACTTTAATACTTAACTAATTTTATAAGTATCTATAATTGTAATTTTATGGTTTGTAAGATAATTTATCTAAATACTAACACTATTAATCTCGTATTTCCTAACAGATAAATGTTGAAGAATATATATAAAATTATGTAATTTTTCTTTCAAGTAAATAGAAAATGAAAATAGATACTACTTCTAGGGAATCTTGAAAAGCATAGTAATAATAACAGTTATTTCTAATTTAACCTGGCCTTTGATATCTGCAACTATTTCATTGATTTATATTTTTTTTTTAAATATTTTTAGGTCTATGATATGTCATGTTTTTCAGAATCCTTGCGTGAACATTGAAAGAAAAATGTGCATAGCCGGAGTTAGAATGCGTTGAGAATCTTACGGTTAACCACTAGGCTATTATGTATATGTTTATATAGGTATATAGTTATACTATATATATAATGATGTGATAGAATACATGTATGAAGGTCAGTGGCGTAGCTACCAAGGGGCTAGGTGGGGCAGTGCCCCGGGGCCCTCAAGCTCAGGGGGCCCTCGAATCCTCACCAGAAATCTCGATCGTTCTGAACTTTTGGAAATTTCTCCCATTTTCAAAATAAATATGACAGGTTGCAACCCCACTTTAATCAAGACATTAATTTGAGAGAAATTCAAAAGTTATGCCTAGGGAATTCCCCTAAATTCTTTCTGTAGGTTGGCAGTGTTGCCAATTTGATGGATAGTGATATGTGCATTTTATTATTCATCGATGTGCATTTTATTGTGAATTCGAGTTAAGATTTTTTTTTTGAGAACGGTTAAAAAATTCATGCTGTATCAGGAGTAAGTAAGCTAATGTCAATAAACTTTTTTGTACTGGTCAATATAGTGATTCAATTTTATTTGATTTTACCACTCACATCAATATGAGTAACCCGGTAAAGTCAATAAATCGTGTCAAATCTAAAGATTTCGGCTACAGCTCATTGTACTGGGTGGCAAAAGTACTGGCACTAATGAAAATTTGTTTATTTTTTTATATGACATTTCCTGTCATTCTGTTGTTGAAAATTTTGTAGTGAAAAAATGTAAAATACACTGAAAATAAACATGGACCGTTTTAATTCCCAAGAACGTGGAATAATCGTGTCAATGTTCTTACGGAAAATCTTTAAGTCTTTCACCAAAATACGCTGCAGGGTCCGTCTGGAAATGCCCAATTGCGTGGCACGTAGCCTCGTTGATGTTTCTGGACACTCTTCTACATCTTCGCGCAAAGAATCGAAATTTTCAGCTGAACGGCCTGTTCTTGGTCTCCCAGACTTAGGTCTATTCAATGTTGAGCCAGTCGCTTCAAGGCATGTGGCAAAGCGTCGGATTGTGCGACCAATCGGTGCCGGACGGTGGGGAAATCGTCGACGAAATTCACGTTGTGTTTTTATCACTGATGAATTATTCCGTAAGAACATTGACACGATTATTCCCCGTTTTTGGGGAGTAAAGCGGTCCATGTTTATTTTCAGTGTATTTTTCATTTGTTCACTACACAATTTTCAACAACAGAATGTCAGGAAATGTCATATAGAAAATAAACAAATTTTCTTTAGTGCCAGTACTTGTGCGGCACCCAGTATAACGTAAATTAGATAGCAATTGAAAACAAAACCATGCCTGGATTTAAACGAAGTCATTGATACTTTTGCAAAAACTAAAGCTAGGATTTTTTTTTAAATATAATTGTTATTTAGTCAGTTGGTAGGCCCGACCTTTATATAATAAACCCTTGAATCTTCTGTATTTCATTTTATTCGCCAAACCTTCATCAAGTATTAATTGTAATTTATGTTGTTACTATTGATACTTTTATTACCTGCCCTGCACAAAAAAGAGCGTACGTAGCTTAGCATTTTTAAAGTATTTGTATATTTCATATTTTTATTTGATAAAACCTAATCAGTTTACATAGCAGTGGGGCCCCATTTTTTAATTTGCCCCAGGGCCCTTGATCACCTAGCTACGCCACTGATGAAGGTATTAAGTACTTTCACGAGATGTACAATAAAATAAAAGTTCCACCCGTTTCCATTAATCCATTTACATTTTTGAAATGTCAAGTAATTAATACATACATATATAATCCATGATCCATTAGCTTAAAAAAGCTTTTATTGCTAAAATAACGCCTATATAGGTACCTTAATTACAATTAACTATATATGGACAAGCTTTAAAGAAACATCTGTCTTTATATTCTTTCTTTTCTTTATGTTTAAGTTTTTATGATTAAATTTACTTCATTTTTAAATCAGGAATTCAACCTAAAGATATACGTATATTTGCAACCGATTGAACTTGTCGTCTCGGACAAAGGCCGCCTGGCCACCTATTATTATAGGTGTAGTATTTTACTTATTTTTTATATTTTCCGTGTTATTTAAAAATGAATAGAATGTTTCAAAACAAACTTTTTATGTGTGGCTGTGGCGTCAGTGTAAAAGAGTGGAAAAATGTTGTAATTTTTTTAATTATCGAATTTTAAATATCTCTGAGTGACTTTAGTAACTTAAAAATATATTTTTTGAACCGCCACAACCTGATACCATATTATTCATTTATTACGCCACACCCTGTATAATGAGCAGGCTTTCATTGATGTTACTTACATTACGTCTTATTAATTCTAAAATATTATCCCATAATAAACAAATCATTCTAATTACACCGCTTTAGCTAATGTGTTTCTTTTTATCACAACAAAAAGAAAATTTGACAGTACGATACAAAAGAGTCCTTGAGTTAAAATAGTATAATTAGACTCTTATAGTTTTTATGAATATTTTTTTATCTCCTATCTAGTATAAAACAAACAACAAATTAATAACATGAACTAATTATGTCGTCTGTGATGTATTGACTATAACCGTATTATCTCATTATTATGCATACTGAAGCATCACGTAATATTAAATAAATAGTTTTAATAAGCTTTGAAGCATAAGGACGTGTTTTGCAATTTGCAACGTTTTGAGACAAACACTATAATTTATATGCGGCTTTGCAGAAATTACAAGCTAGACAGTTTTGAAGCGGGGTGCTTGCTTTGCGAATGCCAAATGTTATAAAAACTTTGTGAAAATATTATTCAGAATATGGCGCAAAGCAATCTTTATTTAATGATCGACACCACAAGTTTTCCTTGAGAAATAGATTTTTTAATACGTGTAATTCAGTTAAAAATCAATATTCAGTTAGTCAATATTTCATTCGTGTATATTCTGGGTCAGACAGATATTCTAAAGAATCGCGTGGACTACACTGTGCAACACGTGTTAGTGAAGTTAGGAGAGCACTTACCAGCAGAGCACAAAAAAAAATCGTTGCACACTCAATAGGTCTATTGTTCCTGATATTTTTTAGAAATAGTTCTGGACGTTTAAGTCCAATAATCTTTTTTTAAAGCGTCAAATGCTCTGACAGCTGCATACAGACGCATCCTGGCCGGTGCCTTGGTCCGCGGAAAACCCTAATGCGGCTTATTAAGCGCAGGCTGTGTCAGCCTATATATGGGTCTGCTCCTATACTTTATAGTGCAAAGTATGTTTAGATATGTAAGTTTAGGTGTGTAAATTTACCTATATTAAATTAATGATTCATTGTTTTTCAATGTACAAGTCTACTAAGGCCTCTCTCTAAACGTTTATATGCGAGAAATACAAAATTAAAAATGTAGAATGAAGTCTATTTGTCATTATCAGATTTAAATATGTAAATAGCGACTATACGGAGTATGCATAATTTATTAGGTAATCACGAAGACTAAAATATGATTGAATTATTAATGATAATATGTCATGGTACTCTGATTATTACATGCATACTGTCATAATTATTAATTATAAATGAAATACACGCAAACAAATATAATTTCTGTAGAATTTGGTAAGAGCACTACAAAGTTCAGTAGTGCACTTAACTTTCAAAATCCACACGATTTAATCGTCGTTAGGCTTTCATTTAAATTAATGTTTAATGCTAAAGCTGTTACATTACATTTATATCTACGAATTTATTTTTATGTACTTTATTATTGTACTTTTATTTTGATTCATTTTAATGACATCAGATACTTGATTATAATACTACTTAATCACGGCTTGATTTAGTGTTAGAATATTAAATTAAAATTAAGCCGAAGAATACAGTAAAAATCACCCGAGCTGTTTTGACTGTATTCATCGGCTGATCTGCAATGCATCATCGAGTATGTACTTTCACGTTTACCTGTGAAAAAAATATTTCATTGTTTTATGTCTTAGGGACTTTTTTGTTTAGACTGTTATATATTACATGCAACTATTTGTTATATAGTTTTTTTATACTTTGTTAGTGATATCATATTTGTGCTTGAGCAACAGAACAACTAAATTTAGTTAAGTATACATAGACGCTAAGCTAAAACAATTTGAAATGTACATAACGTACTAAAGATAAAATTCAAACCCATTCATCTATATTGAAAAGTTGCGACATTTTCCTAACAAATATTAAAAGTCGCATAATGTAACGCACAACGCCCCAGAGGCACATATTTTTGTGAAGATAATGGAGTATTTGCATTTTATATATAAAGTTAAGTGCACAACTCTTCCGTGCTCAGTAAAATATAATTTAAAATTCAATTATATGGTATATCCATAGTAAAAGCGCTATAGTGTATAGCGCTAAAAGTGATACAGGTTCGACAATTCAGAAAGTGAATTTTCAGTATTTATTTAATGCACATATTTAAATAAAGTCGTTAATCATATAATATCTAATTAACCTTTCCAACTGCGATTTCTTGGACAGGATTTACTACTGAATAATGTTTATAATTTTGTGCTTGTACAGCTTGATACGTAATAATATAATTGACCTCGATAGGCCTCCGACGAAACTTGAAGCATTTTACCTGCATACCATAGATTGATGGCTAACGATTGTGCATCTGAAAGATATTTTGTCCGGCACTGGTTGCAGGGTCGGCCACCCACCGCGCCAGGGGTGGGAGCGGGTTGTCACGTGGAGCTCTGGGCGCCGGCGCGACCGGGTCGCCCGGGCGCTCGGCCGGGCTGAGGGCTCACGGCCGCGGCATTCCTCCGCCGACAGTCGGTCGCTCCGCTATGCGTGCCTTCGCGTACCCAGCTGCGGCTCCCCGCTCAGCGGGCCGCTCGAGCCGGCCGCGATGCGAGACCCCGCTGCGCTGAGCCGCGGCTGCATGGTGGGCGCCGCGCGGGGGGCGGGGCGCAGGCAGGTGGCAACGCGCAGGTGCGGCCCGCGCGAGGCCCGGGGCTCTCTGAGGCGCGGGCACGCCGCGGCGCGCGTCCGCCCGCCTGCTCGCGCTCATGGAGCCGCCTTGGGAAATCGAGCTCGAGCTACGAAGGCATATCGAGAGCTGTGCCTGCACCTGCGACCACATGGGCTATGGAAACTACATGGACTACCAGGTGGCGCCGGCTGCTCACCCCTGTATATGCCGCGCGATAACCTCACCCCACGCCCACGTACGTCTCCCATACTTGTGCCCGTGTTCGCACTCTGCATGTAACGCCGCCACTTTGTTGTCCTCTTTACGCTGCTCTGTTTAGTAGATACCTTTAGTTAACATGTCGTTAGCACTAGTGATTTTTTAGTTATAAGTATTTATGTGCATATCATCTCATTGAAATAATTCTATAATGGTTTCTAAAGCATCTTCAGATGAGTAGAAGTGAAACAAATTAAGTAAACAGAAAGATTATGATAGAAGGTGGTGAATACTTATTCTATACATATTTTATAATCTTGGAGTAAAATTATTCTTTGTTTAACGCAAAATTTTTTGTGTGTTTCAAGAGAAAAAGAAAATTCTATATTATTCAAACCACTTTTTATAACTTCTCATAAATAAGTGATCATAGATTTTGTTAAAATGTAACATTCGTAGCGACACATTTCTGCACATTTTCCTTAGCCAGTTGACGGACGAGACGCGTGCTCAGGCGGGTTCTATGAACGGGAAAGAGATCATGAATTTTTAAAGCAGATGCTTTGTTGAAATCACCTAAACTGTCATGTTTTGAAAGCTCTTCAGGATGTAACTGTTTATTCATGTAAATGCTGAGATTTTTTATGTATCTTTTTCGTTTTTTTTTTGCGCTGTCACCATCGCTTTATTAATATTTAAGGAAAGTCAAATATTTATTTTTAACTATTATGTAATTTTTACAATCAACTACATATTTTATATACTTTACGGGCTTGTTATTTTATTATATGTTATCGTTATAAATAGAAGTTATTAAAAATACTTTCTGCAAGATTTATACGTGAAAAATAATGAAAAATATTATTACCTTTTAAACACGATAAACAAAGTTAACAGCGAGTAGTCAACACTACAAAGGGTCTAGATTTTTCCCTTAGGGAAATATAGTGAGAGAAACCCTTGTTACATAAATAACCATTTGAAAGTGTTCTAAAGTATTTGGATTTTCCTATTTTTGTAAAACTATTTATGTATATATATACAATTAAAACCCGAAGCGTTATTTTTTCTAAAGTCAGATCTATTTGATTATCAAACCACTAATCACCGATGAAATAGCCGCTAACCGGTAATCGAGCGTTTTGGTTTTTATTGATATGAAAGTGGTAATTGCTGAAACCTATTCTGAAATTGGTTTATCTTAACCAACAATAAATACATAAACAATAAAGATCCAATCAATTTTTTTTTCTGTACCACAATCATTATATATAATGACTAGCTGACCCGGCAAACGTTGTGTTGCCATATATACTCGTATTATTTCTAGGAAATATTTTTTTAGTTCAATAAAAATAACTATCTACTATAGTAAAAACTAGGGGTTGGTCGTAGAGGGGTGAAAATTAAGGGTTTTATATATTTTTGTATCATAAAAAAATTTAAAAAATTTTTTTTGTCTAAAAACTAAAAATCTAAATGTATGGGTGGACCCTTAATTTTTAGGGGGATGAAAAATAGATGTTGTCCGATTCGCAGACGTAACCGATATGCACACAAAATTTCACGTAAATCGTTTGAGCCATTTCGGAGGAGTTTAATTACAAACTTTCTCGTGTTATATATTAAATATAATATATAGCACGAGAATGTTATATATTAGATTTAGAATAAAGGACTAATTCTAATCTAACGCAAATGGGTACGATATAAAATCTAGCATTAAAACTCTTTTCTTGTACTTAAGTTTCTTTTTTACACAAATCAGTCCTTGCGTGATAAAAGTTTTAAGAACGGTTAAATATAAATTGGATTTCTTTCCCAGCGATAGGGAGAAGTTCAACCTATAAATTGCCCTGATTGTAACTAAGATCAACATTTTTTTCAATTCAAAGTTTTTAATAGAATTAACCTTATATTCAGAAAGTAAACATTGAAATAAAATGTTACCTTTTACATAATATATTCTAATATATTTATCTCTTTCTCGATTTTAACCTGAAAATTGTCAATACGGCAATATCTGTCGTCATCGCTTAATCAATTAAAACATAGTTTATACAAATATTTTCGTAGATGCCAATTTTAATTTCACGTGTTGATCAAATTGATACGATGTTATGAAACATATCCGAAAAACAATCAATATCAGGCTTTACAAAGCGAAGGGTGTTTAGTGGCATCTTCTAGATGAGTGTACTTCGGCAAACTCTCAAGCCACAATATATAGGATTCCTATCAAAGGGCGATCACTTGTAAAAGCATGTTTGACAGCTCTATAATATAACTTTTTCAATAAAGTTCGTTCCGACTTTTTTCTTCTGTACATTTTTGCATGTTTGATGCTAAAAATAGTGCTCCGGAAATATTACCTCTTAATTATTTACATTGCATCGTTCGGATTTATCGTTTAAAGGTAAATTTTGAAAGCAGTATGAATGTTCACCGATAAAATATGTGATAATTGGTAATTTACAATTATAATATATACATATCTCTATATATATAAAATTTTCGTGTCACAATGTTGGTTACAAGACTCCTCCGAAACGGCTCGACCGATGCTTATGAAATTTTTTATGCATATTCAGAAACTGAGAATCGGCTACTATCTATATTTCAAACACCTAAGTAATAAGGGGTGTTTTTATATAATTAATAAAAATTAATTATTAAAGTTTAATTTTTTTTTATCATATCATTAACATTAATAAAAAAATCTTGGTGTATCGATGTGACAAAGACCTCCTCCGGCTTTTTCCATCTTTCTTTCCTTAACCAGATTTTGCCTGCGAGTATAATATAAAAAATAATATATTTAAAATCAATATTATATTTTCATATTAATACTATTAAACGTCAGATAACGTTTTTTATAATTAACTAAGTAGTTGAATATATTTCTAATATCTAGATTAAAATTAATCTAAATTTTAAGCTGCCGTTCAAATTAACTACATTGGGAGTTTTCCATTATTTATTATAAATTTAACATGAAAAAAAAACGTATGTCTAGCCTTCTAACTAATCCTAAACTATCTAACTAACTGCATCCAGACAATGCTTTGCAAATTGTCCCTTGCGCAGGAATTATTTCCGTACAATGAAGATTCTTAAATACAGTCTCAATATTTTTATTTATTGGTAAATTATTTTGTTATTGTAAAGCCACTGGTTAAAGAATATTATTATAGAAGATTTAAAAAGTGTTTGGAAATGATTAAATACCTGAAATATGGTTTAATAGCAAAATAATAAAAAAAAATTTTTACTTACAAATTCAAAAAAATGTGTGGTAAACACAAGAAACAAATGTGTACACAGTATGAAGATATAACGCATTACTCGCACCGTGTATAGTCTTACTTATTTTGTCTAAAGTAAACTAAAATATAGTTATACATTTTATCCGATACTCAAGCTCTCATACTTATCCACTTGAACGTTCTACATTTTAAATACGGATTTTGCTTTTTAGAATATTTTGTTCGGGAAGCACTATTGTTAAAAAATAGTAACAAAGAAGTTAGTCTTGATACTGCACAATTTGCGGATTTCTGAATTTGAATAGCTTTGCATTCCATTGTTAAGTATATTCAGCTGTTGAGTAATCAGGCCATTACGAAACAGACAAATTCACTGTATTTATTAACTACCAGGTCCTCAATACTGCTATCTGTTTAAGGTACTTGCTGCATATTTTAAGTAACTTATATTTGGCTAGGGTTTTCGGATACCGCTAATTCGTAAAATGTAGTGTAAATCTTACAAGTGACAGGATTGTGCCAAACAGGATTATGGCTTTAAACTATTTAATTTCTTGGTTCTCAAAAACCGACTCGATTTCGAAAATTCTCGAAATCATTTCACGCTACGCTGCAAATGGCTAAAGATGCGTAATTAACTTACCGGTGCGCAAGGTTTTTCACAAGTGAATTCGACTTTCTTTTGCGTGGAAAATGACAATTTCAGAACAGTAGTTGTAGTTTGTATGTTGTTTGTATTTGCACGAAATTATGCAGTGTTGTCAATATCAATTTATTAAAAAATTTAAATTGTTATTTCGTAATATTTTATCTGTTCTAAATCGTATTTTATACCCGTATAAAACACATACAATAAATTGTTTTAATATTTTTTAATTAAAAAATTACACATATTTTTTTATTTAATTGTAAAGATTTTTGTAGTTTTGAATTGTAGTATTGGGATATTTTTTCTGGCCTACAACTTAACTTCAAAAGCAATTTCAAGATAAATATTAAGTTACGTATAAGCGATCTCTTGCAGGTACATAATGCGGCCAAACGAGCTAGAGGCTCTAATCATCTGATGTTAAGAGATTACTGAAGTTTTTACACGGGGTTCATCGTAGCAATACGAATTGACCATTTTCAGTGGTATCCTTCTGTGAGCATGTTATGCTACAGAAGGAGAGGAGCAGAACGGGAGAGGGAACGCTTTAGGACGAATCCCTACGTAGTGTATACTGCACTGGAGGTTTTTGAGTGTAACATGCCGTTGAGGTCCTGGTAGAAAGCGGCAGCGACACCGGAGCCTCTGTAACGCGGCTTTGTTGGAATTACTCGAGATGATTTTAGTGGGTAGTGGGTATTGCTCATCTAGTCTTCGAATAGCAGAGATTTTGGCGTGGGTCGAGTCCCACATACCCCTGCAACTGAGGGCAGGGGATGCGCTAATGCATTTCCACCTCGGATATATAAAAAAAAGGTACATAATGCGAATAATATTTGATTGTGTAAATTATAGACATTTCCGTAAAGAGATATTTCCTTAATCACGGCAGGTGCTTCGTCTTGATAAAAAATTCTTCGCCTGAATATTCTGCGCCTTTTATGACATCCCGTTAGTATTCCCCAACATAAAGGAGAACTTTCACAAACTTCTGTTTCTTGCTTCACTGTTTAACAAATAAAATACACGTATTAGATAATTCTACCGGAAACTATTTGACTCTGTGGTTTCGTTGCTCCTTTGTTTGTAATAATATAGTTTAGTATATTTACAATAGTATTATAATGAGAAAATATTCTAATCCAATTCCATTCACAAATAAAAATCATTTTTCTTTCACCAACTAAAAGCTACGCTTATTTTATCAAATAATTAATCAAATATAACGTGGCAATGAAAAGATACATGAAACATGCATTAAAGATTTATTATTAGTTATATATATATAACATATATACATCTAATATATAAAATTCTCGTGTCACAATGTTCGTTCCCATACTCCTCTGAAACGGCTCGACCGATTCTTATGAATTTTTTATGCATATTCAGTAAGTGTTAGAATCGGCTACTATCTATCGTTCAAACCCCTAAGAGATAAGAAGTGTCCACCCCAAAAACAATATTTTTTACTTTTTAGACAATTTCTTTTGTTTCTATTTTTTTATGATACAGCATACAAAAATACATTCAACCCCTATTTTTATTATTTTTGATAGTTATTTCTATTGAACTAAAAAAAAAAATTCCTAGACATAATATATATGGCAAAACAATGTTTGCCGGCTCAGCTAGTAATACATAAATTTATCGTAAGTAATTATAAACTACTTGAAAAACCCGGCGTAGGTTAACAACTCGTTGTGTAATGAAAATTGATCATTATACAAATTAATTCGTTTCTTAGGTTTTTTAATCACGATATAATAGTCGTAAACTACATAATTCAAATGAAATTCAAACAAACGCTATAAAAATAAATAAATTGAAGTGCTAAATATTTTTAGTGTATTTATATATATATATGAAGTCCCGGGGTAGATTTATACCTCGACCGACAGAGGGTCTCATGCAATATCAACATGCCTTGATAGTTATCAAATAATCGCAATGATTGAAATTCAGTCATCAAAAATATACGTTGATGAAAATACCTAAGTAAAAAATTCAACATCGGTTTCCATATTGTCAGCACCGCTCACAAGGTTGGATAGGCACCTAATTTTAAAGAAACCTGACCCAGTTAAAAAATGCGGTCATCCAAAAAGGGTCCCACTTCAAAAAATATACCGACATAATCACTCCCTCTTCGGGCCACAAATAAATCCCTATTTTAGCCACTCGTGTTGCTCGAAGAATATCTCATGTTTATTAATCTCATGAAAGAATATGTAGATAATAAGACGAAGTACGAAAACCTGTTTTATCTTTTGAATACACTAAAAGTAAGTAATATTTTTTCTCTTAACGTTCAGTTAACCCGACTATCTATAGACTAGACTACGTTATATTTTTTTTACCAGGAATATCTATTTTGTATTAACTCCATAACTAATATTAAGTGGCAAGTCTTTTTTGTTATTAAATTAGTAGTATAAGTTAAATAATCTCAAATAATATACTAAAATATTATTCACAAAAACGATTTTATTAAAATCAATTTGTTGTAAACGCTATATTTATCAAATGTAGAATAAATAGTCTTTGCAACGTTTTTACTTGATTAAAATAGACGGTCTATTATAAAATTATGAAAAAATAAATTGTTCATTAAAAAGGCCTTGGTTGAAAGAACAATCAGGTCCTGTGCCCATGGCTCGATCTATACAATGATGCACACGGATGGCTAGGTCTAAGCTAACAACGACGGTGATGGGTGTTCACTGCTCATGGCATAGCGTATGTGTAGTTCTTACAGCAAGATTAAATATACGAAATTTTTAAATTAGATTGATAATTGTATTATAATTAAAATAGATTAAAGGTATTGCACTTTTAATTCCATAAAATTGTAATGTACCCATAGCCTATTAAAACATAATTATTTTAAGTTTCAAAAATATACATTGAGTGTTAGATTTATATTAGTATTCGTCACATACAAAAGAGAAAATTATCAATATTAAATGACCTCAATGTTAATTCAGTTATTGTGTCTACGTTTTACCTATCTTGTTGTTGACTATCAAAAAGGTTATTTAAAATATACCTCAATAAGATGCTGAAGTTGAATATATAATAGGTTTTAAAAGTTATTTATATTATAATTAAGTTTTAGTATATTTTTAGGAATGTTATTAAACGTTTGATAGAATTTATAAATAATTGAGCGAAATGTGTATATTTAATGGGTTAAAAAAGAAAAAGTAATTTTTTTCAATGAAACTATAACCACTTATGATTATTATTAATATTGTGAATACTTTATAATACTTTTGTTATCATATGACATAACTCACAATTACATATTACTACGTACAATTAGGATACAAGTATATGGTTATTTTCTAAGACTTTCGGGTAACCGGTTTAGTTGAGGTTTAGTTGAGTTAAAAAAAATCGTTGTTTAATAATTGTTTTAATACAATTGAATTTTAGATTTATAACAGAGTAAAGAACCATTACGTTATTAGACAGGAGTCTTATGGAACCAATATATTATTTCTTAATATGATTATTATAATATAGATTTTATATGAAACGTGTTTATATGAAAAAATTCTGATTTCTTAAATTTTTTCTTGCGCTATACTTTTTTGACAGTTCTTCCTTAGCTATGAATGAGTTTCTTGGTTGCCTTTTATGTTTGTAATGAAAATGTAGATAATCTGTAGAGTGAAATACATAGAAAATTCCAAGCCTTTTTAAAAAATACAGTATAAATACACAGACCGTGATCCTAGTTCCTGTCGTCTTATAAAACATTGTGATCCTGAGATACTCCTATTGTTGCCTCAGTTTACACGTTTATTCATGTAAAAAAGGAAGACGTTGTTTGATTTAACTTTTTTAACAAAAAATAAAGAAAGTCTGGAATGAAAAACCTATGAGTTTCAGAGCACAGCTTAAAAGTACAGAGTAAAATGAAAATACCCTAGTTTATAATGTTATTAATATTACTTTTAACGAAATACAAAAATCCTGAATGAGGTCTTCGTAACCTCCTCCGTCGCACTACTTTTACTTCTATGCGCATAATTTTATAATCTGTTTAATGGGTATTGTTTGACTTAGAAAATTGGTTTCTTATATTTTTCAAAAGCTAGCTTTTGTTAAGATTTTTACGCTTAATTGGGGAGCTGTTGTACTTTCATTAGTAATATTCTCAACAATAATGACTCGCATGAATAAAAACATGAAATGTAAAATTTTTGCACGATAATTTACGAACGTTAAACTGCATAGGTTTTGAGTGCATAATATACTTAAAAACACTTAAAAAATCGTTGACCTGTGCACTCCGGTAATAAAAGGGGTTGCCTAGCTTGTCGGTCTGATTTTATCTAAATCTAAGTCATTGAGGGCTGTCAGGCTCAGAACCTCACGTTATGTAATCTCTTGTTCTTTCTAGATCCAGGAGGTATGTTTTAAATTAAATTTATAAATCAGTTCACAACGATAAGTTTGTCGATCGAAACTAGCCCCCTTGGCAGTTTCAGCGGCTTACGTAACACCGTAATGTATATGTAACTTCAATAAAAACTTTAAAAGAAAAAAGAGGGCTTGTGCGGCCTTATGATGTTTCTCTTATTTTATATAGAGATAGATCATAAAGTATAGACTTCTAATCAATGCTGTTTTGTTTTCAAGCAGTTCTCATTATAGAGATCTCTGAGGAATAGTTGGTATATTTGTTTTATCAATTACCGCTGTAACGATAACTGTTCATATAACATTACAAACAAATACGCGGAGATCTCGACATAAATGTGTTATTTGCCTCTCCTAATAATATTAAATAAGCTAGTTAAATTTATCCGAGCGTGATTAAATCTTGTGGATAGATTTTGACCCACTTTCCGATGTCCGATTGAGACGAAAAGTAGGTGGTTCTATAGTTATGCCTGCTCGATGGATAAACGTGGTGACATTTATTTAAATTCGTGTAAAAATAGGACTTGCATGCTCGTTTTAAGAATATAATTTATTTCCATATGTTTTTGTGTATTTTTTAAATATGTATATGTTGAGACAGAAGTCCAAGCTTACTAATCTCATTTTATCTTCCTCCCGAGATAATATAATCCCTTTTGGCCATATATATTCAACGAGAATATGAATTACCTACAACAAAATTTGTATGGTAGGTACATGACAAAAATAATTACTATAACAATAAAGTATGATTTCTGAACAAATATAACAAAAATAATGAAATTATACACAGCACAATTTAGCACAGTAAATTCTTTTATTCAAAGTAAACATAAAAAATCTAGTGTCAAATTAAAGTTCATAAACATTGGAGATTTTAAACACTTTTTCCCAATATAAATTCGTAGAATTTATCAGCCGCAATAAGGGTAGGTAATCTAACACATAAATAGTCAATACAAATAGACATATGTTTGAAAAACAACATCATTTCAAAATGAAGGCCTAAACTTTATGTACCAAGGTCACAGTGAAACTAGAACATTGTAATATACACATACAGCTGGACTCATTAAAAGATTTTTACTACACAACAAAGAGTTATTTTCTAAGAACGGAATTAAAAGCAACGCCGCAATGATGCAGTTTCTAATTAAAGTTAATTTGAATTTGTTTACATATTTCATAAACATGATACATCTTAGGCCATCAACAATCGCAGTATAAAGCTGAAACAAAATTAACCTAAATGTAAAATAAAAGGGATTTGAATAATATTTCAATTCGTTCAATTATAGTCCGTTAAAACACTTTGAATGAATAACAATATTTGTACAATGTTTACTCCCTTGAAATCCCGGTTAGAGGGAGGCATTCACGCCAGTTCTGTGTAAATGGGTCAGAGGCTATTCAGGTCCCCCCTACAACCCTCCCATATTATGTGTTCCCCTTGCATAATTGAACATGCGGCAAATTATTGTCATTCTGTTGAAACCTACAGATGCAGCAGTCGAATTCTATTGCCTTGTTCTCAGCGCCAAATGGATTACATTATAATATGCACATATTGCTCTAATAGACGTATGTCGTATCATTTAAATAATGGTCTCGTGAAACGTGTTAATTGAATAGAGCCCGAGAGGGTTAAGTTTAAGTTGGTGAATATTGTAGTAAATTTACCTTGTCTTGATTTCGGTAAATAAGTTTAGGTACGTAGCTAAACAAATCTAGATATTTCTAGTGTTTACATGTAGTACATATATTAAGTACTTAAGTAAATATCGCAACACATTTCTGCATCTGTTTCGTTGATTCTTTCTGCATCTTTTCATAGTTCCACCTGTGCGCTCCAAATAAATTTTCATTGCGCTAGAATGAAACCTAGAACATGCGGTGAAGCACATCGGCCTTTTCAACTAGCCAACATAGGCATTATTATTGACGTAGAACAAACTTATTACTATACACGTTTAAGCTAGCATGACAACTTATTAATTTAACTATGTACTTAGTATACCTCTCCAGTTATAGCATAATATTACGTTACATACACAATAATTTTATGTTCACTCAAGTGCGATACGACACTGATCCCGGTCAAATCATTAGCATAAAAGGTTGAGATTATACCTAGACAGCTCTATTAGTAAAACTTACTTAAGTTTGTCTTTCATGAAATTACAGACAATAGTGTTTTTATCAACGTTTAACATTTAACGTCAAATTGCTATAAAGTATTTGTGATATCTGCAGTGAACCTTAATTTTACCACTTTGGTCTACTGAATAATTTTCGCATGTTTGCGACGTGATCGTAGCTCAATGAAGATAGGGAATATGGTAGGGATATTTTTAAGAGGTACGTGTTACAAACAAAAATATAGTAATGACGTCAATCGACCCGTCTAATTTGAATTTAATAACGTTCATACATCTGATTGTTCAGTGGTTTCCGTTTGCTATTAGAAATCTTGTTTGTAGTAACAATTTTAAATTTTCTTTCTTCTTCTTTCTTTTTCTTAAATGTAATTGTTATTTATATTAGGTTAAAATGGATAGATATTTTTAGAATCAATGTTATTACTCTTTTGTTAATCTTTTACTTTTTTTTCAAGATTTAAAAATAAGTTGGAGAAGAACCTAATGCCACAGATGATTTTATTAAAGTCGAGATAAATATTTTAAGTAGTACAGATACCAAACTAGGGAAATGTTTATTGCTTTTGAAACAGAATTATTGATTGGATTGGGGTTAATGCTCAAACGATTTAAAATCCATTCTGCTCTGTTTACAGTCGTGATTATTTCTAGTATTTTCTAAAATCATTATTAAGCGACTTCCAATTTATTTTATATTTTTAACAATACTACGATTTAGAAGTGTTAGTTTTATTAATTGAAGTTTGAACTGGATTAGGGAAGGTTTCTTTAGGTAGGTACAGCATTTTAGTAATAACGTATTTTTAAAGAAAGTCAAACGATAAGGCATTTAGAATAGATTAAAAAGTTTTTTTTTAATTTTATTTAAAAACATATACAAACAGGCATCAAGCCGTTGACCGGTTTAACCTGGTTCCTGGAGCATAGTTTATATATATTTCATTTCTATTTGTTTCAGGCGGCAGTTCCAGAAGGCATGACATTTCCTGGTTCTATACCCGATGTAGCGGAACGATGTGGTCGCTGGGCTCCAGATTCACTATCAGCTTCCGTGTCAGGCAGCTCTGACGAAAAGCCAACGCCGCGGCGGCCACGATGGAAAATTGCCCTCGCTGGGCTTGTGGTGTTGGCTGGTCTCGGCGCTGCGCTAGCACTGCCTCTCATTCTTGGCAGTGGGGGGCGAGCCACATCCGAACAGCGGCTCACCACTGTGAGGAGAATGCTACGTGACTTCCCTCTCGTCGATGGCCATAACGATTTGGCGTGGAATGTTAGAAAATTCTTACATAACAAAATAGGAGATTTTAATTTAAGTGCCGGTTTAGAAAGTCTGGAGCCGTGGGCTCGTTCGCGCTGGTCGCACACCGACATTCCACGGCTGCGGTTGGGGCAGGTCGGTGCACAGTTCTGGTCAGCTTATGTACCCTGCGGAGCGCGGGATAAAGACGCTGTCCAGCTAGCCTTAGAGCAGATGGATGTAATTAAAAGAATCGTGGATATGAACGCCGCACATCTCGCTTTAGTTACTGATGCTGCAGAGTTATTAGAAGCGCACCGTGATGGACGAATAGCTTCACTCATAGGAGTAGAAGGGGGACATGCTCTTGGGGACTCCCTTGCGGTACTTCGCGCTTTCTATCAACTGGGTGCTCGTTATCTCACTGTCACTCATACTTGTGATACTCGATGGGCGCGCGCCGCTGGCACCTCCGGTGGACTCACAGAGTTCGGGCGCGCCGTAGTGCGTGAGATGAATCGCCTCGGTATGATAGTTGATCTTTCACATGCTGGTGAGGAAACAGCTCGTGATGCACTGGAAACTACTCAAGCACCTGTAGTGTTTTCACATTCAGGAGCCGCTGCAATATGCAACTCTTCCCGCAATGTTCCAGATGATCTATTGCGAATGATTGCTGCTAATGGGGGTGTCGTAATGATTAATTTCTATGCCAAATTAATAACGTGTGGGGAGAGAGCGACGGTGGAAGATGTGGTAGCGCACATAAATCACGTCCGTCGAGTAGCTGGAGTAGAGCATGTGGGGCTAGGGGCAGGCTATGATGGCATTGATGCTCCTCCAGAGGGTTTAGAAGATGTATCAAAATATCCCCATTTATTGGCCGAGTTATTGCGAGATCCAGACTGGAGCGAAGATGACGTGCGGAAACTTGCAGGAATGAATGTGGTCCGTGTGATGCAAGATGTAGAGAGAGTGCGCGATCAATGGCGTCGCGCGGCGGTGCTGCCGGGCGAAGAATCTCCCGGAGTCCGGTCCAGCGACTGCACCTATAGGCCTGCGTGACGTAGGCTCCGAGCCGCGCGTTCCCGCGGCCCTCCTCGTACTGCTCAATATTGACATTTGTTGAAAGTAGTTATAAAATATGTATATTAGTGTCCAAATGTGATTTAGAGAAGTAATCTTTACCTGACCTCGATGCACAAATTGTTTAGCTAAGGAGCCGTACGCGCTGGGCGCTTCGTCTCGGCGTCGGCACGCGGTCCGATCGCTTAACTCTCCTCCATCCATGCACACGACTTCGTTGACGAAAGCCCAATGCGACTCGGATTTATATGACGTGAGCCAATGAAGATATAAAAGGAATAAAGTGTTTATAGAAAAATAAATATTCTTTATTTATAATGCTGTTTTTTTTATCCCTATACAATAGAATCATTCAATCTGAAATGAAAATGTTTTAACTGACAAAAAGTAAGTACCTAGTTTAAAATTAAGTTAATATTTAAAAAAAAATTTAAATAATCTTTTAAATAATCTGTGTCTCTAATAGAGAGGCCTACGTGAGAAAATCTTGTGAAATAACTAATATTATTGACAATATTATTACGTCATGTTCATTTAACAGCTGAAAAATTATTTATATAAGTACTATGCCGTATACTATTTTGTTTAAGAGCCCGCGAAACTAACTCACTAGCTATTGAAATGAGATTGTCAGGGCCAGTAGAAGTAATATCATTTAAGCCACAGATGATTAATCAAGGGCGGAAAGACTGCGACTTACCTCGGGGCCTGGATAGTGTCTCACTTTATCAATCATTTTTGTTTGAAATGTAAAACGAATATCCCACCTTCTTTCAAAGAGAGCAACTTCCATCGTTATACAGCGACATAATTAGTGAGCTAATAGCTAGATGAACAATCAACTGATGAAGGACGAGCAGGTAATGAAAGTGCAGATCTCGCTACCACACAGAATTCTGGATGAAAGTGACGAAGAAAGTAATGACTACATTATGTTATAAATGTCTATTCTAACTAACTAGCTATAAATAAACTATAATATCAGAGTTGTAGTAGTCTGCCACCATTTTCTTATATTTTTGCTAATACACTATAAAACGATTACGACTATTGAAAAGACGATATAATGATATAGCACTAATTATTATGTTTTATAGTTTAATAAGCATTTTTATAAAAATCTTACAATGCTGACTTCTGGCAGCTTTCATTTCATTATCTATAAAATATATTGAATAAGATGACTGAAACGAGAATATAATTTTTCACAGTTTTATTTAAATTAAATTATTTATAAAAATAAATCAGAGTGACCTGTGCTCGCTACTTATTTTTACTATTTCACATAGTCGCCGTAGTAGTATCAACGACGATAAAATCATATAACTACCTACCATTTCCACCGCTCTCTAGGTAGTCATTGTTACCAAATTCCTATTATAATCATTGTCATCCTGCCGTCATATATTATTCTTCAGAAAAGTCTAAAACGAAGTTTAATACTGTACCGTATGTATTCCCATATAAGTAAAACAAGACGGTATGTTCTAAGTGTAAGATTCTGAAATGAGACTTAGCGCGAACTATGACTCCAGTATGTTTACATCCAATACGTTTTGACGTATAGGACTTAGTAAATCTGAATCTTACCCTTAATAACCATGGCTGGCTGAGGGGTGAAAATATACATTTCTATCGCCTATGGAAATTTGAAAGACAAAAAAAGGATTGTGTGGTTTAACGAAACCACGGTAAAAGTGAAACTTTTTTTCACATTATAGACATTTAACTAAAATTTTTTGGAATAATACTCCATTAAGGGTTTAAAAATCGCTTTATCAATCTTAATTTTATACTTGGAAAATTGGAATGATAATGGGAAATAATGAAAGTAGACTAAGTCTCCAACTAATATTTTTATTGAACTCTGTGTCTTAGAAAGTACGGCATACATAATACTTACAATACACATATTAATAACAATTATTTAGACACGGTCAGCGAAGCTGCGAACTAGCGGCGCCGCCATATTGGCCATGGCTGCTATGACGAGACGAGCGCCTTTCACTTTATCCCTACTCCGCGGCCGACCGTCACGCGACATGCAACACACATAAGAAAAAGTTTGAGACGATGTAATAAAAGTTTCACTTTAATAAACAGTTTATGATTGCTCATTGCACACTAAAATATAAGTACATAATATACTCGGCGTCAAAAAAATCGCACCTTTCTTAAAATTCGTGTCAAGCGATTATAACTTCTAAGATCCTTCCTGTACCCTATCATTATTAGTATCATTTAAAAGCTCAATTAATAAGCTTTCAAAAAAATAATCATTTGTGTACGGAAAATAAAAAACCACAAATCGCCAGCACTTTGATTAAAAAGTGGCGATGTACGCATTTGGAGGCTCACTAATTGCACCACCCTGGGGGTCTAGCCAAGATGGCTTAACAGTAGTGTATGTAGAAAGTCGAAAACTAAATTTGTATGGAAATGACAGTTCGTGTCGAAAAGTTTTCCAGACGTCACAGAGGTCACACCTGAAGAGCTTCTACAAGAAAAAACCCAGTGAAGTTGGATACCATGGCAAAGAAGCAGCTCAAGTGGTGGCCCTACTGCAAATCGGACTACGGCAGGTTGAAGTTGCTCGGCAACTGAAATGCAGCCGATTTCGAGTGCAACGGGTATACTAACGGTTCCAAGAGACTGGAGGTTACATCAGGAGACATGGATCCGGGAGACGTCGCTGCACTACCGTCAGAGGTGATCGCTCCATTGTGTCGACGTCTTTGCGGAACCGCTTCTCCGACGCTGGGGAGCTGCAGCAGCGGCTTTGAGCTACTCGAAGGACAGCTGACAGCGTCTCCACTATCAGAAGAAGGCAGTGAGAGAAGAATTTGCTGCCCCGGAGAGCTGCTACAGGAGCCCCATTGACTGCCATCCACCGGACGAAAAGGAAGCGATTTTACGAAACGCACATGCCGTGGACATTCGACCAGTGGAGGAATGTCCTGTTCTCCGACGAAACCCGAGTGTGCCTGTACACTAACAACATGCGTAAGAGAGTCTACAGGCGACCAGGGGAACGTTTCACACCAGCCTGCACCGTGGAAACCGTCGGGTATGGAGGAGGATCCTGCATGTATCTAGGGCGGCATTTCTATTGACGGCAAGACAAACCTCGTCTGCGTCGCCAGAGCTGGAGATGGTCGCGGCCAGGGGTCATTGACTGCCCACCGGTATATCACCGAGATTTTGGAGGAGCATGTGGTCCCATGTGTAGGTTTTGTCGGCGCCAACTTCGAGTTCATGCACGACTACGCCCGGTGCCACACAGCCTTGATTGTCAAGGACTACCTACGTCGAGTTGGCATCAAGGTTATGGACTGGCCAGCAAGTAGCCCCGATCTCAATCCTATCGAGCACCTCTGGGACGAGCTGAAACGGCGAGTTCGGGCCCGTAATCCAGCTCCTGCCACTCTCGATGAGCTTCGAGATGCCGTCATCAAGGAGTGGGACAACATTCCCCAGGAACACGTCGTGACGCTCATCAGGTCCATGACTGACCGCTTGGAAGCTGGTCGTAGGGCTAGAGGAGGCAACACTAGGTTTTAAGACTAATTTTTAAGGATTGTCATTGTTTATTTTAATTTTAGTATTGTTCCTTTTCTTTGTAATTTTGATCAGAATACACATTGTTTCACATTTTCCCAGAATTTACTTTTTTATTGGGGGTGGTGGCCAATTTCCTACGTTTTCAAATAAGGGATTTCATTAGCTTTCAAATGATACTAATAATGATAGGGTACAGGAAGGATCTTCGGAGTTATAATATACAGTTTTGATGGCAATCACAGATCACTGTAATGTTGTTCTAGTCTAGAGTCCTTTTCATTTAAGAAGTCCCGCGGAGATTTTTGGAACTATATTTGACAGGTCGGCCATGTAGTCGTTCGTCGATGTTATCAAGTTCGTTTGCTGTGGTAGATTTTTGTGAGTTTTTAACTAGCTTAGTGTATTTCAAAGATTGTTTACAATGCCAAAAGTTGTAAAAAGTTGGCTCAAGACATGATATTGAAGATGAAAGAGTCCTGTGAAGCGGAACAAAAGAACCAAGGTGTTTTAATACCACAAAACAATGTTCGGAGAGAATCGCCGCTATAACAGGTACTTTTTAGACACCTGTCACATAATAATTTTTTGCTGTATTGATGGGACTTTTATGATATAAATTCATTTTTGCGACAAAATTGAACAAATACATAACGAATGAAACTAGGTAACTGAAATTAAAACGTATATTACATAGTACATAAGCATTTTAAACTTAAAGTTACTATTATTTATAATCGTTCATTATTTAATTGCAGGTGTGTCAGAAAGAACTGTAACAAGAATTACAAATGGAGGTATAACAGCGGCGAAAAAAGTTGTCACCCCGGGGAAGAGTCGCCCGCATCCGAAATAGTATCAATATAAAAAAGAACAATAATTATATCTACGGCTAGTGATACTGAAATCTGAAACAGAATCTGATTCTGTTTCCATCCACTCTTCAGACAGTGATGTTTCTATGGCCGCTGGTTACAATTATTCAATAAAACTCTATAAAATAAAAAAGAATAAAAAATTGTAATGCTTTTCTTTACCCAATTTTCTCATGTTATCCCTGTAAGTAGGTAACCGCTAGGAACACCGCTTATATAAGTAAATATTAATATACTTTTTTCATAACAGAAATATTGTTTCATCGAAGTATGCAGAAAATAGTATTATTTGATTAATGAAATATGCTAAATGTAAAATAGGTAAATTTTTTACTCATAAATGGCAACATTAAGTCACGCGATTACAGCGCTGCGTCTGGGGGACTTCTTTCATGAAAAGGACTATAATATATAAAATGTGATCAAGTAGGTAAAGTGTCAATGTGTTCAGTGTTGTCACTTGGCATTATGGTGTTAATCCCGGTCCCCGGATCTATATTCTATTACTAGATATCTGTGTCTGTCTACTGTCTAGTGTCTACCGTCTAGAATTGCCTTCTTCATCACTACTGACTACAGTACTTAACTACTTAGTACATATTTTGATATCAATTTTATTTTATTAACTTCTAAAATTCTAAATTAATGTAATGTTCAATTTCACTTTGTGATTGTATGAAAAGAAAAAAAATCAACAACCACGACGATAATTATAAATTTCTTAACAAATGATATTAATTGCATAAAGTTCATTATTTTTTTATAGTTAATTTAGTTTTTATTTCTAAACTACACAAAGTCGTCTAGATCTCATAGTAGTTTTTGATTACCTATTTGTTTCACACCCACATACAGGTAAGGACAATGTTGTTTATTATTATATTGTGTACCTATCCATTCTGAAAGTTCGCATGTCCTAAGAACCTCGTTTGTTTGTATTGCATGCAGCTTTTATATTAAGAGGATGGATTCAAAACAAGGTTTGTCCAGTGAATGTAGTTCATCAATCCCTATTACCCTGGTAGTTAAGAGTCTTAACGACTCATAAGAAAGTTGTCGAGTTTTTATAGCATCTTTAAGTAACTAGGACTAGTAATGTAAAAGTGGTGTAATTGTTAATAGTTATGATTGTTGCCATATATATATATATATTAATGTTGATGTTCTACTTGGTTCAAGATTAATTAGTTGTTTAACCACATACTACCATTGATTCTTTTTTGTAGAGCTTTTCTCTATTTAAAAGTCAAGGTCTACAATTCAGATTCTGATAAATATTCCTAGTATTATCCTTGTTCTATGAAATATATTTTACTTCATAATATATTTTCAAAGTATTCTCACAATCTCCAAAAATCTATTTTTTTTTAACTTCTATACAAGAAACATGAATTTCAGATACATTTAATGAAACAGTTTCTTCACTATTAGAACGTAAAGTACGTGGTTGGCTTAGTGGGGTTATTGAAGACATGCGCCGAAGTAGCCCTGTGCAACAATGGCTAGATTCCTTGCCTAGTGAGGACGCAAATTCACAAGAAGCAACACTGAATGGTAAGAAAGATGAAGACGACTCAGACACTGCTGAGAACAAGGCAGAGGAATCAATTACTGATAATACTGTGATTGAAACGCAAAATGATTTACAAGAAGACAAAAGTTTAGAAGTACCAGAGCAAAAGGAGTTGTTAAAGAGAAAGTCTTTAGAAAGTGGAGTACTTAATGATCAGTTAAAGAATAAAAGTAAATTGCAACGGGACCATTCTATACAGTCAGAGGGATATATTCCGAGATTGAAAAATCCTTTACTTCGGGATCACTCTTTACAAGTAAGTTAGTCCATTTATAAGAAGTATAAATAATTATTATCAATGTTGTGCCACATACAACCAACAAGAGGTTACTTTTACATCATAAGGCATAACATGGATAATGATTGTGAAGAATTGAATAATGATCATGTTAAAGAAACATATATGTTTCTCTTATTTTTTTTAATAATGCCAATTAATTAATACAACATAAGTACCGAACTGGGAGTTAATTTTATCCTAATACTGCTACTGGATTACTTACTAAGAAAATACACAAAAAAATACATGTTGAATAGTTAACCTAGTTTGGTTTTAATTAAAGTTGGTTAAAAAGAAATTATATAAATTATCAAAATATTAAATTTCAGTCTGATGGAAGTGGTTCTAGTGGCAGTTCTGTATTAAATGTTTTGGGTGCAAGGAAAGTAGATGCAGAGTCTGTTCTCTTGGCATTGGGATTTGGACCAAGTGAAAAACAGCAAAAACTACAAAGAATACCGGATAGATTTTTGGTTCCATCCAAGGTAGGTTAAAATTGATTATAAAATTAAGAGGGCATTCTTACATATTTTCTCTATATTTTTTTTTTACAAAAAAGTATATTATCAGCTCTCCGGGCTGAAATAAAATTTGGAATTAATTAATATTGTTTTAATTTTAGAATCTAAAAGAATATTGTGGTAAGACTCACTTGTGAAATTGTTGCATTCAGTTATTATTTGGTAATTCTTATCGAAATTTAAGCCATAATTGTGTACATTCTAAGTTTTCCTTTTACATCATGTTTGTTTAACATTTTACAGTTAAAGGGAATAAGTACAGAAGATTTTATAAAAAATGAACAGCATTCAATGAAGATGCATGACTGCGGAGTTTTTGGTTACAGAGGATTAACAGGTCAGTTAGTTGATCTATGTTTATAACAAATGGAAAAATAACAGTCTTAATATCACTAATTTAATTAGTTTAATATTATTAATAAATTAATGGTAATTTAAATAGTTATTAACGTGTGGAATTGCTTGGCTTACCTTCAATTGTTTGATTATGGATACTAAATAAATAACCACAGAATTGATAAAGTTGGAAGAATTTTTGTTTGATTTTGTACTATTCTAAAACCAGCAACACACCTATTAAATATATTATAAATCTGAAGTAAATAAATATTAAGTATGAATGTTCAATCGCGCGGTTTATACTACAATAACAATTCCAGCCTTATTTATATTATTAAATAACGTACAAACAGAGGTGGTTTACTAATAATATTAATAGTGCTTTTCTAACACTACTAACAACTTACTAACAGAGCATTGCACGCCAGTGTGTCGGTTCATGAAACCGGTACCATCCAATTATGTACCGTACCAAGTGCCCCAAATAGCTGTCCAGTAAGTATTTTATATTAATTAAATTACACAAAGAACAAAAATGAAGCAATCGACCAATATTGAGTTCGTACTTTATTAGTAGTTATTTTGTTTCCGGCTAAAAAATAATTAATTAGTTTTGGTTGGTGTAGAAGAATGACAGGGATTTCGAAATGTCTGCCTAGGGTTGCCACCTTTCTTTTGCAATTAAAGTACATTGGTACATACACAAGAAAAAGTATTTTGGTGTAGTTTATTGTTCTGTGTATAGTACAATTACCTGAAATAACGTACAATACTTTATTATAAAGTACGGGGGCAACCCTATGTCTGCCCCATAAATACCTAGCAAAGCTTGTATGAATTTAAATTTCAACTCGTTATAATCTGCATATTAACTATTATTTTACTTAAGTTACTAAAAGTTAGACTTAGCGCCGAGATATAGCGACTCCCGTATGTCAAAAATGTATTGGAAACTGAATCTTACTGAGCTAAATGATAAAACATTTATTATTTAGTGTCCTTAGAATTGCGATTATTTTCTATAAATAACCTTTATTAATATTTCCTTGTTTGTACTTAGTACTTAAGGAAAATAACATTTCCGGATCGACAAATCTTATTTCAAGTATCATAATATGATTAACCATTGTACAACGTAATAATGCTTTGTAAAATAGGGTTTTAACCCATTCATAGAATAAGTCTCAAATAGATTAAGAGTGTAACCAATTTTTACACTTTGAATGAAGAATGATTGAAGACAGTAAATGTTTTATTACTTTATATTATTTTGTTACTTGAATTTGCGAATTTATCTAATTCATTGGCTTTTATCTATTTATATATTTTTGTTGACCCTGATGACTGTGTTAAGTGATTCGTCGTGACGTCGGTGGTTCACAGAATTACAACTCAACTTCAATATTTTTAATAAAAGGTCTTATATATATTATAGTATAGTTAATTATTAATAGCAGCCATTTCACGTTACGTTGTTCGCATAACCCTCTTTCCCCCTTATTACTTTCAGCATTTATCACGTGACTACATTTCTAAATACTTAACTGTAGATTAAATTGTTTATTATATGACAGTATCTACAACTTCTACTATTTTACAGGGAATCCCCATGTTCCACCGTCGACAATTGTAGCTAAAATAATTAATTGTTTACTACAAGACGAGATGTGTCGAGAGGAAGCTTTAATGCGCACGCGCCATTCTATAGCGGATATGCGAAGTGCGCCTGCCATACACGCCCGTTTAGCGGCAAGATTTAGGAGCACCTGAGTTATGGTACCTGGTAGAAAAATTGGGATTATAAAGTTTTGTTTGGAATATAAACCTTAGTACTTAAATAGAATTTCCAAATATGGCTGAAATTTGCTTATTATTACAGCGGTCGTGGTCATTAAGCAAAGTGCCTGGTGAAAAATTGTATTTTACATTTAGTTACATTAGTACTTATTCGAAATATTTATTTTAATTTGTATATTAAGACATCAATGCGCTGTAAGGGTCCCATATGCGAAACGTATATTGGATTTTGACAAGGGATAAGTCTTGACTTTGAAAACTTAAACAAAAAACCCTGTGTACTGTCTTCTTAAATCGAATGTTCAATACTACTAAAAACCCGAGTCCTGTTTAATATAGCAGCCGTGTAAAGCTTTATTTTAAAATTGGAATTAAATTCAGTTATGCCAAGCAAAGTTGTACTATACAACTAAAACTGTTGGTAGGGGAGCCCACGATGCTAAATGGGGATTTACTCGAGCGTCGTAGAGACCTATTGGGATGCAAAGCTTAGATAATAAGAAGAAAAAAATGTTATATGATAAATTCCTTTTCATCGGTGGGGGAAGCGGCTATAGATAGTTAAATATGTAAAAAAAACTGTTGCATGGACATCCTCGAGCGCGTCAGATATTGATAGCATCTATGCCCTACGTATTTTTAATAATGTACGTATGTTAATCTGATCGTTTGCATGATGCGGGTGGTTGTATTTAAGGGTTGAAAATGAAAAAAAAAAAAATTATCGAGCGCGTCAGATTTTCTAAGGGAGTGTTAAGTACACCAAAAAAAAGCTCTCATTCACTAATCTGACGATTTCGATGGGACGCAAACCCACAGCCATTTTCATAATTTGCAAAAAAAAATCGCAATTTTGAAATACTCAAGCGCGTCAGATTAAGATATATGTGGTTCATCTTTATGTTCTAAACGTACTGTCTCATAATCTGACGATTATCTAGAGGGATTCGCCTGATCTGACAAAAAAAAATAGAAAAACGGTTCACCTAAAGGGCCATCCCTGCAACTTCCCGCTAATTCCATTCCTGGGCGCTTAAAATTGATATTTTGAGCTCGCCGAGTTCAAAGAAATAATATTTCTATGCATTTGAGCTCTACCAGCTCGAAAGTCTGATAGAAGTTTCATAGAACACTATTTTTGGAATTTACAAACCGCAATAACTTTTGAATGGATCAAGCAATTTTCACGCGGTTGGCGGCATTCGACGCAGTTTTATCATCCACATAAGTAATTTTAATTTTTTTTGAGATATATCAAAATTTCTCAAAATTTCAAATCGGTTCAAATTCACAGGAAATGTAATTTTGAGGGAAATATTTAGAACGCCGTTTAGTAGATTCCGATCGGTTTAGTCGTTCAAAAGTTATAAGCGAGTCACACACACATACATACAGACATAGTGACAACATCACGGAGGTAGTCAGGGAAGCTTCCTATGACCTTAAAACGTCAAGATCTGATGAAAACTCGATTTTCGCAAAACGGGTTAAAACCAATAACTTCCCGAATTGTTTAAAATTTTAAATAAATTTTTCTTAGCGGGAAGTCAAAATTTTTTTTATTTTTTTTAAATCATTGAACTTAATTAATTAAAAGCTCAGGAAATAGCATGCAAATAAATAAGTGTATGCTTTTTTAGTAGAATACATGTATTTATTAAAAAATTACTTTAAAAAAAGCTTAAAACAATTTAATGTTTTATAATTAATTGATTAATTAATCATCATCTTCATCCGTAGTATCATCTTCCTCTTCTGGCTCAATTTCATTCTCAGATTGCGTATCTGTAACAAAAAGTTATTAAAATATTTAACAATATTTTCTTTATGAACAACGTGTTTTTTCAATTATTGAAGAAAAGAAATACCCGATTCTGGAGTATCATCAAGAATATCAGGTGTTATGACTACATCTTCGTACGCTTTCGGCAATTGGTCACCTGCAAACCAGTTCATTTTAAATTTCTCGTCGACAATTTTCCATCCATAGTCCGTTGGTAAATGATCAGTAATTTTTGCATTATGGGCATTACTCCATAAGCATGCAATGAATTTTGTGCGTAACACTTGCTGGAGTAACTCCGATTCACAGGGTGGCAAGTTGCAGGCATCGTAATGCCGGACACTCAAGGAGAAGGGTTGCGACTTGTCTTTTACTTTGTATGTCCTATTGAAGATGATAATCCTGGCTTGATTCACATCGTCTAACTTTTTCAACCCATACAAGTGGCAAGTAAAAGACTGTATAATGTTAAAAGAATCCTGCACATTATGCTCATTTGATCCCAAATCCACAAATGCTTCTTGGAAAATTTCTGAATTCATTAATAATTGTAAAGGTTTCTTTTTCCCTCGTCGGTACAATGCTGGGTTGAAATCGCAACCAGTGAATGCATGCAAAGCTGGAAGCGTCGAAATTTTCGAACCTAATTTTTTGTAGAGAGCGGATACGTCGATGCGTCGGCGGGCATTGCCAACTCCAAGATCCATCCAAACTCCTACTCTTGCTTGCAGGTGTTCCATATTTGCTAACATGATGACCACTATATCAGTATCAGAAGTTCTGACAGTAATGGTAGAATCTTCATTTTGTTGGCAAGCAACAAATGCTATCTTCGTATCCGCTTCTTCGTGATCAGGGCATGACAACTCATTATTAATGATGCGTGTTACTTTATTATCAGTAACAGAATATTCATAACACAAATCATGTATTATGTAAATTACCTTACTACCGATAATTGTTGCCATCTCCTGATCAGCCCAATGATCGATCAAAAACTTGACAATAGCTTCTTTAAACTTTAAATTTTTTAAGTATTTCGTTAATTCTGCTGTTCGTGTTTGTTGAGGACCGGAAATGTGGAATTCCTTGTCATCTACACTACCTCGAACAGAATGCTCATAATCCTTGATAGAGGGTGTGAAGTAGCGATCGAATACAATGGCAACTTTACTTGCAGCGTTATTGACAAGGCATTGTAATATTTTCTTTGACACACCTCCAAAACTACGGGGCATTTCTTTAAAAGTATGTAAAAAAAAGAAGCCATCTATAATTACAAGGTCAACTTGGTGTGGCGGTTGCTCCATATCTTTAACTTGTTTCTCTAACTCGTGAATTAGTACTGACTTATCAGTCTTGTTTAAAGAACCATCTATATGGCACAGTGATAACGGCATAGGAGTTATGGGAAAACAAAGTACTTTCTCCAAGTCTATACTCGTGTCAAGAGATAGAGCTAATAACCGTCCGAATAAATCCCGCTGCAATGTAACTTCGTGCACTTTTTCACCAATTTTCATTTTTTTTTTCTTCTTGAGGCTTGCAAAACTTAGCACCTTATTTTTTTTTACTGGCTGGTGAAACCTGTCTGAATTTAAATTACATTCCATTATGAATTGATCGCGCAGAAATGTTCCTCCAGACACTGTATTTAGTAAACAGTTTGTAATTTCTAGAGAAGCAGCTTGCCCCGTTGAAATGTTAAACAACAGATCCTTATCAATTGAAGAAGAGAATGGATTGATGGTCTGCAGGACACTGCTCGAAAAAGCTTCAATTTGGATGCGTTGTTTTTTCATTCGATCTGGGTGTAGATCAGCAGCAATATCATGGTAGTTTCTGTCAAGCCCTGCACGAGTAAGCACATGAGATATGATTCTTGTTCGCGCTCCATGATTTTTAGCCCAACGTTGTCTAGCAGAAATTGAATTTGTGAGGTTAACAATTCCAGTAAGACGACGAGCAGCATCACCATTTATCGTCTGCTCTAGCGTTAAATCCACAGGAATTCGTGAGAAAGGCTTGCTGGTTCTTCTGATTCCAAACGAACCCTTAGCCATTTCAGATCGGAGGCCTGGATGTGTGTTATCTACATGTTGCAGTAAATTTATGTAGTACACTAGCCATCGACTATAGTTTGGTTGATTGTAATAGAAGAATAAGCTGACGATTTTCGCAATGGTATATATGTACAATTCTAAATCTCCAACTCTAATACTTTTAATGAATAAGTGGTAAAGATTTATAAAATCAATGTACATTGCGTAAAATTGCGCCGTTCTTCCGTGCTTGCCGTCTAATGTGTCTTTTGTGTATTCTTCATAAGATTGAATGAGACGTTGTGTTTCTGCATGCTGAACTTGAGGAGAGACATCTTCATGAGCAAAAAATGTGGTAAGATATTCGAACACTGAGTCGTCAACTGTCAATTGTTTTTTTCCAAAAACGCTTCGAAATGTAATTGTTGCAATGCCAACGCCACGAGAGAATGCAACCGTTTACATCTGTTATAATTTTTTCCGCTAATAAAACCTGGCACTGAACCATTAGCGATCAATTCACATTCAGTCATGATATTGCTCAGTCCACAATCTTCAATAAAAGTACCAACTGCCTTAAAAAAAGCCAATTCAATATGAAAGGCCCCTAAATGAATAAAAATATTATCAAATCTTGGAGATTCTTGTACTTGAATACAATAACTAGTGCGAGCAATAGCTAGATCATAGGTGATCTGGATGTAGGGAGCTTGACACTCCTTTGCAATATCCTGACTCAATTTTAGAGTTTTCAAAACAGTTGAATTGTTTTGAATTGGGAGATTCATTAATTGGAGTAAGATATGAAACTTTTTGAACTCGTGATTCGTCAATCAAAATCTTGCTGTGAAATCCTACCCACATTGGAACATTCGATATTTTATACTTATGTAATAACATCCACGTAACGTCCAGCTGTTTCGACATACTCAAATTGTCTGGAGCTTTATTAAGCTCTGAGATGTCTAGCTGATTCCAGGTGGTAATTTTTAACTTCTTAGTAAATGGATGCATTTCAAAAGTAACTTCTTCAAAAGCCCTGCGTTTTCTTTTTTTGTTTTTGGAGTAGTAATGGAAAATTCTGGAAAACTACCATGCACAATCTCATCGATTGTTGAATTTTCATTTGCAGAAGGGCTAGAAGATTCCAATGACACCGGATCCGGATTCTGCACGATATCCTGAAAAATTATTCCCACCGTATCATGCAAAGTATCTTTGCCGTTGAGGGTTTCTACGAAGCGGTCGAAATTGTCGAATGCGACACCAGTATTCAAGTCCGGGCGACGTTGAATATCTTCAGGACATACATGATCACTATTTACCGTTGAAAATGTCAGCTCAGTCTCTAGCTCTTCTAAAGTTGTGTAAGAGCAACAGTGCCCATATTTTGAAAGTATATTAACAACTTTCTTACTGTTGCATAAGCTCTTTACTGCCAGACCTAGGGTAATTTGCTTCGAAGTTTTAATTTTATGACCAAAAGCTGCATAAATCAGATCTTGCCCAATGGAAAAAATAGAAAGTTCTTTTTTTTTTTTTTTCTATTTTCCCGTGCTTTTTGGGATAGATGCGAAACATCACCACAAATGAAAGTTTCCAAAAAACAATGAAGAAGCTCTGGCACGTAATCGCACTCTCCCAATATCAAATCTTCAGCTGTACAATTTTCAGGCAATTCTCTTCTGGTTGAGTTAAGAATTTCTTCACGAAGTTGTGTTGCAACCGAACGGATGGTTTCTTTTACTGTCATCGTTTTAAATAAATCCGTGTAAGTTAAAACAGAGGCGGAGAATGGAGCAAGAAACTTTTTTTTTTCAGCGTAAATTATTTTCATCTTATTGTCAAAAGTTTCCATCAATTTTCTTTCCAAGTGACGGTCTGAGAACGAAGAAATATTGATGGAATTAGATAATAAACTGCATTGCTGCTCTAACAATTTTTGATATTCTTTTTTTACGAAATCAAAAAACAAACATTCACTATTCTTGACCACTGTTTCTTCTAACATTTCACAAAGAATAGTATACGCAGTATTGGTAACTTTTTTTTTCCTTAGAAATTCGCTATTATCATTCTTATAAATATCGCGTAAATATTGATCCTTGCAACATTTATGGTAGGGATTTTTGGTATCATCAGAGAAAGAACAGAGCTTTTCCAACATTTGTACATCATATTGTTCCGTGGCCGCGCTTTTCAAATTCTCAATAGTTTTTAATCTATTGACAGCTAAACGAACTTCACGACCATGATGCCGTTTACGCTGTTTTTGGCAAATGAAGCACGTTTGTGATGCTGAATCTGTACTGAATGAATTATTGGAATCCTGAAAGCCTTCCTGAACGTTGCTCGACTCTCCCACTCTGAAAATTTTATAAAATTATTTTTTTCAGTATTATAAATATTTAATAAATGAAGTCATATAAGAACTTACTCGTCTGTCGATGTACCAGCAACCTCAGTAGACAAGAAATCAACAGTACCATGTGCTTCGGAACACTCTCCAGAATCAGGAGCATGTGTTTCGTAGCTATTTCCCGAAACTTCCGGTGTATTGTCATGTTCCACTACAATTTGATCTTGTAAATACTGAAAGTCTCGCGGTATTTTAATTGCAGTAAATAATTTATAGCACTGTGCGTGATATAAATCATTTAATGATGATTCCATCGACAATTCGAGGTTATCATATGTTCCTCGAGACTTTCGGATAACCGGCTTGCTCCGACGATATTCCAAAATATTTACACATTTTTTTAATGTTTTTACCGTAAATTTAATTGTTTTTTGTAATGTACTTTCACTACAAAATACACATTTCAAATCAGTCTTTATGATCGGCTGTGATGGCTTCATGGCAACAGAAACCAGGGGGCCTACCATGGACTTTCTTAAAAACGATCCAGTTGAGATGCTGGTGAGTTTAGGTACTTCTTTCGGCATCGCAAGACCGAATGAAAAAACGATAATTTTGTTTGAGGTTTCTATGTACGTTTAGAAATTTAACTGTCAAACTTCGACAGATGTTTCTATAAAAATAAATAAAAGATAAAATCATTTTAAATAATTCATCGATTCCAATAAGTCTTAATATATATAATATTCATTTCATACAAAACTATTCTTTTGATATATTTTAAACGTAAAGTTTTCTGGTGCTATGAAAGTGACACTTATTATTTCTAAACGTTTCCGTCAAATTTTGAATAGAGAAAGAGTGAGAGAGAAATAGAAACGCGGAGAAGGAAATATAGGCATCAAGCAGCTGCACGCATTTTACTTTATTATCGACGAATTTTTGTTATTTCGGCTTGCGGAAATCGTCAGATTATATATTTTTCATTATTCTTGAATTATTTCCTTCAAAATAAAAAAAAATTTAGCTACGCTCGAGAATGTCGAGATGACGTTTTTTTTTTACAACTTTGTTGCCCTCCCCTTTCTTTACGTCACTCTCAAATTGTCAGATTAGTGGAATATACACTTTTTAGGATGTAATTAACTCACCCTACCTTAATCTGATGCGCTCGGGAATTTCTGATGGTCAATTTTTTTTTACTAATCTGATCCTGTCTCCTTCACAGGCGGCCTTATATATGGACCTCATGTTTTGTGGAGGTACTTAACCGAGTACAAGCTATCCCCCTGTATATTAATCTGCCGCGCTTTAGTAAATCCCGAAATCCCCTCTTGGGCTCCCCTACCATGTTATCCTATTTTAAATAAATCCATGATTTTGTTAGTCCTAGTGCTTAAATGTCAAAATATATTTACACAAACTGTTGAAAATTTGTACTACAATTTAAGACATAAAAAAAGCTCATACATTCGATGTGGTTTGCATAATTACGTAATTTAACATAAAAATATTTTTATTGCCTTGCTGCTTTGTAAGAACAATTAATGGTTTTGCATTGCCAATTATTTTTATAAATTTTTATTTATTATTAAATTTCGATGTTTGAACTATAACCGTTAAGTTTTGTCATACCTAATCGCCTTGTACTTAATTTGTTTTAATAATTTGTTCAATTTCGATAAACAAACATATCTTACTGTGACCCATTGTTTGTAGCGTCTCTGAGTAATTAATAATACATTATTATATTCTTCGTAATCATAAAAAATCAATTTAAATATTTAATAAAAAGTAGAGTTGTTCTAACAATCGTGCCATGTTTAAACATAGAAGTTATATCACATATCTTTATATAGGTAGTTCTTATATACACCTTAATAAATATTTAATATAGAATTTCTACCCTATTTACCTAGATTTTTTGATATAACTTTAAATGTACACTATATGTTCATATAGTTTAGTAACTTGATTTTTATGTATTGTAACATTACTAAGTCAAGCCGAAAATATCTAAGAGTATTAGTATCTCCTGGCAATATTGAGAATGGTAGATGTAAGTTCGCTTTACAGAACTGAAACCTTAGCTCAGACTTTCAGTAGTAAAACCACCTTCGCCGGCGTAGGTTGCGTTATCTTATTTCCTGCTTCGCACTGCCAGATTTTTGGTCCGGCCAAATTCAGGCAAACTATGCGCCGACAACAGTCTCATAGCAAACGCCCTCGTTCATGTTGTCAAATATATTTGTTAGCTGAGCTTCACTCACTAAACAGCCTGTGTTGGGTTTTGCCATCTAGCCAGCGGAGATTCCTTAAATTATATACTTTAGCAACTGACCTAAACTGTAATAGCGTAAAAAACTAAAGACTTTTTTTTTAGTTTTGATAGGCGCTGCTCATAAATCTATTATTTTATTTAACTAATTTGTAGAAATATTTTTACTTCTGCGACATTTTTAGTTTGAAGACGTGATGTTACACCTGTATACAATGTGTTGCAGCCATGTTGCTTGGTTGTGATAGTCTTAATTTACCAATACAGGAGTTTAGCTTGATAAATATTTACTTTTTGTGCACAATATTCTCAAAGTTCCATAGTTGTGATGAAGATTACACAAGTGTTCTCCAAGTTTAATTATTAGATCTTTGTTGTATAGAGATTTAAATCATAGATTTGTCCTGGCTATATTTTAGACGCACAAAAGGATATTAATTAGTGCGACTAATTACTATAAAATATATATATTGACTAAATTATTTTCACTATTTCTCATACCAAAAACTACTGAACGTGTGTGTTTTTATGACAAAAACCGAACGATTACAAGATGTAGTAGCGAGATGACACTTTCCATACAAAACGTGGACATGCTGTATGATTCAAATCTCTGCTGTTTTAATTGTTATCGAATGTGCCAACTGTTTAGTACTTAATGTTCGCTTGATTTAAGTCCAAAGACAAAATTTCAAACTTGCCTCAATTTTAATGTAGTACGTAGATATTTAAAGGTGTGAATTTATTAAGGATATGTAAAGGAAATTTTCATACTTTTTCTTCATTTATTAAATGTTATTCTTTATTTTGATACTAAAATATGTAGTTGTAAATTTTATCTGAAGTTGGTTTCGCTGTACATTTTTTCTATGTAAAAATGGGAAAAAGCCATCATGCTTTGTAAAATTAACATTCCTAACAATTTGTTAGGTCACAAACACATATCAGTTTTAAATAAGGAAAATCACTTTTTTGTTTTTATATTGAATTTTAAGTACTTATTCCGTTTAAGGTCTTTAATTGTGACCATACTTATTCTACTAGTCTATAAACACAAATTAATATTAATTTAATTAATGCACGTACTTAAGGTTAAGAAACCAATTTCTAAATTAGCCCGTGCCTTAAATATCCATTTGCATAGATTATTAGAAAATATGTGAACATTAATATTTTATAGAGTTATGTGTGTAATATAATAAGTTCCATTTGATTGCTCATTTTATGTTATTATAATGTTAAGTTTGATTTATTAAAATTATTTAGGGAAATGTTAAAAATTATATATGTATTGTCAAAGATTAAATTTTTTTATCAAATTTTGTTTTTATGACTGAATGACAGATCAATAAATACTCTCCCTCTTATTCATAAAAAAAAAATGGTGCGTGTACTTATGTACGCGCGTAAGAAGTTATACTTCTTTGGCTTTCTTTATTTTTTTTAAATATTAAATAATTAATAATAAATATTTAGCGTTAATAATTTAACAATATTTGATATTTAATATAATAATTAATTATTATATATTATTTATTATTTTATTATATTATTAATTCAATTTAATAACTAGGTATGTTTCATAACCTTTTAACTAAGTAACAATAGGTCTGTGTGAAAAGGCATTGCTAAATTCCTTTGAAAAAATAATTAAAATTTATTTCCTCCTTTATTTGTTTAAAAGGTACTACAAATGTTATTATGGTCATTCTTGGCATAGCTGCTAACGTCACGCATATTCTATTTCTTTTTACATGTAGATTGCCTTATTCCCATCTCGCTCGCGCACGCTCGACGCCCATACTGATAATTTTGTGTCACGGTGCGCGCGCATCGTAAAATTTCACTCTCATAAATTTTTCATAACGCGCCAAAAGAAGTATAACTTCAAAAAATATCTAATACACTGATGTCTCTTGATGAAATAATTACAATTCCACTGAAGAAGAGTAAAATCAATTTAGTTAAAACAATGTAATAAGATTATAACTAAAGGCAAGTGTAATTAATTACAATTAAACTAATATAATGTAAGCTTGTTAAACCATCCTCCAAATTTCTCATTGCGGATACAATATTTTCTAAATTCATCAAAGATGAACATCAGCGCAGTAAAAGGCAATGCGAGAAACCACCTGAAAATATTTATACTAATACATATTGAATAAAACGGTTAAATGAAACATGTTTAGGCAAATAATTGTACTGTTAAATAATATCTAGATTGGATGTGCTTAGTGGGATCAATACATATTTTATTTAATGCAGGCATTAAAAATCATGTTTTTGCTTGAAAGACGTAACAAAAAACCAGCTGCGATAAAACCTTTTAGGTCTTGGCCTCAGATTTGTGTATCTGTTTCGTGATAATTTGATTTATCTAATAGGTGATCAGCTTTCTGTACCTGCTCCGTGGACTTTTTGTGTCCAAGACATGCCGGTTTCCTCACAAGGTTTCCTTCACCGTACGAGTGTACGTGTACATATGCGACCTAGATAGAAAGCCCATTAGTGCAGAGCCGGGGTTCGATCTTACAACCTCGGGGATTAGAGACCAACACTGCTTGTGAAAGACGTGATTCCTACTCGTTTAAGACTAGTTAATACTTAATAGATGAAGACTATACTATACTTATAAATGATCAATCCTGCATACCATTTCAACCTTAGTGGGTATGTTCTAAAGAAACTGTTAATTCCTGGCACATAACATACAACACACGCAAGAATGATCTCGAACACTAAACCAAAGTTGAGAGCTTTATTTTTCATACCTGTAAAGTTAAAATCTATAAATATCTAGAAACTTATATGACCCGTACCTACAAAGTAAAGAAAAAGTTTCTATGTCATTTAAATTTCCTGACCTTGGGCTTGAAAGTCACTTTTCGGTAATGGTCACGTGAGATATTGTCATTCCTATACAAATTCGTTTAGCGTTCGTGTGTCACGCCTGTTACAAAGAGGAAGTGTCTCAAGCCCCTGGCTTTTATGGCGGCTCTGACAGATGATATTCTTTTTAACTATGTATGAATGTCATATATATATATATTCTTTACTAAAATAAGTAGTTTGACCCTGTTTAATCACTATCGCACTTTTGAATCTTTTTAAGCCTAATCAGTATGTAAACCAGTAGGTACACTAACTGATAAATTGAGCAAACAATCTACTAACCTTTGTCATTTGTACTATAGATACGATATGCACTATGCAGTATCAGGCGGTATACATACCGACATGAAAGAGTGAATTATATCTTGTCTTGCAAATTATTCCATTCGTTATTTGAGTCATGACGATAGCCACAAAGTACGCGGCCTGACAAGCTCGTTCTAGTTCCTTGCGTTCGGCGTAGGTCCACTCCTGTCCCAGCGAATCTTGGACATCACTTACTGCCTCATTATCCCATCTTTGGCGTATACCTTATTTTAAAGCGAGAGCTCTGTATTAGATTTGTCCAAACCTTTGACCAAAAGAATATTCATGTTCTATTGATCCTTACCAAACAGCTGCTCCGGATAAAAGCCATGTTCTGCCATAACAATGAAGTATGCAAACATGCCAGCTGCAAATTCGATGAGACCTAAATGGCCATAGACCAATCTTATCATTGAACAAGAGACGAGTGGGTCAGATCGTCTTGGAGGCCGTGCCATTACATCCCGTTCGGCATTCTCATGTGCCAATGACACCGCTGGCCACATATCAGTCCCAAGATCGATACATAGGATAGTCATTACACCTAAAACATAAGACCTCAGAAGATTTCAAGGAGAATTAAATGGTTGTTTTTTTTTATTTGACAGTTGATATTCTAACATAATATAAATGCTAAAACTTTGTTGGGTCTTGATGCAATAATCACAGAACCGACTGTGATAAACATTTTTTTTGCAGCACTTTTAAATACGCACCAGAGAAAATAAAGTTATATGTTCTAATTATTCCATTTATCCCGTTACAAATTAATAATTTGTTGTGATAAATTAAATATTAGATAAAGTCATTTGCCGTATTATTTATAAGAAATATTACCTAATGGTAGAGGAATAGAGAACAAAATGAACATTAACACTGGAATTATCTCAGGGACGTTAGATATAAGAATGTAACAAATTGACTTCTTTAGATTGTCAAATATCTTTCGGCCCTCCTCAATGCCCGTCACGATCGTCGCAAAGTTGTCATCCATTAAAATGATATCTGCTGTTTGTTTGGACACCTGTTTATTATAGAAGCTAAATAAGGATTACATATTATATATTTATTTATTTACAATTCAAACACACCAGAAAACAATAAACGGTAATTTTTAAACAAAGGTTTACTGTTAAATATGTGACTCCCTAGATAGTTTGGTGATTTCATTCAACAAATTTTACTATCTACCTTCCGATGAAAGATAACCCAACCTCCATAGCTAAGCGGTTAACACGAATTAACAATGTCTATGTTATATGTATAATATATATGGGGTTTCTGGCTAAACAATAATTGCCTTGGTTTGGAGACAATGATTGTTTAGATTAATAATGAAACAGACGTAAGAAAGCATATTTCTGAGAGGTTACTGGAATGCAAACATAAAAACAAATTATAACACTGGTCTAAACCTAAAAAACATGGTTACTAGCCTGTGATCCAGTAATTCCCATAGATATACCGATATCAGCTCTACGCAGAGCGGGCGCATCATTTACCCCGTCTCCAGTCACAGCCACCACGCTGCCTTGTCTTTGACATGCCTCTACTATTTGAAGTTTTTGTGTCGGTGATGTGCGGGCGAATACTACAATAGTTACCATCTATATTAATTTCTAAAAACCGAATAAAAATCTATTCAGAACCACCAAAACCGGGTGTTATAGTAAACACAAACCTATTTCGTAATTCTTTTCCAAAGTTAAATACAGCAAATCAGATGTCATATTACGCAGTTCAGTGCCGGTGATAACATGACACTGAGGTGTGGTAGCGATGCCCACTTCCAATGCTACTGCGCGAGCTGTCGCTGGGTGATCACCAGTCACCATCATTACTCTTACGCCAGCAGCACGAACTCTCTCTATAGCTGAACGCACCTGAAAAAAAAGTTAATTAAATTTAGGCTATGTATGATTTGAGATACTATTCAAATTTTAGAATTATACCACAAGAACACTAAGTCTTAAAAGCCTTTAAGCACTCTATGAGCGACTATAATTTAACATCATGTGAGGCTCCTACCCGTTTACAGTTTGCTGTTCTATAAAAAAGCGAAAGTTTTTGATGTTTCTGTTTGACACTAAATTAAAAATACGGGCTTGAATTGATAGGGCTTATGGATTTAAAATTAAGCTTCAGGCACCGTATTTGGTTTAATTAATCAATAAGAGGAAAATTAGATCATTACCTCCTTTCGTGGAGGGTCGATCAGTCCGACCAAACCTAAAAATCGTAAGTTTTCAATTGGGAAGTTAATTTCTTCAGCATCAAATTCGAATCCTGGAGGATATTCATTTACGTCTAAATTGAGATCGGCAAATGCTAAAATTCGTTCACCTAAAAATTTAAGTTCGTAGATATTATTATTTTTAATTGTCAATGCAATTTAAGTTCATGTACATATATGTATAAAATCTTTTGTCCATTAGATGAGTACGTACCGATATTGACAGTTGCCTTTGGGATGTACACAACGCAAATATATTATTTACACAAATGATAACCCACCAGTATTAGCCATGTTTTCAATAGCGTTGTTGATCAACTCATTAATTTCTTTATTGTTAATGGCCTCCGTATTATCCATAGCGACAGTTGCACTACGATCTAATACTACTTCGGGGGCGCCTTTCATTACAAGAATATGTTTCGAATTTAGCATATCCAAATGAATACTAACCTAAAAATAGGGCATATTTGAAAATATTACCAAAAATTAAAATTAAAAAAATATATATTTACGTCGTACACTTAACAGGGAATTAACTGGGAAACACAATCATTGTAAATCATTTATTATCAGCTTAAATATCAATGAAATAGGTAAATCTAGTCAAGTCTTATGTGTTATGTTGTTTTAATATATTTTCGTCGGTCGATTTTACATTGACAGATTCTACAATTCTATGAAAAATTTAGTGTAATAATTTAAATCAATCATACTTGATACTTGTTGACAGAGTTGAAAGGTATTTCTGATACTTTGGGATACCTTTTTCTAACCGTTATTGGATTATCGCATTCAAATATAAAGTTTAGTATAGCTTTCTCTGATGCATCTCCATGCACATTGCCATCAGGGGCTATAGAAGCATTACTGCATAATGCGCCGCAAATTTTAAAACTTTGAAATGCTAAAAAATATCAATAATCTGTACGTCTAAAAACAAATTACATTAAGTTCACTAAATGAATAGTTACGGTCGCACCTTTGTTATTTTTCAATTGATCTGAAAAGTCAAAATCGCATTAATAAATATTTATAAATAAAACAGACAGTTTTACCAATCTCTAACCCAAACTAGTATTGGAAACTTCGTAAGTTTGATTTTCAAGCCACAGATGTCGTACGCGCATCTTGTTTTCAGTTAGTGTTCCAGTTTTATCAGAACATATTGTCGTGCAGGCACCAAGAGCTTCCATAGCCTCTAGATTTTTTACAAGGCAATTTTTTGTTACCATATGTTTGGCTGTTAATGTTAGTGATGCTGTTACTGTTGGCTGTAAACCTACGAACATAGCATTAATTTAGGCACCAATTAAAGAGTTCATCTACCTGTGATCTGGACCTACACTAGGTACTGAATCTAGGAGATGAGACAACATATGAAAACATAAATGTTTTTGGAAAGCAATTATTTAATGCAATGAACGACCGTATATTATGTGCTGACGACGTTTTATATATCCGGGTTTAAAGTCTAACGATTGTTTTGACCTAATCTGCTAACTTTGCATTAAATTATTAACTATTCAGTCTTATTAAAGATATAATATACTATTGCTTTAAAATTAGAGACAGTGCAATTCCGAACCTTCGGGAATATTAGCCACCACGATGCCAATTACAAAAATGGTTGTTTGCATAAATGGATATCCCAAGCCTAGTGAAGCACTCGCAATGAAGAGACCAAGACCAACAGCCCAAGCAGACATGTATCTCATTAGCTGATGAATTTCCCGCGATAGTGGTGATGGCACTGGTCGGAGTCTTGCAGCTAAACCAGCTATACGACCCAAAGCAGTTAAATCTCCGCAGCATATCACAACGCCTGTGAATTTAAAAAATTACATAGGTTAAGTTTTTAAAAATATGTATGAAACCTTGGTTTTAAAATAAGGTTGATACACATTGTACCTACAGCAGTAAACGTGTTTTCGGTCACGTTTTAATTTAACACCCTAATGTATAATTATACTCTTAAATCAAATTTGATTTATTAATATTATAGGAAACGCATTGTACACTCATGAACTGCAAAAAAATTACTTCTAAATTTATGATTTACTGCCATTTCTTAAATCAAGGGCATACAAGAAAACTGACAAAACCTATGCGTCAATCCTTTTAATCAGCAAGCTTTTGGTTTTTGCCTACTGCACCACGACAAATCCTCCCTAGATACGTGAATCAAAGCTAATGTATGTAGCAATTTAATATTATATGTGTATTTGAGAATGAGACTATATTCCATTTTCAACTGGGAACTCAAGAACTTCTTTATCCGAGCAAGGGTCGCTTTTTATATTAGGTTAACAAGTGCTCATTTAGCCTCGTATAACCACTTCTCATCGGTTTTTCTTGGTGCAGAGTCCGAATAATATTTATCAAGCCGAAGCGTATTTTTTTCGCCAAAAAGCAATGCTTTTCCACGCGAAACTCCTTTTTTTCCATTTCTTTAAACAAACCAAAGTGCTTTCACTCAAAATACTATATCTGACAAACTAATAGTACGGCAGTTGGAAATTTATACACGTGTCTTTTGAAGGTTAGGGCTAACTAAAAATCATAATAATTTAAAACTAGTAGCGCCATCTATGTGCCAATCTACAACCTTTTCAGCCAACCTCTCGCTCTATATCGAGTTTATCAAATAATAAAATGAAAGACATAATATTTATTACAAACAAAACACACAAAATAACAAAAATCAAAAACATATAATAAATAATTAAAGATAGCATTTTTTTTCTTTTAAAGAACACGGTACGTAATTTAATTGTGTAAGGTTGTAATTGATAAAATTCTCGTTCATCATGTCAAATATTCGTATGATAATTTTGATATATGCCATATACGTTGACTAATATTTTTGTACCTTAACGTTTCATACTTGTGAAACTCATGGTAGAGTCATTATACTACTAGGGAACATTTTAACGTACTCATACATATTTTAACATAATAATAAAGGTCAATGGTCGAAAAAAAACCCATTGTAGGAGGCAAGATGAAAAATGGGGTAAGACAATAAATCGTCTATTTAAACACTAATTTTTACGTATTTTTTTGAGTGCTGGTATTTTTATTAAAACCGCCAGTTTCTAAAATTTTCAAGTGATTTAATCTCACCCCGTATACTGTAACTTTAAGTACAAGATAGGTACGACTGTTTCATGGGAATATTTAACTATAGTTTTTTATTCATAGTTACGAAATCACATCAAAATACGGCTAGTCATTTAGGAAATATCTCAACTTTCCATCTTTACCCAAAAAAAAAATGACGGGGTAAGATAAATATACAAAAGTTTCGATCGTACTCCGTTCCCAAGTGTCATACAAAAATTCAGTTATTCTCAAACTTTAACTGGTAACAGGAAATAAATTGGCAACGTACCTAGTTGATATTTCCACGGGATTATGTATACATTACCGAATATGCAAAGATAAGTAAAAATTTAAATTCGATTTTAACTATCTTATCTATCTAAATTTTTACTTAAAATAAAAACCGGCGTTAAAAGTATAACATTAGGTCACTCTCCTGTCTTTGCTCGTGAAATCGAAATAAGATTAGCGAGTGGCCTTAAAGTTTTGGGAAAATAGGGTTTTGAGCTATCTAGACAAGAAGTATTTTTCTCGTGGAACGCTATATTACCACATTAAAGGACGATTTTCCAGGACCAGATTATTTCACTAAATTCTGTAACGTCATGGACTTTCTCTGCAAAATAATCGCTTGAACATTGCACAAATAAGAAAAAATGAGATTTGTGGAAAATTGAGATGGCAAAAGTTTGAGAGCGTCTGTTTCAATGTTTCCCCGTTGGGTTAAGATTGATATATAAAAATCAAACAATTAGCTGTATCTTTGTTAAATAAAGGTATTTTTTCACTAAAGTCAGATGAGAGTTTTCAAGTCACTAAAAGCTATGGACTTAAAACCGTTAATTTTAACGATTTTAGAAAAAAAGCAATCTTTCCCCGTCACGTTTTCATCTTTACCCTATTTTGTAGTCGTATCTTTATTTTTTATTTTCTTATTTTCTCTGCTTTGGAACAGATTTATTGATATGATAGAAAAGTATAGTTTTTGCTTGTTACTAATCAAAGCCATACATTAGTAAAGGTTAAAATATTTATTGTTCTACAAGAGGTTCAAACACAATTCTGCTCATTTCATCAAAAACCGTTCAATCTTCCCCCCACTCACCTTACGTACAAGATTATAGGAAATGTTAAAATAATAAGCTTTTTCTGTGACTACAAAGCGGTAGGTATAATAATTGTAAAACCGTTATTTAGTAATAAAGTCCAAATTTATAATTTTGTAGCCTAGCGTAAGTTGTGAACTTGAAATTCGGCAATTTCGGCTTATATGTACTTGTAATTACCCGTAGAGAGATAAAAAAATTAAATTATGTAATAGTGAAAGACTACGACTACGTACTTAACAATTTATTAATAATATTAATTATTAATGAATATTTTCTTTCAGTATATTATCAATAGTGTTCGATAATTTAGAAACAGATTTTTTATTTTACCAGTTGCCCATCCTTCAACGCACAGTGCAGAAAAGAAAGCTACATTTTGCGATTCCATTATGTTTGGAGTACCATCAGTGTTACTCCGAGGCACAGCTACGCATTCACCAGTGAGCGAAGAGTTGTCCACCTAGAGAATATATTAGTAGACATTTTAGCGCGTGTGCAATGAAAGTTATTAAGAATAGGCATATATGAAAAGATAGCGAGGAAAGTACAAAAAGTCCATGACAATTGCAATCAGCCGAGTGCTTAATGCTTTTACTATCAGCAATAACACAACACTTACGTTTATCAATAATTAAGGCTTACTACGTACTTTAAACCCTTTGCTGTCAATTATTCTCAAATCTGCAGGTATTACGTCACCAGCTCTTATGTAAACTATGTCCCCTTTGACTAAATTAGACACTGGAGTCTCTGTGTTTGTAAGGCCGTCTCGAACACAGCTTGATGTAATTGGTATCATACTATTAAAGGTCTTCATTATCTGGTATCACAAAATGGTAGGCATTGAATATTTAGCACAATTTCTGCCATTGTTAGTGGTATGTCTTCTAGGCTAACACTAAGCTAACAATGTTTTATAATGATAATTTATTTAACGTATACGTAAATGTTAGTCTTGGTTAAGGTAAATATGTCATACTTACGTTATATATGTATAGATATTGGTAAATCATAATTACCTTAGAACTTTTGTAATTCTGTAAAAAGCTAAATAGCCCGCAAATAACATCGACGGCAATAAGGACACAACCCAAATATAGATTATCTGTACTTGGATGAGGTTTCGTAAACATCTCGATTAAATATGCCGTGAGACATAATATTGCGCCGAGCCAAATTAAAATTGAAAACCCTGAAAGCCGATTTATTTAATACTTTTTTACAGGATGGCCACGCACATGCGTGCCTACATGCATCACACTGTAGCGATAGGATGTATAAAAATATTCGTAGGATTTGTGTTTACCTGTGCACAATGACTTTAATAATAAGCGAGCCCAACAATGTTGAGTTGCTGGTGTTAATGTGTTAGACCCATAATACTCGAGTAACTCTTTTGCTCTGTCGCTTGATAGGCCTGTTACTGGATCAGTGCCCAGAAGTGCGTACAAATCTTCTGTAAATTAGTGAATCGTATAAAATTTGTTAACTTTATATTTAGAAATTTAGAGGTAGGTACCACAATCTATAGGGTTTTATGACTTTGAACAGGTTTCCAATGCCTGACTGTTTACTCACTGAGTGGTATTAGATGCGTGTCGGTTTGTATTTCTTTTTTCAAAATATTTAAACGGGTACAACTTAGATCTCTGGAGCGAAGTCCTTTTGGGTTATTTGGCCGAAATAAATCAGAAATAGATGACAAACTTGAAGTCCTCGAATTCATCTTTTAGTCTAAACATTAATGTTTAGTAAAATCAAGTTGGTCGCGGAAATTATAGATTCTCATTTGTTTACCGCGTGTAAAAATATAATTCTTAGCACATATGAATTATAGGTACGTATAATTACAAAAAAAAAACTTTGTATTAGATTAAAAACATTTCTTTAAAATATATAATTTATTGAAAAACATAAGTCCTAGGGTATTAAAAGTAATATAAAATATGTCAATAACAGCAAAATACTTTCAACAATTTACAATTTACTTTGCACTAGACGTTTAACTTCCTGCATTTCAATTTCGTTGGTTTCAAGATATTGTTGTAGTAATGGTCGTCGAACTAATTTCTTGGTAGTAAGGAGCGAATCCAGAGGTAAGCTTAATATATTTTCAATATTTTCCCAGGCTTTACTTTCAAGTTCTTCTCGTTTGTAGACCTCGGTCACTAAACCGCACTTCAAAGCTTCTTGAGCTGGCATTTTGTAGTTTAACATCAACATTTTTGTGGCCTACAAACATTAATTGAAATAAATTAAACCAACTTCAAATACCTACCTGTCAAATTGTCAAAAACGTAAATGGCGTACCTAATCTCTTTACCTCTACTTGAACTGTTCCCAGAATAGTATATAAGAAAAATACCTGCTTTGAATAAAAAAGGAAGGCCTAAATAGATCATTCGTCTACATCTATACTATCACTTTGATATAAGTCAGTGATAACCTAATTAACCGCCTCCATTGAGGTCGCTTTTGTGGCCTAATGCCGTTTTTTAAAGAATAAGATGTGCCATATGGTCCGATATCGATGTCTAACAGTTCAGGTATTAGCGCGAAAAGTAAAGTGATTATTATAGAACTGGGAAGAAAAAGGATCAACAGATTAATCGGACACTAAGTGATACTGAATATTGTTGTTTACTCTGAAATATGTGATTTTGGTTAACGACTAATAAACATAGAAACATATATATAGCAGTAAATAAGATCTTTTACCAATCGGTCTCCCATCACTCGAGGAAAATTAATTGTTGAACATGCTTCAGCCACAAGACCCAGTTTGGTGAACGGTGTGTAAAAATAGGCCTGCAAAACAACGATTATTATCAAGAACCTTTGACCTTGTATTGTCTTGTGTTCGGATCTAACATAAGAACGTCTCTATTTACATCCTTTCTGGACTTATCAAAAGCTTGTAACAAGCACAGAGACTAAAACTCTGGCTTAATGCAAAGAAAATAACTGATGTTCCGAAGTAAATGTTTGATTATCGGAACTTTAACCAGGATAATTGTGTTATATGAAGTAATGTCGAATCCGAGATATATGGTTGGGGCCGTGGCGTAAGACAGGGTGGGTTATATATCCTCGTATCTTCAACTTCTGTATCAACGACTGACACAGTATTTGGGTAGCTGAGTTGCAGTGGATTTGTCGAGGATCGAGAGCGAGAAATGAGAGCGTTGGGCGTAAGCGGTATTATCGCTATTGCTTGTGCAAAAGTTAGCACTTAGCTCACCAGCAGTGAACGTCACTCTGTTCAAGGAGTTTTGCAATCTATTTATTATTATTATATGGAGTTTACAATGTACCTGTCAACAAATCGAAATAAATTGTCAAGATCTCGACAAGATGTTCACCTTCAACATTCTTTAACGTCTCTTGTCTTGTTTTAATTAACTTATCTTTGGGGGGGGTCGGTGTTGGTCTTAGTGGGGCATAATCTATGTCAGGGAATATGCTCCTATAAAAAGCTAAGCATACCGAAGCGCACGCCTAGGCAATGGAGCTAGGCTATCAGGCGCGCACCGAAAGTTCTTCATACACGTCCACGCCATCTCTGTACTATCGCAGTGGTACATAGATGGGCCCACACTAGTTCTACCTTGTGGGCCGTCTCCTCCGGGCAATGCTGTGATCTGCTACGAGCTCCATTCGCAAATACCTCGAGATCGCAGTAGCAAAGTATGAAGAACGAAGGCGAGTCTTCGGCGCCTTAACCGAACCAACTGACTAAGGGAAGACAACCCTGACAGAAAATCACAAAAAAAAAAATGTAAGCAAAACCTAAAAACAGTATACCCCAGGAGGGTACCGGTGTAGCCGGAGAATCCCTCTCTGAGCCTTGCTCAGGCTGTCCCACGTATTCTGGGGGGGACAAAGTTTTGCTAAACAAAGATACACTCGCAGAAGAAACCTGTAAGAGGGTGGGAACCCAGGCCCCCTTACCAGTTAATGCTACTGGTCCTAATGTGAAGGATAAAAAGCTAGTTCAGCAAGCCTTTCATCCTAGCCTATTTCTGGCTCGACCAAGAAGCTCATCTCTAAGTTCAGTAGCAGATGTTAACATCCAAAGCCCGACAGCTCTATTGAATAGAGTGCAGACAAATTCTAAAGACATTTACATAAACAAACAGAATCCTCCTAACTGGCAGAGAGCACCGACACTAAGGAACGCCAAAAGGAAAAAAGTTTCCTCACCATCTCCAGATAGGATACCAGTTTCCAATCAATTCAGCGCCCTTCCAGTAGATCAGGAAGCAAATAATGATGTAGAACAAACTAAAAAGATATCTAAACCTCCGCCTATAATCCTATATGGTATTGAAGACCTAGCCAAACTTACCGAACTCCTGGAGTGTGCCGTAAACAAAACCGACTTCGTCTACAAAATAATAAACCAAAACCAGCTGCGCATAAATTGCGCCAACGTGGAGGTTTACAAAAACATAATAGACCTTATCCGTGAAAAAAGACTGATCGGACATACATTTAACAGGAAAGACAAAAAACCGTATAGAGTGGTTATCAAAAACCTACATTATTCAACTCCTATCCTTAAAATAAAAGAAGCACTGGAAGACACGGGAAACGTAGTGATAGGAGAAATAATAAATGCAAAGTATGGACCTGAAAAGAAACCTACATCTACATTTTTTGCAACCCTAGAACAAAGTCCGAGCAACAAAGAGATAAAAGGTATAAAGTACATAAACCACCAATCGGTCGTTATAGAGGAACCACGTAAAAGGAACTCCATAGTCCAATGCCAAAGATGTCAGCAATATGGTCACTCTAAAAATTACTGTATGAGGCCCTATCGCTGCGTGAAATGCGCGCAAGCACATAGAACAGCAGACTGTCCAAAGCCTGATCGAAGTACTCCAGCAAAATGCGCCTTGTGCCTCGGTGCCCATCCAGCGAACTTTAAAGGCTGTGAAGTATATGTAGAAATCCTATCGAGAAAATCTAAAAGGCAGTATACCCGCGCATCAAGGATAAATAATAATAATCCGGAACGACAACGCAGCTCTAAACAGATGGCACCTGAGATGAACACACTACCACAGTTAGAAAATAATAAACCTATTGGTGACAAAAACTCCCAGTCACTATCACAACCACAACACTTATCTAGGAACAAAGAAATACCTAACCACGGAAATTATCGATCAAGCTACGCCGATGTGATAGGATCTAACCAGAATACTTATAATACACCAAAACCTACAATTGAAGAAATGTTAGTCAAACAAGCTGAAAAGTTTGATCATATCTTACAACAAATGAGCACTTTAATCAATTTAATTACAACATTAGTCACGAAAATGTCCAAATGACTTCCCTAAAGATAGCTACCTGGAACCCAGATGGGCTATTGCCTAATCTAGAAGAAGTAGAAGTACTACTACACACACACAACATAGACATATTATTAGTGTCTGAATATCACCTTACAGAAAATAACAGAGTCACATTACGTAATTTTAATATTTATGCTACAAACCATCCCGACGGAACTGCACATGCAGGAGCAGCTATAATTATAAGATCAAACATCAAACATTATGAACAACCACAGTTTCAGAAACCCTACATACAAGCTACAACGGTTGCAGTTATAGATAGAAACGGTATGTTTAATGTATCCGCCATCTATTGCCCCCCCAAGCACACTATAAAAGAAGAACATTTTGAAGAGCTTTTTATATCACTGGGGCAGCGATTCATAGCAGGAGGTGATTGGAATGCCAAGCATGTTCATTGGGCCTCTAGGCTAACGACAACAAGAGGCAGAGAGCTTAAGAAAAGTATAGATAACAACAATCTGACAGTGATTTCAACGACGGACCCGACCAACTGGCCGACTGACTCAAACAGGCTTCCGGACGTCATAGACTTTTTCGTCATGAAAGGCCTGTCTAGACTTTCTTACCAAATACAAACTTGTTTAGACTCGAGTACAAACCATGTTCCAGTTATATTGACTATTGGAATAACTGCCTTGAGCAAAGAACACAGCCTTAAATTGTACAATAAACGAACTGATTGGAACTCATATCGAGAACTGGTCCATGACAGACTAGACCTAAAAATTGCCTTAAAAAGTGAAGCAGACATTGATCACGCAACTCGCTTACTAACCGAAGTGATCCAAGAAAGCTGCTGGATGTCCACGCCCGAAATCACTGCTCGTCTGCCACAGAGTAAGACCTACTCGAACACCATACGACAAAAAATATTAGAAAAACGAAGGCTTCGTCGAATATGGCACACTAGTAGACTGACATATGACAAAACGGCGCTTAATAAAGCGATACGTGATTTAAAATCCCTAATATCCGAAGCTAACGAAGCAGCCTTGAGTAAACACCTGGAAGGATTGACATCAACAAAAGCAACCGATTACTCGCTCTGGAGAGCCTGCAAAAACCTAGCTCGACCACTACACCAAAAGCCACCACTACGAACGCAGAACGGGCAGTGGATTAGAACGGAACGAGAAAAAGCTGAAGTTTTTGCCAATCATCTCAGTCATGTATTCAAACCGAATGACCCCAGGCCTAATGTAGATGAATCGGATATCGAACTAATCATTGACCAAGACCTGCAACTTGATCTACCATTAAAACTAGTGAGACCAAGGGAAATTAATCGCAATATCAAATCTATGGACAATAATAAAGCGCCGGGCTATGACTTAATAGACAAAAAGGTCCTCGAAGAATCACCACGCAAAGTGATAGTGTACCTTACAATGCTGTTTAATGCAATCCTAAGAGCTGGGTACTACCCAGACTTATGGAAGGTATCACAAGTCACTATGATCCACAAACCTGGAAAACCGATTCACGAAATAACTTCATATAGACCCATTAGTCTGCTGCCTATAATGTCCAAATTATTTGAAAAATCGCTACTACACAGAATGCTGGACATAATAAAAGAAAAGCATATCATACCAGACCATCAGTTTGGCTTTAGGCAAGAACATGCAACAACAGAACAAGTCCACAGAGTATGTAGAAAAATAAGAAACTCCCTCGAGAGGAGAGAATACTGCTCATCTGCATTTCTAGACGTACAACAAGCCTTTGACAAAGTGTGGCATAAGGGTCTTTTGTTTAAAATAAAATCCTTATTGCCACACACATTCTATAGGATTCTACAATCGTACCTGTCTAACAGACTATTCCAAGTTAAAGAAGGTGCCAGCACATCCGGTTTTTACGAAATTTGCGCAGGTGTGCCACAGGGCTCAGTCCTCGGACCCGTCCTGTACACCTTGTATACATACGACCTACCACAGAGCCCAGAGATTACTATCGCCACCTTCGCTGATGACACGGCTCTACTTACCTCCAACAGAAGTCCCATTCTAGCCTCTAAAATTCTACAAAATGGCTTAAATAAGGTAGAAGACTGGTTGGCCAAATGGAGAATTGCAGTTAGTGTGTCCAAATCGGTGCACGTCACTTTCACGCTCCGAAAGGAAGACTGCCCCCCTGTCACTCTAAATGGCACCCAATTACCACATCAAAACACAGTCAAATATTTAGGAATGCATTTAGACCGCAGACTCACCTGGAAAAAACATATTCAAACAAAGCGAGACGAAATTAACCACAAATACAAGGGTCTCTACTGGCTAATGGGACGAAATTCAAAACTATCCACTGACAATAAGTTGCTCTTGTACAAAACCATTCTCAAACCCATATGGACATACGGAATACAGCTTTGGGGATCTGCTAGTGCCTCAAATATAATAATAATACAAAGAGCTCAAAATTACATACTCAAGCAAATATCAAACACCCCATGGTTTCTCAAAACTACAGAAGTCCATGAATTTCTTAATATGCCCATGGTAAAAGAGGAAATAATCACACACACAATCAATCAATCAATCACATAACTACAAACTAAGACTTCAAAAGCACCCCAATCAGCTAGCAGGACAGCTAACTATACCAGAAACTACTCGACGACTAAAAAAGCGGCGAGGCATTTTTGATCAGGACAACCCAACAGACTGAGTTTAAATAAGAATAGGCAGGCTCCGCTGGGAGTAGCGCCTAACACGTCAAAAAGCTCTCAACGTATCTACTTATAGTCGCAAAGACTGATTGTATGATTATTTAAAAAAAAAAAAAAAAAAAAACTTATCTCCTAGTTGTCGTGCAAAATTTAATCTTTTTTTTTACAGATATAGAGATAGCTATAGTGTCAAATAGAGTTTCAAATTCAAGGTGCGCTAAATTATTTAGACGAAAAATCATTGCATCATGAGAAAATTTTATATTGATTTATATCAACGGTATCCTGAATACAATTAAAATTCACCTTTTCAGATGCGTAAACGAAGTCGCAAAACGGTAAAGTTGTTGCTGCAATTCCAACGGCTGGACCATTTACAACAGCAACCAATAATTTTGGAAACAATATTATCGCCTTTATAAAATTTTTAACTGATTCAAAAAGTAATTCTTGATCTATTTCTAAATTGTTTCCAAGTTCATTACCACTGCAGTAAAAATCTCCTGTGCCGCTTAGAACCACCATTGAAATACTTTCATCGGCAGCGGCACTGTCTAATTCCTTTTTCACTTTCATATACATATAATAATCGATTGCGTTTTTCTTCTTCGGTTTATTAAATTTAATAACTTTAATATCGTTTTTCCTAGTAACAATTAAAGTACCCATTTTAATGTTTACACACAAATATATTCGTCTTTTAATATAATAAATCACAAATTAGAATAACTGGTTGATCGGTTTGTCCTTTAACATTTCACAATCAATAATTAATTATAAACGTTTTGTCGCTACTGTTATCTTTTAACAAGCGTGTGTTGGCATTTGACAAGATTGAAGATTCGACAATTGACATTCGTATGAGTCTCGACTCTCGCGCAGGAGATAACAGAAACGGAATTAGGTACTCATTGTAGATATTTTATAAGTCGATTTCCAGGCACACCAACATAGTATATTGTCATACTCAACAATAAACATAGTCACAGGACTAGATATCCTTTGCATAGTTTGACTGCTTTAGGTATTGTCTCTTAACTCTTTAAAGTTTAAATTCTAAAAATCTAAAAGAACATATTTTCATGAAAATGTTAAATGACAAACGGACTAAACGCCAAACGGCGGTATAGACTATGGTTAGAGAGTAGAGAACTTTATACCTTGTGTGCAATCTGACTATACAGTTTATAAATTATTTATTACCATTTCCAAGTTTAATTACATTTTAAAGATTTTATTTAAAGACTAGAGTCTTTATTAAAATTATGCAGCTTCATATTTCTTACGTGTTGCTCGTGATCATAACATTTCTGTGGAGTTTGTATATATGATATCTGTAGCTCAAATTGTCTTTTATCGTGGACCCCTCGTTACCCTTATTAAATCTGTGGAGCGAGAAGGAAAAAAAATCTGTGGTTTAAAACGAAGATGATGGTTCAAGGTCATCTAATTTATATTTCATAGTTTTACAAAAATATTAATAACCTGCTATCATATTAATATATATATAAACATTTATTATTAAAATTACGGTAGGAGAAGATTTTGATTTAAAATTACGCTTTATAAGTTTCGCTTAAAAACTTATTATTATGATATGCATGTTGAGTCAGCTTAAGCCATATTCTTTTTATCGTTATCCTACTTATGTTACTAGAAGGTTATACTGTGGGAATAAGCGTATAGAAGACGTGGAGCAAACGAGCTCAAATAAAATGTTTAAATCAGCAGTGCACAATCTGGAAGAATCATCGAAGGAACAAGTACAAGAGTTCCTAAATTCTTTTGATACAGTCTTGTCAGATTGTGACGGTAAATTAAAAAAAAGTTATGTTTATAACATTTTGTATTTTAATACAGATTGATTCTTTTTTACATTTGGCACCATTTTTATTACAGGAGTACTATGGATTAATAATAATGCTATACCTGGATCAGCTGATGTTATAAATTATTTTAGAAAATTGGGAAAGAGAGTATTCTATGTTACCAATAATTCAACGAAAGTACGAGCAGATTTTGCTCTTAAAGCGCAAGAATTAGGCTTCATTGCTGAACCGGTAGGTAGTTTTTGCATTGTTTCTGAAAGTTTTCAATAATCTAATCATCTTATTAATTAACTTTTTTCAGGAAGAAATTTTATCAACAGCTTATTTAGTGGCTCATTATTTGAAGGGTATTGGATTTAAGAAAAAAGTGTATCTAATTGGTTCCAATGGTGTTGGTGATGAATTGAAAGCTGTGGGCATTAGGCATATAGGAATTGGGGTAAGAATGTTGTTATAATATTACTGAAAAACTGTATCTGCAAAAGTTGTTTACTGCCAGTAGATAGTTTATCAGCTTCTGATCCTGTTCCAAGTGTCCGCTTTTGTAGAGGCCACAATTTTAGTTTTGTTTGGATCCATGGTTATTTTGTGTTCCATGGAAGTGCAGCATTATATGTTATTTTTTAAAGAAGTCTCTTATTTTCAGCCAGACCAAGTAAAGGCAGATTTCAAGTCTATGACGCAGTCAGACTTAGATCCAGAGGTTGGTGCAGTAGTGGTGGGATTTGATGAGCATGTGAGCTATCCTAAATTTATGAAGGCTGCATCATATCTAGCTAATGATGAATGCCTATTTGTAGCAACAAATACTGATGAACGGTTTCCTAAATCATCTACTATCATTGTTCCTGGCACTGGCACTTTAGTAAGAGCAGTTGAAACATGCTCAGAAAGAAAAGCTCTGGTTTTAGGCAAACCAAATGACTATGTAAGAAAGTTCCTGGAGTCATTTGGGCTTGATCCAGCAAGGACTTTGATGATTGGTGATAGGTGTGTACAGTTTAATTTGTTTCTATTAGCCAAGGAAATATATTTTTACTATTCCACCGTCATTTTAATACAAAAGCAGTAGAACATGTAGTATTTTGAAATAATAATGTTGCCATTAATTGATTTACAGGTGTAATACAGATATTGAATTTGGCGTTCGCTGTGGTTTCCAGACACTTCTAGTTTTGACTGGTGTCACTTCTACGAAAGACTTAGAAAAGATTCGAAGTGAGCAAAAAGAGCCTCTCCCTGACGTAGTTTTGCCCAAGCTGGGGAATTTGCTTAATTTAGTATCATAAAAGTGACTTTAGCACTATTAGGTCAATTGTACAAATATTTATTTTATAGTTTAGCTAAATGCAAAACACATAGTGGAAAATATACTGTTAGACTAGGAATACAAGCTTTGAAGCAGTGTTTTATATTATTTTTATAAAATAGTTTTATCTTTTCTTTGTTGAAAGTTTAAAAAATATATAGTATATAAAATTAGTCTTTTTCTGGAGTCAGGAATTTCGCGTCAATCACCTTTTCTGGCTTTGATAACTTCTCTATTTGTAAATGTGTACAACAAAGACAATATTGTACTGTTAAAGAAAATAAAATTAAAAAAAACAAAGTATTTTTTATGTTTTAAAGGTTTTTTAATAAATGTGGATTGTTTAAAAAAAGTATCATTACTTCAATGACTGAAGTTGTCTTGAGTTAAAAATAAGATTTTTTTGTAATATAATTAAACTTGGTTGGGTTCTAAAATTGAACATTCTTGTTGTTTGACACAGAAACTAAATATTTTCCTGTAGTGTACAAGAGGAAATGCTGATTTGGAAATTAAATATATTTTGATCCTGTCAAATATTTTAAGCAAAGCTTTTGTGTAAAGTATTTAATGTAGGGTCTTCAAAAAATCATATTAGTAATGGTTTAAGTATGAATGATTGTTAAAAAAAAATTTGGAGACAAGTGTGAAGGTACTCTACTTAAAATTACTATCATACTAAATTACATAGTATAAGAAGAAGTTATATAATTTAATACTTAGGGAGTTTATTCGGACAATGATTCCGTAAATGGGCCTAAAGGGTGTGTCACAATGGTGGCTACTCGAAGGTCGGGAACTGGGAAGACGGAAATTGAGGCGTCATCGCGCATGCTTACTCTGCCTCGCGCTCAATGGCTTGTCAACAAAACAGTTTCGGCTGTGCCGTGAATAGACAACGCCGTGTGCAACAGTGTTTGCGCGTTTAATCTCTCATCTTTAAAATAAAATGTGAGTTGAATAACTACGTTATACGTACGTGTTTTTGTATGATGTAATATTGCAAAAAAATAGTTACTTATTATTGACACAGGTATATCCTTTAAAATACAGTTTGTTTTTAATGAGCTCACATAGAAAATTTTGCAAAGAACCCCATTAGATAGTAACGCAAATCCTGGTTCAAAGGTCCAGCATAGGTAGAATCAAGGGGGAGTCCCATATGAAGCGTTTGTGTTTTTAATACGAATAAACTTTGATTCAATACAATTTTATAACAGTAATAAAATAAATTCCGAAGAATAACAGAATTTGTTCATGTTTCACATCGGTCGTCCCGCCCTAACCACTTGAAAGCGCATCATGCTCTAACATACTTAAATTTAATTAGGAATCCTACAAAAAATATTAAAAATTTCTTTGTTTACACATAGGAAATTGAATTCGACCGATTAATAAAATTTCTGATAAGAACTTGATAAGTGATAACTAATACTAACAATAAGACATGCAATTTCGATAAGATAAACTTGACTGTAGTGTCATTTAAATAAAATAACGCACGTAAATTAAAGGTAAATATCTTATGTTCAAGGTAAGATAATGTTGACAGTAGGTAATAAGTTTTGTTACGTCGCGTATCTACGAATTAGCGTATGCACCTTATTAGAAACACTGAATAGGTAAAGCTATGAAGGTCGTGTAAAATGCTTATGCATAACACTCTGGGTATATTTATATAAGAATTACGATGGATAGGGAGAGGATTTCATCTACATAGGCTCTCTTTCTACTTCTCATAGCTAAAATTACGATGACGATACGGGCGCTTATTCTGATGTAAGTCTCTTAAATATGTATTTAACTTCGTATCAAATTTGACTTCTATGCCCTCTATATTCATTTTAATTGTAAACAATTCAATTGCCTGTAAAAAGAATCAATATTTACGCGGACTTGTAATCAATTCTTTAGGAAATATAACAATTTGTTGGAATTTTAGGTGTATTATATTACTTGTAAGTACCTATAAGTATCTATGTGACAGTTTATTGTAACCATTATATTAATTATTTTTTCTACTATGACTTGAGACACCTAACCTCTTGAATAAAGTGATTCTAAAACACTTATAGCTATTACATATAATTACATTAAACAAATTACATTCCTGCTTCAGTTTTTTAAAGACGGTTAAAAAGCACATAGTTGTAAATAATCATAACGTCATCGACCTTTTCCATTGAATGAGAGTGAAATCTTTAGTACGCAGTTATTAGATTTCTTGCTACACTTTTCACCTTCATCGCGAACATTTAATTAGACGGCGATGTGTTATCAATAGGAAGTGTGATAGCGTATGTATTTTCATCAAAAAGATATTAACCTACCTAACGTAAATAACCTTGAAATGTATCTATAGGTATGCTCGAATCCCATTAAAAAAGCACACCTCACATTTCAGGATTCTTAACGACATATGTTTGAAAATTTTATTAAAAATTTTGATACCCCAAAAAACATGATGAGTCACAGTTATAATTTAATATGGAAAACATGCACCATCTATGAGCTGACGTCATGCCCTCTATAAAGGAGGACATACGTGTTCAAACATAACTAAATATCACATATATATAAATAAACGTGATGATATTATATTAAAGAATAAAATAAATTTGTAACAACAATGTCCTTAAAATTCTGGAAATATGCTAAAAAGTCTTGTACGTAAATATACTTTTGACTTGGCCGTAATCTTCCACAATGTTTGTTAGAATACGAGATGCCTAAGTGTAATAAAAAAGCCATTTAAAACATTACTATACTTTTTTAGCGATAATATAAAACTGACTGTCCGGTGACAACAAATACATAAGATCTTCATTGTGTACTTACTATAGTATATCTAGGTAGAGCAAAACATGTAACTACGATGGCCTGATTTCAATGTCTGTCTCGAAAAATAGGTCGCTGCTGTTTCAGGTTGTTCTTATTAACCGTAAAAATAGCCTATCGTAGCTTTTACTATAACAATGACCCTCTATTTAAGTTGTAGTTCCGGCTTCTCTCTATCAGGGTTTGATATAATATCAATCGTGTAATCTTAATATTAATGTGAATTATAATAAATTTGAAGATATTTTCTTTGGTTCTACTGGAGTATTTAACATAACATTATATATAATGTAATAATTAATTAGGTATATATTCTACTAGCAACAACTGAACATAATAATCATCAAAATTTGAAATAAAATGTGACAATGTGATACAAAAAAAAAACAATAATTTAGCAAAGACCAACAAATAATAACATTTTAAAAGTAGTACCTACCTAGTGTTTTATCAAACTTGGACACCATGAAGGCAAATTAGCGTCATCGCTTAGATAAGGTTTATTAAGGTATCCTTGAATATTCTAAATACGTGTACTATATATGGATAAAATATATTTTTTGTAGATTAAAGAAGTACCTTGACGCACATAGAAAAGATTTATTAATAACCATACATACAAAATATACACTAATAATCTTTTATTTAAACACAATTATCTCCCACGCACAATTTACATTTGCCAGATTAATATAAATAACCTTTGGGTGATTCCACACCCAAATGTGGGTAGCCAGGAATTGAATGATAACTGTTAGAACTTCTAGTGTATGGATGATAATATATTCAAGGTTGAACCTTTTAAAAAAGTAAATCTGATGTCATTTCCTTATTTATATTTGTTAAACATAATATTCTCTACAATCTTAAATCTATATGAAAAACGTTTTGTTATTGTGCAGAAAACTGACTTTCTCAATATACTAGTTCCTACTGATATATTGTTTTACACCTTATTGGACATATTAAATTTAAAATACGAAACTGATACAACACATCTGGCGGCGGTCTCTTCCAGGCAACAAACCTTTATATATATGTCGATGGTTCGTTTCCGTTATATAAATCAGGAAAACAATAGACTATGCGTTGTTTACCACTGGGATAATAATAATAATAGGTATAATATAAATTACTACTAACAAAATAAAATAAATAAAAGATACTTATAATCCCATCAAAACAAACTTCTAATTTCAAAATAGAGAATATATTTTCGAATAGATAAATCGTACCTATGACCTATGGCGGACAAGGTCGATGATGTAATTGCTTCGTTTAGCGCTAAAACACGACGTCACTATATTACCTCATTGCAATTAAATTTTTTAAAGGATTTGTATTTAGGTTATTTATGGAGAGCATACCTAACTAAAGAATCGTTAATAGGATAAGAAATCTTGGTACACCATAAATAGGCCACCTTTTATTGATCCAGTGATTTCTTTGTAAAGTCATGTTGTAACGGTTTACAGTTCCTGTTTTTTTTAATCACATACTCCCAATGGAGCATAGGAAAGCATCTATGTTTTGTTTCAACGATCACCTAAATCGTTAAACATAAATATACAATTATCATATTGCCAGAATCCAGGACCAGGTTTAACAGATTGCACGAAACAAGTATCAAGCACTGAAATAATAATAATTATCTTCCAGACTAATATTCTTAACAGTATGAAGGATTTTGTGTACTTTAAAATAAAAATGAATAATATCTCATTATGTTTCGCGGTTAGAACATTCATTGTTATACCAAAAGGTCAGTTTGTAATTACAGACATTGTCATTCCTCATCTTTATTTTTTATATTATATAAGTAGGAATAGGTAACGTTTATAAATAAGTAGATATTGCTTGTGTTACGATTTACTTAAAGACTCTAGGCGTTGCTCTAATAGTAGGTAGGTACCTATTAGAGTTTAATGTCCAGATTTTAAAACATTTGTAAAAGGGATCCAAGTTCAATTTTGATCAATACAATTTCCACATTACGTTTAAGCCATCTAAAACACGTACAAATATAATCTATACATACATAGATAATATCTGTTACATCGATTTGATACGTCTCAAATTAAAAAAAAAGTAAAATCATAGAAAAAAATGGTACTTAATTGGTCTTTTTTTATTGTAATCGGCCGTTTAAGGTGGGTAGGCTAAAAATCATTGAAGTATTAAAAAATGTTTTTTTTTTACTTTTATTTTTCTTATGGTAAATGAAACTTACTACTGAAATGATTATTGCTAGTCGTGAAATTGCGTGTTTTTTAATAACAAATAAAAGGCACAATTTACTGAAAAAATACGATTAATTATTATAATAAATTTTCAAAACTCCTTCCTCCAACTTGAATACATAACCGACAACGTTTTAAAAAGTTATGCTTTAATTGCCTGAAGCTATTCGAATATTCTTGTTTTATTTTTCTTTCCGCTTCTGATATTTTTTGTCTTAATTCTGTTTCATTGTTGTTTTCCTTCCAAAGAGCTCTTTGAAAAATCCCCGAACAAAAAATTCGATGTCCGTAACCCATTTAACTACAAAGATCACATTTTAACCATAGTGCTGAGACCAATATTACTGTAAAATTTATTACAAGAGTTACAGTGATTTTACACGAACTTTAGTTAAAATTCATTTAAAATTACATTTTTAAGTTCAATTTACCATAAGAATAATAAAAAGTAGATAAAAAAATTTTTAATGCTTAAATCATGCTTTAACGATTTTTAGCGTTTTTGCCTTTGAATGCCTACATACAAATAAGAATACAACGAAAAAAGCTTTATTAAGTACAATGATTATTTTGTTATGATTTTGGTAGCTTAGAACCTTGCAGAGTTTTTAAACTTAGCCAGAAGCTATGGAAACTTCTCTTTGTATTTTTAGATTGAAGATGTTTGGGCAAATCCAGCTTAATACTAAACTTCTAACTTTAAAACCTTTTTTGAGTAGCTTTAACAAATTTTAGGAAGCAAGATTTTTTTTATTTGAACAACATTTAAGACAAAAAACTGCAAAATACCTACAACAAAAAAAGCTTTTAATTTTCTCAAGCGATATCTGTAAATTTAAGCTACACCAATCAGAAAAAATATTTTTGAAATAAAAATTTCAGTGACAAAATGTCTGCGGAACCCGCACAAGAGGCCGTGGAGCAAGTATCCCAGGGGGTGAAGGACGTCAAGTTGGAGAATGGGTCAGCGCCAGGGGCAGCCAACGGAACACCAACAAAGACCGATGACAATGCTATACCTTTTAAGGTAGTTTGAATTGTTATGTCCAGACTATTACTTAATGTTTTAAAATAGTTTTGACTTTTGTTTGTGTAACCTTCGTCTTTAATGTATAATTCCTTGGTTTATTCAATTTTAATAATGAATCGCGTTTACACTTCATTTTGCCCTGCTAGGTATAAATGCAATAATATAATAAGCTATGCATAAAGTACCGCAAAAACGATGTCTCATAATTTCGCAAGTTCTACGCAGTATCTCCATTGATGAAATAGGTATAGTATGTTAAGAGCACATTTTCTAACGATGTGGTTACCTTAAGCTCGGGTTAATATCTATGTCTATATAATAATACCTAGATTTTTATAAAATACATTTGACTTACGTTTATAGTTTCGTTTTGACCAGTATCAGTTTCACAGAAACAAAGTTTTGAGGTAGTCATTAAGAAATTATCTGAGAAAATTGTATGCGGTTAATCGAATTCGTTTTAAGTGAATGCAATATTTTATATTAATTACAGTTGATATTCTACTTACGATGAAAAATCATTTCTGATTTATTAATATATAAGTTCCTACTCTACTTTCGTTATTGAGTAAATGGGAATGGTCACGGCAGCGGTGCTATAAGACGAAATATATTTTTCAATCGAAATACCGTTGTCGTGCAAAGAACTTCATTATCGCTCCACATAAACACCTATCAGATAAAGCAACATGCAACAAGGTCGGAGAACTGAACTCAGGTCATAAGTCGTAACATGCAAATTCATTGCTCGCGGAAAATGGATGACTTCATGGCTACAAAAAGAAACATTAGAAAGCTGAACTATTTTAAACTATTGTTTAACCTTCAATTTCCTAATGGAGGACATGGGTCACAGTTTTAAATGCGAATACTTTGTTTAGTTTGTGAAAAATAATACTTTTAAATTTAAATTTACTCCAGTTCTTTTACTGTTACGTAGTTCTTAATCAAGCAAGCCGTGGGAGAAGAATTAAAAATAAACTCTCCGTCACACTTTTAAATCCCCAAAGTTGTTTATAAACTGTTTGTATGCACCTGCAACAAATTATATATTGTAATACAATAAAAAAATAATGCATAGATCTAAAACTAAACCTTTCTCCTTTATCAGCGAAATGAAGTAGAAGCTTTCACGTGGGAACATCACGAAAATGAAAATATCAAGGCAGTAAATAATGAATACATAGCCGTATAAACCTTCACCGAAGTACGACCAAATACCACAACTGCCACCCGTTCACGAGTCCGACGCATGGCCAGCGATCGGTCCCGTCTTTATATTGTAAGGATATCCATAATAATTTTACCAAATCATTTCAGGATATCTTCAAAATGTTCTCCAAATTCGGCGACTCAAAATCCGACGGAAAGCAAATAACACTGTCACAGAGTGATAAATGGATGAAACAGGCTAAAGTAATCGACGGAAAGAAAATTACAACAACTGACACAGCGATCTATTTCAAAAAACTGAAATCTGTTAAAGTCGGCATTGAAGACTACCAGAAATTCCTTGATGACCTCGCGAAGAATAAAAAGGTTGATATTGAGGAAATAAAAAAGAAACTCACCACATGTGGCCAGCCCGGTATATCAACCCATGTAAGTATAATTTCTTTATAATTAACTAGCGGATCCGACAGACGTTGTCCTGCATGATATTTCAAGCGATTAGTATATTAAGGCCTGTATTCACTTTGATTAGTGATTAGGAGAAAACAAGTGTGGACAGCGACTGATTAGTGCAGGTGATTAGTTGTCTGCGTAGTAAAGTTTTTATTTTACATATTATATACTTTTAATTTACAAAAAAAATACAATTTATGATTATATTTGCAATGTGCATTTATGTAGGTAAATACCTATATAAATGCACATTTATTTGATGATTGAGTATGATGTTGTATTTCCTCGACTTTTTAATAATAAATCGAACATATGTCAAGGCGATGTAATATTTATATAACACCATCGATATGTATTTACTTACTCTATCCAAATTACCTGCATTAAAGCTCAAAATTATTATTAATAAAATTATATTTCAGTTACCTAAATCGCCAGCCGCAGCCGCTGCTGTGGATAGGTTGACGGACACAACAAAGTACACTGGTTCCCACAAGCAACGATTTGACGACACCGGCAAGGGTAAAGGCATCGCTGGGCGTAAGGATCTTGTAGATGGTTCGGGTTACGTAACGGGATACCAACACAAGGACACGTACGGCAAGGGCCATTAGCTGCCCAGAACTCTCTAATCTATTAGTGCTGATTGTTTATACTGGCCTATAAAGCAAATTAAATTAAATGTATCAATGTCCCACGGTGGAGTTCCGGGATAGTTTACCTACCGTAATAAAAATCTTAACGATATTTTAAGCCTACAGTGCAATTGATATGGAATCTATCCTTCATTTCAGAAACAAAACAATACCTTACGAACAGTAAGCACTAATTCGTTTTATCTAAGGAATAGGTTTGTAATGTAAGGAAATAATTTTTCAAGTTTGCACAATACTTATACGTATAATATTTCGATGTGTTTTCAAAACGATTTTAGCTTATACGAGTACACAAGATATTAGTACATAATGGATTACGTTCTTCCATTAAGTACAAGGTACCTTTAGAATATTTAATTTATAGTAGTAATAACATTCCCGAATTTTACATTGACTAATTTAAAAACTTTTCTTACTCATAAAAACTAAATCAGTATTATAAGTTTCTGTTTTAACTCAAGCACTAATCTCTCATTCTTTTTATTGTATTATCATGTACACGTTTATATTATACAGTAAAACCTATTAAAGTGGGACCTGGGTATTTGAGAAACTTTTATTATTCAGGATTAAAATTAAGCCCAGGCGCTTTTTCATCGAATTAACTCTGTTAATGGTTGTTTACCTCTATAATTCTTAATTTCTTAAGATCTCTTTTAACGTCAACAGTTTGGCAAAAAAACTTATGAGTGCTTTAGTAAAACACTGTAATTTTACTGGTTTAGATTTAAGAATAAGGTGGTTGAAGTCCAAATAATATTATCTTTATTAATGTCCTTGGAGATCTAGTCGATAGAGTTCTATAATCTATTACCCTTCCATTTTAATAAAATTTGTCTATTGTATATTTTTCTATATTAAATATGTATAGTCATTAAAGTAAAATTTTTCGATATTAGCACTAAAATGTACAAAATAAAATTTGTGTGAAAATTATTTGTTTTCATTTGTTAATAGACCCGAGAGCACTTACGCTGGCCATAGACGGACCGTATGTTGCAGCCGAGACCGACTGCTCTAGAGCGTTCGCGTTGAAGTCGTACACGACAGCTTGGAGCAGTTGTGCTGCGGAGCGGTCCGTCTATGGCGACCTTTACCGTCATATTTTTTGACATGGCTATTCAGAGCCGTATGTATCATCTAAGTAATTTCTAATAGTTTTGTCAAGAATTAATATTTATATGATAAAAATACGTAGGAGGTACCTACCGAATATACATGAATCTTCTAGACGAAATAGAGTATCACGATTTACGATGATTCCTATACTAAATAGAAGCGAAATATTGAGGCAAATATTCCTAATAATCCTCAATGTATTTAGTTTCATAAAAACAATAAAAGTGGTCATTCGCCGCTTATCTCTTCATATTGCTAATCTTTTTTCATATCAATTTTCGTCTGTATATACTTGTGATGAATTACTTGTTGGTAGTTAGACTCTAGGTAATATTGGCAATGTTCATGGTCTAAATGTCCTTTAGCTTTAATGAAGCTGAAATATCTAAGAAAATGGAAGGACTTGAAACTAATAAAGGAGCTGGGCCAGACTCGATTTCTCCATTTTTTTTATAGAACAGGAGGCAAACGGTCAGTAAGCTTACCTGATATTAAGTGATACTGCCGCCTCTGGACACTCAATGCCAGAGGACTCGTTTGCGAGTGCATTGCCGTTCATTTAAGAATTGGTAGGCTCTTTGTCAGTTTTCTCACGATGTATTCCATCACTGTACGAGCGAGTGTTAAGTGGGTACATAGAAAGAAAAATCCATTGGTGCACAACCGTGATTCGAACTGATGTCTTCAGGGTAGTGAGGCGCACGCTCAAGCCAGTAGGCCAACATATATATAAAAACTTTATATTTTACATTTATAAAAACATACCATTAATGTAAAGAAACATATAAATTAAACACTTATCATTTCAGAAGTTCATTTCATTTCAACCGTTTACGGAAAGATTACACACTAATAAACATTATTTATAGATCTTTGTAAATACTTGAAAGTTTATATTGACAGGTTATTTAGATACCAATTGTACTTAAGGCTAAATAGATACACAACTATAAATTTAAAAAAATACAATTAACTAAAGCGAACTAAACTTTACAATTTTAAAAATAACATCCAAGTAATTAAAATAATATAAAAATAAACTTAAAAATGACTTAATTTAGGATGAGTATAAAGAAATTCCGAACATAGTCTTCCATTTACCAGATAGTCAATTTTAATGATATACATATTCGTATGAATTTCATGCGTGTTTAGTTCAGTTTCGTATATTACTCATGGCCACAAAAACAGTCTTTATAGAATATATTAATAGTATTGTATCGCGAAGCTAATTATTAAGTGTCTATAATAAAATTATTGAATACGCTCGTTTTGCTATATTTCAAATTCAATCATTGTTACAAACAAGATTTTGTAGAGAAACCACATTTTATAATTGTTCATTTTTAACAACTATGACTCCTAATTTCGATATAGAAATCGGAAGTTAATTTATAGCTTGTGGACTAAGCTTCAACCTACCAATAAGTGCTGAGCATATAATTGATGTATGAAAAATCATGAGCCGAAGTCGGAGCAAACTACACACACTATACATTTCAAACGTCTTTTTGGAACGGGCATCCATAGACTATTTGATTGATTGTCTATACCAAAACTGTTAAGATTATAAACATATAACATAAATTGGAACATAGCTTAACGAAACTGTACCAACTAAATTTTTTTTTTCAAAAAAACAAATACCCTGTAGAAAACCAAATAAGACTCAAATGTCTAATTAACTAACGATGGCTATTGCATTAAAAACAGACGATAACTAACGTCGGCATCTTTATCTGCGTTAATCGTTTAGGCGCAATGCGTGACAATTTTGTTTTTTTATACAATAAAAATGTAACACGCCGAATTGATAAACTCCAGCTAAAAATTACAGATAATGATAACACGCCATAGACAACAACCAAGTGGCTTGATCAAAGTTGGAACTACTTCTATGGGTTACGCACGTCAATCCAGACGTAGTTGGTGGTACTATTTATAGAATCCTAAAATTTAAACAAAAGTATTTTTTTCAATAATTTCCCACACTGTTATTATTTTTAACACGCTAACAGACGAAATCTACTTGGCGCGTACACATTGCATGAAGATGATACCTTTAATATTATAAAGTATTAAAAATATTAAAGTGAGTTATTGTTCTAATGCCATCAAGCCGGTGTTGGTATTAAAATACTATAATAGTATGATTTCATTGGCGTATACATTTATTCAATAACTACGCTGACTTATTTATGCGTGGCTATAACGAAACTTTCTTCGGGAAGTATTGACGACAATAGTGCGCAAGCGAGAACATGTTTAACGCAATTTTAGATTAGTTTGTTTATTTTGGGATAAATTGTCGAAAGCACCGTTCATTGGCAGCCTATATCTATAATCTCAGACACACAAAATAAGTCATAACACAGCACATTATAGAACTAGATTACACATATGAAAATTAAAAATAAGGGAAACTTGATGACTGCTGTAAAGTAATAACAGTATATTTTAAAAAATCAAGAATAATTCACAGCAGTTATCAAATTTAGATATATATGTGTTAGTTTTCTAAAATACATGTGTCAACCCTAATTTTATGTTAAACATAACATGTATTTACTAATTTTATACCTACATGTATTCGATATAAATCTAGTCTAACGACAATGATTCAAGCAACTTGTAGAATGAATTTTTATAATATTGCAATATTTTGTTTTTATGCTATAAATCTACACGATATAATCAGACCCATGTAGACAAACTTTGCTATGGAGTTCTGAACTAAATTGTTGTTGATAATACGGATCTCAAAAGGAATTTAATTAGTTAAATTTTATTTATTTTTAGGCGGTTTATCACTGATTAGGTTGAGTATACCTTTAGTACATAAACGTAATTGCTATAACAATGCACTTATTTTACATGCTTTGTAGTTTAAATTGCGACACCCAAAATTATAAGAAATTTAACACAACTTTTAAATGACATTAAAAAAATATGTTCTGGAAATTCCCTACTGTATGTTGGTGTCGGTAAAGTTATGTTCGGTCACTATTCAGTTTTTTACTGTCCTTTCGGTATTCCAAAGGCAACAATGTTAGAAACTGATGTAAAAGTGCAACATTTATATAATAATAATTCACACGCGTACTTAATATCTTCCGTAAATACTTTGTCAGCTTATTTCAAGCAAATCCGATAATGATTTTCCGCTTAAATAGCAGAAAAAGTCATATTATTATGAAGGCGGTTATATATATCAATGTATAAAATCTACCTCAATTAAGATCGCTAATAGCTTATAAAATTACATTATTAAAAAAATCACACAACGGAATGCTTACCTACCTAAATGGCTACCAAAAACTCTCCAATTGTATTTGCTAAAACTACATACATAGTTAATATCTAGTTTTGCGATATATTCCGTACCCCTTACGTGGTGCTATTAGGATATTCCAAAAGAACCTAAATCCTGATAAACAGCAAATAAAAGTATATATAATGCAATATGGAATAAAATATTGGTAAAGTCTATCACAAGTGAAATTATCGTAGTCTACATGGGTCCTTCAATGTGACTTACTTTCATAGCGAAATAATAGATGGCGCGACTTCCTAATAACAATGCAAGGACAAAAGCGCCCACGTAGGCCACATAAACACCGCCACCGTGGCTTTTAGCAGCTGACCAGGTACCAAAGGTGACTCCCAGGGCTATGGCCAGTACGATTAAGGCCAGTACCGCGAAAATAGTTCCCCTCACTCGACGCATTTTTGCTCCAACTGATGACACCTTACGACAGTGCGGGCATCGTACCGGAGCATTCTTTAACAGCTGATACTGAAATAAAGTACGTGTTTGAGTACGTGCAACAGTTTCATAGAATTGAAATTGTTAAATCTTGTTTTGGCAAAATAATACTATAGTTACCTAGGTAACACTGAAAATGTTTAGAAAATGAAAAACGGCTTAATGTAGAAAGTTGCCAATACTTTTATTGTTTTTCGAAGTAATCTCCGTTCCTTTCTACACATCGTCGCATTCGATGGAACCACTGAGAATAGCAGTGGGCCCATTCTTCCTTAGGGGTCTCTTCTATGCCATTTTCGTGCGCTTTCACCGCATCTTCAAGGCTCGTAAAGCGAATTCCTCGAATTTTATCTTTAGTTCTTGAGAATAAATGAAAGTCGCAGGGCGCCAGGTCAGGACTGTATGGCGGATGACTCATTATCTCGACACCTGCCATAGTCAAATATTCAACAGTCCGTTTTGCGGAGTGCGCTGAAGGAGGATCCTGTTTCGAGGGCGCTGCTGTCGATTTTTTTCCAAGACAACAGGCAAACAGCGATTGACATACCAGTCTGCAGTAACTTTCCTTCCATCTTCTAGCACAACTGTCGCGAAATGACCTTTCCGACCAAAGAATGAGGCAATCATCTTTTTTCCTTGACTTCTTCCTTTCTTTCTCCTTCATTATCTGGTGTGAGGTGGGAGCCCACCCCTACTCCAAAAGCTTTTATACAATGCTGTGGTACGAAGTCATTTTGATTATGGCACCTTCCTTTTAGATCTGGCAACAACAAGCCCTTGATAAAATTTCCAAAATTCAATCGAAATCTTTACGCATCATCCTTGGTGCTATGAAATCCTCTCCCATCAATGCTCTCCAAATAGAATGTGTTGACCCCCTCTGTATTTACGTAGACAATTTTTAAGTGACCGCTTCTTCATCAAAGTCCTTCAATACTCTTCACATTCCATCTTGTCCAAATTACGTCGCTTATCTAATCTCACGATGCCATCTAGTACAGGTAATGTTCCATGCCTGTTATACAGTTTTAATAAACTTTCTCGTCTTTCTAATCCTATTGAAAGTTTCCCTAGTAATCCCTTGTTTTTAAATAGTTATGAATCCCTCATTTTTGATCCTAAAATAATTTTAAACTTTGCAATTGAAAAAAATCCACCCAAGCTTCCACTTGTTTTCTGGAAAAAATTTCAAAAGACTGGCAGGGTTGGTTACCGATGTATACTGATGCTTCCAAGATTCCCAATAATGAGTACATCGGTGCGGCTGTATGGGTTCCTTCATTCAAAACAGTATTGAGCTTTAAACTTCCTCCATTGACCTCCGTTTTTTCAGGTGAAGCTTTTGCAATCCTAGAAGCGGTTTTGTATGCTGAGTCCCACAACCTAAATAAAGTTACAATTTTTTCCGATTCTCGCAGCTGTTTACAGGCAATTCTTTCCAATCCATTCAGGTCTAAAAAAAACATAATACTATTCTAAAAATAAGAGAAGCTTTGTTTAGGTGTAGTAAATAAGATATTCATATTGTACTTTTGTGGATACCTAGTCATTGTGGTATAGCGGGTAATGAAACTGCTGACTCTTGTGCAAAAGGTGCTATTTTCTACGGATCTTGTCAGCATCCCAACATCTCGGCCCACGACCTATCAGCTCTTGCGTACTCCCACCTTTTAAAATCCTGGACTATTGATTGGCAATCTTCTAAAGTAAAAACTGGCAGGCACTATGCTAATATTCAGTATTCAATCCCTTCTTCGCCGTGGTTTTTTAAATATAAGTTTTTAAACAAAAAGGTCACGTCTATAATCTGCCGTCTTCGTATAGGGCACGCTTGTACTCCCGTTCATCTAGCCAAAATTAAAATTAAAGACAGTTCTCTCTGTGAGTGTGGTATGGACGAGGGCTCGAGAGACCATATATTTTTTAACTGTTCTTTAATTAATGACTCGTTATTTGACCATCTTTCTTCAGATTTCCTCTCGTCCATGTAACCTTAACTCCCTACTTTCCCTCCCATCCAGCGTGATCGTCAAAATTTTAGGGAAATTTATTTCTGTTAATAAATTAAAGTTATAAATAAGATTCTCCCCTCCATACCTTTGTAGTAAAATGTTAACCTCTTGTATATATTATTAGATGTCTGTGTGTGTTGTATTTATTGTGATGTCATTTTTGTTTTGGGTAACTCTACTTAGATAAAATTCAATCTATCAAAATTATCAAATCTATCCTCACTTGTGAAGACTTAGAACGTGACATTGGCGGAATTGTGATTTACACAGATGTCGCCATTATAAATAAAGTGAAGTGAAGTGAAGTTCTTCATTTCTTTACCTTAGTTGGCCGATCCTCGAAAGGAAACACCCACTGAGCTGATTGTCTTTTGGTTTCGGGTTCGTAGCAATATACCTAGCTTTCATCACCTGTGTTTCAATACAGCATTTGAGTCACCGCCATTGAACTTATCTAACATTTGGCGACACTAGTCCATGCGAAGTTGATTCTGGTCGTCGGTTAAAGTATGGGGAATCCATCTGGTACAAAGCTTCCTGACGCCTAAATGTTCGTGTAATATTTGACATACCAATGCCTAGGCTTGTCCGTATCTGCTGATAGGACACTCTCTTATCTTCCTCTATCATGCGTCGCACAGCACTGATGTTATCTTCAGTAGTCGCTGTTAAAGGACGTCCCTCACGCGGATCTTCATTGAGATTGGTACGTCCACGCTTAAACTCGTTAAACCAATTGTAAATAGTGGCACTAGATGGGGCTTCATTAAGAAATGCTAATCGCAGCCTATCATAGCTTTGTTGTTGTATCATTGAGTAAGCCCACAACGAAAGTCATAATAAATCATTGACCGAAAATGTTTTACTCGCGTTAGGTTTATTTTCACGTGTAACAAGAGTTTTAGATTTGCCTCCAATTCACAAAAACAAATGACAAATTAATGCAATATACTACATCAGGTTACCAAAGAAGTTACCTAAAATTGAAATTCAAAAAAAGTTTTCATTAGCAATGTTTCTAACTTGCCAGTTCTTAACATTTTCAGTGTTACCCACGTATATACTGGAATATGACGTGGATTTCACAATAATTCTGAATAAAAATTTTATATTTATTTGATTGCTTCGAAAAACAATAAAAGTATTGGTAACTCTACATTAAGCCGTTTTTCATTTTCTAAACATTTTCAGTGTTACCTAGGTATATGTCGGGCTATCTTCATAATTATAAGAGTGCGAGAGATACCACTAGTCATTAAATAAAAATATAAACCTAAGCTGATTTAAACCAATCCTGATTATCATTAAAATACGTGGAACCAAATCTACTTATAAACACACGTTTTCCCTGACATCAACCCTGGCTGTATCGGGTTACGTTCTCGAGTTAATGCGATAATGTATTTTTACCTGATGTTAAATGCATCGTAAGATTTATCAGAAGATTTTTTCATTTAATCAAGGTGATGTGTTCTAGGTTTAGGAATAAAGGGTAACAATTTTGTAATAAATAAATAAATAAATTAGGAGACCAGCTAGAAACTTCAAGCTTTTTCGGTAATGGCCAGACCCGGGGTTAGTTTACTATGTTTAAAATTTATAATATGTTAAGAGTTGAACTAATGCAATGCAAACTTATTAGACATTTTCAATTCCTTATACTTGAATAGAAACTATCTTCAAGTGAAGCATGTATCTTTATGCATTAGGTACTTGTGCTTCTTTTATAAGGAAGCCAATAAAGTTAAGATTATTAATATTCAATTTCTTACGGTTTTATTTATATAAAATGCTTTTATGATTTTTTTTAAATGTATATAATTGAAATCGGTGTATTTCTTAAACATGTGCGTACATGTAGCAGAGAAGGTTGTGTTATTCTATTAACTTTTGTAATTTTCATATATGTAATTTGGTTCAATCTTAGAAACCCATTTTTACCTTTAAAAAACCTACAAGTTTGGTGTATCTTAATTTATAAAAGCCATGTTTAATCCAAATTGTAAAATTTCCTTGTGTAGAAATAAATTATATAACAAGTTATGGAGATAAGATTATACATACCAGAAAAGTGTCCTGGCAATGAGCACAAATGACCCTACACATGCCAGGCAATGTGGGCACTGGTGGAGTGACAGGCGAAGGTGCCAGGTTTATAATCCTTTTACAGTCGGCGCGTGGGCATGCGATGCGCTGCGACGAGGACTTGCAAATGAGCAAGCAGTTGCAGGGACAACGTACATACTTTTTGCCTGGTGGAGCATTTCGAATTGGCTGGAAAAAAAATATTCTGAATAAGTTAAATCCCACATTTAATAGAATTTGTCACATAGTTAATTGAATTTAGGCTGGAGTTTAACTTCTTCCAAAATATTTTTTTGTGGTTAGCAAAGTTGATAACAAAAATGAGAATATAGTGGCAATATTAATATCTTGAATGTGTAGACAAGGATGTTTTGTTTAATTGTTGATATCTAAACAATAATAATATTATCACAAATTGACACACATTGTAATCAAACATAAAGTCATCAGATAATCTAATTTGAATCATATTTTTTCTTGTGTTTTTATTACTTTTACTCTTCTAAATCTACCCCTTTTTACAATCATTTTAATTATAAACATAGGTTCTTTAAATACCCAACCATAATAGATGTAGGCTTTGTATTGCCTATAACATGTCAGTAAGTTGTGTGGTAAGTGTTGAATTACCTGTTCAATACTTTAGTACATTGTAACCTTCCTATGACTGTATTTTCTTTATTGCTGTATAAATACATCAAAAGCAGATCCTTCAACATGGATGGATAGTCATTTATACTTACTGTGGCTTCATTACATTCAGAGCATTTTACTACATGCTGTTCCCTCTTTCCTGATATATCAATCATCGCTTGACAAACCCGGCAAGTAACCATCGGTAGGCCAGCTTGCTGGTACGGCGGTGGTAGCTCATCAGGCCCGATTGGAGAGATAGTGCTGACATTCTCATCCTCTGTCAATACAAAAGTTATAGCGTGATACACATACGCAATATGTTACGTTGAAAACTGGTATTGGACAAGTTACATCGGTTACACAACAAACAGCCCCGGAGGCAAAAGCAGTACACCATACATGTATTGTTTAGCAACAAAATCAAAGATAAAATTAGTTGAATCATCAGCTGTGAAGACATTTTCTTACCATCTCTTAATAGAGGCTGATTTTCACTTTGTCCGTCACCCATATTAAAATCACTTGGGATTTTTCTATGAAAACACAAAGATTTTTTATTAATTACGACTTTTGAAGTAAATTAATCATACCAAGATAGTTATACCTATCCTAATTTCTATAAAGACAGTTTACTATTACTACATAGTAAATGACGGCCGACATTTGACAGTATCGACACTCTCGACAGCCATTTTCGGTGTTAACTGGGGTCTGGTTGACAGCAGTTTAAAGACTTTATTTGACAGTATAAATTTAGATTTAAGGCAAAACCTCAGCCTAGCGGTCTTATTAAGTGAGCTAGTAGTACCGGTTCGATTCCCTGTTCGAGGGCAAGTTTTAATTTAATTCAAATTTGTTCTCGGCCTTTGGGAGGGTTGGTACCGGCGAGTGCTTAAACCTACATAAAGGCACTTCAATTTCTAAAAAACGACACAATTATAAAAATCTATACTTACCTGTAATCACAAATTAACCATAAAAAAAAAAAAAAAAAAAGGCAAAAATCAAAATATAACCAAATTAATAATTTTACCATGTGTGTTGTATGTTTTTAATAATTTGAAAATTAAAAGTGTATAATATTTTTATATCTAAGTAAATACAAGAAAAAAGTGTGTGTTTTATAAATGAGATTTATATCAAAACCAGAATGGAGACAAAAGTTCACAGATTTAGATTTTACAACCCTAAGCCAGTACCAATTCAGTGTGTTTCTTATGACAAAAATAATAAACTCTTAGCTTTGGCAAGGTTAGTGGTATTTATTATTCTTTATGTCTGATTCAGACACAAATAATCACAATTTTTATTAATACATTGTAATTATAATTCCAATAAACATATTATGTGTGTATACCACTTATGGTCTGTATTTTAAATTTATTTATTTTATAGTACCAAGAAATCTTATTACGGACATAGAGCATGCCGACTTTTAATTTGTTTTAAAACAAAGTTGTTTTAATTATTTCAGAAAAAATGGAAGTATTGAAATATGGGATGTTAATTTTGCTCCATTTCTAATAAAGTGTATACCTGGTGGAGAAAATTCTTCAGTTGAAGCTTTGGCTTGGGTTCATGAAAGGTTACTTTCTACTGGCCTTGGGGCTGCTTTGGTAGAATGGGATCTTGAAAACTCATGTATAAAGAAAAGTGTAATGCTAACAGGATATGCAGCATGGTGTCTAGATGTAGACGAGGCTAAAACAATTGTTGCAGTTGGTACAGAACAGGGTTATGTAAATATTTATTCTGTCAACAATGGTGATATTGTATACAAGAAATTGTTTGATAAGCAAGAAGGCAGAATATTATGCTGTAAATTTAATAAACTTGGAAATACACTTGTTACAGGTACTTTATAACTTTCAATTTAGTTAAGAATCAAACCATATATATTTTAAATTTTTAACCATTTTGATGATTTTATATAGAACAGTATTTAAATTTTCTTATTCTTAAATTAATGATTTCTTAACCCCTACCTGAATTTTATAAACTAATGCATTAGTTAATGTGGAAAAAACTTATTTAATAGTTGGTAACAGTCTGTAAATGCAATTTACCATTATATCATATGTATATTTAAAAGCATTTATAAATCATTATCATATTTGTTTTATCTAAGTCTGAGTTATTAATAATGTTAGTATTCATAAATTTATTAGGATCGATAAATACAATTCGTGTGTGGGATGTTAACACTGGTCATGCAACATGCCGCATTTCTTGTACTCGAAGAGGTGAAGAAGTAATAGTGTGGAGTATTGGCATTTTATCTGATAACACTATTGTGTCAGGTGACAGCTATGGTCGTCTTACCATTTGGGATGGTACTGTTGGGGATCAGGTATGTGTACACGGGTATAAAATGACCTAAAGTAGTTAATCTAAATTAAATTTTCTCATAAATTTCTTTTAAGTTACCTGCTTCAAATAGAAATAGTATGTTATTTACACATTATGGAGTAATTTGAGTAGAGTTAAAAACTTTCAGTAAATTAGACAGACATAAGCGGGATGTGATGTTTTGCAAAAATACTCTAAATTTGGCCCATAATGTACAAACTTCAAATTGTTTTATACTTAACACACATTAACTATCCATGGCCAATAGTATCTTTCTGACAATTATTTTCGAATATATCCATAACTGGAGAGCTTTCTAAGTGCTACATGGTTTGTATAATATTTTCAGATTGAAACTTTTGTAACACACAAGGCAGACATTTTGACATTAGTGATATCTGATGATGAAAATTCCCTTTACTGCAGTGGAGTCGATCCGGTAATAACAATGTTTAAGAAAGTTGAAAACACTGATATTCCATCTGAGTATCGCTGGGTAAAAAATATACAACGAAATATACATGAACATGATGTCAGGTGCGGTTTTTTATTTGTTAAATACTAATTTATAAATTTGTTAATTCCAAATATTTTTTTTAAATGTTTCAATTGTTTTATTGTGTTGCATTACATAATTGTTAATGAAGCCTTAAATTATATAGGCAATTTATTCATGCAATGCTATAATGTATAAAAATACTTAATTACTTCTTACATAGTCAGTAATTGAAATTCTGACCATTTGTCCTGCAAAGTAATTAAATATAGCTGTATCTCTGTATGAACTAGCTTGTGCAGTGAAAGTTATCATTGTGAGGAAATGTATGTGTCAGGCCCAAAATCACCAATGTGTCAGGTACAGTTAGCTGATCACACATTTGCCTATAGAAAATTATCAAATAATCAGTTGCGAGATGTAACACCACTACATTATTATTATATCTATATATTTATTTTCAGAGCACTTGCAATAAATAAGGATAGATTAATATCAGTAGGTGCTGATGGGTATGTCACATTGTCTAGTTACCCTCCAAAGAAGGTAATGAGGATACCACCAATGCTACCAATGCCTCGAACAGCTGTATCAGCAGAAAAGAAATTATTATTATTAAGGTATGATTGCTACAAAAAATCAATTGAATAAATTGGTACATTTCTATATAGCCCAATTGATTAAGTTATTGGCTTATTAATGTGTTAAGTTTAAAAATTGTGTAATATCACATTGTAGAAGCTCTAGCTCTACTTGTTATTTAATGGACTTATCTTTTGGACCGGAATGGATTTTTTAACGTACATTATAAGACATTACAACCATACATAGGCCTGCAAAGTTTTACAGAACAGTGCATCAAGGCAAATTTAGTTAATATTTTTCTATTACAGATTCAATAATCATCTTGAAATATGGAAACTTGGCTCTTATGCTGTAAACAATAAGGGTGATGTCATTATCAATACAGGAATGAAACAACATAGCGAGGAAAGCGATAATCAACAGTTAGAAAAAGATACGGAAATTCCGTTTATAAAAAAAAAGCATCATGAAGAAAAACAAAGAACATTACAAATTTCAGAAGAACCATTAAAAATTACCTCAATACAAACAAAAGGAAAGAAAGATTTAGTGTGTTGTAATATTTCACCGAATGGAGAACTGATAGTTTATTCTACTGAGAGTGATGTCAGAATGCTTAAATTGGTAAGTACTAAAGATCCAACAGTTATTCTTTTTAATTTAGGGGGAAAACAATCCGTAACAGCAATATAAGCAGCTTGGACACCCATAGCCGACATTACTTAGTACACATACATGGCCTTGTATTACTAGAATAGTCAATATGTTAATAAATAGGTAATTGGGTATCAGGCAATAGTAACAAAAAGGTCTAATTATATTCTAATGACATAGTAAAAAATTACCAATAAAAATAGTGAATTTTATGTATTGCATACCAGAATCAGGCCGACTGCCTGATAAATCTTTTCTACCACAAGAATTTATTTTAAGATTATTATACATTATTGAATATAAAGTACTATGTCATTTGGATTTTGGTAGATTTATTTAAAAAAAATTATACATTATCTATCTTTGCTAGTAACATTTTTTATTCTAAGGCAACAAGTGTGTATAACTATGAATATAAAACATTTGTAGGATGAAGACCAGGGCAACATATCTCTACAGAAGTTACCCGTAAACGAGTTGAAGTGTTGTGATCGAGTGACGTTTTCGGAGGACTCAAAACTGATGATCGCAACGAAAGGCACTGATGTATACATTATGCTGGTTGATGCGGATGTGGGTGCGACCCTGATACAGACCATATCTACCAAAAAGCGTTAGTAAAACATTCACTACTCTTAATTTATAACGCATTTTTGTCGTGTTTGGTAAAATTATTTAAAAAATATGCCCGCTTGCAGTATTCTAACATAAATATTTTTTTAAAATCTATATCTTATATATAAAATTTTCGTGTCACAATGTTAGTTACCATACTCCTCCGAAACGGCTTGACCGATTTTTATATAATTTTATATGCATATCAGTAGGTCTGAGAATCGGCTACTATCTATCTTTCAACCCCCTAAGTGATACGGGGTGTCCACCCCAAATTTTTTTTTTATTCTTTAGATTTTTTTGTTGTTATTTTTTATGTATATATATAAAAATTAATTGCTGTTCCTGTTTCGCTAAAACTTAAAAATAGCGGGACTGATTCGGTTAATTATGATCTTGAAATGTTATTGTGTGTTCAGGGAAGGTTGAAATGGTTGGTAACGTTAATTATAAGTAAAGAAAAATACTAAAAACGGCAATTTATTTTTCAAATAAATACTGTTCCAAAAAAACAGTGAGGCTGGTGATTATTTGATGTCTTATCTTTTGAGAAATAAAAAATTGTCACTTGGTTGTCTTATATTTATAGATGCCTTCAGAAATTTGTTTTATAGCTGTAGTATTAAGTCTGATCTCTATGGTCTGTTTTAAAATTTTAGTATTAAGGTTTTGACACAAATATGTATATGTAGGTGATAAAAAGTTCACCTAGTTAAATATAATTTAGTTTAGTCGATTAGGCCGCATTTTTGGCTTGGTCCCTAGGAATTGTCCTTAACGGTTCTAAAATAGGCGCGTTTTACATTCGCGGATTACGATAATTGAGATATAAAAATGAAATTCTCTACCATTAAACATATAAATTTAACCAACTTATACTATTTTATGTTCATATATATGAATTTTCTGGGCATGTGTCTTCTCAACGGCTGGACCGATTTTGATGAAATGTTTTGTGTGTGTTCGAGTGGTTTATTTACAATTAATTTTTTTTGTATTTATGACGTGTCCACAGTACAACGTCTGTCGGGTCCGCTAGTTTCATATAAAAACTCAAAACAAGTATTCAAATATTACAGACTTGAAAAATGGCTCGATACTGCACATCGCCCTTTCGAAGCATGCTCAAAATGGACTGTACATTGCTGCAGCGGATACTAAAGGCGAAATTGCTGTGTGGGTTAAACGTGCGAAAAAGTTTGAATATCTACTTAATTTACCCAAGTATTCGTGTGTACCATCTGCTATGGTCATTCACAATATGATGCTTATCGTGACTTATGTGGATCAAGAGGTATATATAATATTTTATTCAATATATGAATAGACCGCGTCCGAAAAAAATCTTACATGTTCCATTAACGCTTTTAAATGCTTTAAACATACAAAAACCAGTGACGCTTTAATCTCTAAGTCTTGGCCTCCGACTTTTGGGTTCATACATGCTTAAATTTTTAGAGTGGAAAACAAGTTTGTTTTTAATTGTAACTATTTCTTCTTTTTAAAGTTGTCTATTGATGACAGGTAATGAAAGTGTTAGCTTAGTGGCTTCAGCATGCGACTTTCATTCCTGAGGTCGACGGCGTGTGTCAGGCACAGAAGACTGATCACCTACTTTCGTATTGGAAAAAACAAATGATCACGAAACAGACTTAGAAATCTGAGGCCTAGACCTAAAGAGTTGGAGCGCCATTTGTTTTTTTAAAGTTTAAAATCAGTCTTTAATTAGTTTTACCCATTCAAGGGTAACAATTCATTTAAAAGAAAATAGGTATGTCAAATATCACGCACAGGCATCTGTTCATCATCATGTTCTACATCTGATATGTGTAATCTCTTTGAGGTATCTTTTATTTACAATGCATGAAAATGTATTAATAATATATCGAACGCTTTTTTGAATATAAAAACAATGTCAAGTGCCAATTTTTCCATTTACAGTTGTATAATTTTTTGTTGACAGGTAATCCAATACGATCTCGATCAGCAAAAGTTGTGTAAATCGAAAACTGACAATGTGACATTTTGGCGCGGACGCAAAATGGCCGCCAACGACATAATCCCGCATCCAGCACGAGATGCTTTAATATTCACCGATGAGACCGCTATGTGGGTGCTAGATAGACAGAAGGTGACTTGCTTCAATTTTATTTTATTTATTTCTTCATAATTATTTTTACAAGAAAAAAATAATGTCTAAAGGCTGAGTAGAAATGGGTTATCGTTTATAAGCGTTTTATAGCGTGCTAATAGTAACACGCAAGTAACTTAATCATAAAAACATTACAAATATCGCCTGTATATTAAATAAAACGTGTAAATATAAGTAACTCATTAGATATATTAAGCGATAAAAGAAAATATGGATAAATTCATTATTATTGATTTTATAATTATTAATAAAGGTATTCTTCAAATGTCATTCAAAAATCACTATTACAATAAAAGAAAATACAACTAATTAAACGCGTATTTATAATTATATCGGTTAAAAAAAATTGCCGACATTAACTTCATACAATTATTAAAAAATTGCGATAAGTGGCAGAAAGATAGTATTAAATTTTTTTTTAAATTAATACGTATATAATATATTTTTTATAGATGTCAGAAAATTATGAACCTCAAGCAAAAAGAAAACAAAAAGGTGCCCATACGAATGGAGTAAACATAATGCCAGTTAAGGTAATGAAATTTTTGTTTAAATTACATTTTATACCGACTATTTAACGCACTTCAAATTATTTTAATATTATTTACTTGTTATCCTGAAGGCATAATTCGATATGATTTAACAGGTTTTTATGTTTTATTAATATAACAAGACACATTTGAGAAACATTTCGCGAAAAAACTTGTCATTATATGGCACAATATACTATGTACCCAAAATCCTTGGAAGAATGTCGTACTGCTAAGTGTAATTGTTACAATTATTTATTACTATACTATTTATGATACTATGTAGAAACGGGTGCTGGCCGCTTACCAATCTGAAGATACCGAGCCACCTTTTTTTTTAAATATAAAACTGGACAGACGTTTGAATCAGTCCTAAGCTACGAGATCACATCAATTAACATTCACATAATTTAAATGAAATTAACTTCAACGATCACTATATTGTGTGCCCAATTACGATTAATTATAAGTAATTTTGACATATATACTTGACATTGACATGATTCTTGTGATTGATAAAGTTTTTTTTTTTCAGTATTTGGCCGGGTTTCATTGGCTGGGCGCTAATGAGGCTGTAATTGTTGAGACGTTACCTGAACAAATTTTGATGCAATTACCGCCCGTTTTGAAAAAGAAGACACACAATATGGTGGAATCAAAATAAAAATATTTTTTTTTTAAACTTGTTTAATTTTTGTACTTTCATTTTATATTTTATACAATAATTTATGTAAAAAACACTAATTTCGCATTTCTTTACACTTAAGTATGATGCACCAATTTCCCATTGACATCGAAAAAATCTATCCAATATCGTACATTCGCATTAACGTAATTAAATACTGATAATGTACTGTACAACAATAAGTTGAATTAATATGTATAATAAAAAAATACTATCTGTACGTAATAGGAATTTTGATTTGGTTGCAATTTAAAGTATTGTGTTCTTTTAATATCGACTTCACAGTATGAAGTCATGTTTGATACTTTAAATTTTAAAAACAAACTTGTCTTCTTGTTGGAACTGAATAGATAAGGAGCTTATTTATTTTTAAAAAATACAACAATGGTTTAAATGTTTCTGTCCCGGTGGACGCGCTCTTACCGTAGCGCCGACTGTCATTACAGTAAATACTCAGGAATAATGAAACCATTAAAAAATAAATTTCTGTTTAAAAAGTAGCCAAAAGCTATTATTGCATTAAAAGTCACTGACTGAGTTACCTATGAAAATACTTGCGACTCTGACCCAAACACTTAAAAACGTGCTTGAAGAGAACTCTTAATGCCGTTTTGATAGGGTGATACATGCATTTGCTGCGGGCGTGCCCACATTTCGTCAGTCACCTCGCACCTCGCCGGTGGCAGTTTGTATGATATTGGGTCGCCTTCCAAGCTCCTATGACACGAAAAACGAATCATAAATTTGGCAGATTCTTTATTTACATGCCTAAGTAGTGACTGACTAGAGAACGCTGCGACAATGTTTATGTTGACATATTTACTGGCTACTAGTGAACTAGGACATTCCAATAGACGGTTTATTAGATTATCTAGGCGATTTGTTTTGGCCACAACGTTTTGCAACTTACCCAAGAAAAATCATTGTTTGTTTATAGGGATCGTAGATTTGACCCGGTCGTAGTGGTGGCCGGATGGGGTAGGTCTTCGCTGTGGTGATCAATCGTCCGAACCGTTCTAATGTACAATTCACTCGATGTCCAATCATACCTGCGGAGTTGCATCGAAAACTTTGTGTAATTGTCAACATTCAAAAAAATATGTTTATAATATATAAAACGTACCGGATGTTGTTTGAGGTAGTGGTTTTGGTGAATGTTTAACCTCAACTGGGTCGATGGGATCTTCAGGCTTACAACTCCGTGAGCGTAAAATGGCGCGGTATTCTTCTAATGTGAATCCTGTTGAGGGTTTTAGAATATATAAGTTATAGGTAATCGAATTATAATTATACAATATTTAATCTGAGATTGGGTGTAATAATAATTAAAGCTTTTCAGAAGCAAAAATAAATTACATATAAATATTGACTGTAATTATAAGAGTATGCATTTTTAGATTATTCCCGCGTCAGTAATAATACGGACGTGCGCAGACGACCCACTTCACGCTTTTTGCTATTGAGATAGTTGGGCAATTCACTCCGCAAAACTCGTTATACATATGTTTTAGGGTAAAACCTCTGTACAGTTCCACCATGACGTCAGTGGCCCAGAGTTGCTTTCGTATTATGTAAGGTTGCTGTGAATATTCATACAAACTATAAAAAATATGTTTACAATCATAAACAGCAAAAAAATAAATATAAACTAGTGGACCCCACAGACGTTGTCCTGCATGATATTTAAAGCGATTAGGATATTAAGCAAAGTATGAAAGTACCGACTGCAGTGCCATCTGCCGGGCTGATTTGTGAATCTAAACCATTCCCAGATCCCCTTGAACACACACAAAAAATTTCATCAAAATCGGTCCAGTCGTTTAGGAGGAGTTCAGTCATATACACACGCACACAAGAAATATATATATTAAGATGTATAATCAGAAAGAAATGCCTAAATAATTTATAAGTCAAACACTGAACGTTTCTTATATTTTCTTATAATTTTTCTACCATATATTACGTAATAAGTTACCTGTTGTTTGTGCCTCTTCTTCTTGAATTTCACGTAAATGTTTATAAAATCCCCATCGTTGCGACCATAGGCGAGCTGCATCCTTTTCTTTTTTTGTAACAGTCGCTCTGTAATGAAATTTCAAAAATTAATTTATTATTAATTTAAATGAAGTTTAACGTCAAAGATAAATTATAATGCCGCAGTTAAGTCGACAAAATGACAATAATCATTTTCAGTTCATATTATTTATGCAAGAAGGTACTACAGTCAACCAATGTTAGAAACATCTGCATTAACTAAAATAATTGGCTCCCTGGCAATGACGGTTGCCAGCAACGTGTTAGCAATAAGCGTATTCTCAATATTATTATTTTAACTCTTACAAAATGCCCTCCGCCTTGACTGGATCCACTGACGACTCCTTACGAACACCCATCACTCCTCCAGCTGGCTGATTCGCATTTTCCATTTTTCACAAATCAGCTATTGCAATGTTACAGATTTCCATCGATCAAACAAAAGTAACTAACGCTAGAGGGTTTAACATTTGCACCCTCGTTTAATAACAATTGTTGTAATTCGTGATAACAAAACTTTTGTATCTATGGTATATTTTTTGGTAAAATGAAATGTAAAAAGGCAAAGAATATATTATTATAAATATTTAATATTCTGGCGTCTGAATGCTTCTCCCTCTGTTGGTTTATTCTCAAGGGCTTAACAAAAAAACAAACTCCCTTCAAACCAAGAAAGCAACAATGCAAGTACTTCATTACATGTTTCCTACTTTCGCTTTACCACGGCTATTATTATTAAGTTTCATTATTACAATGAATTCTGGTGATTTGTAGTGGTGTCTTTATTGCATTGGTTAAGTGATATTTCACAATGCACAAACTTTTTAAATAATGTTTGTCACATTACAGACTTTCACTGCTATTTGCAGAACTATGAGAATTTCTCAAACTGATGCTTAACGGAATAAATAAGGGTATATTGCTTTGCACCAATCTAAGTTATCTCGTAAACCGCTTAAAATATTCTTAATTTTATGAGTTCGAAGATGACATGCCTATGGTTTAGGAACTTCTGAATCGTTATAACTGCTTTCACATCTCGTATTTAAATTTATTGTATAATAATATTTCCGAATAGAATAGAATAAATTGGTTGAAAATATGTTTATTATTCTTAAATTTGTTAAAGATTATATTACAAATATTTAAAAATACGCATAACTTACTATATATTTAAACTACTTTTTTAAACAGAAAGTAATTTCCGTTAGTCAAGCTATATCAGGAAGGTATTAAAATAATAGACTTGATAAAGAAAAACAATAGACTAAAAATATATTAGTGAAACAGAATATAAGTATACTCTCGGCATACAGGGTAGGTATAGGCTTTTCTAAATTGAATGTCTTTTAGCTGTAGAGCTAACCGCATGTTCAATAGAAGCTACATAAAGCCCATTTTTGGGTATAAGTTTTATCTTCCAAACGAGGCCATCATGAAGCCATTAAAACTTCGAAAAGCAATTATCTTTTCAGTATACTTGTGTATATTTTTGAGAGACGTTGAGGAATGACTTCAATTTCAAACAAAACTTCTTTTGTGAGTGTATCTTTTTTTTCTAGTCGAAACTAAATAACACAGAGAAATAATCTGATAAATGAAAAGATAAATTATTTTTAGGTAATATAAAGAGATAGGCGAGCAGTGTTAGCTTAGTTGACCGCAAATAATATAGGGTAGCCGACGTTCAACTACAACTAAGTTCGTGCGTACAAATCGCAATGGGTGCTTTTATCACTTATTCGTACGGTGAATTAAAACATCGCGAGGACTCCAGCATATCTTAGAAGTATAAGTACAGAAGGCTAATCAACTATTTGCCCATAGACTAAAATGACTACACAAGTCGCAGGTGTGACTAGCATTGCAAGTATCCAACTCTAAGGTACCGCCAGCCCTATGTCCCATAAAAAACAAAAATAATAAATAGATAGAATTATTCTATGAACTAATTGTTGGTTGTGTTTTCATGCAAATCTTATACATTGTATTCGTCTTTGAGTTATTGTCATAAGATTTACATGTTCTTGTGCATATTATCATAAGATTTTAATAGATATATTTTTTTAATGTTTGTATTGCAATACTTAGTGAACTCACAAACAACTGAAACGATTTAAAATTATTTTACATTTAGAAGCCAAAACAGTAAGTGAAAATATGTAGGATAGTTACGTTTAACAATATAATTCATGCTGTAAAAGTAGTACCTTAATAACGAGATCGTGCTTAAACTTCATAGAAAAACACCTCGCAGATAAGAAAATATATAATACACTGTCAAGGTCACATAGTAATTACGATTCCTTTTTTTAAATATACTTAGTTGGTCCCAAAGTTCTTCACTACACATTATTTCTACATTTGAGCAGGATTTTATAAAAAAATTATTGCATTCTATTTTGGAATGTTTGATTATTGTTTTAAAACAAAAACAATAACTTTCCTAATTTTTCACGATGGAGTGGACATTGAAAGTAAACCGAATAGTTGTTATTGCGTTGCACCCTTGACACTCCCATACCATTTTCAAGTTGCTCAAAATTTGAATATAACCTTAGGTTTGTGTACGGTACTATTGATAGGTACCTTGAAGTCTTCATGTTGAGGACAAGAAAATAACTGCTTCCACTCCCAAAACACCACATATCAAAGCTATCAAGCCGATAGTAAGAAATCCTGTCCGAAAACAGAAGTTGATGGATTTGCAGATGGGTGTCAGTAGGAAAACAGTAAAAAGGTTTTAAATGAAGATCTTGGTCTACGAGCATACAAAAAAGAGTGGGCACTTACTTAATGCTCGTCTAAAAGCAATAAGGCTTAAGAGATCGCGGGTGTTGTGTAAGCGGTACGCGAAAAACCGACACCTGATATCCTCTTTACGGACGAAAAATTTTTCGATATTGAAGAGAAGTACAATAAACAGAATTATACAGTGTACGCTAAGAGTTCTGAAGAAACTGAAAATAAAGTTCCAAGGGTGCAACTGGACATCATCCATCATCAGTAATGGTTTGGTTGGGAGTGTCCTATTACGGGCTAACTGAGGTTAATTTTTTCGAAAAGGGGGTCAAAACCTCTACATTACCAAGAGACGGTTTTGTATCGCCTTGTCAAAGACATGTCCAGCACCCTATTTGCGGGACATCACTTCGTGTTCCAGCAGGACTCTGCGTCTGCATACAAAGCCAAGACCACTAAAGCCTGGTTTGAGCGTCAAAACATCGTCTTAATTAGACATGAGGATTGGCCTTCCTCCAGTCCGGACCTTAATACTTTGGACCAGAAATTATGACAGGGCTTAGAGAGGAAGGTCTGTGATAAACCTCATGAAAATTTGGAGAATCTGAAGTCATCTTTAAAAAAACCAGTGACTGAAATGGACACGAATATGGTGCGTGCTGCGATAGACGACTGGCCGCGACGCTTAAGGGCCTGTATTAAAAATGAGGGAGGTTATTTCGAATATTTTTATGCTTTTTTAATTATTTCAACAAGTAGCAATTGACAGTTATATTATATATTACTGAATTAATGTTTTACATGTTTTACTCACGTCACGTCATTAAAAATTACTTCATGTTTAAAAGACAGCAGTGTTGGCCTTGTGGTTTCAGCGTGTGACTCCGATCTCTGAGATCATAGGTTAGATGCTCAGCTTTGCACCAATGGACTTTTTGTCTACGTGCTCATTTAACACTCGCTCCTACTCTAAATGAAAACATTTAAGGAAACCAGAATGCCTGAGACGCAAAAAGTCTACGGCACAGAATGCTGATCACCTACTTGCCAATTAGAAAAGAAAACAAATGATTACGAAACAAATACAGATATCTGAGGCTCAGAGCTACAAGATTGCGTCACTGGATTTTTATACATTCAGATACATTTTTAGAGAGCTTTTTATCATCGTTAAACGTTAAACTTTGCAAAAAAAGTTTAGACATCTTCGTAGGCTGTAATGTAATAAAGCCTAAAATATATTCATAACCAACCAGACATAAAATTTGTCTGGAACACACCTATCAACGTGTATAGCTGTGACCTAATTCAGCGAAGAGGTGGCTAGGGTCGCTTCGCCCTCAGCCTGCCCAAGAGACGACACCTTTCCGCCGCGCCGCCCCCGCGTCTAGACTTTCGTAATGCTACATCAAATATTGTACACATAGCAAATGTACTGTCTAGTCTTTTGGACCTTGAAATCGTAAAAATTTCAATTCACTAGGTACTAGTTAAGTGACAAGTAACGTGAATCAGTGATTCTATAGTTCAATTAAATTCTAGCGAATGTACATTTCGTCTGCTTAAAGTTGAGATAAAGAACAAAGGTATAAGGTATGCTGTACCCAGTTTCTGGTTCTAGCTGGAATGTATACTTTTTTGTTCTTAGTTTATTACGCTCTTTAGTTTATTACGCGTAAGGAATAAGTAAGAAAATAGACAGAATAGTACTTATTTACTTAGTAATTAAACACAATATAACGAGTTTATATTATTAGTAGAATAAAGCTACCAAATTTATAATGATAATGAGGAATGAGCCAAAATACCATGAAAGTTTTTATATTAAAACTTTGGTTACCTTAAAGCGATATTCATATACAGATATATATATATGTTAGAATAAACAAGGGTGCTCAAATTAAAGCTCTGTAGAAAATGCATAATGAAGTATCGGCTGCGATTTCCACAATATGACGTGTGATCGGCATTTGTTTGTGTAACTGCTAATTATATGTATGAGTGCGTGCGGTGAAAGGGCACGTCTAGACAGGGCACATTATTACAATTTACATTCGCTGTAGGGCCTATAATGAGAGGGCTGTAGACCACTTTGCTTGGGGCTATGATGAAGATGCAATTTTAGTTTATAATATTGATAAACGAAATCAGTCAGTTGTTCTATTAGTCTGATTCTAGATTTAGACAGTCAATATGTCAGAATTGGCTCATTTTGACTCGGTTCTACTAATTAAAATTATTGCAACATATGGGAAAACTGTCCAAGATACAGCTTATAGAGACCGATTAATATCTCTAGTTACATATACAGATAGAGGACTACAATATAATTTGTTTACTTTCGTAAAAACAAAGAATAATACACTGTTTTGTTTTCTTCCAACATAACATCTAAACCTTGTACCTACAGAGGGGGAATGTTAAGTAATAAATAAAAGTTTCATGCTGTGCGGGTAACCAGCTTAGCTTATATTAGCTGCTGTGCTGGATATTAGGTTTTATATTGCCATGCTGTGACGCTAATTAATGGGGCTTTTATTATACGCCTGATCCTTTCATTGTGGTGCCTTGCAGGCATCTCTGCATATTCAAAGGAAAATTATAAAACGCCTAACCATCTATAGGTAATAAAACTAGATTCTGCCAGCGGCACCGTATGTAGCTAAAGTTAAAAAGCATGTGTGCGCTAAATAGCATGTCAAATAGGTAAATGAAAGTATTAAGAGAAAGAAATTACGGCAGTTGAACGTGGACCAAAGTCCCACTTAGCCACGTGGAGCCGTTTGGAAGGCCTATGCCAAAGGTAAACGGACAACGATGTTTTATTTAGTTAGTGTTTAAGAATTGTAATATGTATCTTATCTGTAAATATAGGTTTATGTTATTACTATATTTAGTTTTATTTATATGGCTTGCGTAGATTTTTTTTAAATACTACTATAATTCTGATATTAGTACTGTTACTACAAATTATAAGCTTTAATTTTATCGTAGAAATGTAAACGGCTTGCGGAGTAGCTATCAATGAAAAAAACATTGTCATAAAATGTCCTTGAACGGAGCGAGTCGTATGACAGTAACTGCACTCCGTTTGGTTTTTCATAATGCGTGAAGTAGGCAAATGAATTTTGCCTACTTTTCAATTAGATTTTGAATTCTGTGAGTTTTCTCTAGTTATACTAGTTTCGTTTACACTATACCCGCACGGCGAACCAAAATAATTGTTTAACTATATGACTAGAACTGAGCAGTGTTGACCTAGTGGCCTCAGCGTGCGACTCTCATACCCGAGGTCGTAGGTTCGATCCCCGGCTGTGCACCAATGGAATTTATTTCTATGTGCGCACTTAACATTTGCTCGACCGGTGAAGGAAAACATCGTGAGGAAACCGACATGTCTTAGACCCAAAAAGTCAACGGCGTGTGACAGGCACTGGAGGCTGATCTCCTACTTGCCTATTAAATTTAAAAATGATCATGAAACAGATTCAGAAACCTGAGGCCAAGACCTAAAGAGGTTGGAGCGCCACTAATTTATTTTTATTTTTTTATATGACTAGAACTATAATGTCGAAAGAAGTATGCTACTTTTTATCATTTTGTGCTTTGATTTATTTCAAACACATCAAATTCTCTACACCACCCCTCAAAGGTATCATAACATGTCGGGGCCGGGATAAGCTCCTAACAAAACTACAAAGTTCATCAGGCTACTGCTTGGATGATTTTTAATCCAATTATGCTTTACATTTGAATAATGCTCAAAGAGGCCAACTAGACATGGAGATGATTTGCGAAACCGAACGTAATTAATTATTAAAACACTTCATGCCCTCACAAAGCTACTTGGAATTATTTCATTTAAATCTATCACAAATACATATTATATGCATGTGAGACAGTAAATAAACGAAATGTTCGTTGTTTTAAACATTTAAATATCAGTTTCGCTTTATCTGTAGTGTTTTATTAACTAGGGTATAGGTACAAACACTTATACCAAAAAGTGCGTACGACATTTATATAAACCGGAAACGGAAATCTAATGCGACCAGAATGAAATCGGGAAAGCTCTGAAGCATGACTGTAGTATAATGTTATCTGTTTCTTCTTATTAGAAAAGGGGCCGTTAATCAATACTTCTAGTTCAAAGTTTAGTTATAAAGTGTAACATTTTTACAGACTGCAATGTAAAATGCGCGGGAACTAAATCTGCAAGTTGGAATTACGTATTTAATTTTGAGTGCTTTTAATGTGATACAGTTGGAAGAGCGGAGTACCCAGATGTACAGGTCTCCCTAGACTTAGTTCAGGGGCTCCAATATCTGCTAAAAATTTAACTTGTTATTGAATAAAAAAATTGAATTGAATTGTGATCGAATCAAAAATAACGTTAAACGTGTAAATGTTTAAAAGCATGCAAAATGCAGTAAATGGCAATAAGGTCTTTGAATAACCTCCAGACGTTAGCTCCGTTTCGTGTCCCCCGCGTCGGTCTAGACTCTAGACTAGAGTGTACAAACAATGAATGCTTTACGTCATCAGCCTACATCTAAAGGTATATGAGCGATGTCCGCTAAATAATTTCAATGTTATTTGCTTTAATACATTCTATTCTATATTCAAATTTTCTAATGAAATACTGAACGTTAACTTTGTCTGTTGCATTTATATACCTGTTGCCCGTGCAGCATTTTTCTTGTGGAGAAAGAGAAAACACAAATTTTATTAGAATGTAATATATCAATCTACTGGTGAAACCTCTGAAATCTAATAAATAGATTTAGAGAAGACCTCGTAAGTCGTAGAATATTTTTGTTTGATTTTCAAATTATAATTAAACCGTTCTGTTTGTAACTTTTAAATAATTGATCTATGTTCAAAAATTTTAGTTCCACGTTCAAAATCCATAGATTATTAATTCTTTTAACAATAAAAAAAAATAATACCCATAAATATTAAATACAATATAAACACTTCGTAATTCTTTGTTGAATGTTTACCATTACCTACAACATATGAGCGCTCTACTCTGCAGTAAATATATTTGTCTGTGACTAAAACAAGTCAAATATATTTTAATTTAGGTGATAATAGGTATGCTAGATGAGTGTCTCGAAGTACACTTAAGTGTAAAAGTGCAGCGTACTGCAGGCTATTATCTATTTCACCTCTAGACGTGTCTCCGCTAGGCACGGCGCGCGCTTTGTAAAGTCTAGACGAATTGCATTATGGAAATTTATATACCTAGACGGCTATTTACACAAACTGAGAACTCAATAGTACGTTTTTATTAACCTTAATGCTGTTGTTTGGGCTGTTCATGTTCTAAAAGGTTGTAGGGGAAGTCTGAGTAATGCCATATTAATGTAAGACACAGTTGTGCAACTATCTATTTATAATATAATATAAATTAAAACTTTCGTGTAGTAGGTACAAATCCTTATCATTTCATATCTATATTAATAGAGATCGTGAAATGGCTTAATATAAGAAAGAACCATCTAATTAGCTTTCTAGAACTTGATAGGCGATTGCTACGCGTATATACAGTAGGTATGTAAAGAACACAGGTATATGGAAATCTAGATTGAATTCAATGACTTATTCAGCGAAACACCTGCGCATGCAATCTTTTCTAGGAAATTCTTATCATTTTACAATTCAAAATGACGATTCGTGAGAAATTTTTCTAAAACAATATATGTATGGATTATTGACATACTTGATGAATTTTATATCAAATTTGAAGAAATGAAGGTTTAAGGAGTATTTTTTTACGTATTATTGGTTAATTTTAGTTGCTAGATGAAGCTCATCCAACATTTTAGTACATTTCTGATAAATCTGTAGCTGCAAACACTTACGCGTACGTACGCGTACTTATAAAGCAGCCACTAATAAAAAAGCCTCTAAGTCACTAATTAACAAATGTAGACGTTGTGACATATTCAATCTTCTTTTTATCGCAATTCTTTTGTTTAGATTTAAGCATTGCTGTTACTACGTCAATTCTTATACATGATCATTCTAGACTTGACTTCCAAGCGTTTCACTTCTCTCAAACAGAGCACTCTCTGCAAACGCAATACTGTTCAGCCCAATTTTCCTCTGTGTGTATTCCTCAATGCAAGCGACGTCAAATGGCGTACGCCGCGACCCCACGCATCGCACGTCCTATTTTTGCTGAGCAGATTGGCGTAATCGCAGACGTCGACGCGCCAACCGTTAGTTACGACCACTCCACTTTAAACCTCATCCATTTTAATTTAACAAAAGTGCCGGCCGATAGCGCGGAGGAAGCACTCATTTCCGTCGGCAACTTGCCTCTGAGTCACGTCTCCCTTCGACAAAAAATCACCCCAAATTCTTACTTTCCATTTTGCGCGCCGAGCTCATAATTTATATAAGTTGAATATCGAAGAACACGTGCAACTTGACTATACAATGTGAATAAAAACTTACACCTGATTAAACCCGAAAATGATTACTTCAATTCTCGAAGAAACAATACTTATTTTGAAATGGTAGGCACTAAAGGCCAATCATCTGTTTTAAATCAATGAATTTACAGAAATGTGTTTTCCCCAAGCACCACTTTAGGTCTCTAAACATCATCAACATTACGCAAGAATGATAAACAATTGTCTGAATGTCATCACGTTCAAAGGAAGGACGTCCGAATTAAAAAAACATCGCGACAAGTGACACAATGAAATAATCACGGTCGTGCAGTTTTGGGCGTGTATTGTAATTATTGGAAGTTGCATAACGGTGCTCCATTAACGTTAACCCTCGTCTGTGACGTCACGTCACCTAATGCTATTTGGCCGGCGACCGCGTCGCACCGTCTGTCTCCCAATTCCAGGGCTGACATCACTTGAAAATTAGAACGATAAACGATTTTCATTCATGCGGTAATGTTGTATTTTCGTTACACCAACGACTACGACGCACTTTATAGAAGCTAGTTACAATATTTAATAGTATATTTATAGATTTTTTATTTATATACTTGGTAATCTCATTCACACTTCCGTGCAACATTCTTAATAAGGAATTGGATGTTTCACTTCAGCATTTTTGTATTGTCAAATAGTCCTACAAATGCTGAATATGAAACTTTAATCAGGCATCTATTGAGAGAACAACTATTTATTATCTTTCATAATTATTTAAAATATATTTAAAAATTTAGTAGTAAATGTTTTAGGAAACCTACCAATTTTAATGTGGTATTATATAAGGTTTAATATGGTCGTAGGCCAAATCAGGGTTAAAGAGTAAAGGATTTAGCGACAAAAAAATGCAGATGAAAAGATACAAGATTATGTTACAAGATTATATAATTTATTAAATTATATAATGTTTTTGGCTATTATTGCAATTATGCTAATTGTATGTACATATTATTATTAGAACTATAAATATAAATAAATAAAGTCGTATTTGTATCACACTAGTAGGTGCATGGCTCATATGTGTAGGAATATTATAATTGTACCTTTTCCTACTTTGACTTCTTGCAAATATTTGTAATGTGATTTATATGTATATGAACTTCGATTTAAAAAAGTGGTGTTTAATTTTTAAAGAAAAAAAACTACAACCTTTTAGAACTGAGCCTCAGATTTCTGTTGCGTGGTCATTTGTGCTTTCTAATAGGCAAGAATGTGATCAGCCTAACGACTATTCGGGTCCAAGACATTCCGGTTTCCTCATAATGTTTTCCTTCACAGACACAGACAAAACGTCCATTGATGCACAGTCTGGAGTCGAAGCGACAACCTCAGGAAAGAGAGAGAAGAATATTTTTAAAAGGAAGTAATTTTTTTATAATTAAATGTATTATGTGTCAAAATATAGCTTAGGAAATTACAAGCCCTGATTCACATGCACCTTGAACTGACCTTACTATACCTGAGTACTGACTTCGACTGCAGTGTTTGATACACATCATACAACTTATAACGTAAAATTGTAGTCTTAGTAAGTTTTTAATACTCAATTAAACTAGGTGCTATTGGGTTCATAATTGCTATTTTATGTAGAGCATTAAATGTTTATATGTAAGAAATTCTGTTGTGTCTTTTAACCCAAAATAAATAATGTGACGCCGACCACAGAATCTTCTACTGAGAAAGCTACCGTCCCGTACGAAGTTTTTAAATTCTTTAGATCAATATAGTTTATTGCTCAGTTGAATTTATTCGTTAAAAACCATCAAATCTTTTCTCTTTGCTATAGTATAGATATAGATTCACGAATTGATTGATTGATGAAAACGCCGCATTTGTATCTAGGCTAGTTGGTAATGAGTGAATTGTTTAGACACTTATATAGCAAGTGTATACAAAGCTTAAAAAATATACGGGCTGATTGAAGTCTCGTCTCAAGATAGCAGACATATTCAGACAATAGAGTTCACAAAGCAATATACCTACTTATACAATACAGGTTGGCCTTGCCCTTGAATGCCGCCGTGTGACCTCCAGAGTCATTCTCACCCCCAAACTCACCCCTACACCCACTTGATAAATGAGCCTTGTAATCATCTTATATACAGGTTATGTATACTTTTAGGTTCGAACATTCTTATTATATTATTTTAAAAATTTTGTAATCATTAGAACGTTATATCTTCTTATTGCATTACAATAATCTATCATTGTGACATAGATATTTATTACAAAGACGTAAATTTCATTATTATTATCTTAACTACCAATTTCATAATTAAAATATTATATTTGATAATATTGAAATATTTAAATATATTATTAAATATGATATTTTAATTATGAAATTGGTAGTTAAGATAGATAGATTGGTCCTTACATATAAAATTGGCGTTTTGTATGGCAGTAACAAAAAGTAGATTTTTTTTTAAATGGAATATACTTTATTAATCAAAGTACACTTTTGCCATCTTATAGGTAGATCATTGATCCCTTTACTAAAAAAACATTCGATCGGGAATCAATAAAATCTTCGAAGGTGGTTGCGACTGCCCCATCAGAGTTGAATTTTGTACCATGCAAGAAATTATCCAAATTCGTAATCTGTTGGAGCAAGGTCCGGGGTACTCCCCGGATGTCTTAGACATTCCAATGGAAGCTCCTCTAATTTGGTAGCAGTCTGTTGTGTCGTGTCAAGCGTTGTCGTGAAGAAGCAGTGGCCTAGAACGATTGACCAGCCTTGGTTGCTGAGCAGCTAGCTTTTCCATCATGGTTTGCAGTTGCTGACAATAGACATCTGCCGTGATCATGTGGCCAGATTTAAGAAAGTTATCGTGAACGTCCCACTAGTAACTTTTCGCCAATTTCAATTCTGCTAGTCAATTTTCGCTTGGGGCACGATTTGGCTGGTTCGGCTGGATTCAGCCAATGCGATGAGTGCTTCCGATTATCGTACAGGATCCAATTTTCATCACAGGTAATAATTCGATTTAAAATCCCTTCATTATTGTGCCGGTTTAGTAAGCAGCAGTCGACGCGCGTTTGTCGATATGCTTCACTCAATTTGCTTCAAGTGGATTAATACAGTTTTATCATTAACACCGCAGCCTGCGGCTAACTCAGACGTAGTTTGCGATGGATCCGCTTCAACAATATCCTTCAATTCTTCGTTATCAACTTTGGTCTCCGGCTGTCCACGGGGCTTGTTCTGCAGGTCGAAATTTCCAGAACGAAAACGTTGGAACCATAAACGCACTGTGTTTTCTATTGCGACACCGCCGTCATACACATCTTTCGAGCCGTTTCTGCAGCACTAGTGGAACTCGTACTCGTAAATTACGCCATATTTTATGTTTTCCATTTTTTAGAGCAACGCAAAGAAAAAAATTAAGCGGGAAAATGAAATTAATCACGAAAAAAATAGCTGTAAAAATTTGACTTTGGAATTCTTAACCAAAGAGGAGATATTTGAGGTCAAAGTGGCCAGTAGTATGACAAAACCTCAATTTGATACATATACGTATGAAATAAAAAAGTATAAAAAATACTAACGTATGAAATTGACATTTTTGACAATCCAATATTAAAACTGGTATCCTAAAGACTAGGCTAAAGCGTGCGACTCTTATCGTCATCCTCATCCTCATCCTGAGGTCATAGGTTTGAATCCCGTCTGAGAACCAATGGACTCTTTATCAGTCTATGTAAAGGAAAACATCGTGAGGAAACCGGCATGTTTTAGACCCAAGCTGTTAGCGGCATGTGCCAAGCGCAGAAGACTGATCATTTGCCTACTACATTGTTACTAATTATTCCATATGTGTAAATTTATTTCTAATTTTCTGTAAAATAATAAGTTGAAGGAATTTTGCGTCGTCAATCATGGACACGTGTAACAATTATGGTATTACATCAACATAAATAACCAACGTTTTATGACATGTTATAAATACTAAAATTGTCGGGATTCCGAATACTAAATCTATTATAAATAGGCCGGGAACATTAATTTTATTCATACGCACATATGTAACATTCATAATGTCTGTAATAATTATAAGAACACTGTGTTTCGCTATTATAGCTGTTCAGGTAAAATTTTTCATATTGTGTTAGAACAGCTTTCTTACTAACTTAGGTTAAGTTAAAGTAAATTGTAAAGTAAAGTAATTTGTTTTAATAAATGAAAACTATAACTTAGTAGATCCAGTATTTAAGCTTAAATTGTTGTAATTGTTTTTTTTTTTCTTTCACGTTTTAATTAAGGGTTCAGTAAATGGACGATATATTGGGAAAGATTATTTCTTTAACTATATTTTGGATAATCTTACGCCCCAAAATGAAGCGTTCTGGCCTAGTGGTAAGTTTAAGAAAAATAAATAGCTTTAAGTTTTAAATAACTTATAACAATACCTCTTATTTTTAAGGAAACTTCAACCCAGAAAGTCCCTGTATAGACAAAAGCTCATTTGTAAGAAAAGATCTTGAAGCAATCGTTGATTATATGTACGAAGAATTAAAGTTACACGAAAGTATTTCCAAAGCATATCTTCCCAAAGCTAATGAAATACAAAAGAAATATATAAATCAACTTGAAACTTTCGATGAATGGTTTAAAGGCCAGCCGGAACATCTGAAGCATATTATCGAAAGCCTGACGGACAGGCGTAATTTTTTAGAACCGCAAATAAAAAAAGTCGGTAATACATTGAAGAATTATGACTCTTTGAAAAAACATATAGATCGACAACAACATGAATTAGATACACTGACATTAAAATTTAAACGTTTTAAAAATATATGCCACGCAAACTGTCCTGGTATGTACAAATGTAATTAATTTAATTTGTATAGGAATCTGGGTGAATCTTATTGCCCGATAGCTTAAAACTATTGTTGGTATAAACCACTATATAGAAGTGCAACAATATTTTATATAAGTACATTTTAAATGTTATTTTTCAGGTATTGTTACAAGATTGAGTGCTCAAAAGGAACACTCATTATACTATTGTGGAACTGCTGCAGAAATTAAAAACATTTCTACGGCTGAATTAATGACATACGTTAATACCATTTTAAAGCCTGACTTATTAAAGGAATTAACGAGTTTTGATGCAAAATATGAAAAGGACATAGATACTCTAGAAGAAAATATCAAAGATATAGCTTTGAAGGATTATGGTCGACTATTAGTAGATATACTTCGTTTCCATGATGAGTACAATCATTATTATAAATTATTTGACGTTGATATTGAGTCTTACAAGAATGAAGTTGATGAAAAACTTTTATTTATGGATGGGAAACTGGCACAATTACATGCAGCTACAGAAAAGTATAGGAAATATTGTTTGCAGTGTGATGAAAACTGTAAGTCTATTTTCTGAGATATAATCTCTTTCCCAATTAGAATAATTTAATTTAAATTTCTTGCAACCTTTCAGCTCCAATACTCTTTTCATGGAAACACATAACGGACATTAACGAGAGAAGCAACAGCGGCAATTTGGAGCCACAACATAATTTATTGAATGATGTTATCAAGTCCAAAATAGAAAAAATTCACCAGCAGTCACTTAGTGACATTGAGAATATATTTTCCGAATTAGACGTAAAAATTGATGAAATTAAGCAACGTAATACAAATGTCACTAACTTTAAACCTATACAAGAAGATATCAAGAAAGATTTTCGTAAAGAAAAACAATTATTTAATGAACTTAAAAGTGTGGTCTCGAAGGAAAGTATTGAAAATTTCTTATCGCTCGACAACGAAGCTTCTAAGTTAGATGTAAGCATTGGCGATACTTTAGGAGAAGTTAAAAAGCTGATATTATGATTTTGCCTGTACGTAATTTAAGTTATTATTAAATGTAAGGCTTTGCTAGTAATTCGAGCAATACACATCAAGCATATTAACCAAAAAAGTTAAGTGCAATGAATAATACATGTTTGATGCAAATAAATGTCAGAATTTAATGAAAAATCACGTCTCATTTTTATTTCCAAAATAATTTTTGAAATTGCTTTGGCCCCTTTAAAATGAATCGTTATGATGCATTTATAATGTAGGGTGAGCGACCGACGGCAGCCAATTACCAATACAGCGCTGCTCGATAAATCTGAATTGGTAGGTATTGTGCGCGGGCGCATACAAAAGTGTTACTTATTGGAAATTGAATTCATGAAAGAAAAAATAGTAGCGCGTTGACCTATAATGTCATACCCAAATATTCGGCAAATTATAGCTTAAAACACAAGTAGCGGTTCAGTTTTTTACCTACTTTGTTGAATGTGCTTAAAATGTTTACTTAAATTCGCTTTTATTGTTATATAATAAGACTTCTCTTACATATATCTTAATAGTCGTTGTAGATTGTTGTCTAATTGTTTGCTTTACTTCACAAGGACACAATTTTGAAAGGAACTAATTGTTTTCTGCGCCGGTTCAGATGAGGATTTACAATTTTAAACGGTAACAATAAAGCCGTTCTTTCAAGTTTTAACAAAACTGTCTGCATTTGTACGGTCTGCAGACTGTCCAAAATGCATGAAGCGATAAATTTATCCGGTCTGGCAGACATGAATGTGAAATTAAACGTTTATGGAGGCCTTAAACCGAAGCGACATTGGTTGCACTGCGACGGCCGACCGCGCCGCTTGAATAACGAACATTGTGCCAATCTCTTCATTTGTTAATTATATATTGCAACATTCCTATATTTTTGTACTCTTGTAATATATGCACGCTTTACTGTTAATCTTATCATATACACCAACATTATAAGGATCATAAATGTCCTTAATCTAATATATAAAATTCTCGTGTCACAATGTTCGTTCCCATACTCCGAAACGGCTCAACCGATTCTTATGAATTTTTTTATGCATATTCAGTGAGTCTGAGAATCGGCTACTATCTTTCTTTCAAACCCCTAAATGTTAAGGATGTTTATTTTTATTTTTTAGAAACAATTTTTTGTTTTTATTTTTTATGATACAGCATACAAAAATACATACAACCCTTAATTTTCACCTCTCTACGATTAACCCCTATTTTTTTTGTTAATCACAATGTTATGACTCGAACTCTGAGGTTTATATAGAGCAAAATTTATACAGAAAAACCCAAAAAGTTTTCATTCCGGAAAACCGAACAGTCTCTGGGGTAGCATAGAAAAATGTTCCATGTTGGTATGTACTAAAAAGGTAGGCTAAGTAAAATCAAATTAAGGAGAAACGAAGTTAGTGGAGGCAGCTAGTAATCTATATTATTCACACAACCAAATATTTTTAGGATACACGGGATTGCTACAACGGAGTATAATTAAATTTAAAACCAATTGTGTAATACGTGTTACAGTAATAAGAAAAAAGTAATTTGTGGTAACACGGAGTGGGTCGGTCCGCCGCTGGGTGCAGGGTGCATCCACCGTCTGTCGGCAAGGGCATGCATCGTCCTTGCGTCGCCCGCTTTGACCTCAGCTTGTCCTACGGCCGACCGGGACGTACACCTCTACTGAATAACTCCTTACCTCATCGAAACCTAAAATGTAGGTAATATACTTTCCAAACTTTTTCTATGAAACTGGCAGACTCCTGTGCTTTACGTCTGTTCGTAGACGTTTTCACTGGTGTTACGTTTTAGTTAATGGACATGGTAGCTCCTTGATGACGATACGATATTTTTGTAATGTTATACAACTTCTCTAATATTACAAATTATTATTTCAATACAAATATACTTGGAAAGAGATGTGCAGTTAGTTTTTGTGTTTATTGTTTAGATTGTAATGTTTGTATTATAATTCCCGTTGGTAAATATTGTTAAATAAATAAATGATTAAAAATAGCACATTATACAGCCTCTAAGTTTTAGAAGACTTAATAACCTCCATTTTATAATTAACAATAATTATAAATTAATAAGTCTGTGTGAAATAAGAGATTTTGTTAAAATAATGAGACAAGAGATTTCTTAAACTGCGATAAACTTGAAATTTGACTTTTACAACAACCTTTACCTGCTGTATACAATTTTATTGTTCTCAAATGCTGAATCATTTCCAAAGGACAGCTGAAGGTCTACGGACACTGCACCTTACCACAAAGAACTTGTATCTAGTCGACAATTGAAAATGGAACAAAATAGAGATAGCTCTTAAAATTATTGCGATAGCTCATTCGAACCGAAGAGCCTAGAAAAATGTGCTAAAAGCGTGTATTAGCACATAAAAAATTGCAAAAGTTATAGACCATTAAAGATGAAAAAAAATGATTAGTTTTTGCCAATATTTAATAAACTATTAATATTTAAGAAATTTCAAATAAAGATTCTGAAAGAGGAGGAAATTTCCAATAAAAAACTCTCAGCTTCCCGGAACTCTATTCCATTATTTATAACTTTAATTTAACGCTGAAAATAGGTCTGTCGTGACATTTTTAAGGGTTCGCTTCACGCGTGGCGTCAAAAGCGACTACGGCACATTAATTAATTTATTTTAAAGGTATTGAATACTTTTTTTAAATTTGAAAAAAATTATGGTGTGTTCTGAACACTATAATTAAATTTATTCCCGTTGGAAATTTTACTTATCAAAGTTAATTTTTCAACAAGTTAAATAATTGTTAACTTAACCGAAATTTTCTCGAACGACCGTCATTAATTGCAAAGTGAAAAAAAATGTTTTAATAATGGTCGTAAAATATATTCGCCAATCTCGTGACCTTTCCTTACCATACATACCTTAACAAGACTCGTGCCATAAAAGTTAAAGAAATATTTATACTTTGTTTATAACAATTTTTTTACTTAAACAAAAACTTAAAAATCCAAGTAATGTTGTTAAAAATTTTTTTTTTCTAAATCATCATATTATCGTTTTTATATTAATACAAGATATTTATTGATTTGCAAAAAAAAATTTCGCCGTTTGTTGATAATTTTTTTTAAACAAATTGATTAAATCAATTGTTTTAAAAAAAAATTTCACTACTTTATTACATTACAAATATTAAATGATTGTTTAAAAAAAAAAATTTCCTTAATAACATATTTTAATTGTTTATAATCGTTTTTATATTTCTATTGTTTAAATAATTAGTTAAGAAATTTTTTTTTCTAAAAATCATAATTGACAGTCCTCTATAAAGTAACAAAAAATTTTTTTTTAATCAACAATTCTTTATTGTTTATTAACTTACCAATTTGTTATAAACAAATGTTCAACTTTTTTATATTTTTTTCTAAAACTTCTAAAATTAACAAAAACAAACATATATAACAAAGTCTATAAAAAAAAGAAAAATTTTTTTTAATAAAAGTAATATTCATGATAATCAAAAAATTTAAAAAAATGTTTTTCTATATTTTGTTATATATGGTTGTTTTTGTTAATTTTAGAAGTTTTAGAAAAAAATATAAAAAGTTGAACATTTGTTTATAACAAATTGGTAAGTTAATAAACAATAGAATTGTTGATTAAAAAAATTTTTTTCTGTTACTTTATAGAGGATTGTGAATTATGATTTTTTAAAAAAAAATTTCTTAACTAATTATTTAAACAATAGAAATATAAAAAAACGATTATAAACAATTAAAATATGTTATTAAGGAAATTTTTTTTTTAAACAATCATAATATTTGTAATGTAATAAAGTTGAGAAATTTTTTTTTTTAAAACAATTGATTTAATCAATTTGTTTAAAAAAAATTATCAACAAAATGTGAGGGAAATTTTTTTTTGCAAATCAATAAATATCTTGTATTAAATAAAAACGATAATATGATGATTTAGAAAAAAAAAATTTTTTAACAACATTACTTGGATTTTTAAGTTTTTGTTTAAGTAAAAAAATTGTTATAAACAAAGTATAAATATTTCCTTAACTTTTATGGCACGATCTTGTTAAGTATGTATGTAAGAAAGGCCTCTACGAAGCGAAATATTTTACTACGACCATTATTAAAACCTTTTTTTTCACTTACAATTAAGACGGTCGTTCGAGAAAATTTCGTTAGTTAACAATTATTTAACCTTGTTGAAAAATTAACTTTAAGTAAAATTTCCAACGGGAATAAATTAATTATAGTGTTCAGAACACACCATAATTTTTTCAAATTTAAAAAAAATATTCAATACCCTTAAATAAATTAATTAATGTGCCGTAGTCGCTTTTGACGCCACGCGCGAAGTCCTAAAAATGTCACGCACAGACCTATTTTCAGCGTTAAATTAAAGTTATAAATAATGGAGATAGAGTTCCGGGAGCTGAGAGTTTTTTATTGGAAATTTCCTCCTCTTTCAGAATCTTTATTTGAAATTTCTTAAATATTAATAGTTTATTAAATATTGGCAAAAAACTAAATTCCATTTTTTTTTATCTTTAATGGTCTATAACTTTTCAATTTTTATGGGCTAATACAACGCCTTTTAGCACATTTTCTCTAGGCGTCATTCCGGTTCGGATGAGCATGAGCTATCGCACATAATTTTAAGAGCAGTATCTCTATTTTGTTCCATTTTCAACTTGTCGACTAGACTATTGACTGTTTGTACTTACCTGACGCACACTTGATCTCACATTAAACGAAAAACCTTATTTAATTACCTTAATGAAAATATATTACATGTAAAAAGGCTTTATTACTTTCTGTATGTAACTTACATTTATTTGTTTTTTGTATTAAATTTATAACAATCTTAATAAATGCTATAATACAAATACCTACTTCTATGTGGATTAACTATAATTAATATCGACTTCTTTTTATAACTATAACTAGTGGACCCCACAGACGTTGTCCTGCATGATATTTAAAGGGGTTTGTTTTTTAAAAAAAATTTTAAAATATCCCCCCGCGCCCCCCCCCGGGGGGGGGTTTTTTTTAAACCACCCCCCCCCCCCCCCCCCCCCCCCCCAAAAAATTTTTTTTAATTTTGGGGGGGGGGGGGGGGGGGGAAACCCCCCCCCCCCCCCCCCCAAATTTTTTATTAAGAGTATTATAAGTACTTAATTGATAATTTAATATTATCATAGAAAATTATATATATATTTCTATTATATTACTATTCTTATATTTTTCTAATGTTTAGTATTCTCCGTATAAATACATATTATACAATTTTTAAACGATGCCCGGTGTTCCGCCACAATTTAACGGGACGCTTAACAAACAGGACTTCTTCACTGTTCACCACCGGACTTCCTTGTTTATCGGTTTATGGGAAATGTTATATAAAACGCAAATGTTCAATGCCTATAACCTACAACGGACGTTTTGTATGAAAAGTAAAAATGTTAGTATACCTTATTAAATTATAATAACTTACAGCTCCTTATATTGTTGAAATATTCAATTTCACGTAGATAAAAATAGAGTGCATAGTAATAAATAAGTCAATGTTATCATTGAAATATATAAGTATGATAAGTTTAGTTAAATAAATGTACCTACTTACTTTGGTTCCTATGTAATTTCTTTTGCATAGACACCACGTGCCAATTGCATTGTCATGAAATCATCATCATTAAAAAGGTCACTGGGTCAAACACAAAAGGGTAAAAGGTCAAAGGTGTCAAGAATGAATTAATTTACACTCATATAGCAAAAAGAAAACTAATGTAGCCTTTGATACTTCATAATAAGCGAATAATGTGGTAAAATCTTTTAAAATAAGAAATATTTTTTTAAAGCAAAGACAAAAAGATATTTTACATATAATGTTTAAATGAAATCTTTTACGACAAAATTACATTTATTTCATTTTTTATCATCAAAATCAAGATTCAGCGCTATGTATGACACCGATATTTAAAATCAAATACGTTTTTATGTTTTCGTACCCACACGTCACGAACAAAATGCATTATAAATTATTTTACTCATGCATTGTTCGCTATAATTATCCTTTAGCACTGACCGCAGGTAAAAGGTATATTGCTTGACAACATGACACCTTTTAAAATATCAAATGGGTTCTCTATTGTCCCGATTTAAAATAAAAATATCTGAAAGGCTACCCACGCTTACATCATTTCAGTCTCGAATAATCCGTGCATTGACGTTGCAAATGCACCCATAATCTGGTAAAAGGACATGCAGCGACACCCCGGCGCGCATACATTACGATGCGCTTCTAGCTGGCGAACTTTTATACCTTTTATTGACCGCCGGATGAAATTTTGTTCATCTACAGTAGGTTTTTATACAGTTGAAATATTACCTTCCTCCGTTAACTTCCAACAATTCAGACACATTTTTTTATACGAAAACATGTACTTAGCCGCCTTAGAACTTAAAAAATATTCCATCGTGAAGCGAATCCGGTTTCCGAACCTTAAGGTTAAAATTAGGTTTCTTGAATAAGCCACGGAGGTGGTAAACCTATAGTTACGATAACTTTTAATAGGAGGCTATTTGCCTGAGGTTCGCATATTATAAAATTATGCAAACTATATCTTTGTCGCAAACATAGAATTGCTATTGATATAGAACAACAAGAAAATTTATGGCAGGTATTGAGAGTGACGGCCACTAAAAACAGCAAGAGATACTACAGTGTATGCCTAGATACAATGCACTATTATTCGATAATACATACTATGAATAAATGAATGGGATGTATGTCGGCACGAAATATTGTAACCGACCGATTGGTTTACGTACTCATCCACGGCTGAGGGTGGTTTGGACACTCCCAACTTCCTAAGTGAAATTTTTGTTAGGAGCAAATTATATTTTGGCCGGATCCTTGACTTAAATATGTGACCTCATTTGTAGTTGAACATGCTTAACACTAGACCATTAAGACCGTGCATATAGATACGTAAAAAATATTACAGATTAGTTCGCATTTAAGAATTTATTCTATAGACAATTTAAATGAGTTTGAATGAATTAGAAACTTGTATAATTTTTGTTTCAAGTTAAGATTGCTCGTAATAATATTATGTCTAGAGTCTAGACTCTAGACGATGAAAAAAGACAATAAAGAACCAAGCATAATATTAGTGATCGCTGATCACATACTTAAAAAGCAATTCGTTGCTCAAAATCTTTTATTAATGGAGATAACATGTATTTCTTTGTTACAATTTTCATTCCCGTTTATTAGGCTGTCAGACGTCTACCCTAAATTTAGTGCAAGTTAGGTGCGTCGATATTGCGTAATCGTAGTAGGGGGTAAATGGGCGCGGCTGGCGTGCGCGGGCGAGACGCGAGGGGGTCGGCGGTATTTCGGCCTTCCTGAAGAGCCTTCAGCCTGACGCGACGGCCCGTCTAGACGTCTGGCAGCTACCATGTGTCGCAAGACCTATTATAAAATTCGTGTTACTTTAAGGCATTTGTGCCTCGCGCTTAATGATATTTGTTTCTTTTTTACGTTTGCATAGTTGATCCGCAAACAGTCTGTAAAATAGAATAATTTTAATTTTAGTTCATTTCTTCCCTAAGCTATACTTTATTTCAGCTATTTCTTATTAATTTTTTATATGTTGGCTGACCTTTATATTAAATTATTATTTGTTGTATTATCAAACAGTTTTAAGTAAAAGAACATGATATATAAAATAAGCCATATTTCACTAAAACCATTAAATAATAATAAAATGTACATATAAGAAAAAAAACATATAATACTAAATAAACGGTTAAATTGGTAAGGCCTAATAGATTAAAGTTAATTACTTTGGCCTGCAAGTTAAATTAGGGGAGCTCGAAGAAAGCATTGTATGTGTAATGTGTATATCTAAAATATCGTATGCATTATTTGTAGCGTAGTGTTCATGACAGCAACTATAGAGTATTTTGTCTTTGCATAGTAATTGTCCTGCTGTGTATTGGTTGGGGCGAGGTGACGCACGAATAAATCCGTGTCGAGACAAGGTCGACGCGACGTGGCCGCGAGGACGCGCGACTATTTCACGCTTCATAATCACATAATATAGCTATTAGGTCTTTTCATATTGACTGCTTTTCATATGGTTAAACCAAAAAAAAGAGTTCAACTAAAACCTATGAAAGTTAGGTCTTTAATACTTCAGATTTCCTTCTTATTTTTCAAAACAAGTCAATCTGATTTATTTAATAAGGCTCAGAGTAGTGTTTTTAAGAAAAAAATCAGAATTTCAAAAAATATTTAAAGTTATAAAAAAAATAGCAGACCGTGATATTATTATCCTATCCTATACCTCTCAGGCAAATTTAATTCGTCTTAAATTTATGTTACAAATTAATTAGTTCATAAATAATAATTTGTTTTAAATAATTAGTACTAATTATTTAAAACAAAAGTTATTTCAGTAGAGTGGCATCTTGATGTTTTTATTGCTTTTTTGTGATACCGTCAATATGAATAGAATATATCGCAGTCGATGCAATTTTGTACCGCGACGGCCGCTATACTAAACAATAGCAGACAGCCATGAGTCACGAAAACCCGTAGCTAGTCTGTACTCCCCGTGTCGCGTCATGCAGCATGTTTACGCTTAGGTTTATGCGTTCCACACATTTTTATCATGTCTGTGGGAATTTTTCTGAAATAAAGATTTTCATACTAAACTTAAAGAGATCGCAAATTAAATATTTATAAGGAGACCGAGGAGAACTATGACATCGTCGATTATTGCGTATGCCTATTATATGTATATTAAATACATATAATACGCATACAATAAATATTTACGGCATCATGGAACGAAAACAAAAAGGCAGTGCAGTGCAGTAGTGTAGCTAAAACTATTTATGCAACGACATTCCATTTCATCTTTGAGGCTGCTTTAACCTACAAGCAATAAATAAAATGAATGTAGCTGCTTCTTTTACCATTACACAAGTGTCTTAAGTAAATATCTACTTGACGCAAAAGATTGTCGATGAGGCGGGAAAAACTACTGATCCAAAGCCTGACAAAAAAATCGCGCGACGTGGAGTCTAACAGGTCAGTGCAATGATATCGGCGGAATGGAGTACCATAGCCACAGTAGCTTTGGCTAGAAACGCTACAGGTACTTATATACCAGCTAATACCTATGTTCTTACTCAGTTCCTTCGTTCTTCTCTTTCCACGTAAAAGATTTCAATAACATTTCATTCGTGTAGTGCCAGGTGGTTCGGAAGAAAATGCTAACGAAGAAGTCATGTTAGACCGTCAAAGAAGCAAAGAGCTCTATAAATTCTGGATAATCATGCTTCCCACTTGGCTTTGAAAATATTGAATTCTGCAGAGAAAACGGCATAATTTTGGTTACATTCTCCCCTATTGCACCAATAGATCGTGCTAACTTTGCCTCTAAAAAAAGTTATTAATAGTAGAATCGAAGTTTGTGAATGTTGGATGCGCTCAATTTCTGGAAAAGTTCTGACCATCTATGATCTGCTTAGTGATACACCTACTAATGATGAAATTGCTACCATAGAAGCTAGTCGAAAGATAAGTATTCAACAAAAATGTGTTTAAGCGATAAAAAAAGGAACCTGTAAAGATTAAGAAGACTACTAAAAGAAGAATAAAGTTGATGAAGAAGAGGACGAAGCCGAGCAAGATGCAGAAAGTAATTATATTTGCTTATGTTGCCTGGACACCTTTGTCAATATGAAATCAAAAGAGAACATTGTCTCGAATGCAAAGCCTGCACTGGGGGCGAGCTTCAATATATCTACCGATGTTACGTTCTTATGTATATTGCTAATTGGTCAAATACAGAGCAGTGACCTCTTACAGGACAAAAGTCGTCCCTTACTTATTTTTAAACTCGTCAAGGTTTTTAAACTCAACAGAATTTTACAAGTTCCGTCTGCAAAAGTCAACCTTCCTAGGTTGGCTTTTGCAGACGGAACTAGGTGTGAACTCCTGTTCAGGCACCTGTCTTTCTAATTCTTCGCGATTATAACGGATTAAACAGTACTTATTTGGAGCTGGATGTATTCGGTAGTTGGCTGATTAATATTAAAGAAAGCATTGTTAGGTGCCTATCTCATACCTAATCCGCTGTTTTGCTGGTAATTTTTTTCTGCTTAACAAAATTTCTATGTTGTATAAATTTTCATTGTAAATCTTTATTTTTTGTAACATTTATGTTTACCAAAATTGTCACATATTTTGGATAAAAGAGTTTGCAACATATATCGTAGATATAGTATTATGTGTGATGTGGTAAACTTGAATAAATAAATATCTACCATAATTGTTTATTAAATTAAATTTCTATTTTTATGTCATATTATGTTTTAGTAAGTAAGTAGTTACCAAATTATTAAAGTTCTTCGTTAGAAAGAAACGTGTCATTTATTTATAATGTTATAACAAACATAGGTGTCACAACTTACCTTTGTATGATGGGATTTTATGAGTTCTGATATAGGTAGTAATTTATATTTTTGTAGATTTTCTTAGAAACCAAAATGCTGTGATTATTTTTTATGTGTATGGATTACTCATACACATAAAAAATAACTCATAGATAAAAAATGTTTTTTGACTGAGGTATATTACTTAAAATAAAAATTCTCCTTGGTCTCTAAAATCCTCGGTCCTTAAAATATTTTCTTTGTGAAATTAAATATTTGGTTCGCGTTGCATGTAGTTAAAAGCTTATTCAACACTAATAGAAGTAAGTATTACTTACTTAGCCCTTACACAAAAGAATTATAATAAAAACGATCTTAAATGCTATAAATCCCCTTCGGTTCAAAGATGCTATATTTCTCAAAGAATTACATTCACTTAGCGAGAAAATTTAGAGTAAATTAGTTATGTACATCGTGTTATGAAATTATTTGAAAATACACTATAAAACATAAAAATATTAGTTTCTAACAATATGTACCATATTTGTTACAAAAGTGCAGGTAGGTCGCATCGATGTAACAACAGGCATTATGTGACAATGAATAGTAATAATAATAATCCCCTTAAGTTATTTAAAATAAAACTGGCAGCCGATTAGTCGTTGCCTGCATCGGAATGTAGTCAGTAAGAGATCGATGATGTTTAAATGCGCTATCAGCACTGGATTTCATGAATAAAGTAACCTTGAAAATACTACTTTCTAGAGCGTCTACTTTTTGAACTGTTGGTCGTCTGACATTGTTATCGTCATACGCTTTTAAAATATACATTTTGAATTATATATTGTATAAGAAAACAACAATAGATTAAAATTTATATAAATTGCGACATGAAATTATACCTGCATATGACTACAGTTACGTATATATATAAAAATAGGCAGATCGACCGTCCCCATTTTCTATAGCAAAAATAGATCTCCTAAAATAATCAGATTACACTTTCTCTTGTTCGATCACATGTTTTTTCTATCCCAAAAGCAAACATAAATCAGGTCAAAATACTTGTACTTACACCTGCTATATCTAGGTATCTAGTACGTCAATAACGCGTTATCAGAAATGATAACACTTGATACGGTTCGTTTGTAGAACGCTTCACATTGTCTGGCCAAACATTTGCAAAAGGCATGTCTACTTATAAATCCATTTTACGCTAGTTCTGTGTGTCTTTTGGGTTGGACTTTGGACTAGACGAGTTTTGAAATGGAGGAATTATTTATTATAATTACAAATGTATTAATAAAAGTACTTATAGTGGTACCCAGTAGAAAATAGGTCCTCATTTTGGGCACTGAGTAATAAATTATTTAATACGAATATAACTCCTAAAATACAAAGGAATCTCCGTCGATTGTGCGATTTTCTGGCCCAATATTCAAACTTGGATCTACTTTTAAATTTTTTAATTATCTAGGTATATGTATTTAGATTTTACATAATTAATACATATTTAAAAAATTTGATGAGACAATTGGATATTATTAACATTCAGTTAAAACTAAGAAATCGGAGTTAAAATAAAAACGTTTACTTAATTCTATGATCATGTTTAATTTTAAGGTCTTTGACCTAGTCTGTTGGCGCCAACGGCATGAGTGCAGCTTTGGGCAAATAGTTCTTAAATTTTATGACTTTTAAATTGCTCATATTTATTTTTACTCGACTAGTCTGGTGGGAGATTGGTCTTTATCATTATAATATACTTTACAGTGAAACTTTAGATATTGTAGAAATAAAATAGCATTGGCCAATAAAACTTGTTTTATTTTATACAGAATGCATATGACGCCTGACAAATAAAATTCTAGAAAATAATTTAGATTAAGTATTTTTGTAGTTTAAAATAAGAAATATGTACAATGACGTTATGGTGGACATTCAAAACGTTATGTATGTTTTGTCGACTTTGTTGTGTGTAAAGAAATTATTTAAAATTATTATAACTAGCTGTAAATATAAGTATGCTCGAAATAATTTAGGTTATTTTATCAAATAAAGCTGTTTAATTTATTAAAACATTATTAGTTGTACGGACTTGACAGCCTGTAGTTACCATAAACAAACAATACCAGTGAATGACCTCTTGACATACGAAACAGGGTCGCGCTGTTTCCGCACACTTCCTATTGATTCGATCCCACTACGAGAAACATTTTTCTCAGGCGACGGACCGTGTCGTCTAGACAAGGAACACGGACAAAGGTTCAAGCAGTTATGTTCTGTGACAGGTTAGATATACAAATATTCTTAATTAATTTATATTTATTTTGAAAAAATTCGACAGTACCACTACATATCGTCTGTTGAAATTCGTGTGCCACCTTTGAGTATATTTTATTTTAGAATAAATAAACGCAGACTATGCAATAATAGACATTTTTTTCTCTGAACAAAATTACTGTTACACTGAAGGAAACTGACAAATCATACACACAAAATTTTGGTACAATATGATTGATTGTAAAGAAAGAAATATAAAAAAGTATGCAGAAATTTCAGGTCTATACATATAAAGAATTCTAGCGGCGCACCGTTGGATTATTATTATTCTTTGTAGTACAGCCTTGCGATACTGTAACTCACTTTTCGAACTCACACAGCGGTTTTCGCATCGGCGGTCGTTCTCAAATCAGTCGTGAAGTCACTTTATGATTTGGAATTCTGATAAACAATAAACTACAAGCTCCCACCTTTTCAGAATGCTAAATCATAAAATGACTGCTTTTGCTTACATAATCGCAGGGCTGTGTACATATTTTATGTTTAGGTATATATTATCCTTATCATGATATATATATAATTAAATATTTCCTATTCCTTTATGAGTAAGCTGCTTCTTCGCGTTCCTCTAAATTAAACATTGTAATCGGTTGAACATTAAAATGGATGATACGAAACTAACTTTCACGCTTATTCGTAAAATAAATTTTAGATATATTAAACCTTAATGATCAAACATATAAAAATGTAACTCCAATTAACCAAAAGTCATCTCACTGAAGCACAATAAAGATCATGCAATATATGACGCAAGAGATAAATATAATTAAAATTTAATTTTGTATCTTAAAAGATAAGCATTCATTCATAGACTAAACAAGAGGTAACAGATTTAAAAAAAATATTTTAACGAGGCGTAATCATTTTCTATTAATTTTCTTATAAAATAAGTTTATTAATTTATAAATTATGGATAAAAGAAGGTAAAATTATAATAGATCTTTAATAATACGTTAATACTTAGGACAATAAAATTATAAACCATAAGTAACATATTGTAAATGTTCACTGTTTCGGTTGTTTATAAGGGTTGTGTGTCTGTGTGTGTTTTTTTAGTCAGGCAGTAGGTCACGTTTGCTCAGTATTTATGAACTTAACTTAAAACTTAACGTAATAATAATAATGATTTTAAAAAATATCACTCATATAAATTTGCAAAGTTTAGTCAGCTAAGTGTGAGCGGTTGTCAAAAACTTATGGGACTTTATTATACTGGAGTAATAGTTCGTTATAAGTCTCGTTTCTTAATCTTACCGTCATTTGTTGAGTGAGGTACACACCAGCTCTGGGGTCGCCGATACAGCCGGTACAGGTTACCAGGTTATTATCCAGTCTCAAGACAATCTTTAATTATAAGTATAAAGAGTCTTGACTCCAAATAATACAGAATCTTTTGTGTTTGTCCGAGGGAGATATGATGCAGCTAACGTGTCCATACAAGTAGGAACCCATACATACCAAAGTCCGTTGCATACACCAAACTTAAAGATATACCTACAATTAAAACTACTACGCGATTCTCATTAAAATGAAACTTAAGTTAAAATTAAGCCGTTGTGTGATATGTTATTAATGTGTACAAAAACATGATTGTATTACTCTAAAATATAATGTAAAATTCTCAATTTTATTACTAGCAAGTAATCGTAGTTTCTGAAATCTTTTTTAATTTTAACAGTATTTAGTCAAATATTTGGGTATATAAATTGTGTTGTATGATGTGTATTAAATTACTCTTATGAAACCCATTTTATTCGTATAAAATTTTTGCTTTATGGGACAAATATAACTATTTATAATAGAAATATAATTTTCACGAAATATAGCATATAAGTAATGCAGTGTACGGATCCAACTTTTTAATCACTGTAAAAATTGAACCTTCGTGGTTCGTAACGCATGATGCGTAGAAACTGCAGATCCAAGATTCGATTTTTGGCAAAATCATAAAAAACCATCAAAGAAAACCAAGAAAACAAAAACGGGTTTGCCTGGGGTATGATCTCTTGAGGAAAACGATGAAGATGCCAAGAAGTTCAGCGAGACAAAAGCACTGCGAAGCTCGTTCAGACTTCCGCTCCCGTCAATAGGGCGCTTCTAGCACTTCGAACTTTAATCAAACGCCACGTTGATTAAATAATTATAGAAACTGAAAAATATCTTTACAGAGTTCCGCAGGTATGATTGCGTGACTAACCTTCGCATTTATCATATTAGTAGTAATAGATGTAGTTGTTAGACCGCGTTATCTTTCTGCACTTATAGCGATGACTCCAAGTCTAGACTTAGTACTCATTTTATACAGATGATTGTACACAATGTGTTACATTGCGAGGTCAATTAACGTGCTTCAAGACTTATCAGTTATCACTCATACAACCATCCGTTCAGTTCATGATAACTTTAAATTTTTATCAATTTGTTTGTGTTTTGTTATATACTAATGGTAATTTGCGACTTGCCATAGTTATTTACATCAAATGTATACAGGAATAAACAGCAAATATATTTTACAATAAAAGATTACTACCATCCATAGTCACGGAACATTTAATACTATGCAAAAAATAGAATAAGTTAAAGCTAAATATGCATTGCATATACATATATTCTGAGCTATTATCAATATATTTTTATACAAATATCCCCCTGAATCTGATAAATAGTTACCCTAATCAACAGTCTGTATAAACAAAGTTTTAAGAGTATTTAGTTTAAAATTATTTAAACTAATTAAATTTTAATGAATCGGTTACACTCGCTATGTTATAAATCCATATATCCATAAAGTTACTTTTTACTTCTTTTGCGAATTTGTTATTGAAAGTTAATTTAATTAACTAGCAGGCTATTTCTTTCTGAAGAATACACCACCAAGATTAATGAAGCAGCTGGTTTCGTAACAAGGCTGTTTCTTTTAAAATATAGGTGAAAATATACATTTAATATTTCTGTCCACGAAAAGATTGTCAGTTGTTAAATCCTTTAACAGAATTCTCGACTTTTGGGTCGAGGCCCGAGGGTAGTGAACCAGGCAGATGTGACGGTTCCTAGATAATAACACATTTGTTATAAATACCGTGTAATTTCATATTACATTATTTCATTAGCTTAATGATAATGCCAATGTTAAATTGTCCGCGCTTAATGCGATACACACCTCGTTTGTCTAAGACTAGATTATTGTATTTAAATAGCCGGAACGAGGATTGTAAATCAAAAGCATAAGAAATTTTAGTCGATCAGTTTTTGTTAGCTATACTTGATTACTGTAATTGTTATTTCGTGCGTAATTCACATGGTCTAGACATGTCATTAAAATTTCAAAAAAATACTTCTTTTTTGTTTAATCGAGTCCTCATTAAAAATGAATAGAAATACGCTTTTTAGTTTTATAACGGATTTCTCCAACTTTACATTCACATAATTAACACCTGCAAACAAGCAAGCTAAGCCATATTTCATAATATCCTTTTCGATATTGCGATTGCGATAGATTTCAATAACTAATAAAAATAAATCAGTGGCGCTACAACCTCTTTAGGTCTTGGCCTCAGATTTCTGAATCTGTTTCATGATCATTTTTAAATTTAATAGGCATGTTGGTGATCAGCCTCCAATGCCTGACACACGCCGTCGACTTTTTGGGTCTAAGACATATCTGTTTCCTCACGATGTTTTCCTTCACCGTTCGAGCAAATGTTAATTATGCGCACATAAAAAGAATTCCATTGGTGCACAGTCGGGGATCGAACCTACGACCTCAGGAATGAGAGTCGCACGCTGAAGCCACTAGGCCAACACTGCTCCTTCAAGTTCAATAACTAATTGAAACTTTAAAATTTTTTTAGAAAATAAGAGAACTATAATCACACCTTTTCAGCTTATTAAATTCTAGATCCAGGTACTGTAGTGGAATCCTTAAACGAGCATCCCGTAATTATATATAAAACAACAACAATTATTACAAACAAACAATATATAATTTGTGAATGTTGTATATTTCTATAGAAAAAAGATAAAATTCCATTCTGCAAAGCAAAGGTCCTTTTGGTCGTAAAACGGAAAGGTCGATTCGAACGCACAGGAATGAGTGTTGAATGTCAAAAATCAAAATGTATACAATGTTCTTGTAATTTTATTTGTACTAAACTTGATGTTTTGTTACGGCCGAGGGAAGTGAGATGACTGCAAATGAACTCAACTAGGAACCGGTTCAGCAACTGCAGTTGATTGCTTCTATGTCCCTGTCTACTCTAGGTATGTTCTAGATCGTATAGTAAATTATATCCTAGATTTTTATATAATTTCCTAATGTATCAGAACGAAACACAACTGCAGTTTTACAAGCTTTTGGCCCGAGTAAACCCTTGAATTGATTAGCGTGTTATGCTTTATCGTCTTTGATTGAGGTGAATAAAAATGCTTCGTTATTTTGAAGAATAATAGAAAAAATAAATACTATAAAATATTTGGAAACACACGTATACAATAATCCTATACAAACGAATAAATTTACCTTTCTGACTGTCTCGCTTCCAACGTTATATTTGTGCTAACAAGGTTACTTGCACTAACAAACAGCCTGTTGGCCGAGTGGCTTTAGCGTGTGAATGTCATCCCTAAGGTTGTGGTTTGATCCCCGGCTGCGAACGAATGGACTTTTTTTCTATGTGCGCATATAACACTCGCCCGTACAGTGAAGGAAAACATCGTGAACATAACACTTGGGGCATTTCACAAATCCAAAAAATAAAGAAAAAATAGATGCAATAAGAGTCTTGGACCTATATAGGGTTAAAGACTGGATTATTATTATTATTACTTGCACACTAACCTCAAGAAATATATGTGCAAATTGCAACAAGGCTACTTTGATTTCTATCATAATATATGCACCTTAGTTTTATTTTGTGAGTCCTTTTGCAGTAATAACATTAGTTCTAACTATCCAATATAATAGTAAGTAATATAGTAGTAAGTACGTGCATATAGTCACAAGCATTGACACTTTTTTTACTCGTTTATTTAAAAATTGTTTATATCTTCGTGTGCAATGTCTGCGGTCTACCGCTTAAAATGCAGTGAATTTCGATTCGTATCACGAATTTAATGACTCAAAAGGAAAGGAAGGCAAACTAATTGGCTTAACCCGAATATTTTGACGCTGGCCATACCTGACTACGTACGCATGACATTAGCCCATATTTTACGAAAGTAAAAATTTCACTGTAATAAATCATGAAAATCGTTTTAACAATATTGACTAATTAAAAACGTGTGGCACCTACAAGATTAACTGATGCGTCACCATGTTGATTGTTGGTTATCGCCACTAAGCCTTGGTTCCAAAATTCCAATTTTCGGATTACTCGCAGATTCGATTACCGGCGAAACGATAAAACTTTTTTGCTTTTCAAAATATTAATAAAACCAGAAAATATTACAATCAAAACCTGTTTTGTTGTGGTTTTGTCCAGTAAAAAATAGCTGAGGCAATGGCTTCATTTTGTCGTAGGTTGCATCCTATATCGTCTCTGATAGGTGGACATGTATTCAACTACATTTTTCAAGGTTGTCTTTTTACACACGTAAGTAAACCTTTTCCCTGTGTTTACATTATTATTTATTTTTATTACTACCCTTTCACATTTACAAGGATGTCTGAGTATTGTCCTCTATATTACACAATTGAAAAGCCACCAATACTTGTTAGGATTCACAAACGAAATTCAGGTATTATTTCTCAGGACACAACAATTTTTAATTTCTGCTATCCACCTTTACCTGTTAAATACCAATTCATATACCTAGTTGTGCAATTCAGCCTTGTGCTCTCTCAACAGCGCCGAACTGTTAAAGAAAATATCATTCATTTGAAGTTGAAGAAACTCAATGAATTCAATTTCAATTATTAGCTGTAGGTTTGTGTTCATACACTCAATGAACAGTATTCAATATGTTCATTCAGAAGAGCGCGTAAATTGAGCGCTTGCCTTTGATCTTACGCGATAGGTATTTGAGTATTTAGATAGTAGGATTATTCACGCAAATGCATGTGAAATGTGTCATATTCCAACAGCTATTGAGGGTGAAATATCAACGATTGATCTCTGTGCCAATACATGTTTTCTAAACCTCATATTTAATATAAATTTGTGTCATAAAACGCAATATGCCATGACGAGTTCAGTATTCACTTCTTGCTGCAAATCAAGTCATCAGTCAGAAAAGGATATCTGTGCAACGTTGACTGTTCGCATCCTTAAGATGACCGCCTTTCTCTGAATTTATCTAGATTTACTGGGCAGTTTCGAGGGCTCAGGGTTGGCTGTAGCCCGCGGCCGCAGGGTGACCGCTTTGGGAGCTCCGAGTGCCATATTCGGTCAGTGCACACTCTTGTTTACAGACGCGATATCACGAGGCCGCGTGACGTAGCGTCTAGACGATCGCCCCGCCCCACCTCCCCGCGCGACCATGCACTGGCTTATCGTTTCAAACGGTAATGCTGCAATATAAAGCCTGGCATCAACAGGAAGGTCACATAGATGCATTTAAATATATTACCCAATGAAGGATTTCAATACAGATTGACAACTATTGTGTATAGTTACTTGTACGGATACGACAAACTTATCTATATATTATCAATCTAATCTGACGTGGACCTTATACCTATAACACAAATAATTAGATAATAATATAGATAGATAGATAGATAATTAGATCCTAATTAGCGTGTTAAACTTCCCATTCCAACTCAAACGCAGCAAATGCTAAAAAACTGTTTAATGCGGCTATACATATCACGCATTATTATGGCGATTATTTAATCTATCACGTGTATCGTACCGCAATAACAGATCGTTGATTTAAAGATTTTAAAATGATACAGTCTATTAATACATATTTCCTTAGATAATGAAGATAAGTTTTGTCATTGTTGATATCAATATCTTGGAAGTTTCAGATTACGTTAACTGACTATTCGTTTAAACACAAAATGCACACTACAGCTGTACCAAAGACAATAAAGTTATGCTTGGCCGTACTAAGACTTGTCCATGATTATATGCCGTAATAATTTGACCCTAAATCACCCAATAACTGGTCACTTTATCACGCAGCTTTATCAAATTATAGGTGATTCCTATTGTCTCTTTTCATAAATGGAATCCTTTTCATAATGATCAAGCTAATCCGTATACTGTCACTTAATCAAGGCAATATTTAAATGAATGGTGTGGTAATTCGATTAGTTCTAGTATTAACCAGCTCACCACGCTACTAAACACTAATTGCCGTACTAAATAGCGTCTAGACATTGTTTGTCAGTCAATATTGTAAAAATACCTGCTAGGCCATAACTTTTAAAGAAATTCACATTCTTCGAAATCAAGAACTGGCCTACGAGTATATTATGTAATAATTGTTAGCAATTATTTAGATGGAAACATGTGCATAAAAGTGTAATATTATATTACCTTTAATGATATCTCCTTATTATTGGATATAATCGCGAATTTAGTTAAGGATCGACATAATTATGTCTGTTAAAATAAAATTTATAATGCCATAAAACTGTAATACAATAAAACTTATTATGCCATGAAAGTGTAAAGAAAGTGTTACTAATTTCATACACATTTGAAAGAGTACTACTCAAAAATACTTTATTGTATGTACCTATATACATTATAACACTGCCACACAGATCAAACTTTTTAAATTTAGTTTTCTATTTATCTATTTTAAATTATTATTACTATGTAGATTAAGTAGTAAGTAATTTTTTTAGGCGTCGGGACGTGACGACCCCATCGCCCACTGGTGAAATAACCTGTGACAGAGGTTATTTCATCAGCGCAATCAGTCAACCCCTTCCTAGTGGGAGTGCCATGCTGTTGCCTTCGGGCTTCAGCCAAATGGGCAGGCACGACCGGGGCAGTACCACTGTCTCTCAGAAAACCGGCGTGAAGTGATGCAAAAGGTTCGCCTTCTTGTACTCGCGTTTCGTGCGGTGAGAGAGATTCCCGGAGCCCATCCCCCCCCACACACACAAGAAATATGAAGGTGCAGAAAAAACAGAATCTACCCCAGGGGGGTACCACACGCGCTCGCGGTGGAGAATCCCCCTCTGGGCGTCCACCACCGGGACACTCAGCACCCGGTGGTGGACGCACAGGCTGCCCTTCGTATTCTGGGGGGGGCAATTCTGCGCTCTACAAAAATAGTAATCGTCCTCGGGGCAAACGGAGCAATTATACAAAGGCACCCCCGTCCACACTCGCCGTGGACTTCACAAATGTTAGGGGGCTTAATTCTAACATCAACGCTGTCCACTATCATCTAGAGACTGCGATGCCGGCCTTGCTCTTTCTTACCGAGACTCAGATATCCTCCCCGGCTGATACTTCCCACCTATCCTACCCGGGGTACAAATTGGAACATTCATTTGTGCCGCGGGCTGGAGTTTGCGTGTACGTCAGAGAGGATATCTGTTCTCGTCGCCTCGGGACGCTTGAAGGAAGGGACCTATCTAACCTCTGGCTGCGCGTAGACTGCGATGACCATCCGCGATTCTACGCATGCCTGTATAGGTCCCATAGCGGAAATACCGAAACTGACCGACTCATTGAGCACATCCAAATGGCTACAGATTCCCTGCTCGAAAGGGTTCCTACCGCTGAAATCGTGATACTTGGCGATTTTAACGCCCACCATGCCGATTGGCTCGGCTCTGAAACCACCGATCACGCGGGAAGATCCTTTCACGACTTTGCTTTAGCCTACGACCTGACACAAATGGTCCCTGCGATTACGCGAATACCAGATGTGGATGGTCATAAACCCTCTTTGTTGGACCTTCTGCTGACTTCTCATCCGGAGAACTATCAAGTCTCTGTTGACCCGCCATTGGGTTCATCAGATCATTGTGTGGTCCGGAGTACTGTGCCATCTACGCGCCCTTCACGGCCCCGCTTTATGGGTTGTCGCCGTATTTGGCACTATAAGTCAGCAGATTGGGACGGGATGCGGTCTTTCTTTGCGTCCTACCCTTGGGGGCCTATGTGCTTTTCGCCGGAAGCTCCAGATTCCGTCGCCGCCTCTGTCGCCGAAGTGGTTCTGCAGGGCATGGAACTCTTTATTCCATTTTCTGCGGTGCCGATCGGTGGCAAGTCTCAGCCCTGGTTTAAACGTTCTTGCAAGGCGGCCTCGCGTCGAAAGCGAGAATGCTTTAAGGCATGGGCGGAAGCGGCGAAATCTCGTGATGCCAATACCAGCGAACTTAAAAAAGCATATAACTCAGCCTCCAGGTCCTTCAAACGGGAAATCACTAAGGCAAAGTCAGAGCACATTGCCAGATTTGGCGAGAGATTGGCCCAACTCCCATCAGGGACTCGAGCCTTCTGGTCTCTCGCCAAAGCTGTCCAAGGGAATTTTTGTCAGCCCGCCATTCCGCCACTGCACAGGGAGGATGACTCTCTGGCCCACACTGCGAAGGAGAAGGCTGACCTTTTGGGCTGTCTCTTCGCGTCTAACTCGACTTTGGATGACCGAGGGAGATCACCACCGACCATTTCGCGGTGTGATTCTTCGATGCCGGAAATCACATTCCGGCAACGTGCTGTCCGCAAAGCACTATCTTCCTTGGACATTCATAAGTCGAGCGGGCCGGATGGTATCCCCCCAATTGTGCTGCGTACTTGTGCTCCTGAGTTGGCTCCGGTCTTAACGCGCCTTTTCCGGTACCTGTACTCGCTCGGCACTGTCCCGAAGTGCTGGAAGACCGCTTTGATACATCCGATCCCTAAAAAAGGCGATCGCTCTGATCCGTCCAACTATCGCCCAATAGCTATAACCTCCTTGTTCTCCAAAATAATGGAATCCATTGTTAATTGCCAGCTCTTGAGGTATCTAGAGGGCCACCAGCTGATTAGCGATTATCAGTCTTTCGTCGTGGTCGTTCGGCTGGTGACCTTCTTGTATACCTTACACATAGATGGGCAGAGGCAATTGAGTCCAAGGGGGAGGCGCTAGCGGTTAGTTTGGACATAGCGAAAGCCTTCGATCGGGTGTGGCACAGAGCACTGCTCTCGAAGCTTCCAGCCTATGGGCTTCCCGAGAAATTACGCAATTGGATCTCCAGCTTTCTGGCCGATCGGAGCATCAAGGTCGTCATCGACGGAGCATGTTCCGACCTAAAACCCGTAAACGCTGGGGTCCCACAAGGCTGTGTTCTATCCCCGACCCTATTTCTTCTGCATATCAATGATATGTTGAAACTTAGCAACATTCATTGCTATGCGGATGACAGTACTGGGGATACTTTTTACACTGGCCGGGCAGGTATTTCTCGGGCAGTTGTTGATGAGTACCGGAACAAACTTGTGTCTGAAGTTGAAACTCTACTTCGTGGAGTCTCAGATTGGGGCAGACAAAACCTAGTCCAATTTAACCCCAAGAAGACACAAGTTTGCGCGTTTTCCGCTAAAAAAACACCCTTTGTCGCTACTCCTCTTTTCGAAAACACTCTTCTTAAAGCCACAGCCAGCATTGGAATACTTGGCGTTGACATATCGAGCGACGTTCAGTTTCGCGGTCACTTGGAGGGAAAGGCTAAATTAGCCTCCAAAAAGCTTGGTGTGCTCAGTAAGGCGAGACGGTACTTCACTCCGGGCCACCGCATGCAACTATATAAAGCGCAAATTCGGCCCCACATGGAGTACTGCTCTCACCTCTGGGCGGGGGCTCCCCAGTACCAGCTCCTTCCACTTGACCGTATACAACGCAGAGCGGTTCGAATCGTTGACGACCAATCCCTCTCCGAGCGGCTTGATCCTTTGGCGTTGCGTAGAGAGTGGCACTGTACGGCATTTACCATGGAGAGTGTTCAGAGGAGTTGTTCGGATTAATACCTGCAGCTGAGTTTCATCATCGGACGTCGAGGCAGAATACGAAATTCCACCCGTATCACCTCGACGTCCGACGTTCCACAACTGAGCGTTTCTCAAGGCAGTTTTTGCCGCGCACCACCACTATGTGGAACCAGCTGCCCACTGAAGTATTCCCGAACCAATTCGACTTAGGGTCCTTCAAGAAAAGAGCGTACCAATTTTTAAAAGGCCGGCAACGCACTCGCGAGCCCTCTGGCATTGAGAGTGACCATGGGCGGCGGTATCACTTAACATCAGGTGAGCCTCCTGCCCGTTTGCCCCCCGTTCTATAAAAAAAAAAAAAAAAAAATAAGAATATTGTTAATATATATAATTAGAATAATAAAGAATATTTATTGTTATATGCAAAGTAATTATCACTACGTTAACCGTTTCTCTCAGTCCTCTTACTTTTTATACATTTAAATAATTATAAATAAAACTGTTGCCCTAAAACATTGTTATTAGATATCTTTAGTTACCCTTTACGACAGTTTCGTCATGTATTTTCATATCACATACAATAGGTATCTATGTATGGCTTGCTGCCCGAAAACTTTCATTTAACTCTTAAAAACACAGAACGTTGTTCAAGTTTTCCATATAAAAATATATCGTTACTATTCTGTAACGTTACCATATTCAACAAAACGATTCGAATTGTCGAAGAGCAATCACTTTCCGAGCGACTTGAACCTTTGGCGTTGCATAGAAATATTAGATCTCTGCGTCTTCTACCGTATTTACCATGAAGAGTTTTCAGAGTAGTTGTTCGGGTTAGTTTCCTTATCGGACGTCGAGGCTGAATACGAAATTCCACCCGTATCAACCTCGGCATCAATCGTTCCACAACCGAACGCTTTTTTATGGCACTTTAAAGATACACTACCTCTATATAAAAGCAGCTGCCTACTGAAGTGGTTTGGAAATCCAATTCGACTTTTCTTGACTTTTCTCACGTTCCATGGGCAGACGTGTTTCTAAAATGTTAACTCTGATCACTGATTCAAGAGGTGACATTTACTACAATATTCCAACTATTGGTCATATAATAATACTCAAAGATAAATGCTCTTTCGAAAGTATGGACGATTGTTCAATATTTTTATTCTTTATAGTTCTTAACTGTTACCGTTAAGGTTGCCTTATGGTACATTTAAATTATTAATTCGATGATACATTAAAACCGTTTGATTTCCAAAGAGTTGTCGATTATTGAAATAATCTAGATTAAAATAATGAGTATGAGAGACGAAGGCCGTTCTGTAAACGTGTGTCTAGGCCATCGTCCCGCCAGTCTAGACTAGACTTCGAATGATATAATGGACATTGGTAATTTATATCTACCTACTCATGCCTAGGTTCAAAAGCAACCGGCAGTTCAATAGGAGTTCAAGGTTAGCCATTATATCCTGAATATTTCATTGCTAATATAGACTACATACTAAATCTACTTTGAGTTAGAAAAACTAGCGTTTAGGTGACGCATTAGTTTTGTGGACTTTAGACTTAAGACTAAAGTCATTAGTTTCTATCATTTTATTCCTACGTAATAAACGAGAAAATAATTTATTTTCATTTTAAACTTTTACAGCTGAATGAATGTTATCTAAACCTTTTAAATTCCTAAAAAATAGCTATAATATGTAGTTCTTAGGTTTATTGACTCTATGGTATATAATATGACGTGAATGTTAAAATATTTGTAAATTGTTAATTATTAAACAACCATATTAGATGAAGGAAGTAAACGTAGAACAGATACATGTCATGCAAACTCTTGCATATAATAATTGTCTAAATAAAATAAATTGTAATCAAATGCACACCCTGCTCTTCATTAGTGGTGTGAGATTTGAATCGCGTGTCGATTACATTAGCGAACGTGCCCCGACCAACAATACAGCCAGACGGCTACCGAAATTTGGGTTAGGCGCTTTTTTGCTCGGCGCGGGCGCCGATGGAAGCGTGAGGTCGATGATTCCAAGCCCCTCTCCCCCTACACTTGCCCCGCCAACCCCCACGACCAGTTCTTCCACAAGGTGCACCGCCCGCAGCCGCTAACCCTACATACCACCTGCCAGACTGTGCAACTATAACATATGTTGGTATAACTCAGAAGATCGACAGGAAGCGGCTGGACGTTTATATATTCATTTTGTTAAACAAGACTTTGTACCTACTGTGATTGTTTCAATTCTGGCACACGAAATATTTTTATCTGGTTTAAATATGATATTTAATAACTAAAAGACCTACATTTTTGGGTTTGTTAATGTCGTTATTATAATTATAAATAATTTCAGACACCAGTATAATTTACTTTGTTATAAAACTTCCGAATGTTCATGCTTCTATGAAATTAAATTATTTATTTAGCTTATTAAATTTGTATGCAAATTTCAATATTATATTAATTGAACTCTTTGAAGATATCTATTAAAGCTACGAAACTTTTAAGAAATAATATTCTTATATCTATACAATCTATTAATCTGAATGTACCACTTTATTTGCAAATAAACGATTTTTTATTAATATATATCTATAACACACGAAGCATTTATTTAAATTCATGCTTAAGTATGGAAGAAACTCTAATTATCGCTAAGTAAAATATATTTTATAAACACCTTTTTACCTAATTCTTCCGTAAATAAATAAATAAGAATCAACAACATTGTAAGATAAATATTATCCTTAATTTTGAAATCATAAGATTGACAAAAATAATGTATGGGCAGGATCAAAAAATAGTAAAAGACGTACACACGAAGCGTAACGGATTACGAAGAAATTTACAGACTAGGTGTAAATTCCCGACGTCATAGAAGCTCAGGGTTCGGTTGGTATTATAAAAAATAAAACATATAGTAGCTACCTAATCGTTGTTTTTCGCAAAACCTGAAAATCGACCTTTTAGAGGCGTACATGGCCGGCTACATTCTACAGCAAAGAGCTTTCAGCCCACAGACAAAACAAGTACAAACGAATTGCAGGTGTGGCTAAGCTCCCACGCCGCAATGGCGACAGCTGAATAAGCCTCAGTTAAGTTTGTAACATATAGAGAAAATTTTGTAATGAATGGAGAAACTCTCAATTCATCTCTACAATTTCATTTAAATCTTGACTATTTTACTGCTAAAATAAATGTTCTAATAAATTATTAGTCATTTTCTAACCAACTTCATTAAACAATTAAACGAAGTTTATCAGTTTGAGCTGTATGTATGTAATATTTATGGAATTGAAAAATTTTGAACATGATCTAATTAAGCTTCCAGGCCCGTGTGCCAAATTCCAAAAGTGTATGTTTCTAAGTTTTGTCCACCGATTTCTTGAATACTCTTTATTAGAGAACAGTCGGTGTTTCATCAAAATTAGTTTAATAGTTTTTGAGGCTTCCAAACATTTCTAGGGTATGAATGAATAAATTTATATATATTTGAAGTTTAATTTTTTTAAATCACTCTTAGGTATTGTCACTGGAAACCTTACTTTCTTAAGATCTACTGTCTCATACAATCATAAGTTTCTAATACGTGGAAATAAGTTCCACAAACAACCAAACAAAAGTATCTACATGATTGAGACGTTAATTTTTATTTTTTCATATAATAGTAGCAAAAATAAAAGTGTATTGTATTGTATCTCGAATGTAATTTACGGATCACTACCAAGGTCCAATTCTTTCGAAGGTTTTCGTGGTCCAACAGGAGACGCTCGTTTCATACCTTATTGCTTCTCTAAATCATAGACATTGGCTATTTGTCTCGCAGTGATTTATATCATGTACGCATTGAATTTCGCCAATAATTATTGCTGTACACGCAATTTATTATGGCTCTCGATCTAACGACAGTAACAATAAATATTTAACCCTTCGTCTGTGTAACACAATAGTGTGACACAACAGGAAACATGACAAAACAACAGTTTTGGTCAACCGCACAAATTAGCGACTACGCAGTAAGCATTTGAGGTGTCATATCACAAAGCGATTCGTGTCTAGACAGTACGTAGACACATTTTTAATAAGACCGCGGCTGTTTTCAGTTACCTGACTTTTGACACGTCATAACTACGTCATTGCTAAGTAAACATAAGTCAGATGTATCAAAAGTGATTAAAGCTACATTTTTAATATTAATTAATAAAGGTATTTTCTTTCAAAATTGTAATGACGTCATCTATAATTGGTAGTAAATATTCACTTTTGATAATTTATTTGAAGATTTTTGACAAAACTTATGTTTAAAAACCCATAACATAGCGATATAGTGATTTTACTGACTATTTAAGAAATCTATCTTAAAGTTACGCAATATAAAAATCTATAGAAAATTCATATATTGTTTTATTTTAAAGGATTAATCTTTAAGCCGGAAATATAAACTCGCCCAACGTAGTCCTGTACAATAAATGTTATAAGAAAAAATCTTGCATCAATTTACCAATATTTTTATTTTGAATGTTTACGGAAATTTGCTAACGTGACGTGACGCGTCAACGGTGCGTGTAACCAATGTAATCCAAAGCGTAAAAGTTGAGTTTTATGACCATCCGGGGAATGTCTGCCTATTTGCCAGTCGCGTTTCTAGACTATGACGAGTGACAGTGTCTAGACAGTGAATCCAGGAGGTCATGAGCTGGCTTTCACATATTTTCTCAAACAAAAAGGCTTTATTGCTACGTGATGTAATTTAGAATTAATGAACGCTTGTGAAACATTATTCAATTGTAGTTAAACATTTTTCGTTGTTCATAGGTCTGCATATGGCAAAGATACAACGCTTTTTCCCTGACATAGCTACTATTATATTTAACTTATATAATTGTTAAAAATCAATTAATTATAAAGTTAAAAGATTTTTGTTATAAGTTGTGTTTTTTCTATCTATAATTCATGATTATCTTAAGTATTTAGTCCTGGAGAAGTAAATAAAAATATGCTAGTTTTTATGTGAAGTTGGTAAAGGGAAGGCAGAGCTTGGCCCAGCGGGGATCGGTGCAAGCCGGAGAGGGGGGGAGGGGCGTCTAGACAGGCCGCAGACGCACGGAGGCTGCGCCGCGTCTGGCTTGCACGCACACAAACAAACGGTGCATCGGCCGATTTCACCCGACACTAACACAGAAATGTTGCAGTGACCTCTACAAAGTAGCCTTTTAAATTTTTACTTCACTTCTGGAAGAGACACTAAAACATCTCTTAAATAATATTGTTTTTATATCATCTCAAGCATTTAACATATCCCACCTCTACAAATGATACTATAGTTATTCTGTTTTTCAATGCAATTATACATACGCATTCATTTTTGGTACTTATATCTGTAAGTTTTGTCTGCACAAAAACCTCTTATGTAAACTTCTTATGAAATGTTTGTGTTTCTCTATTAATTTAGTAGTAAAAACATACGTTAGCGCAAAAAGCAAAACAGTATCAAGATTAAGTGTGATGTGAATTTTACATTAGGTATATTTAAATAAACGGACTCGACGGCCGCGATCTGACAAACAAAATTCATACAACTTTAAATTAATAATTATATGAATCATCAAATCAATAATTTTGAAAAAACCTAATTCAAACAAAGAACAGCATTAACAATGACTTATGGAAATGGTATTTTAATTAATCTGCGATAAATTTAAGTTTATTTTTCATTAAAATACCATTTAAAATTACGAATATTAACGTTTAAAATTAACAAAGAAGTCACTATAAGTACTAGAAGTGTGTGACTAATCTGCTATACTCTACATTTAGGTATATATTCATTGTATTACACACATTCTTTTTTGATTAGTCTCTTTTAAAACAATATCACATTGCTGCCTTGCGATTCTGTAACTAACTGTGAAAAGTGAGTTACAGAATCGCAAGGCTGTATTGATTAGGTGGGCTCATGTTTTATATTAAGTTATCCCTAATTAATATCAACTTATTCACTCTAATAATGAATATTTATAGGATATACGTTTTAATAGATTTACACATGCATACGTATGTATGTGTAAATGTATTAATAATTAAAATAAAGGATGACAAACAAAGCGGCCTGTGCGATAGGAGCCCGCACCGGGTCGTCGCCCCACGACCGCACAGATAACAACTGATTGTGTTATTGTCTACTCTCCAAGCAGAACTCAAAATAAACTAGATAAAGAAGCTGTAAAAATATTTTTGTTATATTGTCGTATGAATATTTAGGAAATAATACTATAAAAAAAAACAAAAATCATTTATTCTATATCAATGGTATGTAATGGTAAAACATTAATATTGTTTTATTTATATAATAAAATTTTGATTGCCAAAGACATAATAAAAATTATAATCCGCTCCTACGTGAATGTGAAATTTAATTTTCCAACAGAGATTTAAACTCTTTTTGTGAACACTCTTGATAAAATAGATCTTAAGAGTAAATAAAATAGTGTCACAAAATAAATTATTTACAATTAGCTTGGATTCTATATGTATGTTGGTGCAAATCAAATCAAAAATCATTTATTCACGAGGTAACATAATGTACACTTTTGAACGTCAAAAAAAGAAATATACATTAAATGCTTCTAATTTTACATTTACTGCCAGTTCTCAAATAAAGGGCGTGGAACGGAAGAGAAAAACTGGCAATATACTCTCCGCCACACTTTTTAATCGCCAAGTTTTTTGTTTTACACAATGTTTGTAAGGAGCTGCAACCATTACACCATGTTTCACATAACATGTTAAGTAATTAAACTATTTCTGTTACCAATAGATTGTGTATGGTGTGTATCTGCTTACATATAAATCTAGTACGTAGAAAAAGTTAATATTCAAGAATGTTTTTTGTCGTTTTGTTTTGTTAAAGTAAAATGTCAATATATGTAAGTTTATTAAACATATAAATAAACCAGATCGATTAAAATTACATACAGTATTTTCATTCCATATACAGTGTGTATAATCTGAACGTAAACTCCTTGGTGTGATAAGAAACTACGTCATACATGACATTGTGCTAAATTGCACAAAATATTCGTTGTTTTGAAGAATTAACTGACTCTATATCGGATTTTTTATAGCACAGGGGGGCAAACAGGTAGGAGGTTCACCTGATTTAGAGTGAAATATGCCCATAGACACTTAATGCCAGAGGGCTCGCGAGTGCGTTGCTGTTTTCTTGGAGGACCCATATCAAATTGGTTCAGAAATTAGATAATTTCAAAGACATATCAAAAGTGAATGGTTAGAAGAAAACCAAAAACTTACATACATATATCCTTATGAGGTTACCTATAGTTTCATTATGCATACTGTATCCTGATGCGGTCTTATGTGCCTAAGTACATATTTGAATAATTCATTGATCTATGTCACTGCAATTAGTGTTTAATAACGTTTGTTTAAATTTATATGCATTGTGTAACATCCGGGCATTGATGTATCAAATATACATGGTCACTGTTTATACGAACTGCAAAAAATTCCGATCATAGATATTCTAGTCTATTGTTTGTTTTTGTTTGGTATTAACCATGACATGTAGTGTCTAGCTTTCTGAACTGTACAGTGTACATATACATAATAACATTACGAGTTATGAATACTAGCTGCCCATTCATTACATTTTATACGCAACATAGATAGCATTAGAATAAAAGTTTACAATAAAATACTTTTTATCAAGTAATTAAATCGATGTATGGAAATTCTTACACAATTATAAAATAAATAGTTTGGTAGAAATTAAGAAATTAAGAAACTACTTAACTATTAACAATAAACGGCTCAAATACAAGAGTAGTTACTAGAGAGACTAAAGAATTTCTGTAGGCGGCTGGTAGATAGTACCGGTGACCCCAGAGCCAGTGCTTTCCTCGCGCAACGAATAAGTATCACAATACAGCGAGGAAATGCTGCCAGTAATAAAGGTACCACAGAGACCAAACTTTTTAAATTTGTTTTAACAATTTTAATTATTATTATTACTATATAGGTAAAGAATATTGTAAATAGTTTTTAATATAAAAAGTTTGTGATATTAAAAGCTATTCTATCAACCTGCTACCTGAATATAAACCCACACACTAATGAAGGTTGAAACGGCGTTGTGCCAATTTCAAGTACATATTATTCATTATTTTTGTTTGACAAATAATAGTGTTACGATGTAACCTTTACCTAAATGCCTACTATTATAATGCAAGGAATACAACACAATTGATATTATCCAGATTACTAACAATAACATCAACGTATTATATATAATATTATTTAGTATTAAAATAATAACTTATAATATACAACAATTTAAGAAGTTTCACGTTTTAAAGTATAATCATTTCATTTTCAGTATCAAATTGTAGTATTTCAGGTTTGGGAAAGGTGTAGTATAAAAGACATCAACGCGTTTTTAACAAAATAATGAATATGCTAATATTAAAATTTAACTAAGTTTAAGGTAATCGAATAATTTTTATTCAAATTATTATAAAATGAAAATTATTAGATTCACTAATTACATTATTGCTTTATCCTTATATGGCTCCGTTTATTACGTAATAAAATAAATGTTATTGCAATAGGTTTTTAGTGCTTATAATAATACATAAGTACTTTTTCGATTGAAATAAAACCATGTATTTTACTATAGTATTTACAATTTATTAACTCGACAATTTCTCTGTAACCAAGAATGCCGAAAAGCAAGCAATGTTTATAGATATTCAATAAGTTTCATTAAGTATATAGTACTCCCATATTTCAAAGACCATAATTTCATTACAACTTAATTCGCGCGAATTGTAATGATATCTTATTGTTTCTGTGTTATTATGTACTTTATAACATAGAAAATGATTGTTGATCAGTCGCTGACGGCCCGGTATAATAAGTTTTTCATCGGTATAACAACCCACATATTATATTTAAAATCTTCCACTAATCCAAAAATAAACGTTTAATATACAGAATAATAAAGTATTGGAAAGTAAAAAGAAACTTCAGGACTTTATTATATAAATACACAAAATTAAAAGAGTAGAGTTATACAGTCTATGTCAAATGCCCTTGCTTCGGAATCGGAGGTCTGACCAATTTTGGGTCACTGTCAGATGATTAAGTAATAAAATAACTGGCTAGTTGCTATTTACAGCTTTTCGTCTTAGAACCTTATAAACCCGACTGTAATTTTATTAACACACAACAAACGGGTTAACATAACATAATTTTACGGGAATAATATCTGATACCTGTATCTTATATTCCATAATAAACATATTTTAATTTTATTTTATTACGCCGACTTTTTCTCTCGGCCTACACCCTCTGTCTTCTTTGCCGATGAGTAGGGATGTCTACCTATTCAAATTTAATGACGTGGAGTAAGTGATACCTGTATCTTATATACTATAATAAACATTTTTTTTTTCATAATAACGGGTGTCCACCAATGGGTTTTTCCTTCTATCTTGTTATTACGATGTAGGAAAATATCATGAGGAAACAGGCATGCCCTAAAAATCTATCGAATAAACAGAACCCGATCACCTACTTGCCAATTAAGAAAAACCTCATAAAACAAATACTGAAATTATAATTGAAATGTAATACGTAGTATTTACATTTCCAGAATACCCATTAATTTATATGTACTAACTGCAAATATGTAACGTTTTTAAATTGCATTGTTTTATTTTGCAATTCATTATAATTGTTACCTAGTTGCTAGAAGTTTCCACAAGAAAACAGGTAATAATTATAACTATTTTACCCAACTTAAACTATTTACGTCTAAGAACCGCTTACATTCATTCACCAGCACTCCTAACCTTGACACAAATATACCACGTAACCAAGGTTTAAAGATTAATGTTAATAAATAAAAAAATATTCTATTGATAGGCTTCGTCGGCGCGTAATTTCGTGCAATAAGCTTGAAACATCACGGAGTTTTATATATAACTTATATATCTATAGATACCGGCAAACATCTTGAACAAATGCCGTTGCCTGCGCAGTAGTGATTTTTAGGTACTACTGGGAGTACGTAATCGGCGTTGGTAAATCAGTTGACGTTTTTGTACGATGCGCAAACTTTTACCCCACTACCTTGTTTAATGCTCAAGAAGTTTCCCGGTATCTGTATTGCCGCTTTAGGTGAAAAAAATTAAATTATTGTTTATATTTCCTTTATATTTGAACATTTCATAAAATGGCTAGCTAAAACTAACAGTATCGTTAAATCGTCAACGTTGAACGATATTTTAATCAACCTTTGTTCGTATCGTAAGATTGTCGTCGTTGTTGTTGTTGTTCGTCATACTAAATAGTCATCCTGGTACTTCTTTTTAAATAAATATTATTCTATTTTTTAACTGATATGGTTCCGAGATATTAATAAAAAGCAAATGATTAGGGAGGTTCTAGTCTGTACGATTTCATCCCTTATTATAATGAGTCGTGTCAATGATAACTTATTAGAAGGAGGATAGATGTTAATACATATCTCATTTGATTTTATATAATTATTCAGTTGTTATATTTCTATGGAGTATATTTAAATATCACTGCCATTCCGCTCATTCTTAATTTACAATAAAATTTGACCAAATTGTGAAATAGAACAAAACAATCTTCCTATAATATTTAGCGTGTAAACAGTTGTAACTTTTTAGACAGTGAATATTTGAAATGGTATATTCTAAACTTTTCTATCTCTCTAATTGCCCATAATAGCTTATTATTTGCACGGATACAGGGTTTGTACTAATATATTATGTACTCTGTAATTATAGTACGTATAGCTAAGTTAGATATTAGTGAAATGTAATTGCGAACAGTGTCGGTGAACGGCTACGACGCGACGAGCTGGCTAATGAAAATTTAAAGTAACCTGCACCACCACTTCACTTGTATGGGCGCAAACAACGAGCTCAGAGCGATTGCAGTTTTATCTAGAACAAATCACTTATTTTATTAAACAGAATTGTAAGGTAAATACATCCACAGACTATGATTTAAGAATAAGAATTAATAAATAGTCTTGTATGTCAAAACCCAACACGTACATGACATATAGGAGCCATATATGGGGCTAAATATTAACTCTGAATATTAGTCCTGAAGTTGGATTTATGTTTGAAGATAATATATTGTTTTCAGCCAGCATAAGCCTCAGGCCCTGGGCACACAATAGGGCCAAGGTATACAACTGACCAAAGAATTGCTGCGTGCAATTACCGTATTTGGTGTACGACATAGGTTTTTAACCTACAGTAGTAAAATTGCTATACAGACCTTACTATTTAAGAAAATTTACGTTTAATATTAGCTGCAGCAGTATTGTTGTTGTTGCTGGAGGAGTGTTGGCCTAGTAGTATCAGTGCGTGGTGCTCATTCTACCATCTCTGAATATCGTGGGATTTGAGTGACATCCTCGGTTATTCACCAATGCTTGTGGGGCCTTCTACGATGTGCATTAAAAAAAAGTATCAGCGTGCTCTCACGATAAACGTCGTGAGGAAACTGGCATACCTGGCACTGGCATACTGGCATAACTGGCAGACCCAAAAAGTCGCCGATGTGTGTCAGGCTACTGATCGGAATACTGATGTACTTGTCTATGAGAAAAAAACAAATGGAAAAAGATACATAAATCAGAGGCCCAGACTTAAATGGTTGTAGCGCCACTGGTAATACCACCAGCGTTATTATTTTTGGAACATTGCAATTTAATTTAAACTACAAACACCATTAGGTTAAAGAAGTATGTATACCGCTAATAGCAATTTTTAATTTATTAAAAATTTGTACACGGGTCTTAGATTTCTAGCTTACGGAGGCCATAAGGTCCCATTGTAGGGCCTTTCGAGTCTTCAAGTGTCTAGAGATAGATTGCATAGATAATTAAATGAGACTCTTACTAGAGGCAGATAGTATTGTTCCCTACATTTTTTTTCTTTAGACATTTAATAATAAATAAATTTTCAGATAGTTCGACACTGATGTTGAAGGTTTAGATCTATTGATTTGAATGTAGACCAAGTCAAAGTAAAAAGTTAAGTTAATTGTTAATATATTATAAGTGTTTTTATTCGGAATTTTTATCTTATATTTTTAATACTAGAGGTACATCGTGGAGGGTTAGGCATTCTCTGTTTTAATATTCTAATTTTTTAACCACAAGGCACTTTAGGCCAATACCAATTGTATAAACGGTAAATGGATTCGCGTGGTGTTTAAGTTTGACTAGTAATCCTGAAAGAAACAAAGTGCCAAGTCTATTCAGCTTATTGCGTGAGCATCGAGGGCACGAGCTCCATATTGCAGCGGTGCACTGACCTGCATGCCAACTAAGTACCTATTTTTATATGCATTGTAATATGTACTAACAGCACGAACGTATATATAAACGTGTACTAAAATTACTTTTAAGTAAGACATAATTATTTAACTAATACAGGTAAGCTAATTTATAATTAACATATCATTGATCACCTGATATCCGCAATGTTCTCTGTGTAAGCTCCAAGTTATTTTTTTATTTGGTTAATTATTTATTTCTTTTTATCTGTTTCTCTTCACCAAGTTTTGGTGTATAATTAATAAAATAAAATACAATCCTATGGTGACATAAAAAAAATTGTTTCAAAACAATCATCGCAATTTTGAGTTGTTCGTCGAGTTTTTTGTGTATACATTTAATAACGAAATTAACGTCACATATTAGATAGCGTAGGACAAGGTAATTGTATGTATGTATCATGTCGGACATGAAATGTGAGCGTTAGAAATTATTATCATAGAAACACTATAACAATGTTTTCCGGAACACACTTGGATATAATAATAACAACTTTATAATTGTGTGTGTACATGGTATTACGTCGGTAACCGCAGTTTGTATTTTTAACTTTTTAATTTCATACTGTCGAATTGTGTTGAAAAGGTACAGATATGTCCGTAAGTAAAACGGTTTAATCAGTTTTAAGCTATTGCATAGATTTGATCGCGGGCTTAGAGCGCGGCGACCAAATCAAGAAATTCCGTAACGAAAATAAACCTAACACACTATGACGTAATATAGGTGCGGCCAATACGCGTTAGAGCGGGACAGAACGCATACTGCGTCTCACATCGGTCTGGCGTGATCGGTGACGTAGTGGTAGATTTAGTTAATATAAAAAAACTGCATAAATAAATAATTAAAATTTCATATGTTGATAAAAAATGCTAAACAATAGCTTTACCGCGGCAGTCCCCGAGTGCCATACTTTTTTTTTTTAAACAAGGCGTTAAAACCAATAAGATGGGTCATAGCTAGTATATTATAAAGGATCTGTGTTCTCATAGAGGAACATCAAATACGTTTCTGGGTCTAATTAATAGACATTTATCATAGGCAAGTAACACTAAAGAAAAGGCTGATTATCCTTCTATCTAGTGTGTAAACCGGAGCTAAGGTTTTTAACATAGATGAACAAAAGTAACACTTTGTATTCACTTGATTTGTGGAAGGTTTTAATATTGTCATTAAATTAATATAACATATATAAATTCAGTTTATGTTCTTTTAGCAGCTATTTTTTTTACTATGGTGTGTTTTATATGAATAACAGAGAGTTAAAAAAATCATCAGTTGTTACTTTCGACCCCGGGTAGGCAGGTCGAAAGTAACAAGACGAAGAGGTTGGTAATTAATACAATATTAGATGTTTAATCAACAATTATTTATTTAGAAAGTAAATCAGTTCGATTCTGCATCCATCCACTAGCATTGCCAGCTCCGCACAACCAACAGGACCCTCAAGAATCGTGTGGTCTTGAATTGTTTAAATGGGAATACGAAAAAGGAGGTATGTGTCCTCCTTGAGCATTATGGCAACACAACAGTTCCTAATCTTCCACGTTCTGAGGTTACTCACCTACTTGTTTAGTTCCTTTTTTGAGCAACAATCTTGCTAGGTTTGTTTGTTACTTGTGTACCCATAGGACTATGTTACTTTTGTACCCTTCCTCATTTTTTTGAAACATAAAAATAACTTAAAAACGAACTGCTTAACAAAAACAAATTTAAACAATGTACTATCAATCTTATCAAAAATAGATATCAAACATTCAGATTACTACCATCCTTTTACGACTATGTAAACATTAAATAACAAAATATCGAAAAACTTAGTTTTGGTCTGTAAAAACACGTAGTATCCTCTCACACAACCTAACAGTGCGTGGAGTACGCGGCGACTAACTACAAGTGAGGGGGGCACTCTCAGCTATCGCCTGACGGCGGCAAGCTGTTTTCGCCATTGGATGAATCTAGAGAGCATTTGTTACTTTCGACCCGCCGTTACTTTTGTACCCGGTCTCCCCTATATATTTTCATTATTTGATGGCTATTTTTAATGAATTAAAAAACTTTTACAAATTTTACAGTTGTTTGTATGTTTAAGAGTTATAATATAATTCTTCAACTTTAAGGTTTCAGCTCTTATTTGAAACAGCTGTTAACACTAAGGGTAAAAAATCTAGATGTTAAAAAAAAGGATTGCAGCAACAAGTTGCATTTTATATTTGTAATTATAATGGGTAAGTCAAACTTAAACGAACAACAGTGAGTATCAAAAGCCAACTCTAGAAGGTTCATATCATAAAGTAATTTAAAAAATGGGCAATTATAACTTTATTTATCCATTTCACATGAAAAATTTGACCCATTTACTGGACGCAGGTACCAGTCAATACTTCAACGAAATGGGAGCATCCACACATGTACTTTGCAGTATATAACTTTTTTTACTAAATATTAAACTCTTGTTCTCCAGCGTATTCCGCCTCCTCTATTAACTAATCGTATATCTATTGAGTATAAAAAAATATCACAAATCTTTTCATTTATGTGTTACAAGCGGAAGGAGGCTTACTAATCTATTTCTAGTATAAAATTCATGTATCAGTACACTAAAAGCAGATTATATTTCTATTGATGAATAGAAGAGCGTATTTTAGACTTTAGGCCGGTCGTTATGGTGAGTGTGACCTAGATATTATAGCGCTATAAAAATAAAATCGTAACGTACTGTACGCAATATACAATTTGAAAAATCCAACTATTAAAATATTACTAGACGTACAAAAAATAATGTAATGAAATGTTTGTTTTATTACCATTATATAGTTTAAAAGTTAAAGGAATTTATGTTCATTTTAAGTACTAAGAATTTAAATTACGTTTTTTTATTCTACTCCGTTGCGCGAACACGACGTCGATGTAATTATTCATCGTAATTAAAATATTGTGCTGTTTTGATTTAACATATTCTTTAAATAGCATTTTACAAAACAACCGTTAGTTTTCATATTACTTATTTTTACTTTGAGTTTAAATTCTTAATATTAATTTCTTTATTTATTATAATTGCGAGCAGAAAATCGTAAAATTATTTTATGCATAGGTAATATTTATACAGGTGGAGCTTCCCGACGTATGAGAGTTCAACGTAATGTCAAACACCTATCTATATCAGAAATAATTTTACATCTAAATATAAACCGTGCATAAGAATTCACAACACAGCGCGCGAGACAGTGAGATAGCGCGACTCTGTTTTCTTGCCAATTGCTGTGACATTGTATCTATTGACACGGGCAGCGACTCGGTCCACAGCTATTTACAGATTGTAAAGGGACACGTGTTTCATCAAGCGCATGTCGTAGCAAAGGTCCCTCTGATTCATAACGGACCCTGGTGAATGGTATCGCTCAGTGGAGAGTCACGAGGACCGGAGGCACGCCGTGGCCGCAGACGCGCGAGGTACATATCGCCTCACCGCCCGCCCGCAATTTCGCGTAAAATTGGCAGCCCACGGCGGACGGGCGGGCGGCGGCGGTGCGGAGCGTCGCTCCCGAAATAGTGTTCGGGTGCGGTCGGACGCAGTCGGGCCCGTCGCCGCAGTCGCCGTGTGGCCGCGCGCGCGCTCCCGCGTCGCGTCCCATCGCTCTATGTGCCGCGCCGACGTAGCGAGAGGAGAGTGAGCTGCGCGTCTCCACGGTGTGCGTATTTTGGTCGCGAGGAGGCCCCGGGCCGCGTAGGGCACTCTGCCCGCGCGCTGGCCGCCGTGCTCTGGTGGTGGTGTGTGGCGCTGCTGCGGCTGGCCGCGCTCTGCGCGCCTCCCCCCGGCCCGCCCTCTACCGCCCGCGCCGCGGAAGATGCGCCCCAGGCGCCCGCCTGCTTGGCTTGCGCGAGCGCACCTCCCAACACCACCGTTGGTGTCACTACGCCGTTGCCGCCTACGGCTCATATACCTGCATATACTGGTGAGTACCTTTTGCCTACGATCGTCTCCCATCGGTACTAATATAACTAACTAGGGCGAGCTTATTCCTTAACTGAACCTTTGACAGGTGAGTATTTGGCGTCGACTTCGAGTAATACTAGGTTAATAAGATTCATACAAAGAAATTATATAAAACAACTAGCAGACCGGCCAAGCATTGCTGTGGCTAAGGATTTTGTTATATTACATAGTAGCAAAATATTCAAGGGAAACGGTAGGAGAACACCAGTCATGGGGACCACCATTTTTGGTGGTTATGCCATTAAATTGTAGCTTATGTGAAACGTTGGTACTTTCAACACAGCGCCATCTGTCAGAATTGTGACTATCAAATAATAAACAAATACTTTGCAATAAAATAATATTGCGGGTATAAATTGAGATGTAAGCTATCCTATCTTTTAAGTTGGATCAAACTAGACACGGTGTGCAAATTTGATTGATATCGGTTCGGTAGTTTTGAAGTCCATAGCGGACAAACAACGTGACACGTAATTTATATATATTAAGATATTCCACGTAACATCAAACGAAGGTCACGACGAAAAAATATTTTCATTCAACAATAGCGGAAACCACTAGAGATATTAAAGATTAAAACTTTAATGTGGTGGTACGAAAGTTTTATTATCAATGAAATGGTTTACAATGTTTTATAATTGAGATTTTAATGTAATTGTTATAAAATATAATAGCCTTATTGACACACAATTCACCGATAAAAACAAAAATCTAATTAAAACATTTAAGAATATACATATATTAATTGGCGAATACACTGCTTCTTACGTACATACCACTAATTGCGATTTTAACCCATTACAATATCTAGTCCTATAATAATTATATATTTTAGCATTACATTAAGATAACATGTATTTACCAATACATAATAATATTGGAATGAATTTCCTTTTCGCCATCACATACCCATATCAAAAGTTATCAGACGACGGCAACACCGTCCAATTCATACATGTGCACCGAATGGCGAACGTCGGAACCCCAAGGTCCTTACTGAACTCACAACCCGGTAAGAGAAAACCAGGTAAACCCAGGCAGCGTTGGTGGGATGGAGTTGTTAAACAATAGAGGTTCACAATTGAACCGAATCGAAGATGTTTTCACATCCCACATTGTCGAACAAACGTTGGCAGAAACTCACCAATTAATAGGTTATGTCGCTACCATAATGATATTGCACAGAGTTTTGACATTTTTCACGGTTCTCTGGCCTCAGCTAAGAGTAGAATTAGGACACAGTACCGATAATTTATTTTCTTGGTTCAAATAGTTTAATTCTTATATAGTTTGCATTTTTAATTTTTATGCTTGTTTGTATTTAACACTGTTTTTTGTATCTACTTGATTTCGCTGGTCGTGTCCACATGTTATAGGGACGGCACCGCTTTTGATATTAATGTATGTATGTCAATTTATATCATGTGTTTGTCCTAATTTTGTGGTCCAAATAAAAAAAAATAAAAAAAAATTGCACTGGATAGATTGCGTTGGCGAAGTGTACTTGAGGAGGCTAAGGCCCACAAGGGGCTGTACAACCATTGATGATGATGACGATGAGGATTTGAACAGCACGCTAGCTCGATCGCAATAAAATGCTTTATGAAAAAAATATAATCACCAAATGAAGGCTCAAATTAGGCAATGTAGCTTAAGTAGCTTCCAAATACCAAACATTTTGTCAAAAAGATATGAAAAACGACTGGTCACTAAACATAATCCAGCTAAAACCCCATTTTTTGAAGTCTAACTCAAAGCTATTTTTCATACAGCACTTTTGAATGATTAAATAGGGGGGGTGTAATTTAAACATATGATACGCATTACACAATTAAAACGTACATTGTTCTTTAAAAGAAAAAAAAATTGTATATCTTATTATTTTTTTATTTATTATTGTTATTTTGTGTGTGTCAGTGTGTGTGTTTTGTTAGTAATACATGTTATGTCTATGATACGATTTTAAAAGGAATCTTAAGGAACACTGAACTCGGGCTAATATTGTATGCCTGCACATGTAAGGCCATCTACATTTTCTAATTCCTTTCTTTAATCTCAGCGGAATGTTAGGGTATATATAGTAACTATTATATATACATAGGTCACAGTAACTTATACGGAGCGATAACTCGAGCACGATAAGGTTTGATAACAAACAACAATATTATACAATGTTATTATTCTATTTCTTGTTGATGAATGCAATTCAATAGCAAATACTAATCTAAAAGTAACTTATGGTGAGGTATCCTTACTTACAAACAAATACAAATCAAATGTGTAAGTGTCAAAGATTACTAACGATAATTACGGTTTTAACTTTAACAAATGTAATGAAATATCTAGTTTCTTGTAACAACTATAAATTACACGATAATTACAATATAATTCTACATTAGCAATAACTAACACTACTAGTTGTGTAACTATACATTTTTATATGATGTAAAACTGTATTTTTACAAGAAAACTAGTGGACCCCACAGACGTTGTCCTGCATGATATTTAAAGCGATTAGGATATTAAGCAAAGTATGAAAGTACCGACTGCAGTGCCATCTGCCGGCTGATTTGTGAATCTAAACCATTCCCAGATCCCCTTGAACACACACAAAAAATTCATCAAAATTGGTCCGTGTATAGAGCATAAAACATGTATTTTTACAAGAAAATATGACGTTACAAAATTTACACAAACACATCAATTATATTTTCATAATTTACAAACAAGCACGGAACAAAAATATAGGAAAAACAGCAAATTTAAACTGAAATGAATAAAATATGAATACCTACGTTGAAATGCTTACTAGTACCCATTTTGCACCGAAATTTGATCTCTATCAATTGACATCTATGCTAGTGTGTGCTCAATGTCAAGGAGACTCGTGTTAATGTTGAAAAAAAATTACGTATACCTAGCTCTAGAATTGCGGCTAAATAGAAATAATAAAACGGGTAAACGTGACATTCTATATATATATCATAAAAAATTCAGTGTCTTTAATTATCTTTTAATTCAAATAATATCAAATACAACATTATGAATCCTTACAAAGTCTGCAAATTTCTAAATTTTGGGAGTCGCCCCTAATATTGAAGGGTAGCGGGGAGAGGTTTGTTATGGCGGCGATAGGAAGCACCCAGTGGCACGTGTAAGAGCGGCCTTGAGACAGGAGGTCGTCGAACGCGGCGCGCCGATTCCGCAGACGCAGCCCGCCACAGCCCGCGGCGCCTGCGGACTGTGAACTTCCGACCCACGGCCTACGGCCCAACTAACCTGACACTCCCTCTGCCTCACATAAAAAACCTGCCAAAATTGAATCCCCACTCATGTGTAAATCGATAAGAACGTTATTTTCCTAAACGAAAACGTCTAGAGAATTTATTTGTTCTTAATTATTATAATTCACTGTGTTACATATTTAAATTGTATTGACCCATTAAACTTGGAAAGATTTTATAGTGTATGACGTGGGTTTATGATAATCTTTTTACAGATTTTCTATAGAGACTTCGAAATAGTCCGATTATGTGTAACCAATATATCAATAAAAATTCAGTGGTTGTGAAATAAATACTAATTATGATTAGTTGTTCAAGTGTCGCGCACAACAATATTTTCCGATAACTTAAAAAACATTATTACATTTGCATTATTTCTATGCAATACATAGCAAAATTAGTTGTACCATTTTGTATTATTATTTGTTGGCAATTCCAGGAGCGGCTTAGTGAGGTTCTTTCAGACTTGGCAAAAACTATTTTGTATACTGCATTATATAGGCAATCCATATAGCTACTATTATTTAGCTGTCTTCTATCATATTTTTATCATGCAAAATATGGCTCATCAATATTAATTTTTACAACCAATTTATTCGACTTAATATGAGTATCTACATAAGAAGAAATGTCGAGGTCCTTTCACAATAACAAAACTTTACGACGTTATTTAAACTGTACGTGTACTTTATGTATACAGCATCACCTACTTATAAGAAGAAGTGATAAAGGATGAGGGTGAAACATCTAAGAGGAGGGGGAAGTAGGTCGCGAGGACAACGACCCAGCTCGGCCTTTAACAAGCGGTATAGCTTTTCTACCCCCTGTGACGAATCTTTAGCAGAAACCTTTAAATTAAATACTCAAGGATAAACATTTTTGTACCTTATTAATTCATTGATACATTCGCAATGGGCTGGAGTTTCGGCGTACTGCCTATAAAGAAATATTACAAAACAACCAGGTTTCTTCTATTTCTTATAAAGGAATTTATAAGAAATAGAAGATTCCAATTTAACAAATACATGCGTCATTCGAATAAACTACGTAACTCCTAGCATTAAGAACATCTTGTTACCGTAGCTTATTGCGATCTCCTGAGTTATTTTACAAGGACTTCCTCAGTTAGCTATATACTGCAATACTTAGAAGAAAATATTTCCAACTTGAAGGCTGAAGGAAGATATTCTCTGCTCCATAACTGATAACTGCGTAAATTAATAATTAATCGTAAAATAATATTTATAATGTTTTTTATCCATTCGGGAAACAAACATGGCATTCAGTTTGCCTTTTACGATTATAATACAATTGCAAGTGTTTTGTTGGAGAGATTAAATTTCTTGACTTGTAAATCTACGCCCTTGATTTGAGAACTGGCAGTAAATGTAAAATTAGAATCATTAAATGTATTTTTTTATTTCGACGTTCATAAGTGCACATTGTGTTATGAATTAATGATTTTTGATTTGATTGATTTGATTTGCACCAACATACATACCAATGCACCAACAACATACAAATCCAAGCTAATTGTAAACAATTTAATTTGTGATAATAACATTATATTTAATTACTCTTAAGATCTATTTTATCAAGAGTGTTCATATAAAGAGTTTAAATATCTGTTCGAAAGTTAAATTTCACTTTCACGTAGAAGTGGATTATAATTTTTATTACTATAAATAAGCCTCTGGCAATCAAAGTTTTATTATTCTATACATAAATAAAACAATATTAATGATTTACCAAACCGAAAATGGTAGTAGTTTTCATTTTTACATTTAAAGGATCAAAATACACATTCTGATGTTTTGTTTTTCACATTTGTTTGTGTTGTCAAAAGAGACAAAAGAGACACGTTGTACAAAAATCAATTCCAATTAGGCGGAACGAACAACATTTTTAACCTAAAACAAGTTTTATATCGATAATTAAAACCTAAACATGACAATAAAATAAACATTATTAACAATTTTCTTAACCTACATAGTACGTATTTAACACTGAAAATGTTTAGAACTGGCCAGTTAGAAACATTGCCGATGAAAACTTTTGAATTTCAATTTTAGAACTCTTTGATAACCTAATGTAGTAATTCATTTGTCATTTGTTTTTGTGAATTGGAGGCAAATCTAAAACTCTTCTTACACGTGAAAATGAACCTAACGCGAGAAAATTTTCAGTCAACGATTTATTATGACTTTCATTGTGGGCTTACTCAACAACAAATCTATGATAGGCTGCGATTAGCATTTCTTAATGAAGCCCCATCTCGTGCCACTATTTACAATTGGTTTGACGAGTTTAAACGTGGACGTAGCAATCTCAATGATGATCCGCGTGAGGGACGTCCTTTAACAGCGATTACTGAAGATAACATCAGTGCTGTGCGAAGCATGACAGGGAAAGATAAGAGACCTATCAGCAGATACGGGCAAGCCTAGGCATTGGTATGAGTCAAGTCCAAAAAATATTACACGAACATTTAGGCGTCAGGAAGCTTTGTACCAGATGGATTCCCCATACTTTAACCGACTACCAGAAACACCTTCGCATGGACTGGTGCCGCCAAATGATAGATAAGATCCACGGCGGTGACTAAATCCTGTATTTGACATCGTCACAGGTGATGAAAGCTGGATATATTGCTACGAATCCGAAACCAAAAGACATTTAGCTCAGTAGGTGTTTCCTTTCGAGGATCGGCCAACTAAAGTAAAGAAGTTGAGGAAAAAAGATGATTGCCTCATTCTTTGGTCGGAAAGGTCATTTCGCGACAGTTGAGCTAGAAGATGGAAGGACAGTTACTGCAGACTGATATGTCAATCGCTGTTTGCCTGTTGTCTTGGAAAAAATTCGACAGCAGCGCCCTCGAAGCAGGATCCTCCTTCACCACGACAATGCTTCAGCGCACTCCGCGATATGGACTGTTGAATATTTGACTAAGGCAGGTGTCAATATAATGAGTCATCCGCCATACAGTCCTGACCTGGCGCCCTGCGACTTTCATTTATTCCTAAGAACTAAAGATAAAATTCGGGGTATTCGCTTTACGAGCCCTGATGATGCGGTGAATGCGTACGAAAATGCCATAGAAGAGACCCCTAAGGAAGAATTGGTCCACTGCTTTTCTCAGTGGTTCCATCGAATGCGACGATGTGTAGAGAGGAACGGAGTTTACTTCGAAAACCAATAAAAGTATAGGCAACTTTCTACATTAAGCCGTTTTTCATTTTCCCACAGCCACCAACCTTACCACGCGTTTCTCGCATCTGTTAAATCTGCAACCTCGTAGTTTGCAGAATAAGATCTAAGGATTTTACCTACCAGACTGCTAGATTTATGAGCAGATGAGAGAAACGTTGGAAGGGCTACACTTGTTATCTTGCGTACTCCTAATCCGCCAAAGCCAATAGGGAGCGATGATTGATTCCAAGAAGACTTTTTAAAACGAACGTTTTAAATCGATGCATAAAAAAGTTTTTAAAAGATTATCCAAATCACGTAATCGAACAGAATGATTCCATAGAGGCCTACAGCATAGTACATAAATTAAGTTGGGAATTAAAAAAGAAAAGAAAAGAATTTTATGAAAAGTGCTGAATGTGCGGTAATATCCCGAAGAAAAAATACCAGTTAAATAAACGTAAGTTAATAATATAAATGAAGAAACTAAATTAGATTTAATAATAGGAACTTTAAGGTTGAAAGTTCAAGCGCAATTATTGAAAATGATTATCATCTTGGACCTTTATTTAATGATATTATAATATCAAGGTGTACTGGGTTGTGGACAGTGAAACGGGTACTCGAACGGCTTATCCCGCGGCCGCGTCAGCGTACAAGCCAGAAATAAACCGCGAAACACGACGAAAACAATTGAAACCGAGCTTGCGCCCTAATATACGCACAAAAATTACACGAAAAATATCCCAGAGCTATATATATTATAAATACAACGGTGTATCTCGCAAATCAGACGAAATCTACTTAATTATGAACAAGCATTGTCGAATAAGTTCTTTTTATAAAAAATAACATTGCTGAATCGGTTGTCTTGATTCCGGGATGTTGTTTACTAAATAGTGATTTATTTATCAACTGTACACTCCAAAAAGGGGTGCGAAAATACTCACACTAATAAACCAAAACTTTGGTTAATTTTGAAACTAATTGTTGGTTAATGTTTCGCACAAATTTCATGAAATAAATTGTCCCCCTCATATGAACATGTTCCAGTATATCTGATACTTAAAATGTGAGATGAAATCATTTCAGGAATGTCAAATAATTTAACAATTAATTACTAATAAATAAAAAATAGATAAATTAAAAATATATTACTAGTAGTATATTGCTAGTTTTGTTTTTGTGTAAATGTATTTATTATTTTATTGTTCCTAACTGTAAATTACTTACAACTCAAAATGTTTAATCAGTGTTGCCGATTTTTCTTCACCAGTACACACGCTTCTACAACTTATCCTAAGTTATTAAGATTAGCCGTCGTATTCAAACATCTCTGCATATGCAGTATGCAAAGTGTGATGATAACAATGTAGTCGCTTGTCGTCGTACGCGCAGGATTTCGTTGCGCGAACGCTGCCGTTGGAAATAAACGCAGTTATTCTTACATTTACCCGCCCCCTATTACGAAGCGACGATCGAAATACAAACAATTATAGGTACACTATTAAATGTGTACAGTGCGGTAAATAGTATGCGGGTATGAAAAAATAATTTTATTAAATATTTTAGGGAATCTTTTTTTTTCCTTTTATACGTCTTTAAGTTGGTGAGGTATATATTTCCATATACATATTCAAAATGCATACCTATATATTTCCATAAATATTCATGGCAGATTAAAACAACTCGTTTATAACATTACGGCACTCTATTTAAATATGTCAAAGAACTCTTTAACTGTAACTAGTTCGTAGTTAACATAAAGTAGGTAAAGCTCATAATGACGATGCGTGTCTATGAAGGGATTACCCTGTACGGTTTACGCAACAGCTGTGACCTCTTTTGTTCAGCAAAGGAGTTTTAAATGTTGATATTTTTATGGCATCTGAAGCTATAATCATTTCGTTAGACTGTTTAACTTGTCTGAAACGTGTACTTTTATATATCTGGTACAATTATTATATTTCGTTATTCTCGAGAAGAAATCTTTAAATGTTCAAATAATATTTTAAATTTAATGCTTGTGGTATTTTTAGGGTTTGGTAAATACTCAACCCATTATTCGTAAACTAATCACTCTTTCGTCTCTTTTTGTCACATTGTATTTACGTCTTATAACAGATAAGACAGATGATTAAGTTACAACGGCGATTAGACTGATTTAGTTTTTTTTAAAAAAAGGTCAGGTTTTAAGGGGTGGGGTTATTTAATAATAATATTAAACATTTAGTTTACATCACAAACAATAATAGGAAAACAAAATAATGTATGTAAAATAAAACAAAATAATTAATGTAAAAAGGCAGTCTAGTAAAAACTAAGAAAAACGATACTCTACGAAGAATCTGTTTGTGCTGTTCTTCCTAACAACGTAGTTGCAAAAAAAACATGTGTATGTACTTATGTACACGCGTTAGAAGTTATACTTCTTGGGCGTAACAAGATAAAAATCTTAAAAAAAAAAAATATCTTTCGCCTTATTCTACGTTTGTAGAAAAAACTACACTATCAGTAGAAAAAAGGTATTTAATACATTGAAAGTTTTAATTTAATGCATTATCTAGTTAAATGAAGTTTATTTAAATATCATTAAAAAAAAATTCGACATAATTAAAGAAATGGACATTATTTATTTTAAAATGTTGACTATGCTGACTTCAGGGTGTTGGATTTTTGTGACGGCGCATCGTAAAAATGTACTCTCATCATTTTTCCCTAACGCGCCAAAAGATGTATACTTCAAAAATTAAGTATATGTATAAAATGTAATGTGTTTCTGAATTTTTGTTGGCATATAATAAAATTATTACAAACAATAATTTTCTGCTGTGTGAGATTGGGTACCTACACCTCTCGAGTACGAGAATCTCGAGCTGCACGGTTCCATGTTACTTATTTATAGCAAGCCGAGCAAGCGTACATCGGCAACACTCGACGTTGACAAACAACCCTAATATTAACATCATCTACACACAGTTCTTCTGTAAATCGGTAGGAAAACATCATAAATGCAAGAAAAAAGCGATTTACTTGTCATCTAGTAAAAATCTCACCAAAACTGAGCAAAATCATGTGTGCTCATCATAAACGTTTCGCAATTTCGCCATCCTATCAGCGTTGCATTTGTTTCTGGGAAACAAACCTACTAATACGATCATCACTGATTACATCAAACAGAATATCGGTTAGTCATCGAAATATGAGGTTTACTATTATTAGTTGTTGAGCAGTGTTGGCTTAGTGGCTTCAGAATGCGACCTCAGGGATGAGAGTCACATTCTGTGCAGCAATAGACTTTCTTTCTATGTGCGCAATAAGTCGAATAAGTCGACGGCGTGCGTCAGGCACAGGAGGCGGATCACCTACTTGCCTATTAGATTAACAAATGATCATGAAACAGATTCAGAAATCTGAGGCCCAGACCTAAAAAGGTTGTAGCGGTATTGATATATATATATATTATAACAATCGTTTTGTTGTCTAATAAATCAGCGCCGTTTCTAGCTTACAATAAACTATTTAAACTGGGATACGGGGTGGGTGAAATTATACCTTTAACAAGCATTTTCAGTCAAACTTTTGAATCAACTTAAATATTTATTACAGAAAAGTTATGTTCAAAATGTAGTAAAGTTTGTAACAGACATAATTTATACGTCGGTGTCCTCACATAGTTGTACTATTTTGAGGACACGAGCAAATATAGGCTGCGAACAATGTCTCCTTGAAGGAAAGGCACAAGTGATCGCGGTTGTCCCAAAATAGGAATTATCCCAAATTTTACCTAAGAATTAAGTTTTATTGTGTTTTCATCTGCGTAGAATTGCTAATGCTTAATTGAATACAAAGCAAAATGGTTAAAAATTTGTTATATTTTACCTATTTCAGCTAACTTATTTTAATGAAAATATTAGAATAGTTTAATATTTTAATGGATTATATTCCTCCAGATATTAAACAATTCGAATTCCATGCTACAAAAAATCTCCAATGATAACGTAAATTATTATTGGTATACATAATTACAAAATACGTTTATAATCAATACTATACAAAGACCAAAAGATGTTGGTTTACTTCTTCAAATATTGTTCCTAAAGAAACGCTTGTTAATAATAGGCATGTTCAAATTTTTACGTATCGTATTAAGCGCATGCGCGACTACGTCCTAGGCGGTAATCTTACATTTTGTTCATAATTTAAGAAATTAAAAAATACTCGTTTTATTCGGACTATGAAACATTTTCCATAACAAAAATAAGTTTTTTAAATCCGTAGCTGTAATTGGGAGTGCTTGTACGTAGATACTTGAACAGATTATTCAAGGTAAAAAGACTTATTATATAAACTTTCTTTTATATTAATACCACAAGGACGGACAGGCAAGTAGGCTGCCTAGGTCGTATCACAACTGCCTACGCTCACCTTCCTAATTACACTCCGTCTAGACGTCGCAGCGATCCTCCCCTCATACCCTCTGACCACCCCATATCATCATTTAATAAAGAGAACACCGCGATATTTTATTAAATTGGTTATAGTTGACCGACAAGTCACCATTCGCCAAGAAATTATCAAAAGGATGATGTATTTACAATCTACTATTACTAATTATTTCAGCGTTTTCCAAGCAATGAGAGCTACATCGTAAATCTACGTGTTTTTAGTATAATTATAACATATATATTATATGTATATAATAAAACATTAACGGCTATTTTTAATAACGTATAATTTGTTTTATGAAATAGGAGGCAAACGGACAGGAGGCTCATCTGATGTTAAGTGAGGCTCACCTGTTATCTGCCCATGGACACTCCATTGCCAGATAGCTCGCAAAAAAAAAAGTGCGTTGTCGGCCATTCAAGAATTGGTACGCTCTTTTCTTGACGGACCCTAAGTCGAATTTGAATTATCTTATTGAGTATATATATATAAATATCTCTCTAAATTCTCCAACCAACTAGAAACATCTTATTTTTGTTGTCTGTTGTTATAAATATACAGTGCGTAAATTTCCTTTAAAAATATTGTAAAAAGTTCCGACAGTTCCGTTTCCGTTCTAATTAAACTTTCGAGTTATAATCTCTTTTTGACTTGGGGAAAATCAAAAGAAGAGACTAGAGATGAGAATCAATCAACAATTTGAAAAAAAAACAATTTTGGAATTTAAAAAGTTATCTGTATTTCATATTTCATAAATTCATGTCAGAAATAATGTATGTAAGAAAACCTAATTTCACACTCGACAATGCTAACTCTGAATATTGTACTTGTATCAAGATTGCATTCAGAACATGTTATTTGTTTTAAATCGGAGCATTGATGTAGATGTATCAATGGCCACGATATATTGATGTCGAATAAGGTGCAAGGTGCAACAAACACGATGAATTGTCTACTCCGATAAGGTCGACATTGAGTGAGTTATTAACACCCAAAGTTTCTCCACGTAAAGCATACCCGTACCTGAGAAGACAGGTATGGACAAGCAGCATGAGCAAGATCACCACGTGGCCAGGTAACGCCAGCTGGAGAAGTTATTTCGGTGATCGGTGGCAGGCCCCGGCAGACCGACACCAGACGTCGCCGCCGCCCCCGCGCTCTTCTAAGTACTAAAAATAACCGCGCTGTGCATTCTTGGGCGAACAATGTCGAATTTTTGTTAAGTATGTGCGTCCGTGCAGAGTGTTTTGGCCCTAGAGCGACCCTTGACCGCTCTGCTTTACTTACATCTGGGTCAACTGAAATGTTCTTACTCGTGTTTTTAAAGAGAAGGGGAACGACTGAACGAGGAGGAAATTGTGAAACAGCATGCGTCCTTTCACTCAAGCTACGAACTTGGAATTCCAGTCAGAATTTCGGTTTGTTATACATATATATATAATAGAACAAATATTAAATAGTAATAGAAGATGAATAAATTTAACATATCAAATACATTACAATATTTGCTGTCCCGTTGACACACTCTCATGAATGACGTGGCTTGGTTTTTACAGGTTCTCAAAGGAAAATTTTATTACTCCCACCTATGCACGCAACATCAACTAAAGATAGAAAGCTTGCATACTCTTATAAAAATTGCTTGTTCTCGGCATAACCCACAAGAAAAGAACTAAATAATGAAGTTTTGTTTGTTACCTGATAACTTTTTAACGTTTTGAATAATTCTATTAGCTTTGACATATATATCAGAATAATCTTAGTTGAATTTAGATATGAACAGTGTTCCGTTTAGGTCACTTTTTCAATTACAGTGGATAACTAGAAGCACGTGGCTTCACTCTTCCTTATTTTAGTCGTCACCTCCCAGAGGTCGTTTCAGTTTAATAGTATAAACACGTGTAATCCTATTTGTATTGTAACAGAAGTATGCATGATCTTTAAATAAAATTACTATTGTAGGTGAATACTCGAAACTCTTACAGTGAACGAATGTTGATTCTTTGGCTAAGCAGAATAATACTAAATATTTATAAAATGTCAAATTACTATATTTATCTTCTAGAAATCGTCTTGCTTTGAACCCCAACCTTTCGAAGAATTTCTCCTGTGCTTATGGGTCTTAAAAGACAGTAGAGACCCTTTATTATTTAAAAAAAAAAAAAATAAAAATATGTTTATTATGGAACATAAGATACATGTATCACTTATTCCACGTCATTAAATTTGAAGGCATCCCTACTCATCGGCAAAGAAGACAGAGGGTGTAGGCCGAGAGAAAAAGCCGGCGTAAAAAACTCTCGGTACTCTTTTAAAACAGCAAATCATCAAACAACACTTATTTAAAACAAATATCGCAAATTGATTAGAAGTAGCCTGTCTAGCACTAGTCCCAGGCCCTTTTATCAACTAGATAATCGTTGACTTTATAGTAAGCCTTTTTACACAGCTTTTCTTTAATACATTTCTTAAATTTATTGAAAGGCAGTGATAAAAGAGCCTCTGGGATTTTATTAAAGAAGAGTATCCCTTTCCCCAAAAAAGAATTACTAACTTTAGATAGTCTAGTACGGGGAAATTGCAGCCTGCGTTTGTTCCGTGTATTAACATTGTGCGTATGTTCTATTCTAGTAAACTTATCACTATTTTTGTATACATACATAATATTTTCATAAATATATTGCGAGGGAAAGGTAAGTATATTAATTTCCTTGAATTTATCTCTAAGAGATTCCCTACATTTTAAATTATAGATTGCACGAATAGCCCTCTTCTGCAGGATGAAAATAGTTTCGACATCAGCAGCATGACCCCATAATAATAAGCCATAAGTCATTAAGCTATGAAAGTAACTAAAATAAACAAGTCTAGCTGTATCGACATCAGTTAGTGAGCGAATTTTTTTTAACCGCGTAGGCTGCAGAACTAAGTCTCTTCGCCAATCCGTTAATATGAGGGGACCACTGAAGTTTTGAATCCATGGTGATTCCGAGAAATACAGTTGTATCATCCAGATTCAATTCCTCACCGTTTATAATTGGTCTAGTATCCATAACCCTTGCATTTTTGCACAAAATTTAATGCATTTTGTCTTTTTTGCATTAAGTAGAAGGTTATTCATACTAAACCAATGGACAATCGAAGACAGAGCATTGTTCACATCGTCAAAATTTGTTATTTGTCGTTTGATTTTAAAAATCAAGGACGTGTCATCAGCAAACAAAACTATCTGATGTTTTCTCTCTACCATGAAAGGTAGATCATTTATATAAACAAGAAAGAGGAAAGGGCCAAGAATTGAGACCTGTGGTACCCCCATATCTACTGCCGACCCAGAGGACCTTTTACCATTCACTTCAACCTTCTGAGTTCTTCCGTGTAAATAGGAAGTCAGAAGATTCAGTGCGGTATTCTTGATGCCATAGTGGCGGAGTTTCCCGATTAAGGTCTCGTGTTGGACACAATCAAATGCTTTGGATAAGTCGCAGAAAACACCTAAAGCGTCATGCGACTCCTCCCAAGCCTTAACTATATATCTATATAACTCAACACCGGCATCGGCTGTCGAGCGACCCTTGGTAAAACCGAACTGATTATTATGTAATAATTTGTTTACGTTAAAATGACTTACCAGTTGATTTAATATAATTTTTTCAAATATTTTACTACAAGTAGGTAGTACGGAAATTGGTCTAAAGTTACTGGGGTCGGACATACTACCTGCTTTAAATAAAGGAATAACTTTACTATGTTTCATTAGATCGGGAAACTCGCCATTTAAAGGTTAATATCGTCCTAATTTGAGCAAGTTAAGTTTAAACAAAACCTATTTATTTTTATTAGGTGTTTCAAACATAAGTCTATAGTTTCTTTAACGATAATTATTTGATTTTTCGTATTATTCGTGCTATGGCCATGGCTAAGGTTTCGGAAGTAGAACAGAAACGACAGTCGCTTATAGATTGTATGAAGGTTTATCTGATCGTTCCAGGGTGGTGGTGGGTGGGCGCATGTATCGGCGGCGCAGTGTTGCTGTGCGCCGCAGGTGCGCTGGCACATCCGCTGCTGCGCCGGCGTCTCGCAGGAAACACATCTACAACAGCCAACCCCGTAAGTACGCTACCATTATATATGCAATATTGTTTCCCAATTTTACACAAAGTAAAACCAAGATAAATCTTGTGGTTTTAAAATACCTGCGGTCCCAAATTCGAATACAATAAAATTACTTTATATGTAAGATTATCTTCAAACTGACCTCTAGAAAAATTATTCTGTGTGTGCAACTTCTCTTAAGCATACTTCAGTGTTAAAAGATTCAAAAAATTCCCGTATGTAAAAAGCGTATTGAATTTTGTCATACGGGAGTCAAAGTTCGCGCTAAGACTCATCTCTGCATGTTACCCTTAGAATTTCGTTGTTAAACTCTACCCAATACAGGAGCAATTCAATTAATAAATAGTAACGGCATATGCCTACTTACATTTACTTAATAGTAATGTGTATTATAAATACTTTATTAAGACTTTGTATTTTTAGAACAGAAAACAATGTCACTTGCCTACTGACTTATAACTTAGTTTAGGGAATTCCTTCGCATTTTTGCAGTTTATAGGATATATTTCATATAAAACTTGGTACATATACATATATTATATGCTAATTTATTGCACGTAATTGTGGGAGTAAATATTTGGTTCTTTTTCTAGTTTATTACACGGGGAAATAATTAACCAATAATTGTAGAGACTTTACCTTAACAAAAGGAAATAATTTAAAAAAGGTAAAAGCAAAGAGAGCTTGCAAGTATAATAAGAACTTTTTACAACGGCTATATTAAAACGTGACATTTTTTTAAACTTTATGACTGCACATCGATCTGACTGGTGATTACCGAAATTAAATGTCATTCCTGTTTTAAAGGTTTGGCATTTAATTAATTTGGTACTGGTAATTTTTAATGTCTTAAACTACGATATAGAAAATAAGAAAACCGCGTTCGCGTAAAACGTGAAACATGAAAAATAGGAACAGGATACATTTAAAAAAAGCGTTGATGACAAATTGTGCTGAATTTTCAGTGATAAGCCCATGAGTCATAATGACGCTCTTTAATGTATACCTATATACTATTTTTAAATCATTGATCTTACGTTTTAGTAGCAAATAGCGTTAAGCCTTCTATTCATAAAGAATAAGAGTAACTAGAGTAAAAAACAAGTATTTTTAACTACATCTTAGGTTTTTGTTTGTTACGTTTAATTCTTAACTCCCGAGTACAGCTCAATCATTGAGCAATGCCAACCGTCTCGTCTCACGAGCCGACAAAACGCGTCATCGCTTACTATTACATTATTATAGGTGCGCATACATAAACGCGCCGGTAGCAATCGAGCTTTATTCACTCGTGTGCTACCCCATATGTACACATATGCTACACTCACTGTCGTCTAGTACCACGCACACTAGTAGATCCGCCGTATCATCTCGGCTTCCAATTGAGCACACCACTACAAGCAGACGGCGTGTACGTGTGGAGGTGCTCGTAAGACGAGGTCGATGCGAGTGTGTGCGGCGACATCGGGGCAGCCGGTGCACCCGCGTCGCCCGCCCGTTCGCCCCGCTACGCGACTGCGAACACCGCGCCGCGCCGCGGTCGCGTCCGCGTCATTGAACAACAAGACTCGCTCGATGGCAGCCGTATTACTGCCAATATGAAAAAAAGAGTTCATAGAAACTCTGTTACAAAATTCGCGATAGTGGATATTACATGTTATCTTTGTTTTACAAATTATTTATTTTTATAGTGTTATTACATTCAAAAACGATATATTATTTATTAGTGAATGTTAGTTAATTATTGTAAAGTGCTTTAAGGGTGTTGTAATCTCCGTGTATTGCCCTGTGATTGTTTTGTTTAAAAATATTCTAAGGTCTACAAGATAAGTTGTAATGTGTGTGGTAGTGTTGCAACCAGCGAGCAAGTTAAACATGATAGTGTAATCGATTCGTTTACAAGTGACTCGAGGGTCATAGGAGTTGAAATATACACAGTCCTGCCATCGATAGAAAACACGGCATTGTGGACAGCACTGACTCAAATAGTAAGTTTATAGCACGTAACCTATACATCCGATGTAGACAAAACAATCTTAAAGCTTATTGTTAAATCTTTTTCATGTTTTTTGTTGGCGATCCTGAGTAAACAGAGCTAACTTAACGAAACTGTAAGCAATTAAAACGTATTATAAATCATTAAAAGAATAAAGAAAGCAATGAGAGAATAATGTTTGTAGTGTAGCGAGTGAGGCCCGAGTCCGATCGCAGTGGAACGGCCGCGAGACGGCGGGAGCGTGCCAAATGATAAGAGCCGCGGCGATAGCGACGTCACGCCCAGACGTTGTTTGTGTGAATTTAAATAAATTTTCATGACAGACAGTTCCGTAATCACCTCTTGCGATAGTCGTGACATGCCAACTCGATAATATCAGTTGTATTAATAATTCGATGTAATCTAAAATTTTGTTTCCAATATAACCTACTTACCTATGTAAATTAGAAAAAAAATGTTTTACACTGTTCCTAATCACATCTATAAGATATTAAAAGGTACATAATATGCCATTATATAAAAGCCATTACCACTCAAAAACACGTTCGTTCTAATACGTTTTCGTAACTAGGTAATTTATATTTCTAACACAAATCAATATACAATTTCAGCTTTCTTTCTTCCTTATTAGCTTTATCATAAATATAGAGGTAAAAACGAACTATGCTCTACATATAAACGTATGCACGAGTTTTTTTTCTTTAGCCCAGTTTTATACTAACGAATACTCTGCCTTATCTTTAGTAAACAATTAAAATTATTTTATACATTGATCTGTTCGTTGCAATATCGAGCTTTAATAAAAATATACAAAAGCAGGGCAAAAACACGCAAATATTCTTATTCGTTTCAAATAAACAAAATGATGAAATTACTTATGCAACAAATTGTGTTGTAAATGTCTCCTAAAACAAATTTATTATCTCTAAGACACATAATGCATACAAACAATGACGCACTTGAAAATATTCACTTGTAAGCATTTGCCTCGTAATTTGGATAACAGTAATTTAATTTGTATATAAATTATCAATATTTTTAGGCAGATTAGGTTGAATGATAAAAACCAATTGCTTCGTATTTCTCTGGATAGCTCGCACTACATAGGTGCGCGCTCGATCATCTGGAGGCTATTAATGAAAGTGGCAATGTCGGAAACTTCGAAGATTCACATTCAAGTATATATTCAGGCTGAATGGAAACATAATTACCTCGATTTTTATTCTTTACAAATTTTCTTTTCGAAATATGATTTCGGCTTTAGGCTTACTTCACGTCATAACTGTAAGAACGAGACTAATATTCTTAAAAAAATTATATAAACTATATATAAAACAAATATCTTCTAAATCGCTATCCTCATCATTACACTAGATATACCTTCCATACGTTTTACGAATATAGAACTTATAATCTTACCACCTTATTATTATTATTAAAAATTAATACACTACACTCGAAATGCACCGTTATGTCTTAAAGTATTTCACAAAAGGAGACGTAGTACTCTTACAAGTACTCTTGGTACTTTAAGTTAAAAAAAAATTTATAATAAATAAATAAATAAAAAATATAAGTTATTTTATCAATTAGATTTATTTAAAAAATTTATCTACGTACCTTTTAGTCCAATTTTCGTCTGGCAAAGAGTATCTATCAATCGTCAATTTCGATGCTGTTTATTTTGTTATTTTCTCGCTATATTTTTGTAATTTTCAATGAGGTTCATTAAGCATGTCATGTTTATCGATATAACCACTATTTAATTTGCAAGGATTTTTTCTTATTCTAAAGTAGGTTAATAATGTGTTTACAAATAGGCTATCGTAATGTTATTAAATTTTAATGCTTATTGTAAGTTGTAGCACTTCCTAGAACTTAAATAGGCAAACGTATTACGAGTCGAATCTATCTCTACATATACCCGAAGTTTATAAAATTAACAGAATCACTTTCGCCTTATATCATGTCTTGAGGGACGAAACATTATTTCTCTTAAAATAGTTTTGTTTATTGTTTGTGTTCCCTGACTATTTTTACATTTCCATAAACTAAGAAACATTTTCTTTCCATCATATTTACAATATTATATAGCTATATGATAGCTATATGCTGTTGACATAGACGATCAAATAAAATAAAAAAACGTGTGTGTACTTATGTACACGCGTTAGAAGTTAATTCTTTGGCGTAACAAGATAAAAATCTTTTTAAAAATTTTATAATTATATATTTTAACCTTATTCTACGTTTGTAGAAAAAACGACACTAACAATAGAAAAAGTTACTCTCATAATTTTTTCCTCACGCGCCAAAAGAAGTATAACTTCAACAAAATATAATGTTGACTATAGCTAACTTCAGGTTGTAGGTTTTTTGTGACGGTGTGCAGGTGTCGGCTTTTTGTGACGGTGTGCGCGCGCATCGTAAAAATTTACTCTCATAATTTTTCCCTAACGCGCCAAAAGAAGTATAATTTCAATAATAATAATGCAGTGGCGCTACTTCTCTATGGGTCTTGGCCGTTTCTTTGATAATATTTGTTTCTTACATGTCGTCTATTTTTTATGACTTGCCGGTTTCGGCACGATATTTGCACAACATGAGCAACTATTAATTACATAGAAATAAATCTATTGGTTCGAACGCACAGTTGACAGTTGCACGCTTAAACAAACACCACTTACGAATCACTTTAAACCATTGCGCGCAATTTTTTTGATGTAAATAATTCAATTAATAAAGTAGAGACGAATTGGGTAGAATTTAAACCATATTTATTAGTGAATAAATAAAGGATAGATCACAAAAATCGTCAGTGGCAGCGGCATCTGAGAGCCATATCCTAATTATTTATACCCATTAGCTAATTAATTATTAGTAAAAATATGAATGCAATGATGCAAATGCAAAAATGAAATTTTTCATTAGCTTCAAATTACAAAAGAGCTTCTAAACGAACATTTATGACGTCACTAACTTGCATTTGATTTCAAGGTCTATTAAACAAGTTTTCTGGAAATTTACATTTTGACACCATTTAAGACTAGATCACGTCTTTAGATTCTAATTTTACCTACCTGGGTAAATAATGTTACTGGACATGTCTAGCATCATAAGGCCAAGACTATGTTACTAATGCACAGAGACCCTGTCCGAAACCCAGCAAAGTTTAAAAATGAAATAGAAAATGACGCAGGCATTGAGCTGATAAAATGTTATTTTTTAGTTACTCAATTTTTTGTAGCCATTATACATTATTTATGATAACGTACGTATATGAGTACCAAAGTGTATTTGTTAGTTAAAATGTTTTTTATTTAATATGTCTTATAAAGTGTAAGTGCAAGCTTACATAGGACCACATAAGTGAGAGCAGTGTGTTGTGATTTACAGATGCTCTCGGTACAAGTGCCGGGGTGCGCGGGCATGGAGCGGTTGGGCGCGCCGGGGGGGACGCGTCTTCGTCACGAACTCAGGCACCATCATTCCTCATTGTAAGTATACCCTAAGGTCATTATGCTTCTACCCGATTTATGATGGTCTAGTGGTGTCTTATGCATTAGCCCTAGTATCTTATATCAGCACCATGCCTCTACATCCCCTCTCTCATTTTGAAGTGTTTTTTCCAAATAACATGTTATAACAATTACATTGCTACTATATATATATATATAACAGTGTATACGAAATTCATATATATAAACCCAAAAATTAAAAATTTGTTAGATTTACAAAGACGAAGAAAAAACGGTCGAAAGCAAATTTTTTTTGAAAACGCCACCTTAACCACCGTCGTAAACTCAAAAAAAACAGATTTATTCCGGATTTCACCATTATCTAGAATGATTTAGGTAATTCAGTTCTCTACGTTTACGGGTAACGGTTGCTTGTGCGAAGCCGGGGCGAGTCGGCAGTGTTTAACTTAACAAGTCTTTTACATAATAATTTAAGAAATTATTATTAGTTTGACATCCCACAACATTCCGCGTGCTAGCAATGTAGAAATATATTTCATACATGTCACTTTTGAACATTTATGAAAGTAGAAAAATGACTCAAAAATAAGTCTAGCTTTGTACTCGATACAATAGCACAATATTGACTGGGGCATCACGATCAAATGAACCGTTGAATGGCCACTCAAAGCAGATCAATCCCCTTGATCTTCATCCCCCAATGCCGAAAACAAAAGTGAATACCGATTAACAAACCCCCTTTCAAACGATTAACTTAACCCTCTTTCAGCGTATAACGATACATTGAAACAAAAGAAATAGCTTATATGTAGTAATAATTCCTTATATCATATGGTTATACATACTTTTGATCCGATTAGATTATTTTTATATAAGACATGTTCGAGTCGTAGTTTGTAGATGTTACTATACATAGCTTAATCAAAAAACCCAGTTGCCTCAGATTTCTGTATCTGTTTCGTGATCATTTGTTATTTCAAGCATGTAAGTGATCAGCTTTCGCAGTCGAGTTTTTGGGTCGAAGGCATGCCGGTTTCCTCACTCATAACCTTAAGAGTGTTAAATGCTCATATAGACAGAAAGTCCTGTGGTGCACATTTCGAACCAACGGCATAAGGGATAAGAGTCGAACGTTGAAGCCACCAGGCTCATAATCAAAGAAGAGGCAATTGCTTTCTTTTCACATTAGAATACAATGAAACATTTCAATTAACACATTTTGCGCGGTATATTGGTCTAGGGTTTGTAAGAAATGTACGATAATGATTAATTTGCGACTACATAAATGAACTTATCAAGAAAGATACTTATGATAAGCGATCAGGACTATAACACGCTAAAGTCAAAAGAATTGTTTCTTCTCTTTATCTTCGGAACACGCACCTACGTAGTAGATTTATTTCTAATTTATGTGATTATCTAATCGAGTAATAGTAGTAGAGTAGTCTACGAAATTTATCAAAACGTATGCTATATGCTGTATGGAAAGGCCTCTTTCATTCTCTTCTGACGGTTGCTATCTGTTTCCATCGGTTTCTGTCTAGCGCCTTTCTTATTACAGTTTTGAGAACTATGAGTCTTGCACTTGATCGGTACATATACAAGTTGGTGAACGACCACGTCGGTAATCTTTTGCCTTCTTCTCATGGCCCAACGCATTGTATGGCCGAAATATGGGATGATTCGTTGTCGGCATATGGTAGATAGGCGAGTGCGCTTATGCAGTATTATAATTCAATTATTATTCATTAAATTATGCGGATAAATATATAGTTTCGAACTCATATTTGATTATAATGGGTAGATATAAAGTAATGCATCATATCGTGCTATTATCATCACCAGTTTATAAATTAAATTAACTGAATTTGCAATGTCATAGTTTTAATGACTAAGTTTTATCGAAATACTCCTATCAAATGGATACCATGCGCTAGAATAATACTTCCAGACAAATATTAATAACTATTGTTCCAAATCAATAATCCCAACTACAAAACCTACATGACCCTATAATAATACATTCAAAAATATTCATAATATTATTCTCGGATCAATTATTAGTTAAGTCCAATCGATCAGGCCTATGACGACAAAACAGCTGTTTGCAGGAAGTTAATTGCAGATGTTATGGGTGAAATAGCAAGCCAAAGAATATTAATAAAACACATTATTCAGTCTAGTTAAGAAATCAATTCCACGCGTAATTAAGTCGCGTAAATAAACTTAACAATTTAAAAACTGACTGTTAAGAATTGCTGAGTATATTTCTCATACTCTAAATAAAATGAAATTTTCTGTGAAAATTATAGTAACCGCGTCCCAATTTCATATTGTTCTTCATATTATAATAAATAAAAACTTATTTCAGGGAATGGGAGAAACAGCAGAGGTTGCAGGCGATGGTTGGTCGTCTGCAAGAGATGGTGGAGCAGGAGACGCGCGCGCGGTCTGCCGCAGCAGCGGAACGGCTCGGCTTACCTCCCAGCATACAGCTGCCGGACGGCGAGTACGGTCAGGACGCACACCTACAATTACGAGTCCCTTATCAGGTCCGTAAGTACATTTACTATTATAGTTGCTTGTATTGTTTTATATGCACTGTTTACTCATTTATTTAGATTATGTATTTAAAAAATTCTCCAAGAAATATTCAACACTTCCGCGACTATTGTTCTGATTTTGTTAGTATTCATTATTTAAAAAATTATATGGTATAGCATAATATACAGTTTCATCTTTTTGAAAGAATAAGACGGAAAATTTAGTTTTTATTTTGTAAAAGAAAGATTGAACTTTATGACTTAATTAACTACTATAAACAGGAAAGTAAGGAAAGTGAACACAAAGCTGATCTTGCTTTGTTTAACTTCTCGCAACCTACTGAGATTGAAAGGAAACATTAAATATTTTGTTACCCGTATCAGAAAGTCCCGACGATAACTATTCAGACATTAGATATGATATCTTCGTCCTTCGATATTACGACGAAACATATAGTTTTTTACGATAAGCCTTGACACACACCGATCAATGTCCATTTATTTAACTATGGTTTGTGGTGTTCCAGCAAGCCGAGCTGACGAGAAGCAGCTTCCAGCCGCCGCCGAACAAGTGTGTGAGCGACGTGCCCGAATGGGCGGTGGGAGCGGCGGAGCCGGTGGGCGGACGGCGCGGGGCGGGCAAGAAGGACGGTCTGCTGCAGAAAGCCACGCGCTGGTGGGTGCGCATGGGTGCACGGCCGGCGTCGCTGCTGCCGTCAGCCGCTCCGCCACCGTGCGTGATGGTGCCGCGTCGCTCCGCGCCGTCGCCGCCGCCCGACGCGTGACGTCGCCGCACCTGTGCACCTCTCTACCATATCACGCTTACATTCCATTATCGGGACGACCAGACTCGCCGGCGGGCGCTCGCGTCTCGGAGTATTATAGACTTGCTAATTTATTTATTTGGGGGCGGCGCCGGGCCGGCCGACGGAGTCCCGCGGCGCCGACGGAGACGACGCCGGGAGAGCGACTAGTCTTCGTACTTTAATCGGTTAGACGTAGGGATGATTGTTTCTGTTGAAATTTTATGAAACGACGAGGCCTCACCGCCCGCCGTTCGTGTCGAAGGTGTGGGAGGTGTGGAAGGCGTAACGTGAAGTGTGCGTCCGTGATCCTCGCGCTGTCTTTGAGTTTTCTAAAAACTAAGACTGAAATATAATAAAAATATAACACTTTAAAATCTACATTAAATGATAATATTATGTTGTCTTAGATAAAATTAATTCAAATAGAAACAATTAAAATTATATAATATTTAATGAATCTTTGAAATGTAACCTTTGATGATATAGTATATTGTGAAGGTCAGTCAAATGTAAGCTAATCGTCTTGCAATGTACAGTAACGCGTATAAGTAACCTATGTTTATTTCACTCCAGCAGCTAAACTCTGTTTAAACAACTTTTATATTTATTTGTAACGATAAAGGTGTATAAAATTATAATGCATATCAGTACAGTAACGGCAAGGAATATTACTTTACAAAGCATAGTTGACTATTTTATTGTAAATATTTTGTCTTATTTAATACTAGAATAATGGTGACCGACGTCACAATGGCGGTCACTTCAATTGAGTGTTTGCTACATTCCATATTTATGTTGAATTGTTTCGCAACGTACTGTACTTGCTTCGTTCGTCTGTCCGATGCTCACGTCTGCGTGTCCCTTCGCCACTAATGTACTGACAATAATAACTGATAGTGAGTATTGTTATCAATGCAGATTGCATTAGACGACAATCAGTCATTGTTTAATGATGGTTGAATTAGTTATAAGATCAATGTTTATATGCATGCATGTATTCAAAGGTATGAGCAGGAAATTGAGCCTAGACTTTAGTTCCTTGTACATGCATGTTAATATAAATATTGTAAAGTATGTATGTATTTATTTCACTGGTGTCCGCAGCGTCAAATTGCAATGCAATTTCATGAAGTGTTTTTCACCCCGCTTGCTGGTCCGAATGTTATGTAAGTTTATGGTGCTATGCTTTTTCACAGCAATAGTCAAATGTATTAATGTTAGGTACATTGGAAAAATTATTTAATTTATTGTATGCGTCAAACTGCATACGAACGAAAATAATCCATGATACTCATGGATTCGTTTGACAAAAAATACCTGAAAAAATTACAGATACAAATGTTGCTAATTATTGGCAATACTGGCACCACACACAGACTGAAATTTATTTATTAAAAATAGTTCTTTAGTGTACTGATTACAATGACATTCAACTAATAAATGCCAACTGCCAAAAAAATTGGCATCTCAAAATAGTCACATTAAAATATGTCACGAAAAAGATAAATGTAACAAAATTGTACCTTTCAAGCTGCGTGTGAGCAGTATCACATTATTTTGCCAGTTTATGGCCGTTATGACACTGTGTAAATTTTAAAGTGGCATATTTGTGAGTGGCCTTTATTTATTCGGGACTTGTTTAGTGTGTGGTGGCTAGACTTAATTTTCACTAACTAGTTGGTTAGTATGAGATACCTACTCTAACTTAAACTGTCAATTTAGATTGTTTACTTATATCTACAAATTAATTGTGTTCCATAATGTAAGTTTAATAAAATATTTTGGGTCTTAAGAATTTGTTCATAATATATATACATAACATCTCATAGGTAGACTGGTGCATAGTGCAATAAATTAATTCTTATGGCCCAAATAAGTCCAATTTAATTAAAATTTATGTTCATAGCTTATTATAATTGGAAATTTATGAATCTTTGAGCGTGTCTTTGTAATTGTATGTACTGTGTAGATACCTATTTTCATAGTCATAATTTATAAGGCGTGGTAGAAAAAGCAATCCTTGTACAAATGCTATGATAAATTAATATAAAAGTTGTTTAAAATAGTTTGTCAGAATAGTTTTTAATCTAGATAACGAACAATATTCCATTTGTCATATATAAATAAGTCAAGCAGAAGCAAATTATTATTAATAAAAATGCATTAAATTATGACCTACCAGTAATTAATATGAAATTTTATTTTAATTATTTCCTATGAAGGTTCTTAAAACAACTATACTTGTCGTGAATAAACTTCCAACATAATAATAATCAGTGGCGCTACAACCTCTTTAGGTCTGGGCCTCAGATTTCTGAAATTGTCTCATGATCATTTTTTCAATTTAATACGCAAGTAGGTGATCAGCCTCCAGTGCCTGACACACGCCGTCGACTTTTTGGGTCTAAGACATGTCGGTTTCCTCACGATGTTTTCCTTCACCGTTCGAGCGAATGTTAAATGCGCACATAGAAAGAGAGTCCATTGGTGCACAGCCGGGGATCGAACATACGACCTCAGGGATGAGAGTCGCACGCTGAAGACACTAGGCCAACACTGCTCAAACTTAACATAACATTCAAGAATACGTAAGATATTTGTTACACTAGATAATAAAATAAATACAAGTCATATTTTTTATAAATTCTATATTAACTAGCGGACCCTGCAGACGTTGTCCTACATGATATTTCAAGCGATTAGTATATTAAACGAAGTTTGATAGTACCGAATCAAATCATTCAATTCGGTCCAGCTGTTTAAGAGGCGTTCAGTGACATACAAACGTTCAGCAGAATTATCTCTATAGATATAACATTGTCGTGTCACAATGTTCGTTCCCATAGTCCTCCGAAACAGCTAGACCTATTCTTATGAAATTTTTATGCACATTCAGTAAGTCTATCTATCTTTCAAACCCCTTAATTATAAGGGGTGTTCATCCCGAAATTTTTTATTTTGTAGACAACTGTAGTTGAACTCTGAAGTTTATATAGAGAAAAATGCGCGTTATGAAAAATGGTTCAGAGTGAAATTTTACGATGCGCGCGCACCGTAACACTAAATTAACAGAATGAAGTTGCCCACGGAAGATGCTACGGCATTGGACATAATTTAAAAACAACATTCGAATAATAAAAGAATTTATGTTACACTTAATGTAAGAGAATAATAATAAATATTTATTTATTTTTCAAATGTAAACTGAACTTTATTGACTATAATGACTCCTTTTCCAGTCTTTGATTATTTAATTGTAATTAATAATTTGCATGCAATCAAAAACTATTTTTAATAATGCCAAAGAAGTATAACTTCTTACGCGCGTACATAAGTACACGCACCCTTACAACTTTGCAGCCCTCCATTTCTTTTCGTCACATTAGTGACTTGCAAATTGTCACATTAGTGAAATATACACTTTTTAGCATGTAATTAACTCACCCTACCTTAATCTGACGCGCGTGAATTTCTGATGATAAATTTTTTTTACTAATCTGATCCTTTATCCTTGACGGGTGAACATATATATTGGGCTCATATTTGGTAGAGGTACTTAACCGGGTACAAGGTATCCCCCTGTATATTAATCTTCCACCCTGTACTAAATCCCGAAATCCCAGCTTGGGCTCCCCTGCTAGAGGGTACTATCTCGAGATCGTTTTTTGGTTTTTATACTTTGAACTTCTTATTTACTGATTAGATCCCAAATTAATTCAAATACCTATTCAATGGGAAACCGTACTCTAAATAATTATCAATTATGTATGTCGAATCCAATACGTTTTTGACATACGGAAGTCAAACTTCGCGGTAAGTCTCGATTCTGAATGAAACCCGAATCTAAAATTTCATTTAGCTGTTAACAATGATAGTCAGTAGGATTAATAAAATACTCTGACCATAAACGAATTTTTCTGGGAATGACATTAGCGCACGCTTTATCATGAGTTAGTGGGGTCAAGCCGTAGATAGAGTATAGAACTAGATGAGCTTCTAAAATAACAATAATAACTAAAGAGAGAAGGCATTAACATGAAATACTTAAGTGCGAGCGAAACAGAGTATCAGTTTTTCTGTCCCTATTTGCGTATCGGGTTTTATTTGTTTACCACCGAGCGCTTGGTGGTAAACAAAATGACACCAATTTGTCACAATGTTGTCATAAATCTGTGAAACCCAGGTCAAACCCATATTAATTTAAGACTTTATCCTTATAAGAGGTGTATTTAAAGTGTCAGTCATGGTGAATTGTTGCATAATTGCCTGTAAAAGCTATAGTGAACGTAAAGAACCAAACATAACCTTGCATCGGTAAGTATAGGTCTACCAGGATCTGATGGCAAAAAGGGAAAAAAGAAATTGACGCCAGCAATAATGGGGAAATTGGAGTAAAACGTTTTGATACTTTTTTCCCGTAAAGCGGCTGATTGTGTGTGATACATGCAAATATAAATATTTATCCAATGATCAAGGATAATTTTTGAAAATTTTACAGTGGTGAATGTGGGGTTTGAAATTTAGATGAAAACTCCAATTACTCTGTTCATGAGTTTATTAATTAATTATAGGCTATTAGGACTTGAATATGGTTCCAAATACTACACATCCATAAAAAAGTCTTCATATTATGAAGAGGAAGACGCAGTATTTAATATAAACATATCCTCCTGCATCTCAATTAACTGATCTTGTTCTATGAACTGATTTTCAATTTTTATTACATGTTCACAAGATTTTCGCCATTCATCAATCCCTACTTGAGAGTAAGCTTCTTAAATCTCTTCTCTGTTAAAAATTTTATATCACTTGCACGTATATTGACGTTTTTACCCTCAAGTTTTTGTTTCATTATTCCCCAGATTAATCCTATGGGGTTTAACGTACAATGATATGGTGGGAGCCTCAAGACTTGGCGGCCGTGTGATTTAAAAATCTCATCTATCTGATATTTAGGTTTTTTTTCAATTCTAAATCAAAACCACCTTTCCTCTTTTAACCGGGCGTACTAAATACGCTTCTGTTAGATCTGCCTTCGGCAACAATTCATCTTATGGTAGTATTAGAAACCCCTGAAATAAACCAAAGTTTATAAGTACATAATATAATACACACGAAAATCCAATAAACCAAAGTATCAAGACGTGTCATTCCTACTAACCAGTCAACACTTGCACATGGCTCAATATCGATGATTGTGTATGTTCTGCACCTTGTTGATCAAGTATTCTTTGATAAACATTGAAAACAATAAATCTTGCTTGCGATCGAAGAGGTTTCTTCGACATTTTCACCACTTTTTAAAGGAAATTTGAAGCCAAACCAAAAACAATTCCTCAAAATTTTAGATGACAGATGAAATTTTTTTTTGTTGCCACATGAAAATCGCTAATTTTTAAACTTTTTTTTGCCATCAGATTCTGGTTGACCTATAGCTTATTTTGTCACGACTCAGTAACTTTGTTCAAGAATAATTCATTCGAATGTATATTTTGCTATATATTATATATCGTCAAGAATAAGCAATCTTCAATGAATTAAAACTGTAAATACGACAATTCCAAACATATTTTTCAGTGCTAACCGACTAAATTGCGAATCATGTTACCTACGTCAGGTAGTTGCCACACTTCGTGTCCTTTGTAAATAGTTGGATTATAACTCGTTGGGGCTACCAGCACTTGAATAAATTTTCCACTTTTTCCAGTTTTCCGAATGAACCGTTTTTAAATAATAAAGGACTGAGTGTACCGGTAGATTAAACTGGCATCCAACTCAAAACGCCCGGATATGCTCAAGACACTTTAAAAAAAAATTTATAACCAAATAATAATAATATTGTTAAAATTGTTATTGTTTGTTTTAATGTAGACTGTACACTGTACACAGTGTAGTCGGTAGCCCTAGACTTCACGCACACTGCTGTGCGTCTACAAAAACGACGTCTGTGTATTAGGTAGAACAGCTACTACGCAGTGGTTGTATAATGTTCGGGTGTGGTTTAATTTAACGTAACTGATTAATATGCGTGTAGAGTGAATGAGCACCCCCTGAATTTTTTTTGTGGGGTATTTCTTATAGTATAAATTACCCCACAAAATAGGGGGAAATTTTTCTCATGGCAATATTAGTGGCATTATGATTTATGAAGTTATGTCAATCATTTGCTATCTCACACGCTGTACGCTGATGCCTGGTCTATACCATATAATAGTCCGTCTACGGGTCAAGCCTATCGAAAAGTGATGTTGTCTCATGTTCCAGTACTATCTATAGAGTACACTCCTATAATATATTGAAAGTAGTATATATTCTATACTTATTAACATGACAGTTGCCACTTGCCACTTGATCTGTGCTCAGTGCTCACTGCTCCCTCATCCCTTAGGTAATTGTGTTCTGTGCTCAACAATCAACATTGCTCAATGCGGAAATCTGAAATCTGAATGCACAGTGATGACTGATGAGTGAAGACTGAAGAGGTGATCTCGATGTACATTTATATTTTATAAACAAAAATATAAGAGATAATATACAAAAAGGAGTTCCAAAATAATGCAAATTTACATAGATTGGTAAGAATAACTTTAATAATATAGGAATAAATAATACAAAGGAACATATTGCACTGATCCCAGTTTTATAATAAACCTAGAAGAGACCAAATATACTTACTATTACAAACATTCTTAATATATTTTAGCGTTTGTTCCGACCGAACAAGGTAATTCACTATTTCTACTGTTATTTTCATGACTTGCAAAAATGAAAACTTAATCTGATTGGATCCTAAATATGTATTTTTCTAAAGTACCATTTTACCACCAATTTACATTAAATTTTTGAGAAATTAACGTTAATTTTTCATTAAGTTGTTGTGCATTATGGTATCGTATAACCTTACCAATTTGTGCTTGCATAATATTTATTTCAAATGCAATCTTAATTTGGCGTAAAAATCGGTGTTAATAATATACAAACTTCTTTAACGGTGATCATGCCTATAGCCCTGTTGGGGTTCGGGCGGTAAGTAGTTCCATGATTTTAATTAATATAAAAAATACTAGGTTTATATATCTAATATGAAAAAAATAGGTTTGATTTAGGTTGATTTTTTACATAGAAACAGAATTAATTAATAAACATATGATCATGCAGCTGGAATACTTTTCTAAATTGCAAAGTATTGCTTTTTTCTCATACTCAGTTCACATAACTTGTTGCAGAAGTTTGTTAAGAACCTTCTGAATTTTAAAGGATCTTTAACAAGAAATAGAAATGTAAGTAAACATTACTAACAATCAAGGTAAGGACATTGTAATATTTACTATAAAGTCTTGTTCTGTTAATGATTTGTTTTTTAGATTCAAACATGGGTCCACCAAAGAAAATTAAAAAGTATGATTCTAAGCCTGGAGGAGAGAGATCAGGTGAATAATATTTTACATATAATTAAGGTTTAACTTAAAGGGCTATAGTGTCTGTCTGTTCACTGATCCCTATTTATTAATATGACCCTACTTATCAATGATGTCCACTTGTTTAACTAACCCCTTTTTAGTTTCTATTGAACATGCAAGTAAGCTATTTAAGTTCATCATCAACTATATTCAAATATAGTTTAGATATGTGTATGGGATTAATTAGAAATGTTCAGGTCAGAACTGCATACATACAATAAAAAAGTGAAAATAGCACCGTAATGTCTGCTTGGATTCCCAAAAAAAGATTTTTCAAATTGCCTTAACACTGATGTGTGACTTAAAAGCGGTTAGGTAGTCTGCCTTGCTACCTAGATTACCTGACTCCATTAGTTACATCCACACTACAAGTTTTAGTAGACACAACTATGTCTATTGTATATATATTTTATATAATTTTAGATGCTTTCCATTAAAACAAAATGTGCTTGTTCTTTTTTTAATTGGAATTTACAACACATTTTCAAGAACATTATTGGCAAATTTACAGGTAAAAAGAAAAAAATTGAAGAGGAGATAACAATAGATTTAGTTGATGACGATAACACTGAAAATACGGGTGTACCTGTGGCTGCTACACAGGATGCTGAGAAAAATGACCAAGTACCAGAAGACGAGTTTGGAGCCAAGGACTACAGGTAACACTAGTAAAATTACACAGATATTATAATTGATAAAATTGCCTATTCAGTTTCATAAAGTTAGCCTAATTTCTACTATTGTAGGAGTCAAATGGAATTGAAATCGGATAATGCAAGTCGTCCCCTTTGGGTAGCACCAAATGGTCATATATTTTTAGAAGCATTTTCGCCTGTCTACAAGCATGCCCATGACTTTTTAATTGCAATTGCTGAACCTGTATGCAGGTATGTTTCTAATTTATTAAAAACACTGCTTTCTAAAAAATAAGATATAGGGCATTGACATTTTGATATAAAATAAGATTTCTGGACTTTTGTATTCCTCAATCTTTTCTCTTTCAAAAGTATGATATTAGAGTGGAGAATTTTGTTTTGACTGTGATTAATTACGTTAAATAGATTGCTGAATTATATACTAGATTTAGAGTTGCCGCTTTTTATTTCATAAATCTTTTTTTATAACACAGTATACTCTACTTAATACTTAAGCCACAGTTGCAGTAGCTCATTATCTTTCCATCCTCATTTTACAAATTCTGTGTTTTCATAGCAACCAAACTTTTTTTTTCAGTATTTATTACTACTAACCACTCAAACAAAACAAAAAAAACTTCTATACATTTAAACTTTTTACAGACCCCAACTGATTCATGAATACAAGCTGACTGCATACAGTTTATATGCAGCTGTATCAGTGGGTTTGCAGACCAATGACATCATAGAATACCTACAGCGGCTCAGCAAATGTGCAGTACCAGCGGGAATCATGGAGTTTATCAAACTATGCACATTATCCTATGGCAAAGTCAAACTTGTTCTTAAACAAAACAGGTAAGATATTCTTATTACCTCGTAAGGGAGCGTTCAAGTATTACGTCACGCAATTTTTGGAGATTATTGACCCCCCATGTAACGCGCCGTACCCAAGTATAGTAAAACGTTTCGTGACCACCTAGTGACTCTTTATACCTAAAAGTTACCATTATGTGGTATAAAGTACTGGAAAGTCGAAAATAATATTGACAATAACGCGTAATTCAATCCCCGCCCCGCATCGTAACGTTTTACAAAAGGACAAAATTCGTTACGTAATACTTGAACGCTCCCTAATATGTTAATAAATATTATTTTACGCGAGAGAGAGAGATACTATACATTTTTGTATGCCGAAAAAGGCTGTGTCTGTAATATACTTGAGACTATAAGCGGTAAAGCAAAATCAATCCAACATTTATTACAATTATACTAGAGAAAGTAATAAATATTATACAACGTACAGTTTTCTTACTCGTTCATTGCGTAGATTTTCACAATTGATTTTCTCTGCAATTCAATAATGTGTACAATGTACATTATAATAACTTATCTCCTCCATTTAGGAATCTAAAACATAATAAGTTGGCATTTACATCTACAGTAGCATATTATATATTTTCGTAATGCAGATATTTAGTCGAAAGCAAGCACGTGGAGGTACTCCAGAAGTTGTTACGGGATCCTGTGGTGCAACAATGCCGGCTTCGCAGAGATGGTGATGATGAGCTCATGTCGTCTGTTCTACCGAACAAACCGACCACAGCTACTACAAAACCTGGTAAAACCCTATTCATTTATGTTAAAACTTTAAATGTGATCATTTGTGTGAGACACGTAAATGTTAAGACAGCGGTTTTCTCACGATGGTTTCCTTTATATAAGTACCTATTTAAGTAATAGGTACTAACTCAATGAATTATAGTTGAAATTTAATAATAAAAATATATCATTATCATTAATTAATAAATTTCTTTATTTACAATCAAGTATACAATATTTACAATTTTCTTAACCTACAAAGTAATAATAGAAATAATTAAAAATAAAATCAAAATCAAAACAAATTTTAAAAGTTTGGTCCCTGTGGCAGTGTACCTTTAAAGCTGGCAGCATTTCCTCACTGTCTTGCGATACTTATTCGTTGAGCCAGGAAAGTAATTAATTAATTGGTTAATAAATAAAAATTCATTTGTGCACACCTGTGATTCGAATGCATCATATTAAGTGTAGCAGCATTATGCATTATAATTAATATTGAGTAATAGCATAACAAATTTGATTTTTTTTTAAATTTAAAAATCATATATTCATATAGGTTACAAAATGTACACTTATGAACGTCAAAACAAAAAGAAAAGTCAGTTTTAACGTATTTATTTATAAGGCGTACTGGTAAGTACCCCAGTTCCGGGACACATTCGTAATTTTGTTGATATATTGTACAAGTCAATGTTATAGAACTTTTGTATCTTCCGAAAAACAATATTTACCCGCTATCAAACCCAAGTCCTGGGTTTAACTGTATGTATGTTTAATATTGTCTTAGGTTCACACAAGATGTAATAAAATCTTTTAACTATATATAATGTCGGATTATATATCCGAATTTAATATTTACATAAATCGTTAATCACGTCTATTACCAACGAAGCTACGTATTCACCTATACATGTTTTTTATATAAAATTAATATATTATTATAGATGAGAAGCCACCAGCAAACGGCAGTGTGCCTGAAGACATCAGCCAGTTCTACCAACAGTTGGATAAGGATGATGATGACGAAGAAGCTACGGACATAACAGCAAACGCAGCGGTCGCCTTTGAAGTCGATCCTGATAAAATTGAGGTAAATTCCTATAAACATACATTTTTTTTAATGATAATATCAAAGAAAATAGGGACCTCCGTAAAATCATGACCCTTGATTTGAGAACTGGCACTAAATGTAAAATTAGAAGCATTAATATGTATTTCTTTACTGACGAGTCATAAGTGTACAATGTGTTACCTATATGATTAAATGATTTTTGAATTTGAATTAGAACCAGCTAGAAAAACTAGGGATTTTTTTATACAAAACTTATCTCTCCCGTCGCAAATCTCTACAGTTCCAGTAGTTACCAAAATTCATCTATGCGATTCAGCGTTATCTGCGTATGGCCCAACAAACAGTCTATTTCGCATAATTATGCTTATTAAGATTGATTTTGTCATCAGAATGTGTTAAAACATAATAAAAATCATTTAATTCATCATCGTGGATTTAGTCAAATTAATAACCTAAAAGTGATCCATCTTAAAAATTAAGACAAAATAAACAACATTTTTATTTTATAACCCGAAAAATGAATCCGTATTTTTATAACGCGATAAAAACGTATATTCTTTCTCTAGTTCCTAATTTACCAGGAAATGTGATGAACATATTCATAACCATTTTACAGGTGATACAAAAACGATGTATCGAACTGGAGTATCCCCTGTTAGCAGAATACGATTTCCGAAACGATGTAGTTAACCCCGATATCAATATTGACCTTAAACCCACAGCTGTTCTGAGGCCATATCAAGAAAAGAGCTTGAGAAAAATGTTCGGAAATGGACGAGCTAGGTACTACATTAAATTAAGTATTTTTATTTAATGTAGTTATTATTCTCATTAGAGCCACAGAACAAATGTAAGTTTGTAATATGTTGTATTTTAAAATTTGATAATAATAATAGCCTTTATTCAGATACATTCAAATTTACATTTAAACAAATTTCCATTTTAATCCGCTTCTCAATCCAAATCCCGCCATTCCTCTCTGCACTGTGCCACTCTCTGCCAGGTACCACCTGCTGTTTCTTTAATGTGGTCTATCCACCTTCTAAGTTGTCTCCCCTCTTGTGCTGTACCGTGGGAACCAGTTTAATAGTTTTTTGCTCCACTTTTTGTTCCTGTTTAAAATATGATTGAAGTTTATTTTCTGTTTTCTACTTTTATATTACAACAAGCACAGTAATAATGATTCTGTAATTACATTTTATTTAATACAGATATCTGAAACGGTAACACTTGTTTAAAAATACTTTTCTTTTAAGAATCCTCACTATGCAATCGATAAACTAATATGCGAGTATAAAAGGTTACCACAAAATTACGATTATTTATTTCGACTTCAAAACTTAGTTTTTGTAAAATGGTTCTTATTAAACGCGTTCTTATTCGGTTTATTCAATATGAACAAATAATACACGTCGAATTCATAACCTCATCCGTCGGTTGTTTTTTTTAAGTTATATACAAATAAGTTTAAGGTCTTTTATATAATGTCATATTTTTATAGTTTATTTTTTTATTCGTTTGTTGCTACCATATAATTGTGTAATTTTTGAATAGAAATTGTCTCATGTTATGTGTTTAAAGGTCCGGGGTAATAGTACTCCCGTGCGGTGCTGGAAAGTCGTTAGTAGGCGTAACCGCGGTGTGTACGGTCCGCAAACGAGCTCTTGTTTTGTGCAATTCCGGTGTCTCCGTCGAACAGTGGAAACAGCAGTTCAAATGCTGGTCTACGGCTGACGATAGCACCATTTGCAGGTACATACATATAGTCTTAAATATAATATATAATAATATACTTTTTACGATGCGCGACAAAAAACGACACCCTGAAGTTAGCTACAGTCAACATTTTAGTTTTTTCTACAAACGTAGATTTATTTATTTTTTTAAGAAGATTTTATCTTGTACGCCAAAGAAGTATAACTTTTAACACGTGTACATAAGTACACACACTTTTTTTATATTTATAACCATGTCTATTAAAACCCTGTTTTTATGTTTAAAAAAAAAGGATTTACTCGTACTTGTTCTATTGAAACCGAGCGTAAGACAAATTATCAGAATCGGTTTTATACTAATTAAAAGAACATTTTAGGTTCACGTCAGAAGCCAAAGACAAGCCCATGGGCGCTGGTATCCTAATTACGACCTACTCTATGATCACCCATGGACAGAGAAGATCATGGGAAGCGGAGCAGACGATGAAGTGGCTCCAAGCACAGGAATGGGGTTTGGTGGTGCTGGATGAGGTCCACACTATACCGGCTAAGATGTTCCGAAGAGTTCTCACTATCGTACATTCGCACGCTAAATTAGGTACCAAATTGTATTTCTTTATTGTGCGCAACATACGGAATGATGCCGAAAAGCATTCGAAATGTCAAATATCTATTAACAAGAACTAAAGGGAATTTTCTTTACCGTTTGTATAGATTATACAAAAACCTATACGAACGATGTATTCTTGCTAAAGTTTTTCCTTTTTGTCTATTGTACAACGACAAATATTTGATTTTGCATATTGTTCGCCCCAATGGTTCTGTAATTGCACGTACAGAACGTTCTCATTTCTTAAAGTTAATAATATTTGAAAGGGTTTATTGCCTACGAAGTATTCCTAGATTTTCTTTTTATATTTAGTCGATAATAATCAATTTATTGGCAAATGAAATTAGGAAAAAATATATTGGTACTAATGAATTATAATTTCCAGGTCTAACCGCGACCCTCCTCCGTGAGGACGACAAAATAGCAGATCTGAACTTCTTAATCGGGCCAAAGTTGTATGAAGCCAATTGGCTGGAACTGCAGGCGGCTGGCTTCATCGCTCGTGTCCAATGTGCAGAAGTCTGGTGCCCTATGACGCCTGAGTTCTACCGCGAGTATCTCGTGCAGAAGTTAGTATTTTCATATTTTAATTAAAATAAAATCTCTGAGTATCAATATTGCGCAATTTAATTATAGAAATTGTTTCTGCGTTCGCGCATGTTACGTTGAAAACAATGTTATCAACTTTATTTACACAATTTTGACACGTTTTTTCTTAATTATATATAATCAAGAAAAATTTTAGTTATACCGCCTTCGAATCCTAGAGAAATAAATGTAAAAGGGCTCTTTTTGTAAAGTAATTTTTCATTTTAATAAAAAAATTTCAGAATCAACAAAAAAATGCTACTCTACGTAATGAATCCGTCAAAATTCCGCGCGTGCCAATTCCTCGTACGCTACCACGAACGACGCGGGGACAAAACAATAGTTTTCTCAGACAACGTCTTCGCGTTACGCCATTATTCGGTCAAAATGAACAAACCATACATTTATGGACCCACATCGCAGAACGAAAGAATACAAATCCTACAGAACTTCAAGTTTAACCCAAAGGTTAATACAATATTTGTGAGCAAAGTCGCCGATACGAGTTTTGATCTCCCGGAAGCGAATGTTCTTATACAAATTTCTTCACACGGAGGTTCGAGGCGGCAAGAAGCACAGCGGTTAGGTATGTACAAGGCCCGAATACGGGATTCAACTTGAATTCTGGAACGTCAATTAGACTTAAATCTGGTTTCAAATTTACGAGATTGTAATTTGATATACGATTCTTATCTCTATAAATAATTAAAAATCATTTATTGCCCCAAATATAAGATAAAAGTAGTTCTTTTACCGTATATTTTTACCAATTCTTACTGATTACATTAAGACAATTCTGATAATTATTCTCATTTTCTACAAATTTAGCGTTTTATTTTTTCTTGGGTTATATTAAAAATAATATAATCCCAAATGTATTAGACTAAGTGCCATCTTTTATCCCGACATTGCATTATACATTTTTTCAACACGGTCGGATAGTTATACGTGACAGAATTTCTTATGAATTTTCTGGCGCTATTCACTTGCCCTGTCACCCTATTTCTTGACGGCTCAATCCTGTTACCGTGTCCTGTGTAGCTTGAACGGATTATCTAAAATATATAATATACTAGCAGACTCGGCCAAGCGTTGCTGTGGCTAAGGTTTTTGTTATATTACATAATAGTAAACTATTCAAGGGAAACGGTAGGAGAACGCCAGTCATCACCACTATGCGTTTTTGGTGGTTATGCAATTATATTGTAGCTTATGTTGGTACTTTTAACACAGCGCCATCTGTTAGAATTGTATCAAATAATAAACAAATATTTGCAATAAAATAATATTGCGGTTATAAATTGAGATGTAAGCTATCCTATCTTTTAAGTAAGATCAAACTGCACACGGTGTGCAAATTTGATTGATATCGGTTCGGTAGTTTAGGGAGTCCATAGCGGACAAACAACGCGACACGTAATTTATATATATTATATATAAATTTCCTATTAAATCACTATAAAGACATTTATTGAATAAATTATTATTATTTTATTTTCAGGTCGTATTCTAAGAGCTAAGAAAGGTGCGATCGCAGAGGAATACAACGCGTTCTTCTATACATTAGTCTCACAAGATACTTTGGAAATGGCATACAGTAGGAAAAGACAACGGTTTCTTGTCAATCAGGGGTACAGTTATAAGGTATGTAATATTAAATTATAAAAAAATGAACGTTTAATTTTACGATTTTAAGAAGTTGTTTCGCGTGATTTTTCGACATATTTTATCACATATTCACTCAGAGCAAATAATGCAACTGCAAATAATAAGAAAATAGTTTTAATTTACAATATATTTACTCATATTTTAACCGTCTATTAAAGGTAATTACAGAATTGAAGGGAATGGATCAAGAGCCCGATTTAATGTATGGAACCAGGGAGGAACAAGGCATGTTGCTACAACAGGTATATATCATTTGTCTAGATACATAAATTTAAAAACTTTATTTATTTAAATTTTTTTACACTTTCTGAATTAATTATCCAGAAGCATTGATTATGCAATATCTTGTTTTCTTCATTCTCCGACGCAGTTTGTGCGTAAATTAGTGCGTCTCTGGATTATGAAAGGCCTGCGATAAGGTTTGAATGGCAAACGTCTAAAAGCTGTGATTTCTAAAAATGTTTGATATTCTGAGGGAAGTATGTTGTAGGTTGTAGGTCCGACCTAAAGGTTCCTATCTCGTACACTTTTTTCCATAATACGTTTAGTCTAACCATTGTTTGGCCGGCCTGAATAACTAATTTATATGATAAAATAATGCTTGTTACACCTATACAATCGATACGACAATACGACGTGTATGACATACGAAACACAAGACAAAGAATACAAATTTATGAATACATAATAAATTCTTACCTATATGAAAAATGAACTGGATTAATAATGAAGAGTAATAAGTAAAACGAAATTGAATATATGTTGTAGGTATTAGCAGCATCTGAAACAGAATGTGAGGAAGAGAGGGAGGGTGGGCTAGGCGGAAGTGGGGGCGTGTCACGTCGCGCAGCCCCTCTGTCCTCTTTGGCTGGAGCTGATGATGCGCTGTATCTGGAGCATCGCCGTGGACAGCATAATAAGCATCCGCTTTTTAAGAAGTTCCGATACTGATTTGATAGGTATTTTTACCTTCAATGTGAACATTTAGTGTCTTCGACAGAACTTAATTTTTCTTTTTGTTTCAGATATATAATCATACAAATTTAATAAATTGATTACACAATGAAATTGTTTTTTAAATAATTTTCGCCTTTCCCATACCAAAGTTGTTCCGACCCGCAATAATGGTAGTGTTTTTCAGTAAATCCGAGACGGAGTCTGGCGTTCCCGAATGGGCCATAGTCGAAGTGCAAGGGCTCATACAAATTAAGAAGGATCAATCTGGACCAACCGTTGTCGGGGATTTGCATTTCTTTAATAGGAACAAACATCCCGTACTAATCTTAGGACATCATGTTTTGAACGGAAAAGAGATGAAACTAGAACAGCCAATGGCAGTTATTGAAAAAAACGAAATTAACGGCAAAGTGGAATATGCAGTCAAAGCTGTAGTTAAAAAGAAATTATTGTTTAAGTCGCGACCGAAACCTATTATATCAAACGTTGCTGACAGAATTTGAAATAAAATATTTTTGATTATTTGTTATTTGAATGGAAACACATTTATCTAAATCCTAACACGGTGCAAATGTCTTCCTTGTTGCATACTTTAATAAAGGTCAATTATTCCGCAAAATGTATTGCATTCAGTAAGTGCTTTTGTATGTAAAAAATTGCATGTAAAGGGGCTTTAACAAAATTGGCGATAACTGATATTTTATTTCCCTTAATTTTCTTATTTGGCTATCTCCTGTTTGATATTCTATTAGAAAAAAAATATCAAAGAAATAGATCAACAATAAAGAGACATCTGAGGCATGACACTAGATTGACATTAATATGAATCGTAGACTATCGTGCACTATATTTATTAAGAGAGAGATAATAAATATGATTTAGATTGTACGTGACGAATTTAATTGGAATTGGGGATGCGTGTTATGTATTTCAATAACTTTCTAGTCACACGAAGGCGTATTTTATATATTTATGTAGTACCTTGTTAACAAAACAAGAATCAATGTGCAGCGACTACCACATTGTGACTACAAGAGAAAAAACTCATACATATACACTATTTTATATATTAAGTAGCAATACATTACTTTGAAGTTTTCATTAAAATTTTATTTCTTTAACCTTATCACTGTTGATTGTTACAAGAAGCAGTTACTACAAATTATCAAATTAAATGAGAAATATTAAAGTATACATTAAATATTATATTAAACGAAATATTTTACGGGTGAATCTAATTAATCAATATGCACGTATTGCATAAAATGTGATTCATCGTAAAGTCGATAGAACAAGAATTTCCTGTTTGTAACAGGTTTTATTAATGAAAGAACAGTGTCCGCATTGGCACATAGCGTAGTCATTTTGTGCAATATCGTTACAAAGGGAAAAGGGTGATGGTGATAAGTAAAATAATACAATTAATTTAAGAAAGGCACTTTATTTTCTCCAAAAAACAGAAAATAAGTTATTGCTATGCTTAAACACAAATAAAACTAATATAATTATATCTAGGTATACCTACTTGTATTCGAAATTAATCTGATAAATTAATACCCCAATCAAGGTAGTCTACAGATAAGGGGCCCTAGACAAAAATCCGTCAACGTAGCTGGACGCTGACGCCAATTTTAAATTGTCGTTTCCACAGTTTTGATGCGACAGCGAGCCAGACTACAGAAACGGGTTTCAGGGCAAGGAATGAATTGCACCGAAAATACAAATGTAAATTACTTAATATTAAAAGATAGTATGTAAATTACGTCGCTTAAGACAATTTATCAATTTATATGTAAGTCAGTGCATAACTTTGGCTGAAATCATAAACTATTTTGCATCCTTTATATAAAGAAATAAACATCTAGAACAAATAGATAAACAATTTAATCTACAACATAACAATATAATCTATTTCTTAAATCTAAAACCCTTAATTTAACACTTTTTCAAAACATGCAACGTCTAAACCACGTTTAAATGTAAACAGCAGTCTTTTACCAAATAAAACATGAAAGTGATCTAACGTAAAACATTTTTTTTTATATTCTTAGATTTCTTAATAATCATGGTTTGACGTTATCAAAAAAAATGCCAAATTATATTAGTAAATGTCCCTAAGAATACTTAATTTTAATTTTGTATATTTAAAACACGTTTAACATTGAAAAACTATTTCGATATGATAAGGTGAATCCCATTCAAACCATTCACTCTATCCAATATATTTAACTCGTTAATAAAACTAGCCTTATTACGTTCCATACATAACACATTATCCCTTCATGTGTGTATAAATTGTTTTAGTATAGTGTATAAAAATATATTTACCGTTTCAAACAAAAATTATAGTTTCAACTACTATGAAAACGTCCACCAACATAAACTAACGTTAATAGCTAACGCAATTGGTCAAGTCAAAAGGCCTATATTAGTAAATAATATAAGCTTAAAAAGGCCTAGTTTATAGTGCTGTATTTATAATTGACCATGTTAAAATTCATCACTTTATACAAAGCAGATATAAATTCTCGATGGATTCATCTTACAGCATACATTTAAGTATACCGTTACCAGAAATGTTAAATTAAAAAAACAGTTCTTTCTTTTAAATAGTGTTATAACAAGAAAAAAATAGCGAGATGTTACTAAAAGTATAGTTAACTATAAAGAAATTGAAAATAATTTAACCGTTCCATCTGGTGATTTATTGGACCTATACAACAATAAAGAGGAAGACAAGTACAAGTATTGTCCTCCTCTTTAATATCTTAACATAACTGATATAAATCATATGGTGAAATAAGTGAGGCAGTCCATTTAAAGATCAATGACGCAAATCTAAATGTAAGGTTCCAAAATAAAGATACTGAAGTACATCGCTCATAGCCGCATACAATGATCACACAATGATAATATAGATAGTAAGGCGTTAAAATAGTACCTTCAATTGTATCAGATGGAAACGGTTTCATAGTTAAGGGCGTACAGTTTAAGCGGCGTCAAGAGCCGCTCTTAAAAGTGCCTGACCTTCCTCGGACGTCCAGTACGTGACAAGCAGATCCCGTTCAGACTCCAAGCTGTTCAAGAAAGACGACTCGGCTCCTCCAGACTTTTTCAAAGTAAGAAGACGCTTCTTAAGCAATGTGCCCTAAAAATGTTATTTGATTTATTAAAGATGTACATATACAGTTTTATTTAGTATAAAGTTCTGTTATTCAACAAGTATTATCTTATCAATATGGGTTATGACCTAAACAGTTTTTATTAGTGTAGCATTAGTATGGAGAGAAGCGTAATAAATCACAAGTATTTAGATTTTATTAAAAATGGATGCATTACTAACATTTTTACTTGCTATTTTGATTTTGGATATTACTAGTAGCGAAGATAATGCAACTGTGCTGTACTACTATGGCTTAGTAAGTTTTTTTTATTTAAAATAGAAACATATAACATATTAAATACCAATACTATATATAAATCCCTCAATTTTTTTGGTTTATTCAACGGATTTATCTGCATCCGGATCAAAATGTTTAGATTTTGATGGTAAGGCACAACTACATTCACAAATTATCAAACAAACCGGCAAAAAACATTTTTTTCTCTTATGGATCTTTAATCACAGAGCACTAATACTATCAGTTATATATTCGTTATATAGATTAAAATTGCACTCTAATAACTGAATAACAGGAGGAAAGTGAGCGTGGTTTGCCTCGATGTGGGCAAGGGCAAGCGTGCTCCGCACTAGTAGCACGTTACTGGCGTCCGCGTGCGCTACTACGGCTTTGTCGATGCACGCGACGTCAGCGCTGCGACACACCCGCATCCCCCGATAGACTTATTGAAATCAACAATCGCGCTTATTTACAGGTATATTTTTCATGATTATTATAATTCTATTAACAATATGATAATATCAATAAATTTAGAATTCGTTTATTTTGTTAGACTTTATACTATTTGTTTATAATCCAACTAAATCTTAAGTTAACATATAAAGTACTTTTATTTCAAAACAAAAATAACTATTAAATTTTTAGAGTAATTTTAATCTCCCTTTTACATACGGCAGGTAAAACGTGTACTATATTAATAAATTGATTACAGTTCTGCACTCCTGTCTCAACTTGGCCGGAGTGTAACCCAATCGATACTCCACTTCACGTCGAGACATCTCACAGGATACTGAACCCGGACGAAATAGAGCAAATGCATCATCAGAACATACAACTCACGCCGCCTAAAATAACTCTTTCTTGCCGATGTCGGTATCCAAACTATTGGAAGATAAAAACTGAAGTAGACAATAATGCTACATATCATTGTTCATCGCTGCCCCTTTGCAAATCCGGCGACTTTTGCGGAAATGTCGATAATCATCTACTAACTCTATACCAATCTTGTTTGTGTCCCAAAAATCATATTTGCGTACATAATGGCGGTGTAACACACATACAAATAACTGAATTGCTATACCAAGGCCTTGGTTGGAAAGCTTTTTGTCAACCGATTAGTGATGATTATAGCTATGAGGACATTTAGGCAATCGTTTTGATTTTATAATATTTTTTTGTTAACTTTATGCAAACAAAGGAATGTAATATACCTAATTTTCTTATTACCATACCAAATACCAGTATTCAGGCATTCAAAGCATCATCATTACTGAACATCAAGATGCAAACCAAAGCCTTTCTCAGCATAGTAATGCACCATGTTATTAATGTTTCAAGATCCAGGACTAACTTTAGAAGGAACCAAGAAACTAGCATCTGTGCGATAAGAGAACCGAACTCGGATTTCAGGTTGCAGCAGTTCTAAAATACCTTGACAACACTGTTACGTTTTAGTTCAACAGTAATCATCTTGATACTTAATATGTCAAAATAAAATAATTTTTGTGAATAAACGATTGACGTGTAGCATAAGAATTATATTACTTTGCATAACCACCGCGCTTTTCTTTCCTCAACCTCTAGCCACGAATTAAAAGTGTGTGAGGATGATAACAGAAAGATAAAAGTGTACTCACGTTTGGTGGTTCCAGGGCGATGTCCCTTACAATGTTCCTGACTTGTTCGTCAAACCTGTCTGGCCACAGAGTGCGACTAATAAGTCCGCCCTGCAGTGCCTCTGACGCTGATATACGACGACCGAGGACCACCAAATTACTCACCTTGAATCATGTTTTTAAAATTAGTCAATTATGCGAGGAATATAGTATAAAACAAACCTAACAAGTGTAGTATTCGAAATAATCAGTTAATTTTTATTAAGGTTATAAAAATTAAAATAATACAAATAAAATTAAATATTCATAATTGCAAAAGGAAATAACTTCACATAATATACATACCTAGAAATTTGCGTCATTTGTCAAATTCACTTATTATTTATAACTGAGAAAAGACAGGGTATTGTATGTTCTTAAGTGTTATGAATCAATTTACTTTCTAATTATATTTTTTCACACTGCTATAATTGAATGAACGCAAGACGTTTTATACCCACATAAAACCAAATTTAAAATCATATATCCTAACCTACCTGATACATGAATCGGTTTGCTACATACACTAAACTTACAGCCTTAAATATAAACCTCAATCAGTCAAAGAATGTTTTGACTCATTCATGAATAAGAGAGTAGTGGTTTATAAAGTACTGACCACTGACTGCGGTAGGCCGCGATGTGGCGCAACAATAGCAGCTGCGCCAGGCAATGGGGGTGCGGCGGGTACGGCCAGCGCGAAAGTGGCGCATTCGGACGCTAAGGCCAAGTCACATAAAGACACTAGTGACACTGCCGGCCCAGAGCAAGCGCCCCATACGCCACAACAAAGGAGCTTGCTGTGTCCACTGGCAGCAGAAAACAGCGACCTAGGGAATAATGATTTCTTAAACAAACAGTGACTTGGGTTCTTTAGATCAAAATCCTTCATTTTGCATAGATACAAAATACTTGTGATGTATATGTCTAACTTCAAATTAGACAAGGTTATATACATAATTAAAAAAAAAATATATATAAAATTACTTTATAAAATATATCTACAAATATATTTGATTTTCCCAATAACTTTTATAAATATTGCATGTTAAGACTTGTTAAGGCAAAGAGCTTGCCGACATGCATTGTCATTGATACTGTTTAATAGTACACTCTATTTTGCAAACAATTTCATAAATGATTGCTTACCTTACAGATTCTGCAAGAGTGTATGCATATTTGTGCCTGATTTCACTATTGTCATCTAAAAGTATGCTCAAGTCTAGACTAGAGCAGAGAGTTCCACATTGTGAGGAGAGCAAAGTCACTGCAATATCTGGGTTTTCATCTATACATAACAATGCCTTTTTTATTTCATTGAAAACCTGAAATTTAAAAAAATATATTTATGAAGGATCTGGCCAATATTATTTCATTGGCATAAAGGATGAACACAAAGCAGATTACCACAGATTAAAGTAACAAAGTTATTAAGTAATTTGTGAATGCTCAAAGGTAAAATTATTACAGCAATATTTGTTGAGTTTATCTTAATGACTTAAGAAAACTATAAATATTAACCTCAATGCTATCCTTTAGTCCTGTTTTTTTCAGACAAATTTCTGCCAAATGTTGCTCTATTTTTACCGATACAAATTTAAACACATTAGAATTTTCTTTTTCACTTAAGTTGGTAGCTTCTGGTTTTAGTTTTTTCTGTTTAGTTGGTTTCTCCAATGTCGAACTCTCACGTTTCCTTTTATTTAGAGCAAGAGACAACTTTGTATTAAGCTTTTCTTTTAAAGAAAGACAGTCTTCTTTGTTAATTAGGTCACTTTTTTCTTCTATTAAAGTTAAGTTTGCATCAGATAAAAATGTCGATTCTTGAGACTGATCTTGTGACTCATTCATTTTTGTGTTATTCAGAGTTTGTGCCTCTAATTTTGTTTGTTTAGCATTTTGAGAGCCTTCCACATCACTCAGACGACGGGGACTCATGCAGCTACTTGAATATGAACTTGAGGAATGCCGACGATAAATAATTGAGTCATCGGCACTGTGAGTCTCAAAATCATCACTAGCTGAAGGAGATTTAACTGAATTACTTAGTGAAGGTCTATGTTTACCACCTGAAAGCTTTTTTGCTTCACCGTCTTCATATTTCAACTCCTTTTTTCTTTCTCTGAACTTCATTTCCTTTCCATCAGGAGTTGAGCTTTGTAATTTTTTTATAAATTCTGCTTTGGTTTTTACATTTTTTCTACCTTTAGAGGCTTCAGGAGTTAATTGGTAAATCATATTCACTGCACCCTCATCCATTAGCAACTTATCCACTTCAGATAATCTTTTGTGCTGCTTGCTGTTTCTTGGACTAGGTTTTTTCCATTGAAGTTTTGATGATGGGCTTCTTGACTTCCTCTGTTGTAATATAGGAGTTTCAAGTTTACTCTTTTTTAGAGATGGTTGTTCTTTGCCAGAGAGAGTTTTTAAAGGTGTTTTGCTTTTAGTAAATGTGTCAGGGTTATCAGGATCATAAATAACCTTTTTCTTTATAACACGAGACAATCTTCTTTTGCCAGTACAATCTTCAATACTCTTATTATGCTGCTGTTCTTCACTTACTAAACAATCAACAGGTGATTGACTAGTTTGCTCTACATTATTTTCAATGTTTTCCACCACAGTTTCTTTCTCATTAACTAAGTCACCTTTTTCAGCCTTTGGAGCTATACTGTTAGTTTCAGTTTGTTCATCATCATCCCAATCCATAACTAATTCATTGACAATATTTTTATCCTTTTCTGGTAGAGATTCAACTGTCTCTTCATTTTTGGGTTCTTCTTTCAATACAGCAACATTTTCGATTAACTTTTCTTTTTCCTTATTTTTTGTTGCACTTCGTTTTGGCAGAACAACGAGTTCACTTTTTGTATCTTTTAGATTTTCAATTGATGTTTTTAAATTATCTTTTTCCTTACTTTTTGGTGTATTACGTTTTATCACAGCATCTACCTCAGTTTTTATACCATCCTCTTTGTTTTCAAAATTTTCTTTGACAGGTTTGTTTAACTGTTTTATGTATATTTGTTGTTCATTTCTTGGTGTTCTCCGTTTCCTAATTTTTTTAAGCATTGTAATTTGCTTTAATGCTTGCTGAACTTCCTGGTCTGAACTCATTATTTCAGTGTTCTCTTTCACAATTTCTTCAGTTTGCAGATCGGGTACATCTTTACCTTCTAATATATCTAACAATTCTTCCTTATTAAATACTTCTACTTTGGCAGTAGAATTATTATTTTCTGAAGTATCATTGACATCAGATGATTGAAGAACTTCACTTAACTCAATATTCTCTTCCAATTCACTTAAAATACTATTATGCCTTTCAGAAACAGTTTCATTGCAACATATTTCTGTTTGAACAACATTTTCATTCACATCATTATCATTCTTTTCTATTAATACCTCAGTTTCAAAATGAACACCTTCATTAATTAATGTTGAATATTCTACATTACACAATTCTGTGTTGGAACTTAAACCTAAAGATCCACTATTCACCTTGTCCTCATGGTCTACTACCTCACCCACTGATGTGAGTACTTCATTTTCAACATTTTTACAATCCAGAGATTGTACAGTAGTTTCAGTAGTAACACGAGGTTGTTCAATATTACTATCAATGTCTTTACTTGAAACCTCATTTATAATTTCAACAGTATAAATGACTGGTTTTTCTTTAGACTGTTCACCAAAAACTGCAAGGCCCATAGATTCTTCTGAACCGGAATTGTCAATTATTTTGGAAGAATCTGTAATTCCAATATTACCTTTACTTGCAGGTTCAGAGTCGTTATCTCCAGATTCAGGAATTTCCTCTTCCGATTTCTCAAGAACTACATCTTTAGGCTCAGGGTCTAAAATATTGTTTTCTTCTACTGATTCAACTATAATTTCTACACTTGAAGTAGAGTCAACTCCATTGGACTTGTGACATACATTCGAATCAGCGATGTCGGTCGGCTTTACTTCGTGGAATTGCGTTTTGACATCATCTATAGTAGAGCTAATTACTAGATGTTCGTCAACAGTTTCCATGATCCCGTTTAAGTAATAAGTAAATAAAGTAATATAGTTTATATATTTTATAACCTGGTGTTGATAAATAAATCAAATAAACATAAATTCACTCAACATCTTTCCAATGCTCAAGCGACAGTAGAACTAAATATAAGAAATATTTGGAAATCGGATCGCTAAAGGCACAAATGTCTGCTACTTTCTTTCATTCATAGCAATTTACGAATCTTAATTCCAAAATCTAAATTTTACTCTAGAATCAAGACGTAGTCACTATAGACAGACAAAGCTTTAATTTACCACAGCTTACACTCTTACACAGTTTACTTTACAAGAGCAGATAACACAATATATGTATTAAAAACTTTTTAGAATAACTTAACGAATATTTTTAGATTGTAGGAAGAAATAAAAATATATCGTAGAGGAGTAAGTAAGTAGTTTTTAAGTACACATTTATTTTATCGGGAAGACTGGAAGAGGTAGTAATTGATGCTTTTACGCACCAATGGATTGGGGTGGTGTTGAGCCTTGTCGCGAGTGTTGCCAGATGGTCTCGACGATGTACCCCTAGACTAATTTGATTTGCCCCCAGAAATCCCCTAGGATGCCGTCATCAGTTTCATTCAGTTAATACTGAATTATCATGTAATTTTAGAATTTATATTTAATTAAAATCACATCGTTCTTTGACAACTCAAACGAATATACAATTAGTAAGGGTACCACACGGATCTTATTTAAAAAAAAATTACATTCTTACGATGTGTTCATACTTCAATTTGTTCCAAAATCGTAATAAAAACTGTATTTGGCGTGTTTTTAACATTTCCCTTATAAAACCTCCAAATATTCTTTCCCCCTGTTCTGCCCCTAACTCGGTTGAGAAACCCATAAATCTAGGGGGTAATCGTCTGATCTGGCAACACTGCTTGTTGGTAGGGAGGCCGGAGGAAGAATGTTTCTATGAACGTATATTTATATACTGCTCAAAACAATTAGCGGAACAAGATTTTTCTCCTTTCTATTGCTTAATCTAAAATAAGATTTAAATTAACTTGAACGCAATTTTTTACCTGGTTAATTTGTTAATTACTACAATTAATAAAAAAATTCAATTTGTATTTTTTTTATTAAAAAAAATTAAAATGTGCATTGTAGACGAAAAAGTAATTGGTGATAAAAAAGGTCCATCAAAGAAATATTCTTATATCGTTTGAATATTCGTCTTTAGTGACTTTCAGTAACGTGTGTGGCCTCCATGAGCCCTAATCACGGCTTGACAACGACGCGGCATGCTTGTATGATCCTCCGAATATCTTCTTGTGGAATTCGCTCCCATTCTTCAATCAACGCTTCAGTGAGCTGCTGCAGTGTTCAACGGCGGATCCAGGGGGGGTCATGGGGGTCATGACCCCCCTGAGCAGGACTAAGGTGGACCACTAATTGAACATAATGATTTTATATATAAATTTGTCACCATACAGATTATATGTAACTACATACCTTCAATATTTAATTAATATAATATAATAACTTTGTATGATGGCAAACGTTTGGGAATGAACGCATCGAAAATTTGAATTTTCCGCGCCACACTTGCGCGCGCTTGTTGCTATGAAACGTCTAGCTAGACCTTACCTCAATCGGAATCGGAACGACTAAACTTCAACATATCATAACATAGTCTTATTTTAAATTGTGACATCAATATGTATACTAATATAGGAAAATTGGATACACTACCCTGTCAGCGAAGCGACAGCAGAAAGGTCTTTCTCTACGTTGCGCAGAATTAAATCGTGGCTAAGATCTTCAATGGTTGAAGATCGCCTAACCAGACTGGCACTTCTCCACGTTCATGAAAACGTACCCGTTCACGTAAATGACGTAATAACGCGTTTCGGGAAAACACGTTAAAGAAAAATTGATTTAGTTATTAAAATGTATGTATTTGTCTGTTTCTATTTTGTTTGATGGAATCCCTTGTCGTACCATCTCTTCACTTTTGCGAAGTTTAGCGTAATACCCCTCGACATACCTCTAGCTGTTATGACAAATCATTCACCACGGTTATGTTATATAAATAGGCTGCCTCATTCCGTACGTGATAGTGCGGCCGAGCCAAGCTCGCCAAAACAGCCCGAGCTGAGCTGTAAAGGCCCTAAAGGCCAACAGCGAGATTCCACTTAAAAAAAAAAAAATACGTGATAGTGTTTCTCTGGTTGTCTTCAAGAGAAGATGGTAATATGTACGTGTATACAGGTTGGTCCAACTAGTGACGTCAATAAATTTTTTTAGATTCGTCACACTGCACCTGGGGGATACGAAAATACCCCATGTATGTTCCACGATTTTTTGTAGTTTCGAGTTATAAATTTTTTTTGTGTTTTTTGAATGTTTTCTGCCAGCGAGGTTTAAAAAAGTCATATCTTTTTTGCTGTAGGTATTTTGCAGTTTTTTCTGTTAAATGATTGCCTTAAATGATGTTCAAGTAAAAAAAATCCTAGCTTCTTAAAATTAGTTAAATCTACTCAAAAAAGGTTTTATAGTTAGAAGTTTAGTTTTTAGCTGGATTTGCCCAAACATTCGACTTCAATTTAAAAATACAAAAAGAAGTTTCCATAGCTTCTGGCTAAATTTAAAAACTCCTGAGGGTTCTAAGCTACCAAAATCATAGAAAAAAAATGGTACTTTTTTTGTTGTAATCTGTGGATTTTTTTTGTCGATAGGCTAAAAATCATTGAAGCATTAAAAATGCTTTTTTTCGACTTATTCATATGGTAAATTAAACTTAATAATGTGGTTTTTTAATTAATTTTAATACCCGTAAAATAAATGTAGCTGTAATCGGCCTTTTAATGTGGATAGGCAAAAAATCATTGAAGCATTAAAACTGTTTTTTTTTTTAACTTTTATTTTTCTTATGGCAAATGAAACTTTACGATCTATTTTTTACTAATTTTAATACCCGTAAAAAAAGTAGCTCGTGTAATTCTTACAATAATTTTGGTCTTACCACTCAAAATTCAAAATGTTATTCGAAATGAGTATTGCTAGTTGTGAAATTACCTGTTTTTTTAATAACAAATAAAAAACACAATTTACTGAAAAAATACTATTTCTAATATATAAAATTCTCGTCTCGCGGTGTTTCGACACTCGAACTTCGTGCGAACTTCTCCGAAACGGCTTGACCGATTCTCATGAAATTTTGTATGCATATTGGGTATGTCTGAGAATCGGACCTCCTCTAAATTATTACTTTTTAATTTTTAGATAAAGATTTTTTTATTTTTTCATGATACAGCATTAAAAAATACATACAACCCCCAATTTTCACCCCTCTACGATCAACCCCTATTTTTTATTATAAATGATATACATGGAAAAACGACGTTTGCCGCCGACTTTATCAGCTAGTATTGTAATAAATTTTCAAAACTCCTTCCTCCAACTTGAATACATAACGATAACGTTTGGAGATTTTTCAAAGAGCTGGTTTACCCGAAGGAAAGCTACTTTTTTTAATGGGTATTAAAATCACACTATAAGAATAATAAAAGTCGAAAAAAAACATTATTAATGCTTCAATGATTTTTAGCCTATCCACCTTAAAGGCCGATTACAACAATAAAATACCAATTAAGTACCATTTTTTTTCTATGATTTTGGTAGCTTAGAAACCTGCGGAGTTTTTAAACTTAGCCAGAACCTATGGAAACTTCTTTTTGTATTTTTAAATTGAAGTCGAATGTTGGGACAAATCCAGCTAAAAACTAAACTTCTAACTTTAAAACCTTTTTTGAGTAGCTTTAACTAATTATAGGAAGCTGAGATTTTTTTTATTTGAACAACATTTAAGACAATCATTTCACAGAAAAAAAACTGCAAAATACCTACAACAAAAAAAGATAGGAATTTTTGAAACCTCGCTGGCAGAAAACATTCAAAAAACACAAAAATAATTATAAATCGAAAACTACAAAAATCGCGAAACATACATGGGGTATTTTCGTCCCAGGTGTGAGGAATCTAAAAAAAAATTATTGACGTCACTAGTTGGACCAACTTGTATGTACTTACTAAGTTACACAATATTATGTGTTAAGTTTTTCAAGTGTACAATAAAGAATAAATATTTTTAATTGCAATACTTACGTACATTAATAAAATACCTACTTTTTACTTGTATCTATTGTTATCAAAATTAAATTATAAGTTCTTGACTTGACCACGACTATGTGACCCCCTCCTGGCGCCAAAGCTGGATCCGCCCTTGGCAGTGTTTGAGATGCAATCGGACGCTTCCGGATGCGCCTGTCAAGCAAGTCCCAAATGTGTTCAATTGGATTTAGGTCAGAGCTCATGGAAGGCCACTCCATTACACGGATTTCCTGCTGTCGTAAGTAATCTGACGTGATGGCTGCAGTATGCGGCCTGGCATTATCTTGCATTAAAAGAAAATCTGGGCCCATACCATATGCTGCGGGCCAAACATGATTTTCGAGCACATATTCAATGTAAGTTTGAGCACACAAGCGCCCGGGAACAACGACGAGATCTGTGCGCTCGTCCAAACTAACTCCGCCCCAAACCATCACAGAGCCACATCCAAATTTGTCATATTCCCGGACTGCTGCTGCACTGTATCGCTCGCCTGGGCGTCTGTAAACACGGAGACGACCATCGCAACGTGTTAGACGGAATCGTGATTCGTCAGTAAAAAGCACTGGCCTCCAATGTCGAAGTTGCCAATTAGCGTGATTTTGCGCGAACTGTCGGCGAGCTTGTCTATGTTGAATTGTTAGACGCACAGCCCGAACTGGTCGGCGTGATCTCAAATTGGCTTCCAACAACCTATTTCTTACCGTCTGGTCGGAAATTTCTACACCAGTAGCCGTCCTTAGTGTATTTTGTAGATCTCTTGCAGTTGTGGTGCGGTTACGTAAAGCACAGTTGACGATGTAGCGATCTTGCAAACGTGTAGTTTTTCTCTTTCGACCTTGACCACGCCTTCGTGAGTATTCTCCCGTCTCACGGTATCGCTTCCAAAGTCTGCAGATAACAGAAGGGGCTACTCCTAGATCATTTCCTACATAACGCATATTTCGACCCTCTTCAAGCAAAGCGATAGCTCGGGAGACATGCAATTCAGTCAGATCTGGCATTATGACCTAAACTCACTCGCTTCAATGAATAACAATACTCAAAAGGCTCACTTCAATTTCTATTAATACTCAAAAGATTGAAAAAAACTACTTAAAATGTGTTTCTGTGATTAGAAAGTAATGAAAATTCAAAGACGTCACTTTGTTTTTCGTCTACAATGCACATTTTAATTTTTTTTTTAATAAAAAAAATACAAATTGATTTATTTTATTAATTGTAGTAATTAACAAATTAACAAGGTAAAAAATAGCGTACAAGTTAATTTAAATCTAATTTTAGTTTAAGCAATAGAAAGGAGAAAAATCTTGTTCCGCTAATTGTTTTGAGCAGTATATATATATAAGGGGAAGGTCTGGTCTGTGTTTTTACGGTTCCCAGTACGACATGTTTGCATCGCATGGTAGCACAGGTGCAGACCTACCCTACCACATCCCTCTGATGGGTAGGGTGGCGTGGTCTTGGGAGGAGTGCAGGTCACTGAGATCCCCAAGGCAAGTTTGGTGGACTATCCTTCTCGAGGTTGCCGACCCCGTTTTTGGTCTATTACCCTATGTAATAGACGCAACTGAAACCACCAAGCGATTAATTGCAGGGATGGAGAGGTCATGTCCTTGCAAGTTCATCATCCAAAAAGATAGGATGGTGGACAGTAAATGACCTCCCGCGTGTTTGTGCCGTGCGCGGGGACCCGTACGGGGGGATGAAGGAGTCCTGGGGGTTGAGTGTGACAGTGCGCCGGGAACAGTTGTGCGCTGCACACAACACGCCTCTTTGGTCTGGATTTCCCCTCACACGGGAGGCCATGGACTAGCTACCTGTGGTCAACCGGCTGCGGTATCCCATAAGCGGGCTACCAAGCGAGAGTCGGGGTGTGGGGGGGGCCGTCGGCGAGGCTCGGGACTCGGGGTGAGTTTGCGTCATCGTCTCGTGATGCGAACAGCTCCGTACTTCCTGGCAGCGTGCGGACGCGTCTGCCTTCCTACGCTCTGGCTCTATACCGGAGGAGTAGCTCTGGCGTTTGCTTGCTGAGCAAGTGACGCCCCCGACTGAGGACTCCGTGGCGGGTGGAGAGCTCTGACGGTGAATTTACTACCTAACACCTCATGGACAAAGAGGCTTCAAAAACAATTAAGCATAACAAACAACACAGGGTTGCGTCTCAGGACGGGTCACGGTACAAGGCGCCAGTGACACGACACTTTGATGCCCCTGTTTCTCACAAGGATGCGCCAATCCCGGCAGCGTCCAGTGAATCGAAGGAAAGGGAATCGACTGGGGACAAGCCAAACCGGGCTGCACCCAGGACCGTACCCAATCCAACAGAAACGACAAAACCACTGCACAGGGAAGCGTCCTCCGTCGCGGCTAGGTTAACTGCGTCGGTTGAGCCAAAGGAGGCCACTCTGGATGATGCAACAGTATTGTATGCGTCTGAAGGTGTGGCATCCACGGTTAGACCGATGCGGAATACCGTGTCAGAGACGGTGAATGTACCCGGTGCAGCGTCCTCAGCCATGGACATGACGGCCCTGAAAACCGCAATACAGGAACCGACCATGACTATGGTTTTGAGCTCATCAAAGAGGCGACGGCTCAACAGGGTCAGAAGGGCGGCAGAACGGCAGGAGCTGTTAGCTGCTGCTCAAGGACCACCTGTTAACCCAAAACCAGCCCCTGGAGCTAGCAGAGCAACAGGTGGCAGGAGATGGGAACCGAAGCCGACGGCGTCGAATGCCGCGCTAAGGCCTGACGGCTCCAAGTGCAGCACGAGACCCGCAAACAGCTAGAAACCGAAAACCAATGAACGAGAGAAGGGCCAGAAACGTGTACGGCCTGAGGACTCAGTTACACCGACTGGGGAAAGGAAAAGGGTAAAACCTAACCGACCTCGAACGGTGGGAGGGACCTCGGCCAGCTACGCGGAAGCGGCGGCAGCATACAAAACAAATGAGTTCTGTGTTGCTGTAATGACCGAGCCCTTCCTTGACATGACCCAAGAACAGGCGGAAGCCATCCGCCTACAAATCCAGGGTAAGCTGCATGACGAGCTAATGGCGGATTTTGCAGCTCCTCTAACAGAAGAAACCAACGACATCAGGTTCCGGGGCAAAGCCCACTTCGCAGATGGCGTCCTGAAAATGTGGTGCGAGGACGCCTACGCGTTGAGGTGGCTGACCAGTACCTGCGATGCCATCACCAACCCTATACCAGACACCAGGCTGGTAGTTAGGCCTCAGTCAGCAATCCCTAGAAAGGTTCCATGCTTACTACACGTCCCAGATTATTCTGACAGCACGGAGAACCTGATGAGACTGATTTTGAGGCAGAACCGCCACTACAACATCAGATCGTGGACCCTGACGCACGAGCGGAGAACGAAGGACCCGACAGGCGTCTCTCTCTTCTTCCGTGTGCCAGAGTCCGAGATCGTAATGATCAAGAAACAAGACAGGCGTGTTTACTATCTGCTGGGGAACATTTATATCCGCATCCTGGATAGGGATGAACCCTCGCAGGTGGCTGACGCCCCGCCTCAAGCCATTGCCAGCACATCGGGGACGGTGACACCGAGGCCAACGCCTTCCACGTCACTGACGGAGAAGGCTGCGGATGGCCGAGTGACCAAGACTCACGTTCCCATGGAGACGGCACAACTAACATCGGATGAGGAGTTATTTCAGGAGACCGGGGGAGTGAACTCAGCGACAGCTGTCTGCGCTCCTCCCCTTCGCCGAACTGACCTTATTCAAGCCAACCTCCAGCATAGTCAAACAGCGTCGGCTTCCCTGCGCAGACTGCTGGAGACCAACCCCAAGACCATCGCCGCGATCCAGGAGCCGTGGATCCGGAATGGCAAGATATGCGGCCTGGGTAACACCGGTGGTAAAACCTTACTGGACACCCGCGTAAGTAACCCAAGAACCTGCATACTAATACCCAAACATGTACCAGCATTACTAATAAACGAACTATGTTCAAGGGACCTCACAGTTGTTAGGTTACCCAGGAACGAGCTTCCAGACATTGTCCTGGCGTCAGCCTACCTACCTGGCGACGAGGACGTGCCCACTCCGGAACTCGGTCTTCTAGCCGACTACTGCGAGAGGGAGCAACTGGAGCTCATCATAGCAGCAGACTCCAATGCACATCACAAGCTATGGGGTAATGCTAATACCAACGCTCGAGGTGAGAATATGCTTAATTTCATACTTAGTAATAATCTTATCCTAGCAAACAGCGGCTCAGAACCAACATTTATCAACGCACGTTCAAAAACCATAATTGACTTAACACTGATAACGCCAGGCCTGTCAGACCAGATACATGACTGGCATGTGTCTGGTGAATTATCATGCTCGGATCACAGGTGGATCCGCTTTGCAATCAAAGGGGACCTACCTAAACCACAACCTAGAAGAATACCTCGGAGAACTGATTCAGGAAAATTTCACAAACTAGTCAGCTCCGAGATAGCAAAACTAACATTACCAACAATAATTGATGCACAAGACATAGACAAACATGCAAATAACCTAACGTCCCTACTTCTGACAAGCTATGAGCAGTCATGCCCCCTCACCATGCCAAGATGGGGGGCAAACAGAACTGGTGGTGCCCCGAACTGGAGAGACACCGCCGGAAGGTCAGAAAACTGTTCAATAGAGCGGGCAACACAATGATGCCTAGGGATTGGGACAAGTATACAGTCGCTAGACGGCGGTTCAAGAAACTTCTTCGTACTAGAAAGCAAGAGTGCTGGAGACACTTCTGCACTAGTATTGAAAACAACAACCAGGCAAACAGAGTGAAATCATGCCTCTCTAGGGAAACCTATCACTCGGTCGGCTGCCTAAAAAAACCTGACAACACATATACAAAAACTGACGAAGAAACATGTGAGCTACTGCTGGCGACTCACTTTCCTGGCTGTACAATTGCCAACGAGCAGACATGGCAGAAATACGCGGAAAGAGCAACCGTCAACTCCGACTGGCAGGTAGCTGACAAAATAGTCACAAGAGAAAAGGTAACATGGGCGATCAACTCTTTTCTTCCATTCAAAGCTGCGGGCTTGGACGGGATATTCCCAGGCCTACTAAGATGGGGTGGGAGCCTTATAGTTGACTATCTGGTGCCATTATTCCGAGCCTGCATAGCTCACCGCTATATACCTCTGAAATGGAGAGAAGTAAAAATCATTTTTATACCTAAACCAGGAAGAGAGGACTATACCCAAGCAAAGTCCTTCAGACCCATCAGTCTCACATCATTTCTCCTCAAAACACTGGAGAGACTGGGAGACCTGGAGATACGCAGTCGGGTAACATTGGCTAAATTCCTCCATCCTAATCAGCATGCCTACAGCTCAGGCAAATCAACAGAATCATCACTCCATAACGTAGTATCCCGCATTGGCAACTCACTGAAAATAAAGCAGTCAACCCTCGGCGCTTTCATTGACATTGAAGGTGCATTTGACAAAACGAACTTCACGAGCATTACCAATGCACTTGTCACTTGTGGAGTACCATCGACCCTTACAGAGTGGATAAATAACATGCTGAAACATCGAGCCATACAGTTCACCGTGAACACCACCACGCGTGGTGTTGTCAGCAGGGGTTGCCCACAGGGCGGTGTCCTTTCACCACTTTTGTGGAATCTAGTGGTAAATGAGCTCATCACAGAACTAAACGCTATCAATCTCTACACAGTAGGGTATGCGGATGATATAGCTATCCTAACATCGGGGAACTTTGAAAGCACCTTATGTGATCGCATGAGGAAGGCTTTCAGAGTAATTGAGAGATGGTGCAATCAGCACGAGCTATCTGTCAACCCGTCAAAAACGGAACTAGTCTTGTTCACAAACCGAAGGGTTCTTGGCTCGTACAGGCTACCAAAACTCTTCAACTCAGAACTAAAACTAAAAGAAAACGTCAAGTACCTAGGTGTGATTCTAGACAGCAAACTGCTTTGGAACAAACACCTTGAACATAAACTAAACAAGGCCACGATTGCCTTCTATCAATGTAAAAAGATGCTAGGCGTCAAATGGGGCTTATCGCCTAAGATTACGCTATGGCTCTACACTGCCGTAATCAGGCCAATGCTGGCTTATGGAGCCCTAGTCTGGTGGCCGAGGACAGAACTCCAAACAGTAATAACTAAACTTGGGCGCTTCCAAAGGCTTGCCTTGTCCGCTGCCAGTGGTTGCATGAAAACAACGCCAACTTCAGCATTGGAGCTAGCCCTCCAAGTTGCACCCCTTGACATACACATACAGCAGGAGGCAGCATTGGCGGCCATCAGGCTTATGGTACTGGATTTATGGGGTAAAAATCATTACAGCACACACACAGCGATCCTAAACAGGGCAATAGAATACCAACCGCTAATAGCTGCGCCATGCGATAGGATTGTTAATCAACACATGCTAAACAAGAAATACCATGTACAACTGAGAGAAGAGGAATGTGATCGATCGACCGCGAACGAGCTACGCATATACACTGATGGCTCAAAGACAGGGAGCGGCTCCGGTGCTGGCATATTCTCTCAAGATCTCAACATCAAAACACACCTACCCCTAGGCATACACAGTTCGATTTTTCAATGCGAGTGTGTTGCCCTAACCGAAGCAGCCAGAGGCGTAAAGCGGTTGGGAGTTAATAACTTTTGTATTAAGCTCGTATCCGACAGCGCGTCTGTGCTGATGGCGTTAGGGGGTGACACGACAAACAGCAAACTGGTGCTGGAGTGCCACAATGCACTGGAGGCATTAGCCCTGACGAACAGGGTCACCCTACAGTGGATTAAGGGACACAGCAGATCTCTCGGCAATGACGCAGCCGATGAGCTTGCGAGGAGAGGCTCGGAAATGTTGCCGGCAGGCCCGTATCCGCTCCTACCCTTGCCCTTCTCGCAAGTGCGAACATGGATTCGCCAGAGATCTGAGGAACTCCAGCACCAACGTTGGTCATCAAGTGTGGACTGCAGGCAATCCAAATTGGTTCTGCCAGTGACTAACACAAGAATGACTAAACAACTTTTAAATCTAACCAGAAATAACCTCAAAATAATGATAGGGACAATCACGGGCCATTGCCTCCTTAATAAACACCTTTATGTCCTAGGCGCGACAGACAGCCCCATGTGCAGAGGCTGTTTCAACGCAGAGGAAACAGTCACCCACGTAGTCCTGGAGTGCGAGGCTGTGGCTAAACAACGTACAGAAATCCTCGGAACAGTGAGGTCGCTCCGAGAAGCCTGCGAAGTGCCCAGGAAGCTTCTGTGCTTCTGGAAGGAGTTAGGCTGGCTTAGTTAGCCAGGGCTCACGTACAACGGACCTAGTGAGCGTCTAAGTGCGGAAAACGAGTCCACAAACCATACCATACCATACCATATATATATATATATATAGTATAGTATAGTACAGTACTACTCTACTTGATCTGTAAATATACGAAGTGTTCTAGTATATACTCTTCGGTTAATACATAAAGTCACGTAGAGCCGTAGAGGTACCTTTACTAGATCTGTGAATTCAGAATTGTGATATAGTCTTTGATCTTTCTAGGTTCTAGTTTGTGAAGTGAATTTAATATTAAAGCTGTTTTTAATTTTTATTTGTAATTTAACATAAACATTATGAATATTCTCCCAAAAAAAAGGTAATTATTTGTTATTTATAGTATATAGTAATCTTATTATATTAAGTATTTGATAAGTGGTATTATATTAGGGCAAAATAGTTTATCTACGTACCATTTATTTTAAATATATTATAGGTGGCATGTACGGACGAAAGAAAATATTGCACGAGTAAGAAAAGATGAAGCAGAAGCAGCCGAAAAAGAAAGACAAGAGAAAACAAGGATAGAACAGGCAGATAAAGAACTACGATTAAGTATTCTTAAGCAAAAAAGTAAAAAAAAACTAGAATCATTGAATATACAAACAAGCTATAATAACTTTAAAGATGTTAAAGAAGATCTAGAGCACATAAATTTATTTGACCATATTGAACATTCCAATAATAAAACAAATAAAGATCATGATAGAGAAGTAAAAGAGAAAAAAGAAGAATATGAAAAACAAATTGGCTACTTGACCTATCTCGGACAAGACACAAATGAAGCTTTAGGCAAAAAAAATTGGTATGACATAGCACCAGGATCATCTCGATTCTCTAGACCAGAATATGTTAAAGACACATATGATAAACTCGTTCTTAAAGATGAAGATGGTAATCGAAAGAAAATAGATGTTGATATGAAAAATGGTGAAATAGGATGGAAATCCAAACAGAAACATGATCCTTTCAACTCATTTAAACATCTAAGATCGCAAACAGACAAAGAACCAAAAGATATATCTACAAAAAATTTGGACAACACCACAAAAAACAAAACTAAACATAAGCTTAAACCTGAAAAAGAATCAAATCTTCAAAGGCTTAGAGAAGCAAGACTCAAACGTGAACAACAAGAGAAATATAAAGCTGAATTATTTTTATCAAAATTATCTGGTGTACACAGCAATGAGAAGAAAGATAAAATTCCTAAAGTAATACCTAAGTATAATTCACAATTTAACCCAGAGATAGCTAGACAAAATTATAAATAGTTTCACTGAGTGAAAATTCAACATAATATTGTTTTTATTGTTTATTGTTACGTACTATGTAAAATAAAATTTACCTTTATATCTTTAATTTTTTTTAATATACATATAATAGTATCAATCGCTTATACTGGGAATAAATAAGGCGCAACTGCGTTTCTCTGTGAATACAAAAGAAACAACATTTAAAGCCTATATTCTAGGTTTTATAAAGTAAAATAATATAATGAAAAAATTAAAATATCTTACATATATTATGTCAAGTGACATAATTTTTTTTTTAATGGCCGGCACGGTTTGTGCATTGTGGCCCAGGGTCAAAAACAGGGAAACGGGTAAAAACATAAAATTATCGGCTGGAAAGGAATTTAGGAATAGAAAATAATTAATCTATAAAATAAAAGATCAATTCTTATAAATCTACATACAAAAGGAGTGTAAGAAAACATATTTACGTTCATATTGTCTAAATTTTTATATTATTACTTAAGATAAAAGCTGCAAAAAGTTTATATCCAATGTTGAAAGTAAACATGATATGGATGAAGGGAAATGAGACCTTCGAGAAGAGCCGACCGGTCGCGTCGAGGACAAACAAACATGATGTGATTTAAATCACCTACATCATATCCGCATTAAATTTTGACGTAAAAATATTTACATTAGAGAAACGAGAAAAATAAATAGACACTATACAAATTGTATTTACAATAGCAGCAATGACTGATAAGTCATCTCCGAATGAGGGAAGTGGAAATAAGGAATAGGGGAGATTATTTTTAATGACTATGGCAACACCGCCATTGCCGTCGCCCGTCAGGGGCCTTAGTCAAGATGCCTTAACAGTAGTGTATGTAGAAAGTCGAAAACTTAATTTGTATGGAAATGACAGTTCGTGTCGAAAAGTTTTCATACAAATTTAGTTTTTGACTTTCTACATACACTACTGTTAAGGCATCTTGACTAAGGCCCCAGGTCTGTCCTGTCGGAGAAAACCATAACCTGGAATTCGAAAAGTCAATTCCGGGCGAAGCCATGTTTCCGACAGAGTTGAGACAAATGGTTCAAATTTATTATGCAAATGGATTAAATCATTTTTATTGCAGATAGCGCTTCTGAAATTTCACTGGATTATTTGATCGCGTTCGTGACGCATTAGAGGATTTTAATTGAGTTAACCCTTAATTTGGCGGAGATCCGAGTTGTTTTATTTTATGAAATAAGATGTATATCTGAAATCCTAGGGTTAAATACAACTTAGGAAAAATAGACAAAAAAATATTTTCCTTTCAGATTTTCAGGAAATCAACGTTCATCACAGTGAACACTGCGAAATATGTTGAGGATAACAAGTAATTTGTAATGTTCACTGTGGTAAACGTTGTCAAATTAGTGTCATATAAACAGGTAAATTAAAAACATTATACATATCATTAAATCAACTTATTTATTATGAAAATGTAAAAAACAATTGCGAGGATTTTTTCCCGTAACAAAACAAAGTCTCACATTGCATTTTATACAATATACAGTTGTGTTTTTCTGGCAAAACTTGCATCGCCCCATGTCTTCTTTTGTGCTGGGAAAATGTCCTGTATTATCGAATCTGATGGGGCTTGTAGGCTTTTTTTTTTTTTTTTTTTTATGTAATAGGAGGCAAACGGGCAGGAGGCTCACCTGATGTTAAGTGACACCGCCGCCCATGGACACTCACAATGCCAGAAGGCTCGCAAGTGCGTTGCCGGCCTTTCAAAAATTGGTACGCTCTTTTCTTGAAGGACCCTAAGTCGAATTGGTTCGGAAATACTTCTGTGGGCAGCTGGTTCCACATAGTGGTGGTGCGCGGCAAAAACTGCCTTAGAAAACGCTCTGTTGTGGAACGACGGACGTCGAGGTGATACGGATGGTATTTTGTATTTTGCCTTGACGTCCGTTGATGAAACTCAGCTGCAGGTATTAGACCGAACAACTCCTCTGAACACTCTCCATGGTAAATGCGGTAGAAGATGCAGAGAGATCCCACATCTCTACGCAACGCCAAGGGATCAAGCCGCACGGAAAGTGACTGGTCGTCGACGATTCGAACCGCTCTTCGTTGAATACGGTCAAGTGGAAGGAGCTGGTACTGGGGAGCTCCCGCCCAGAGGTGAGAGCAGTACTCCATATGGGGCCGAATTTGCGCTTTATATAGTTGCAAGCGGTGGCCCGGAGTGAAGTACCGTCTCGCCTTGCTGAGCACACCAAGCTTTTTGGAGGCTAATTTAGCCTTTCCTTCCAGATGACCGCGAAACTGAACGTTATTCGATATGTCAACGCCCAGTATTCCGATGCTAGCTGAGGCTTTAAGGAGAGTGTCTTCAAAGAGGGGAGTAGCGACAAAGGGACTTTTTTAGCGGAAAACGCGCAAACTTGTGTCTTCTTGGGGTTAAATTGGACTAGATTTAGTCTACCCCAGTCCGAGACTCCACGTAGAAGAGTTTCGACTTCAGACACAAGTTTGTTCCGGTACTCATCGACAACAGCCCGAGAAATACCTGCCCGGCCAGTGTAAAAAGTATCCCCAGTGCTGTCGTCCGCATAGCAATGAATGTTGCTAAGCTGCAACATATCATTGATATGCAGAATAAACAGGGTCGGGGATAGGACACAGCCTTGTGGGACACCAGCATTCACAGGTTTCAGGTCGGAGCATGCTCCGTCGATGACGACTTTGATGCTCCGATCAGCGAGAAAGCTGGAAATCCAGTTGCATAATTTCTCAGGGAGCCCATAGGCTGGAAGCTTCGAGAGCAGTGCTCTGTGCCACACCCGATCGAAGGCTTTCGCTATGTCCAAACTTACCGCCAGCGCCTCCCCCTTGGACTCAATTGCCTCTGCCCACCTATGTGTAAGGTATACAAGGAGGTCACCAGCTGAGCGACCACGACGAAAGCCGTACTGAGAATCGCTAATCAGTTGGTGGCCCTCTAGATACCTCAGGAGCTGGCTGTTAATAATGGTTTCCATTATTTTGGAGAACAAGGAGGTTATAGCTATTGGGCGATAGTTGGACGGATCAGAGCGATCGCCTTTTTAGGGATCGGATGTATCGAAGCGATCTTCCAGCACTTCGGAACAGTGCCGAGCGTGTAAAGGTACCGGAAAAGGCGCGTTAGAACCGGAGCCAACTCAGGAGCACAAGTACGCAGCACAATTGGAGGGATGCCATCGGGCCCGCTCGACTTATGGATGTCCAAGGAAGACAAAGCTTTACGGATAGCACGTTGCCGGAATATAACTTCGGGCATCGTAGTATCACACCGCAATAATGTCGGTGGTTCATTCCCTTGATCATCCAAAGTGGAGTTCGACGCAAAGAGACAGCCTAGAAGATCGGCCTTCTCTTTCGCGGTATGGGCCAGTGAGTCATCCTCCCTATGCAGTGGTGGAATTGAGGGCTGACAGAAATTCCCTTGGACAGCTTTGGCAAGAGACCAGAAGGCTCGAGTTCCCAAAGGGAGGTGGGCCAATTTTTCACCAAATCTGGCAATGTGCTCTGACTTTGCTTTAGTGATTTCTCGCTTGAAGGACCTGGAGGCTGAATTGTATGCTTTTTTACGTTCGCCGATAGTCACATCACAGGATGTCACCGCTTCTGCCCAGGCTTTAAAGCATTCACGCTTACGGCGCAAAGCCGCTTTGCAAGAACGCCTAAACCAAGGCTGGGACTTGCCACCGACCGGCACCGCAGAGAATGGAATAAAAAGTTCCATACCCTGCAGGACCACCTCGGCGACAGAGTCAGCGACGGCATCTGGAGTACTTGACGAAAAGCAAATGGGCCCCCGAGGGTAGGACGCAAAAAAGACCGCATCCCATCCCAATCTGCTGACTTATAGTGCCACACGCGGCGACAGCCCGTGAACCTAGGCCGAAGAGGGCGCGTGAACGGCACAATGCTCCGGACCACACAATGATCTGATGAACCCAATGGCGGTTCAACAGAGACTTGGTAGTTCTCCGGATGTGAAGTCAGCAGAAGGTCCAACAAAGAGGGTTTATGACCATCCACATCTGGTATTCGCGTAATCGCAGGGACCATTTGCGTCAAGTCGTAAGCCAAAGCAAAGTCGTGAAAGGATCTTCCCGCATGATCGGTGGTTTCTGAGCCGAGCCAATCGGCATGGTGGGCGTTAAAATCGCCAAGTATCACGATTTCAGCGGTAGGAACCCTTTCGAGCAGGGAATCTGTAGCCATTTGGATGTGCTCAATGAGTCGGTCAGTTTCGGTATTTCCGTTATGGGACCTATACAGGCATGCGTAGAATCGCGGATGGTCATCGCAGTCTACGCGCAGCCAGAGGTTAGATAGGTCCCTTCCTTCAAGCGTCCCGAGGCGACGAGAACAGATATCCTCTCTGACGTACACGCAAACTCCCGCCCGCGGCACAAATGAATGTTCCAATTTGTACCCCGGGTAGGAGAGGTAGGAAGTATCAGCCGGGGGGGATATCTGAGTCTCGGTAAGAAAGAGCAAGGCCGGCTTCGCAGTCTCTAAGTGGTAGTGGACAGCGTTGATGTTGGAATGGAGCCCCCTAACATTTGTGAAGTCCACGGCGAGTGTGGACGGGGGTGCCTTAGTTGAATTGCTCCGTTTGCCCCGAGAACGATTAATGTTTTTTTTACCGAGCGCAGAATTGCCCCCCCCAGAATACGAAGGGCAGCCTGTGCGTCCACCACCGGGTGCTGAGTGTCCCGGTGTTGGACGCTCAGAGGGGGATTCTCCACCGCGTTCGCGTGTGGTACCCCCCTGGGGTAGATTCTGTTTGTTCTGCACCTTCATATTTCATATGGGGGGGGGGATGGGCTCCGGGAGTCCTGGCTGCGGGAGTCCTGGCAGGCCTGGCTGATCTTGGGTTTATAATTTTACATTCTTGTATATTTTCACGAGGTATAAATCTATTTTTCTTTGTTAAACTTAAGTAAATTTCATATCGGAAAACTTTCAATGACTTTGATTTTCGTTGACTTCCCTGACAGTTACGTTTATACAATAGCCATGCATTATTTATACACACATCTAGAAGTTGGCTAAATATTCCTATGTACCACCTTCTAGTTTTCAATGGAACTTTATATAGTGATATCAGCATATCAGCCAGGTCTACACCCCCCATATGTTAATTATACTCGCGAACTATTTGGCGACAATCCACTTCTATTTTTTGTTTCTGTTCTTTGCAATACGTTTTTATTTTTTGTACTGGTTCAGATCCAATAAATGAGCTTATAAGAGTACAGGTTTATTATCATTCCAGCGTACTATAACTAATTTGTTTGCATCACAGACAACTTGTGAAAACGCTCCCCTCTGTTTTTTCTTCATCACCTTTTCATCCGGTAGCAACTTTTCAGCTCCTCTAATCCAGTTGCTTCGTATTGTACCAAGACCAAAGACACCGTAGTTTTCTTTCAGTAGGTAAAAAAGCTCTGGCGATGAGAAAAAATTAAAGAAAAACCAAAAGAAGCCCACCACACAAAGCACATTATTTGTAAATAAAAGTTATCCCTAATTTGGCAATGTTCATCACAATAAACATATCAAATTGACAGTACTTATTCGAGTATTTGGCAGTGTTCCCTGTGATGAACAACCAAGTTTGCCTCCAAATAAAAGTTACCAAAAACACAAAACACTACGTAAAACCCATTCCAAACCAAAGCTTATGTATTGTTTAGCAAATATAAACCATAAAAAGTTAGTTTAGTGAAATATAACATGATTTAAAAAAATATTTACCTTGCGAAGAATCGAGTGCCCGCGTCTCGCTGACATCTTGTCTCAATAATGACAGATAAACGATGATGCCATTTGTAGAATTATTTTTTGTACCGATAAATACAAATTAAACTTGCTATAACTAAAATAAAAACCGAAAAATGGTAGAAAATAGTCGCTCAATATTTATTTCTCATGAGTGTTTATCACAGTGAACATAATCAAATTAAGGGTTAAGGAAGCAATCGTTGGGCGACGTTGTTCGGTTACGTTGTTGTCAGAGTGGATTTAATTTTAGTCACAAGTTGCATTATATCAGAGATTGAGAACATTCTTTCATTATTGTTAAGGTTACTGTTTATTAAAGCGACCCCGTTAGAAGGAGCTGGAGCGTCGTAGTCCTTTATCAAATTGATGTGTTCTGTTTTGTTATACCCGTCGTTTTAGTTTGGGGGATGTTGGTTTAGCAAATATTGTTTTCTTATAAGATCTACTATACGACGGAATCGAGGGAGAGGAAATCCTGGATGTTTGAAAACTTAACTATATCAGCAAAAGATTTTGAAACTGGATCATACACTTTATTTGCTTCTGCGTAAGATACACATTTCTGAGCCATATACAATTTAATTTTAGTCTGCCGTTCATATTCTGGACACTTTCTGTTTGTAGCAAAGTGTAGACCAGAACATAGACAGCAAGACGCGGCATCATCTTGTATGTTGCATGTGTCCCCAGTATGGCCTTGGCCACACTTGTAACAGCGGGGCCGAGAGTTACAATTAGACTTAGTATGACCAAATCGGCAACAAGAATAGCACTGAATAGTGGGGTATGCGTAAAGTTCCACGGGCAGGGCATTGTAGCAGACAAATACATGTTTAGGTAGGGTTTGACCATCGAAAGTTATTACAATAGTCTGTGATGGCTTCCACTCAGGAGGGCTGCTGTTACAAGCCGTCGGAAATATCTGCGAACCTCGCTGGAATGCGCTTCCCCTGGCGCCCCCGCACCCCGCCCCGTTTTCGCCTATCCAGTACCGTTGCCAACGCAATCGCCGATGCCGCACGTGTATTATTCTTGCTTTCGTAATCGCATTTTAGTGTTTATTGTTTCTCTGTTTGGTGAAATATTACATAAACTACCTATTTAGTGCTGTATGTAAGATGGGTAGGTACGAGTATCAATAAAAATAAGTACACAAATAAAATATTTTTTATTTTTACATCTTCAATTTTTTTGCTATCTCTCCAGTTTGTATGACGTCATTAAGCCAGGTTCGCAGATATTTCCGACGACTTGTACGTACTTTATAATTTAGTCGTCTAATTTTTATAATTCCTCCGCTGCCTACAGGCAGAGAGATGTTGTCTAATATCTCTTCGGGAGACCATTCCGCGGGAACGCCTTGCACCAGGCCCATTCGGGTCACATTAAATGAGGGAATAAAAACTTTGTAATTATTTCTTGCCAGGCAAGGGTTATTAATAAATTCGTTTGCACATTTGTGGTCTGAGAATGATAGGGAAATTCTTTTGCCTATTCTTTTGATGCTACCATTAATTATGTTTTTAAAAGAATTTTTCTTGAGGAAATACCCAAATTGGACGGGGTGTAGGGAGGAGATGTCCGTATCTGAAGAAACTTTTTGCGCATGAACTACGAATGGCCCTTTGTCATAGGCCTCATAAAACGTTCGGCCTATAGGTTTTTTTATGGACTGAGAAACGTCTGATGGAGGTGATGGGTACTGTTGGGTATTAACAGTTGTATTATCTACACGGTCTACTTTGTTCTGAAAACTATCTAGAGCATTAGCGTTCTTAAGCCCAGTATATATTGAGGGAATTTCAATTTCCGGTATTTGGCACGAACAATCAGTGTCCTTTTGTTTGTTCCGACGCGTCGAATCGAATCTTTTTTTCCTTTTGTTGCAGTGTTTGCAAATTTTACCTAGTCGCATTCTTTTTCGGTCATTCCGTTGATCCACATCTGTATCTACACTGGACTCGTCCAGTTTAGAAAATCTATTTTCTATTATAATATTACAAGCTAACCCCGATGTCCGGGGGCTCGTCCATTTTTTCGCCTGACTCCAGGCCTTGAGGAAAAAGTATACAAACTTACCAGATACTGTAGAATATATACACAAATGAATAAACTAAACTATTAAATTAAATTACTACATACAAATATATACAAACTGATCTTTTATACAAGTTCAATTAAATTTCACAAGAAAAAACACCCCCGCCACGACCAACGTTTCCCGCGCTTTTTCCATGACGTATTGACGTGACATAATTTTTTTTTTAAATTTATTTAAGGCTCTGGCACGATTTGTGCATTAGCCAGCGTCAAGTATAGGATTTTTTATAATTCGTGCTTTGTCTTTTAGAAATTCGACAGCGTCCTCTATGTACGGTTTAAGCACAACCCTCCCAAAGGCCGAGAACAAATTTAAATTAAATTAAAACTTGCCCTCGAACCGGGAATCGAACCCGGTACCCCTCACCTAGCTGCCACTTAATAAGACCGCTAGGCTATGAGGCCCCCGTGACATAAATTAAACATCGTCGATCAGACGGTAAAGACAACATTACAAAAGAGTTTATATAAAATACAATATAGACAAGAGTTTGTATAGGAAAATATATTATGTTTTCTTTACATACATATATTTTTATGAATTAAAAATCAAAAACCTGGTTGGTCAAATAGACAGTCATTGATTTTAACTTATTATTTTAGAATGAATATTAAATCTGTTTTCAAGAGGTGAAAAGCTTATTTCTTTATAAAAGGGTATATGAGACAGTCTACAGATTCTAGAAAATCATTTATTAAAAAAAGGCCTTATGGAACTTAAACCCATTGAAAACTTTATACCAGGTCTAAAAGGAAACCAAATTTAAAAAAAAATAGTTTTTTAGTGACAGCATAACAGCTGAGATAGCTATAAAGTACTTTCAAAAACTATAATAATATTAATTAAGCCCCATTTATTCCTTGAAATAATACTATTTACATAATATGTATCACACACCTATTGTTATACAAAAGCTAGTTGTTTGCTATGTGTACCTACCTAATGTCTGTATATTTTGTATAAATATACAATTTATATAATTATAAATGTAGGTGTAGTAGTAGTGTTATTTCAAGGATTAAATCGTCATGATCGTAGAACAATGTCGGATCTGAAAAAATCTAAAATTCACTTTACAAAAAAATCCATTTGTTTTTAATTTCAAATAAATCAGTCTGAAAAGTGACGGATTTGATAGAAACGTGATGTTCCTAGAAAACTGTGTAATTTAATGTTATTATTTTTATTTTGTTTGTGTCAAACAAACCCTTGTGTTTGTTTGTATACCAATTTTCATAATAACAGAATATGAATTAAAATAGTTATGACAAAAACCAACATTATTATACTATTTTGAAATGGCTGCCCTGTAAAGTTTACTATTTGTCAGATCCATCACTATTCTACGACTATGACGAAATGAACCTTATTTATTATTTTTTTTAAGTTATAATTATTGTAAATATCTTATTTCATTCTATATCTCATCTTTATAAATTAATTATATATTTATAATGAATAATTAAATAATTGCCTTATTCATTAATAGTTATAGCATGTGTACAGCCTGCTAGCCAGTCTACTGTGACAATGAGGAGTATTTGTATAGTTTATGTAGTGTATGTATTAGCAGGCTGCACTAGATAACTTAATATATGAGAAAACTTAGGTACTATAACTATTAACTATAAGAGAACTAAGAACCAAGCCTACGGATCCCTAGCACCTACAGATGTACCTTAAAACTTAAGTAGTAAATATAAATAAATATGGGATGTCTCCACCAAGACACTTAAGGTAACAACAGACGGAGCCCTATGGGTCTGATCAGAGGTTCAGGAAGCTCGGATTTTCTAACACCTACCTATCTGGCGGGCTCACCGCGATAATTTAGGGTTTGAAGGTGGCTTCGCCACTTGAGAGGAAGCGAGAAATGAATCAGACAGGGTAATATTCAAATTTATTTTTATAAAACAACATCATAAATACAACTTACACCTATTCGACACATACATACAATTTCTGTCGTGAATTGTCGGAGAATCGCGCATCGTCAGCTATTGACATTTGGAATAACCACCACTAACAAAAAATAACATATTCAATATGGAATACTTGTCCCATAGGAAAATTATAGGAAATATTTTGTTTGCAACTTTCATCGTACCTCGACTTACACAGTGGCAAATTTTACTGCCGCAAATGACAGAAAATGACTGACCATTTTATACCACTCCGACTCACAAGTGGGTCAAATCAGGTTTTCCGTGGAAAAGGGGGCTCCATAGAGACATTTTTTTTGTTAGAAATCTATAAATTTCAACCACTTCTAATAGTAGCCTAGGAGGTCAAGGTTCCAATCAGTTTCCATTACCACAAATAATCCACCTGTCACCGTTTCCTTGTAGAGGTGAATTTCAGAATGTATAGAAGATGGAAACCAAAGGTCGAAACAAATTTTGGAGTACTTACAGAATTAATGCACTGGTAAATTAATAAATGAAATAAAATTTCTGCTCGATTGCGCGAGAAATACCAAAGTTGTAGTTGTAGTTTCTTTCGGCCGTATTGAATTTTTTTCACTACCCCTATCAATTGCTCAAAGTTCTCTACATTTTTGTTAAAACACCCTAATTCAATGTCTTGTTTAGCGTCGTGTCCAGGATGTAAAGCAGATCTTGACCCAAAAGTACCCAATCCCACTCTTACGAACGCTTAAACGGTAACTAGATCATAGATGCCACCGTTTAGACAGGCCTTTGAAAATGGATTCGAATTTTAAGACCCTGGGCTTGCCAGATTTTCCCTCTACTCACTTTTTGGACTCTTTTTACGGAACCCTAAAACCATCCCCCCTCCTCCTTGAAATCACAGGCGATTGGGCAATGAATTAATGAAACGAAGTAAATCAAGCTGTATAGAGAGTAATAAAAAAATAATTTCAATATTTAGTCCTTTATTTTATATTATGTATGATTGAATAATAAGATTATATGTTGCACATAGTATTGTCTTTGATTGACATAACCTTTACACATTTAAAGAAAAAACTTTTTAACCGGATTAAAGTTATGTATTTGTAAATTTATATATTATTATAATTGTAAATTTATAATAATACATAACTTTAATCCGGTTAATAAGTTTTTTCTTTAAGATTATATGTGATATATTATATTTCATATTAAATATGACTCATATAAGAACAATAACAATTATTTATGCCCTGAATAATTCATGAAACCTAGGGGCAGATTGTCTTCTAACTTTGCATAAGGATATCCAAAAGCTTCACATAAGATTTGTAAAAGTCTTGTTAACATTAAACCATCACTAGTAGACTCTGCTGACTTAATCCTAAAATAAAGATGAAGTAGTAAATATTGTTTTCTTCAACACAGATTTTTACTAAGCCAGATTATTACAGTTTAAGCTAATGTATGAACTTACTTGTTGAGGGTCAACACCTTTGCATATTTACACAAAAAGTTGACAAAGACATCCACATTTTCTAATTTGGATTGCCTTAGCAGAGTGTATGTACCAATCACCAATGGATATCCATCTATATTTTCTCCAAGTTTTTTAGTTATTAAATCGCCTAAAATTTTCAAATATTTTAATTAATTATATTGTAGGATGCCTTCTGTCCTGACACATGTCGTCATTTTTTTGAGTCAAAGGTATGGTTTCTCACAATGTATCCTTCACGGTACAAGGCACAATAGTGTTAATTGCACACATTGAATTAAAAAAAATCACTCTTATTAGTGGTAACCGCAACATACAGAAAACTGTTGATATTTGAAGTTAAAACTTATTTAGCGGCGTTGTACACTTTTTTGGAATGGGTAAAAAATTATAAACTCGCGTCAGGACATATTTGTAAGACGGATGTTTTTTTAAAGGACTATGAACCTTCGTGCTATATGGTTACGGTTTTAATTCATTTGTCTCTTTCCTCAGATACACATTGATGCATGTGGAATTGGACCTTAAGTCAATACATCAAGGTTTAATTTTGCGAAACGTCTAAAGCTTTATTATTAAAGATTTGGTCAGACTGACGACGGATGGAGAGTAGACACCTGGCGCGGCGTATTTAATGTAATATAAATTGTCATGTTTGTGTACGCAGTACGATAGCGCAATAAATAAATATTGTATACTACCACATAAATGATAGTACTTTTATACTGATAATTAAAGCAATTCGTGCAAAATTATTCCCTAACCAGTCCAAAATATCAAAAATGCACAACGTTAATATTCAAGTTTTCACTTCTGCCGGCACTCCCGGAGTGCAACCCGTCGTATAACCTTACAAAATTGAAAATAAACAAGCGTTTTCTTTCTAATAGATATTTAGGAATAGGACCTGCATAAAAAAGGTGAATTAAATATGTCTAATGTCTCTGTTATACATTATCTGGATGGACCTTACCTGTGGTAGCACATAAATGGAGTCTAGGTAGTTGTGCTATTACAATTATAGCCAACATCTGTCCCAAATCTATGTTGTTAAATTCAGGTGGGCTTTTTAAATATGCCTTCTCGTAAGGATCTGTAAGTCCACACCTTACTAAATATTCTTCCAACTCTTGAATCAGTGAATTACAATTCACTTGAGGATTTTGAGACGTTTTAATTTCGTGTATCAAGCATCTATAAAAAATATTTATATTCATTTTAAAGTTATATACAAATAAAATTAATAATCTTAAAAACATACTCATTCATTGTCCTAAGTGAAGCTTCTAAATGAGCCGAATCAAATTTACAGGTTGTATTCAACTGGTAAGCGATGTGTTTTCTTAGCAATTGCAGTGCACCTACTGCAAGTAATACATCAGCTAGTTGTTGTATATGTTTTTGATTTTTCATAATAGTTTGCTCTATTTCCTTCAGATCTATATTTTTATCACTAATTATAATTTTATCTTGACTTGTTCGGAGTATTTGTTGAATATGTTGAAGTTGATTTTTTATCATGTAACCATATAAAGTATCCAAACCATGTAGGCCAACTACTCCTATCGCGTCATTTAGTTTCGAAAATGTTTTATTGTTAATTACTTCAGTATTAGTCTTGACATCAAACCATGCTGCACATATATTTATATATGTACACAATCTGCAAAATAATAAAGTACACCTTATTAGAGTACTGGGTTTTTATTGGCTTTTCTGGGTTCACGTTTGAAGCTGATTGTTATGGAAAATTAATTACTGAAAGTGCTGTCTAAAACAATAAATTTAACAAAATTTGCTTTAAATTTTGGAAAATATTTAAAAAAAACAAGGGACATGCAAGATATATAACGTGTTTTAAACGTAATCACATTTATTTTTCTATTTAAAGGATATCAGTGCCAATATGCATATTAAAGTAAAAGTACAAGGAAAACGTTAATAATTAAGAAATCCATTTTACCATACAAACAAGTTGAGAAATTTAACACCCTTGCAAATTCATTCATCGGTACTAGACATTGGTGAAGAACGATGCACATTGATGTGCTAGTTCGGTAGGATGAAAGGAATACCGGGGCGTTAATATAATCGCTAGTTCACTTGTGTTGAAATCATAATAAATTAAGATTAATAGGATACTATTGTTTACTTTTTAGATGTTCGAAAGTGTCGTGTGAATATTTAAATGAATCTCAATGTGTGCCGTGTATCGACGTATCAAATTGTGTTTTAATTGTAATTGATATCAAAATGATTACAGTGATAATAGCAATTAGCAACCCATAATTTTTGTGATTATTAGAATCAGAAAACATGTATGTAGCGAGAAAGCTATAGCTTCACCTTATGCTAGGAATGAAAATTGCCTTGAATTTGCAGTATTAGCTTGATTAGCGAACATTTAACTTCATATTAAATAAAATACATTTACGTTTAATCACACGTTGAAATTGGGTCAACTTATTGCAAAAATCATAACAATATGTAGAAAACGTAAATAATAGTGTTTGGTTACTGTGGCCTATTTGGCCTTTTTTAATATTTTGTGAACAGACGTGAGGTTTGTGTGTAACTGACGAGCTGCCCTACGGAGACTGCACCTGGGATTTCTGGTCAAGGGGTCCAAGATTTGCTCCTCGAGTGCCAATGCCCGTGAGGGAATCTCTCCCCGACAAGGCCGTATTGGCTCATTGTAACGTAACCGTTGAACAGCTCGTATAAAAATTCTCGAATCAGTCGGACACACTCGACTTGTAGCATACCTTGCTACAAGTTCTTAAAGCTAAAGCTGCATTTTGCCGACACGACAGCGGTGAAGCTAATCCTAGGTATCCTAGGAAAACATAAAGTAGTAGAAGCTAATAGTAAAAGGGTGCGCGGGGGCGGCCCGTAATAACCCGATATTCCCTTACTGTTCGCACAATAGCGTAACACAAAACGGCACCGTCTCTCGTAAAAATTATCAATGGGAACTATCCATTGTATTTTTACTACGAACAACATGATGTTTTTTTTGTTTATTAAAAAAAAACTTTATTGTGACCAAACGGCTTAACAGATTAAATTGAAATTTTGAAAATCGTTTAATATCGTTGAGCTCTTGTACGTTATCATATCATTAATGTGATTACCTATGAAACACATTGTATAGAGTCGGTCATATATTTAGTTCCTTCATAGCACTTCGTAAAAGGTTTGGTTTGTAAGGCATAAAAATTTTCTATCATTAGCAATGTATATAGACATGGTTTATAGATAATTTTTATAGGACAGACCTGGCATCAGTTTGTTGTACAATTTGCTTAGCAAGACTCCCCATAAATCCCGCTGATGGACCATACAGTGCCACCCCCTTTCGAGCACTTATCTCTTTTGTGACATTCTCATTGATAAGAGTGGAAACCTACAAAAAAATTTCATTATTAGAGTATTTAACAATTTAAAACCTTTTAAACTTGAGAAGATTAAAGACCTGTTTTTGCCATATCCGTAAACCATGCATATTTATGTAATCCTGGATGTATTCCAAAGACCTTTTGTAACCTTCCATACTCTCTGCCAGTTTTTGAAGCCTTGAGACTAAATTATTAGGTTTTTTAAGTTGTGGTTCGAGATATTCAACAAACTTGCTTCTAACATGCCTGTCTAACTCTCGTAGTAGACCATCTTCTAGTAATTCTGCAGGGTCTACTCGAATTACCCCTACCAACGTTGATCTCATATCCAAAATACCTGATTAAGAAACAATTAACAAACATGATCAATTATATTATTATAAAGGCCCATTTAGATGGAGAAAGTTTCTCATCTCGAATGTACGATTATCGAAAGAATATAAAAAAATCGCCTAGCGATAAATCCCTGGCGATTCTCGTATGACATAATCGTAGGCGAGAATTTAGTTCTGAATGAATGTAAACATTTTGATACGATAATGCTATGGCGATTATTGCTGGTGATAGTCGCGATTATACGAGAAACTCTCTCCATCTAAATGGGCCTTAAGGAAAAAAGGAAATGTGTACCAACCACTAGTAAAAGTTGAGGCAGAATGAGTCAGTCTAGCTACTTCCATTCTATGATCAAGCTGTGCATAATCCTTTAATTTATCCTTATCAATTCTGGTGGGCACTTCCTTAATTGACCATGTTTGCAACTCAATTATTTTTTCAACTAAACTGAAAACCATTTCTGGGATAATCTGTAAAACCTTTTGAATGTATTTGATCAGTTCATTGCTGTAATATTGAGAGACAGAGACCAAGTCTTCACTCTCTGCTTGGTTAATTCGTAGAAGAGGAATCTCCATAGCACTAGCTAATTTTAAAAACAATGCTCTTAATCGACTGGTTACTGCTGGATTTTCTTTAATACGACCTTGCATATGTTTCGTATAGAGATCGATAGTACACCAAGCATAGCTAAAATCTGCTACTGTCTCTAAAGTGACTAAAGAATCTTCTTTTAATGCTGCTATTCTTAGAATATTTTTTAGGGCATCTTTAGTTTCATTTAGTAGCTGAACTACTGTAGCAGTAGTCTTTATACCATGAAATTCCTCCACTTCATCTAAGGCTTGAATTAATTTGGTTACCTTTTTAATGGATTTTGGAGTTATGTTGTCACTTATTGATGAAAGTTGTTTAGCAATATTATCAAACCATATCTTTAATTGTTCATTTTCAGCAACTTTTGTATATGATTTGTTGCCAGTAAAAAGTTCTGATAAGTTATTCAATGATTCTAGTGCTATATTTTTGTTTATGTTCCAGCTTTCATTTCTTGTGTCGAGTAACTTCTTTAAGAACTCTCTTACTTTTAACTCTAATTCTGCAGTACTAATAAGCAATTCTAACAATTGCGAAGGGTCATAATTTGTTTCTTTTATGACTAATTCTCGCATTTGTTTACTCTTTCTATTGTTATCAAAAAATATAACATCTGTGGTATGTAATAAGAGGAGACGTAATACATGATTAGAATTAAGTATTACATTTAAAATTTTGCTTGTGTTGTCGAGGACAAATTCATCAGTTAATGTTCCCTCTTTAAGAAGTTGTTGAGTTTTAGTTATGAGCAAAGGCACAGAACTACCTCTCTTCGAAAATAATTCTTTAATGGTTTTATTATTGCAAGTATTGCTGAGACTAGATTTAGCAGCCTTAAAATTATCCCAGTAGTCAAAAACATTTATTGTCACTCCCATATAGATAGGGACAATCCAATTGCTTGGGAAAAACTTGTCGACAATTTCTCTCATTTTTGTTGTATCCGCATGCAGGTAGTGTGGGGCAAAAAATAAACAAACTACCAACATGGATGCCTGAGGGGCAAGTGCAGATGCCTGGTGTTCAGGAATAGTGTAAACTGCAAGCTGGTTATAAATATCCTCTGACCTCAACTTCCCCACAACTTTCTCAATAAAGTCTGGATGGACAGGTACTCGACTAGAAAAAGGCAAATTGTTGACATTTTTTAAGAATAATGTAACAATTATTACATATACAATTAATCTTGTTATGAGATAGATTAGTAAGATTACACAAAAGCCAAACAATGTTTATAGACCAACAATTATTGGAAATTTATATTTATAGATATTCCTTCCTTTTTGAGGCCTACCGTAATTAACATTATCAATTGCACAAGTACCTGAAATACTCCACAGGATAATCAGAGGGCCTCCTCCCATGTAATTGATTATAGCCTGTATCTCTCAATAGCTTGCAAACATCATCTACATTAGACTGGGATTGATTAGTACTATAACGATAAAATGCTACTAATAATCTCTCTCTCACAGCACCAGGAATGTATAAATCACATAATAACAACATTGCGCCATAAAGGTACAAAGATTCACACTGTAAAAAAGATTATTTTTTAAATAAATAATAAATGATGCAACAAAGTTAATATAATGCTCACCAGTAGTTGCTTTCCTTCAACATCTCTCAAAATAGTATCCATTGATTGCTGAATAAAAGCACTATCACGTAACTGTTCCACAAAAGTATTCAAATCCATGATAAATGTATAAATGTTTTCAAATAATAAGTAAAATCTTGTAATAAGTTCAAGGTATTGTTCTTTTAAGTCTTCATCTAAATCTTGCAATTTCTGGAAGGTATGGCAAAGATTATTATTTTATAAGTTCTAAATAAGTTCCTTTTTAATTGTTGCTAAAAGTCTTAAATTCTTACAAGATTTGAGGAAATTTTCACTTCTAATGTGTCAGATAGTTTGAAATAACTAAAATCCATAATAACATCTTGATATCTCTGCTGAATTTCTTTAGTTTCCAACCTGTTAACAAACAACATGAAAAAACATATGGATTACAAGTATTTAAAAATTATACCAAACTTGTAATGCCTAAAATATGTTTTACTTATTATTATTTCATTTATATCAATAAATATGAGTATTTTCTACTTTTTATATAGTAAATATATAATAGAACACATGTCTCTCAAACATAGAATCGAAGTAGGCAAAACATAAAATAAATAAATTATAAATTAACATACATATACATCATCGGAATATGATCTTTAAGTCTTAATATCTCTGCCAAAATAGCATTGCCATGAGCTACTATTCTTAATAGATTTTGAGCACAAAGATTATCCTCCGCTAAGAAGACCCTCATTTTAATAATTGTCCAAAAATTTGAGAATCTTTGAATGTTTAAATTTCAAAAATTATTAAAATTAGACTACCATACCATACTAACAACTAGCAGAGGGAAAACATGTAATTACATTTTACAATTTGTAAACATAGAACATAGTTGATTAAAGAAGTTGACACTTTTTATATTATGGCAAGAACACTTCAAGTTTCTCTGTAATTGTCACGTGACGTGAACATAACAATCGTTTGGCGTTTGTGGGTCACGCCTGTGGAAAAGTGATTTTGTCTTAAACCCTCATAATTCGTATATCTACATTCCACTTCCCGGAATTCCAGTGTAATGTGTATCTGTGTTTCATAGGGAATATTTAAAAAATACCTTTAGAGCTTATTAGTTATTGCTAATGCTAAGCTTAGTGTTGAATAAATAGTAGCGCTAGTCGCTAAAATAATGTAATTACTGCATAAATTGCGGTTGTTTTTGTGACAAGTATAAAAAATAACGTTCAAAGTTCAAGATAAATATTCTAATCATATTAAACTAGGGTATGATGAGCGATATGATTCAGGGCATAAGAGAAATCATTTTACTTTAAATTATAAATTTCGAACTTTATACCGAAGTATATTTTCCTCACTATGTCACCATTACTGTTTAGCTATGAAACATTGGTGCATGCAGTGGCAGGTGCAACGGTTAGTCACAATAGAAAAATATTTTTTTATGATGTACGCGATTTAACTGATAAATCTTACATGTTTAATAGGGAAGCGTTGTGGGCATGGCTGCGTTCTACCCTTTGGACACATTGCGTTCCAGACAACAAAGTAAATTTATTTTTTGGGTTTTATTACCAATAAATAACAATTTCAATAATAAATCATGATACTTTTTTACAGTTGAAGATTCCACTAAGCTGCGAGGATCTACTTGGGAACTTCTGGTTCTGATTGCAAAAGAAGAAGGTTTAGAATCTCTGTATTGTGGATTGTATCCAGTTTTACAATCACTCTCCGTTTCCAACTTTGTTTACTTTTACACCTTTCATGCTTTGAAGAGATCTTCTGTTGGTTCAACAGCAATAAAAGACTTACTGTTTGGTATAATAGCAGGTAGTTTAAATGTCTTGCTTACTTCACCTTTATGGGTTGTCAACACCCGAATAAAGTTGGGTAAGAACAATTATAAAAGTCTCTCAGGTGGTCTTATTGAGTTATTTAAAAAAGAAGGGCTGAGAGGTTTATGGTCAGGTACTGTGCCATCCTTACTTTTGGTTTCAAATCCTGCAATTCAATTTATGGTGTATGAATCTCTAAAACGAAACTTTATAGCAATGAATCGTTTCAATACCTATAGTGCATTTATTATTGGTGCCATAGCAAAGGCTATTGCCACCACACTGACTTATCCTCTTCAACTTATCCAGTCTAGGTTAAGAGCTGGCACTAGTTTAAAACCTCTGTATAAAGATATCAAGTCTAATCCAAAAATCATATTCAGGGGGCTGGAAGCAAAAATTATGCAAACAGTTATGACTGCTGCTTTAATGTTTCTTATTTATGAAAAAGTTGTAAGATTAGTGTTAACTATTATGAGAGTTAAGGTTAACAAACATTAAATGTGATTTAAGGTCTTACTTCCATCATTTTGTATAGTTTTAAAGGAGGTTTATTAACTAGATAAATCAACTCAGAATTGTGCAGTATGAATGAATAGTAGGTCCTTAAATTAACTGAAAGTTGAACAAAACTTTTTTGTGTGGGTATTATTAATGTAATTATAAGTTCCATATTCAAAACCAAAGCATTTTGTGTGTTTAAGACATGACAATGATATTTAAAGCATAACATTCCAAAGATTTACAGTTACCAAGTACTTGAGGAAAATTAATATTGTTAAATTTACCTTAAACAAGTATCAGAAATAATCATGGTCTAAGAAAAATAATATTTAGGTAATTCATTTATTATGTCAGCTCAACAACTGACAAAAATCCATGACATTTTAACTTGTTATTTAATTTATGTAATTGTGATAATTTTTTTGTTATATGTAATGTAATATGGGGAAAACTATGTTATTGGACTCTGGCTGTGTTTCATTGGGTTTTTTGTTACAATTTTTTTATACTGTGCTGGGAAATAAGTGAAAATAAAGTTTAAAAAAAGAAACATTTTTATTTCTTACTAATTCAGTTTACTATAGGATGTTTTATTTGAATATTTTTCATATCATCTGAAGTTCGAACTACGACTTCACTATATTCTTCAACTAATTTCTGTAATTCTTCATATATCTGTAAAAAAGATCTAGTTTCAAAATGACATAATTATAATTAGCTACAAACAAGTTATGTCCAACCTCATACCATTTTGAGAGTATTCACATAATATGTTAACATTGGGAAGATAAAACAATATCACCCCATAATTAAGTCACTTCATCTTGTTGGCCTAAAGTACCTAAGACTTGCCTGCAAGATGATATTTCACAAAATAAAATATTTTATAATATGAACTAGCTAAAAATGTTCATTATGTACCTGTTTCGAAGGTTCATGATGTAAATGGTCATGCAATTCCGCAGTCAGCAAGTCTGCTAGGGCTAATGGTGCTGCAGTAAGGTGGGTGGGTCCCAACGATACAAGCGCAGCTCGCATTGCATCCACGCAAGCTTCGCCTGCTTCCACAAGTCGCCCGCCACTAAGAAGAGCGCGGACACAGCAAGGACCATCCACATCCTTATAAAACATTAAACATCAGATATAATATTAGTAATATAATAATCCGAAATAGTAATAAATCGAGTGCATAAAAAAATGTCTTTTGGGTGAACTAGGTATAACCTTAGAAAATTATGAAATAAATAAAATCTACCGTATTGGCATAAAAAATAATAATGGAAAACCTAGGCCTACCCTCCTTTCTTTAGTTAGTGGATTGAAAAGAGCAGAAATTATCAGGAACAAAAAGAAATTAAAGGAGTTATATATAACAGAAGACTACTCAAAAGAAACCTTGGAAATACGGAAGTCCTTGCAACCCAAACTAATGGAAGAAAGGCAGAAAGGAAACTTAGCGTTCATAAAGTATGATAAACTTATTGTCAAAGAGAATTCAAGGGCCATAGACAAGAGGAAGAGAGATAAATCAAACTCTCCGCAAGTAGAATTACAACCAAGAAAACAGTAAACACTGAGCTCGTCTAGAAATAACAGAATAAATGCATTCGACGTGATGAGAGGCCGATCTCACGAGCATTCAACACTCCCAACAAAAACTCAGCAATAGCAATTATATACCGGCGATCGGAAACAAAAGTATAATAAACACACTCCCCCAACTAATCTTCCAACCCGGCTGGTCACCGTGGAAGATTATGACCTAAACCCTCCAAGGACATCATCATCATCACAAAACAAGCAATGAAAAAGTTAACGAAGGAAAATCACCATCTTTATATAATAACTTACAACGTCGGAACGCTTTCGTCATACGAAAATATATTAGAAACTAGCTGGCCTGGCGAGCATCGTACCGCCTAACAGTCGATTCTTTATTTTTTTTAAATACTTATTCTGCTATTCGGGACACCGGTCTAGCTAGTAAGATAAAAAAAGAAAGTTGATAAGACAGCAAATTATGTCAAAAAATAAAATATTACCTTCCCGGAACCCCTCCACTGACACTTGAACTTTATGGTATGGTATTAAAGTTCAAATTGACTTTTAAGTATTATTACGAATATTTTGTATGGGAATATAGAAAAGTGTTGTTTTTAGACTTTTTCACTCAATTTTTTTTAATTTTTCTCTCCGTAAGAACCATCCTCGTACTTCAAGGAATATTATAAAAAAATAATTGGCCAAATTGGTCCATGCGTTGTTGAGTTATGCGCTTACCAACACATTTTGCGATTCATTTTTACATTATAGATAGAGAAAGCGCTAGAAGGTATAAAATACGATATAATTGGTATTTCGGAAGTCCGACGCCTCGGAAATATAATAGATGAATATGAAAAATTCATTCTCTGCTTTACTGGACAAACGCCGGGCCTATATGGAGTGGGCTTCATAATAAACAAACGTTTAAAAGAATATATAGAAAGCTATATTGGAATTTCGGAACGTGTTGCTCTACTGAACTTGAAGCTACCAGGTAAAAATTTGACTATAATACAAGTCTACGCCCCAACAACAAAAGCTAATGAAGAGGAAATAAACAGTTTTTATAAAACTATATATACTGCCATGGAAATGGCACACGAAGAATTTATTCTAATGGGAGATTTTAACGCCAAAATAGGACAGCCACAAATGGACGAACACACAATAATGAGGAACTACGGATACGGAGTAAGAAACAATAGAGGGCAAAAACTTATAGACTTTGCGATGGACATGGCGCTCTCCGGCCGGTCAATATAAAAACGAAATTGACTATATACTGTCAAATCGCCCAAAATGGTTTCAAAATATAGAAGTTCTGAACCTAAACTACGCATCAGACCACCGTCCTCTAAGGTGTAAAATTAGGCTAACAACGCCGAAGAAAAATAGGACCAACTTTACAAATAATAAAACAAGTCAACTTAGAAACAAGGATGAAATAACAAAGTACAAAGAAAACCTATCAAGCTTTCTCTTGGAGCCATCAGGTCAACCCATCAGCTTTGAGAACAAAACGGTACAGACCTCCTACGTAAAAATAAAGACGGCCATGTCCAACAAAGTTTGATCCTTGCGAAACATAATACAGAAGATAATAAAAAACATAAAATATTACAAGACCGTACTCTAAAATTATTAAAAAGAAGACAAGAACTACAACAAACAAAAAATAAAACACGCTCATTGAAAAATGAACTCTCCGCACTGTACAAACTGGTTAATAGATATATCAAGAGAGACTATGCAAAATATAGGCAAGAAATAATAGAGAAACACCTTGAGCTTCACGGCAGCTCAAAGACAGCGTACAAAGAACTCAGAACAAACCAATCCTGGATAGAAGGACTGAAAACCCTTAATGAAGACCTATACAATCGAACGGATATTGTGAATACAGCAACTGATTTCTACAAGAAACTTTACAGAGACAAAACACGAACAACTTACAAAATCGTAACAGAAACTGTAGACTGCCACTCTATAAAACCAATTCACAAAACCGAAGTAATAAACTCAATAAAAAAGCTGAAATTCGAAAAAAGTCCCGGATCTGACAATATCACAAATGAATCGCTAAAATATGGTCACCAACTTTTGGCAGAACCATTAACTGAACTGTTTAATTCTATACTTCTAAGTTCTGAAACGCCCATAGAATGGTCTGAAGCAGATATCGTTCTTATATATAAAAAAGGCGATCCAAAAAATATCAGCAACTACAGACCAATCAGTTTGTTACCAAATATATACAAACTTTTCGCATCCATTATATATAATAGACTAAGCCCGATAATAGAGGCAAAACAACCTGTAGAACAGGCAGGTTTCAGAAAAGGGTACTCTACTATCGACCACATACACACCATAGAGTTAGTTGTGGAGAAATATCAAGAATTTCAGAGACCTCTTTACATAACTTTTGTTGATTATCAAAAAGCTTTCGATTCAGTCACACACATAAGTATATGGGAAAGCTTAAAAGAACAAGAGGTGCCAGATAAATACATAAAGGTGATTAAAAGCATATACAATAACAACAAAGGAAGAATAAAGCTAGAAACTTTAGGCCCCGCCTTCCATATAGAAAGAGGGGTAAGACAAGGGGACCCGCTCTCACCCACTATTTTCATAGCAATACTCGAAAACATCATGAACAAATTAGATTGGAGTAAAACAGGACTCTATATAAAAGGCACCTACCTAAGTCACCTGAGGTTCGCTGACGACCTGATCCTTCTGTCAGAGACAGTCAACGAGATGCAATTCATGATAGAATCTCTACAACAGGTGAGTGCGGAAGTTGGATTGGAGATGAATCTAACGAAGACAAAGATAATGAGTAATACACGAAAAAGACCTATAACTATCAATGGTAACCCTTTAGAATATGTAGAAAATTATACCTACCTGGGAAAAAGAATAAGTTTCGAGGAAAACAGTAACATTATAGAAATAGAGAGAAGGGTCCAACAAACCCGGAATAAATATTGGAGCCTAAAAGAAATATTTAAGAGTAACTTACCAATAACTCTCAAAGCTAAAGTTATGAACTCATGTCTACTACCCAGCTTAACTTATGGAAGCCAGACCTGGAAATTCTCTACACAAGCTGTGAATAAAATCAATGTATGTCAAAGAGGTTTAGAGCGAAGCATGTTGAACATAAAGAGAATGGACAAAATAAGACACACAAAGATAAGAGCCGTCACTAAAGTTACAAACGCTTTAACTTTTGCCCGAAAACTGAAATGGCATTGGGCTGGCCATGTGGCAAGAATGTCTAACAGAAAGTGGACCAAACGAGTCACCGAATGGAAAGGACCACCAGGCAAGAGGCGGAAGGGGAGACCCTTAGACCGCTGGGAAGATGATCTGAAAAGATCAGCTGGCAAAAACTGGCACTCCATAGCACAGGACCGACAACAATGGGCATCTTTGGAGGAGGCCTTTACCCAAACCGGGGTTCCTGTTAAATAAATAATATAAATATATATTACTAACATAATTTAAGCTAACCTACTAACAAAATCAATATTTTTGGTTACTTTAATATAACAACTACCAACTATTGTAAAACAGGAAGTAAAAGGCTTATTATTATTATTATAATATTAGTATAATGAGATATCCTGCAGTGTTGGGGTAGAGCGTGCGATTCTCACCTCTGAACTCTGAAGTCTAACTCCGAATTTAGGTTTTCTATGAGCGCAAATAAAATTTGCACCTATGGTGAATGTGATTCGTGAGGAAACGGGGTTGTCTAACACTTGTCTACTAAACATATATGATCAAAGAAACATGTAATCTGAGGCCAGTGGTCGAGACCCATAGGGTAGTACTGAATAGTTATTTTTTATATTCATATTCTATATATAAAAAAAACATTGACAATATTTACCATAAATCTTTGTAGAAACCAACGTGGTAGAAAGTATCCCGTGCTAATCGTTCTCTTTGTTACTGCTAACAATGTCTCTCGATCGGCATCCTTTAATTTTGGGTATAATGTGTCAAAATCTATGGGCTCTGACTCTGAAAGAAAATTTCGGGAATGTTAATAGGTTTGTTTAAATGCAGTAAATTTAAAGCTATATACGTATAATTTATTCTACTTTTTAAAGCCTGTTGAACTGGATCTAACGCTTCTATGTCACCTTCGCGTAGTTCAGCCGCCAATTCTTCTGGGCCTATTACCTGAAACAGATATTTTATATCATACAAGGTACCTAAGCCAAATATTTTGTATAAAAAATCAACACATGGAACGTTTTGTTCTTTAATTTAAGGATGAACCAATCAAAGTTTTTATATATTCGGAGAAATCTTTAAAAATAATCGAACGTAATGTACAAATAGCATAGCATATTTGAGGAGGAAGATAATCTCGTTCGTTCTAAAATTGCTTAATCATAGATATATCTTTTAATTGTTTGAGAGTCAAGATACTGGCATCTATCTTTAAATGGCAAAATGTGCTTTATTTTTTTTTATGACTTCGCTCGTTTGACGTAAGTGGAAGTGTATGAAATTGTACATATTAAAAGACTATAAAAATTTCTCAAAATACTATATTAACATGAATACCTGTGGCGTAGCATTGTGTCCTTTCGTATGTGGCCGTGCCAGGAACGCGTGTTGAGGGCTGGCCAATCGCAAGCATGTAAGAGCGGCCGCGATGTACCGACGACGTAACTCCGTACCGCCCCGTTCGCTGGCGCAACGGGTAGCCCTTTCATACATTACAGCAGCCGCTGTGGAAATTTATATTGATTAATTCCAATAATATATTGAACGTTACTTTAATCAGTTGAATAAAATTATTGTATTAAACGAATATATGTACATGCAAGTAATTTGAACTAACCAATTCTGGAATATACAATAAAACATGCATGGAAATCAAATATTGTCCGTGATTAAAAAAAAATTATAAAGTTAAAGAAAAATCCTATAGCCGTTTTGATACCTTTTCGAAAGTGCCCTCTCGACAGATACAGTGAGTAGAGAAAGTCATAGTATGGGTTGTGCGTGTGAGCGTCGTGTAGCTTGGCTCGAGCTGCCGCCGCACGTTCAGCTTCACCCGCTAACGCCGCACAGCGAACCAGCGCGTCAAGTTCCTTACGCTCCGCTAATAAAAAATATATTAAATATTTCCACTAGTACACAGGAGGAAAATTGAATATGTTTAGCAACTGTAATTATTTCAATTTGAGAAGATACGAATGAGATGCCCCTCAAATGTCTGGAAAAGGAAGGTGCTGATTTTCCTCCGACTTAAAGGAGGATCCTCGACAAGTCTAACCCGTGTCTGATCGGCCCGCAGGCCCAGTGACTAAGCTTGAAAAGTTGTATATATTTTTGTATTTCTTTTTTTAGTACTCTATAGTCTATAGTACAGGCAGTCCTCGACTTACGTCGTTTCAAGTTACGTCGAACAATTTTTTACACTATTCCTCAAGGATACGTCATTTGTTTCGATTTCCGGCATAGGAGAATTCACTTGTCTTGTGCAAATTTGGAGAATGCTATAAAAGTTTTTGAAGAAAATGGTCCTAATTTTGAGAGAAGATTCAACGTTAATAACAAAATTTGTACAGCCTATCAGTGTTACCAAGATCTGTATGTAGAAAGAAAGGAAGCAATCTAGAATTGATAGTTTCTTTAAGCCAAAAGTTTAATTTATTATTTCTCATTATATATTAAAGTTTTATAATAATAAGTACATACAAGAAAGGTTCAAACATTTACGAAACTTAGGAATGAAATAATAAATATAAATATCATCGCAGTAATTGTAGGTGTTGCTACAAATGTTTACAGGCATGGAACCTCAAATAAGTATTTTACTGTTGGCAATTTATATTTAAAGAATGAATTTTAAATCTTTTTCTTGGATCGATATAGGACTTACCGAGCGTAGTGAGTAGCATAGCGGCAGCTGCCTGTCGAGCGTGAGGAGCGGGATTAGCGGCAGCAGCGCAAAGCGCGCGTTCTGTGCGCCCTTCAGAGAGGTGCCATTTAAATACCACCCATTGGAACATCGCCTGTAAATGAACGAACATAACTAAGCTAAATAAGTAATAACAATATTTATTTGCATGATTAACAACAAAAATATTATTTTATTCTAAACGTTTTTTTAATAATATATATATATATATATATATTAATTAATAAATAAAACAGTTAAATTGAGCTTGATAGCACGTACGACAACGAACCAACTAAAATTTTTTAATCGTATTTTGCAATAGTTTCAAATTTAAGGCAATTTTCTCTTTAAACTTGATTGAATATCGATATTATAATAATAATAATAAAAATATTTATTTGTTTTCTCTCACACAAAAATACAGACACAAAATACAAATTTCAGCATTAACAGGCAAAATCTGTGTGAGAGACTGGCGACTGTACTAGGATACCTGTATTACAGATTGCCAGTCCCTCCGCATCCGGACCGAATGGAATTTAAGTAGGTACATCAATTTGATCGAGAGACTATTACAAATATTACAAATATACTCACATTTAAGTGGGTGTGTGTGATGGTGCATGTATGGTTTAGTGTATGTAAGTGTTAATGTATGTATGTGTTAGTGAATTTATGACTTAGTGTATATATGTCTTAGTGAAGCATACATGAGCATGGGTGATAGTGTACCTATGTACTCGTATACATAACGTGTTAGTGTTAGGTATTAGCTGAGGACTACTAACAACTTCTCAGTCCCCTCGTAGTCTAGATTTTTAAGCCATTTGACTGTGGCTTTTTTACACTCATATTTAGTAAGCGGATATATGTTGATCAACCTGTTTATCTTGTTATATAGGTGACAGCCCATAAAACCAAAAAACCTTCTTGAGAAAGCTGTGGACCAACGGGTATCTGAGGTGCAGACTTTATATTTGCATCGTTTGTTGTCATTCAAAGAAGGATCATAGCGAGTTATGGAGTGTTGTTTGAGCACAGTGTTCAGTATAAATAGTTGACGAACACTCAACACGTCAGATAAAAGATATAGATCTTTGGTAGGGTAAAAAAATGGTTTAGAATAACTTACTTTCAATAACGCACGCTGAGCCCTCTCCAGTTTTATAAGATTAGTTTTACAAGCCCCTCCCCAGACAGTAACACAATAGCTTAAAACGGATTGGCAGAGGGATTGATAAACCATTTTAATTATCGATTTTTCAGCAATATTACGGAGATTCTTAAAGGTGAAGATAAGTTTCCGAGTTCGCGATAGTAGCAGGTCAATGTGGTAGTTAAACTTTAGCGTGTTATCAACAACGACACCTAGATACTTAGTATTGTTGGCAACAAAGATCTTTTGACAGTCACAAGAATCAGTATCAGAACATACATGAGCAGTTAAACCAAGGTTAGTACTAGAACCAGGAGTTTTTATATAGAACGGTATACATTTAGTTTTATTGACATTGATAGTTAGGGCATTCATTCTGAGCCATTTGTTAACAACGTCGAATCCTCTTTGAGCAATGTCGACAGTATCTTTCCAGCTATCACCATGAAACACAAGTGCAGTATCATCTGCAAATGTTATTATTTTACCATTTTGTAACTGGAGGTCACAAAGATCATTGATAAATGCCAGAAACAGTGTCGGACCTAAAACACTACCCTGTGGCACACCATAGCGTATCGGCAAATCGTCACTAACAATGTTGCCCACCCTTACTCTTTGCTGTCTATCACTCAAGTAGCTATCAAATAGTTTAAGCTGCAAACCACGAATACCCAAAGCCTCCAATTTATCCAGCAGAATAGGACCAGCGACCGCGTCAAAAGCTTTTGCAATGTCCAAAAATACAGCTAAAATTTTATTTTTCTTATCTAGTTTTGTAACAATATGATCAGTTAATTGATGAACTGCGTCGCTTGTTGATGAACCCGGTCTGAATCCAAACTGTGAGCTGGAGAGTAGGTTATTACTTTCTAAATAATCGATGAGGCGTTTGTTTATCAATTTCTCAATGATTTTGGATAGCGTAGATAGTTTAGAAATAGGTCGGTAGTTACCGACACAATCTCTATTACCACCTTTATAAACCGGAATTACTTCAGCTAGCTTGAATAGGTCCGGAAAGATCCCCGTAGAAAGAATCAAATTAAATATATATGTAAGTGGAGGGACTAAGATTTCATGATAACGTTTGAGAAAGGCTCCAGAAATATTATCTCTACCCGCAGCACCGTCCTTCTTCAGTTGCAAGATAAGAGATTGAACTTCAACTACATCAGTAGGTAGCATGACGAATGAGGACAGTGTAGGATTGATTGATGGTTTTTTATAAGAGCTACTAGAATATGCTTTTTCGGCAATCTCTTTCCCGATAGAAACGAAATATTTATTAATGTTGTTGACAGAGACCATCGGGTCCAGTGGAGAGACCAATTCAAGTGCAGTGCTAGTTGTATTGTTGGAGTAGGTTAGTTGTTTGATAGTGTCCCAGAGAACTTTTGTATTAGTCTTAGCAGCTTTAAGTAGGCGGTTTCTCTCATAAGTATTTTTAATATTTTTTAAAAGTGAGTTGCAAAAATTTCTATACCTCTTGTAAGTTAACGTTAATATTTCGTTACTAGGATTTTTCTTGATTTTTGATGTAGTTTGTCACGATGCTTTACACATCTTAGTAGACCTGCAGTCATCCAAGGCCTCTTGATCCTTTTACGATTTGGGATGGTTAAAGTTTTCGTATTTGCCTTAATTACAGTGTCAAGCGCAGTCAGAAGAAATGCTGTTGCCTCATTGGGATCAGTCATTTTATATACAAGGCTTAGGTTTAAGTTCTTCATAGCATCGTCCAAAGACGGGTAATCAATCTTTTTCAGAGAAGAGTATTTGTCAGTCATAGTGCTACGTTCAAGTTTCAGAATTAAAGTGTCGTGATCCGTGACTGAGGTTTCAGCAACATAACAGAAGACGCGATAAGAACATTTTAGTATTACATGGTCAAGACAAGTCCTGCCATGAGTTGGAAATAAGTGGGCTGGCAATAAACCATGAGAAGCCAACATATTCAAATACGTTGAAGAATTAACATCCTTATTGTTATCCAATATATCAATATTGATATCACCTATCAGAACTTTATGAGTACTACTAATCTCAGAAAGAAGTTTGTCAAGAGATACCAAAAACCGTTGAACATCTTTGTAACCAGGTGGTCTATATACTGCAATTAGTGTTACATTATCCTCAAGGTTAATCAGTAAACAGTTGGCATCACAAAGGTCAGGCTCGGATATAACTAATTTCAAATGTTCTTTGTAAAATACTACAACTCCTTCATTCTGTGTGAAGTTTTTCTCGGTTAGAGCAGAGTTGTATCCCTCAAGAGATGGTAAGTTACGATTATTATGCAGCCAACATTCCGTTAAGATTATTAAGTCCCAATCAGTCCTGGATCTAAACAATAAGGTTTGAAAATCAGAGAAGTTACGATTTATACTACGAATGTTTTGATGGATAATTTTTAGACACTTATTCGGGCAGTTCATAAGTCTCCGGCAGTCCTCTATGTCACAAAGAGAAGATTGTGCAACATCAAGTTTATCGATATCATTTATAATTGCATTAGTTTTATCGAATTTTATTTATTGAGTCCGCAACTATGGTAAGACAAAAAGGCACGCGGTACAGCACAACCCTACGAGGATTCCACAATCCCGGGGACAACGCCACACAAATGAGACCAACACAATACACATACACACGGCACGAAGACAGACAGAGATTGTTGTTAACAGTTACATTCTTTCTATGAGTACACTTTGTATATATTGAGTGTAAGTGGTGTATAATTTCAGTGAGTGTGTGAGTATAGGTTAAAATAAGTGCAAGAGCAAATACAAATTCAAACGAAAATACATTATAGACTAAACGAGAACTTAACATGAAAAAATTGACTAAGGTAATTTTATTACTAGCAAGACTAAAGTAAATCAATAGAAATAAATAACAATATACAGTTAATTGGCAATATAGGTTAATGAGAAAGCAGTTACATGCAATGAGTCATGATTCCTTTGCCAGCTGAGATAAGCATTTTTCTGATTGGATTAAAATCGGTCTACCAGTCGAATCCTTACGCAAAAGTATTCTTCCATTTGAATGCCAGCACGAGTAGTTATGTTTCTTGGCAAATTGACGGGTTTCAAACATAAGTTTTCTTTGAGATGGACCTAGATGTTCGTCAATGTAAAGTGGAGTCTTTATTCCTGGCAACCCGATAGTATGAGTATTGAGCTTCTCAGAAACCGGCCTTCCTTTGTTAAAGTTTCGCAGCTTAGTCAATAAATCATTTTTAGCATTAACACTCGTAAATTCAACAACAACAGGTCTTGATACTCCCGGTCTACCCGGCAGCCGATACAAGTCACGTACATCACTCCTATTTATATCGACATCCACAGCTTTGCCGATGACAGAAAGGGTCGAGAGTAAGTTGTCAAACTTTTCATTTTCAGAAATCGGGATATTGCGGATCTCCAGAGATGCATCTCTTGTACGAAACTGTATATCCTGGATATGCGATTCTAAGTTTTTTATGGCATTTTTATTATTTTTTTGGTTAGTTTCAATTTCCTTTACTCTGCCATTGGTCTCCTCCTGTAGCTTGTTTATAAATTCTATTCCTTTTTCTATTTCTGAGTTAGACTTCTTTATTTCCTGGAATTCAGTTTTTATATTGGATAATTCAGAAAATAATTTGTTTAAGGTGTCATTTAGAGTGGACTTCCATTCACATAGGTTTCGTTCTTGATCCTCTCTCCATTCAGAAAGCATTTTCAGGACATCCGCTCTTAAGTCGCTACTTTCGGAACTAGAATGAGCATTCGGGGAAGAGGTCTCCATTCGTTGTCGCTTGGAGCGCGTTGTTATATTGGTGTCACCCTTGGCAATACAGCCCGCACTCGTCATCGGAGACTTCGAAAGATCAGACTCCGATCGGGAACAAGACATCACAGAAGTGTTACGAGGGGGTGAGTGTTGGATATTGGGCATATCTTCAATGAACCCAGAGTTCAATATCGCAAAGCAACAATAGACAATCGCACCAGTTGATCGTAGCAGGTATAACAGCTATGTAGTAACGTAGCAAATCACAAGCGTCGTAGTCTTACTTACGTCATTAGCCGAATGTGATGTAGAATTTCGACTCGCCGGCACTCAACCGTTTGGTGTAATGGCAAACAACAGCGCCCACCACACAGCCTATCCACGAAGAGGCACGGGTTCAAAACCACAAAAATCCAAATAGTTCAATTTAGTATTTTAATTTAAGATTTTAAATTTAAATTTCTCACAAAACTCAACACAGTGGACACGTCCAAGCGCTTCCGCGGTCCGGAGGGGAGAGGTATTACTTCTAATGTAAAACTCTGGTAGTAAGAATATAAAACAAAATACAGAACAATAAAGTGTTTCATGTAATTGTGATTGGTCCATTCTAGTCCCATTAGAGACACGTTCCATTTACTGGTAGACGTTGGAAATATTTGCATTAATAAAATTTGTACTCACCAGATTTGGATCGTCCTTATCAGCAATTGATATTGCAGTTTCTGCTAATCGAACTACACAGGCGCCAGCGTCGTGAATCTCGAACAATTTAATTACCTTTAAACAATATGAATTACCTTAATTTCGAATATAAATTAAATGTTGATTATTCTAAATATTTATTTACACTTTATTGGACAATATAAAAACTATTTACAAAATATTAAAAAAAAACAACGCGCCACTAAGCGATCTATTTCAGGCAACTCTAAATATAATAAATTCATCTTCCTTCACAATCTAAATATTATAAAGAGAATTAAGTATTTTTATTACATTTTAGCCACACCTTTGCCCGCCTATGGTAGGCGTTAATTTGATGTAATATTATTTTTTCGTGTAGTGTTCATGCAGGCTAATGAGAACGGATATAAAAGATACTGACTTTCATACAAAACAGCACAAGGGCGTGTTGGTAAGCCAGTCTATCGTGTGGTTCGGCCACTAATTGACGTAGAAATGGCTCGGTGCTAACTCCTTTCGCCGCGCGACAGAACGCCGTGTATGCGCCTTCAGAGTCTTCAAGCTCCAGTAGCGAGAGACCCAGGATGAATTGACCTAAGGTAAAGAACATTTATATTAAAAATATTCCTAGAAGTAAATTTTTATATACTAACTAGCTGCCCCCGCGAACTTCGTTTCTCCTTAATGTGATTTTACTTAGCCTACCTTTTTCTCTATATAAACCTCAGAGTTCAAGTCATAAGATTTAAATTAACAAATAAAAATAAGGGTTGGCGATAGGAGTGAAAATTTAGGGTTATATGTATTTTTTTAATTTCGTCCAAAAAATAAAATGTTAGGGATGGACAACCCTTATCACTTAGGGGAACGAAAAATAGATAGTAATTTGATAAAAATCCGACAAGCCGTTTCGGAGGAGTATGGTAACTAACATCGTGACACGAGAATTTTATATATAAGATAAGCATTGCATGATTTTGATGAATACATAGGTGAAATAAAAAGAAACTAGTTCCTCTGACAAATTACATAAAAGTTGTATGTACCTATATACTACTAATAGAGAGTCATTTAGTTTTAAAAGCGAGACTGCATATTAAGTTTTCACTACAAACTACTACCACTACTAAAAAAAAGGGTGCGTGTACTTATGTACGCGCGTAAGAAGTTATACTTCTTTGGCTTTCTTTATTTTTTTAAATATTAAATATTTAACGTTAATAATACTTAGTATATTATTCAATTATTAATTAATAATAATTATTATTATTATTTTATTATATTATTCATTCAATTTAATAACTAGGTATGTTTCATAACCTTTTAACTAAGTAACAATAGGTCTTTGTGAAAAAGCATTGCTAAATTTCTTTGAAAAAAATAATTAAAACTCCTTTATTTGTTTAAAAGGTACTACAAAGGTCATTATGGTCATTCAAAATTCGTGGCATAGCTGCTAACTTCACGCATATTCTATTTCTTTTTACTTGTAGATTGTCTTATTCCCATTTCGTCACGCACGCTGGGCACCCGGCTGGTTTAAAAAGAATTCGTTAGTGGGCAACTTCATACTGATAATTTTGTGTCACAGTGCGCGCGCATCGTAAAATTTCACTCTCATCAATTTTTCATAACGCGCCTATAGAAGTATAACTTCAAATACATAAGTCACAAATGCATATCGCGTTTAATAAGAAAAGTCTACACACAAACTAAAATATCAAACTTCAGAATAGTAAGAATAAGCAACAAAGTATACTTAAGCCGGCCTAGCGATCGGAAAGCAACAGGTCGGTCCAGGTACTGCTGGATCGGCAGAGTGGAGGAGGACATGTTGCAGCTGAAAGCCAGCAATTTAGGGGAAGTGGAACAGGACAGAGAGCGCTGGAACTTTCTCGTTACCAGGTGAGTGAGTGTATGAGATTAGTAAGGACAAGTTGAATTAAAAAATAATATAGATACTAACGGGAACAAGCATTCCACTCGCACCAGGGTTCCAGCATATTGACGTAGCTCTGTACAAGCCGTGGCTGATTGATGGAAGCCAGCCACCAACCAAATTCAAAACCTCCGCTTACGGCCCAACTGTATGTTGCTCAGGATTATTTATTATTATATTTATACTTATGGTAAAGTTTTTATGACATATTATAGATACAATTAACCATAAAAAAGATAATCCATTACCGATTGATTTTGAATTGTTTTAAAATATTTATGATTTCATCTTCAGAAATCTATAACACTATTTAATATGTAATTGTCATTTTAAAAATACTATTTATGAATGTACAGCTGTTAAAATTTGACACTTTACCTAAAAATGAATTAGTTTCTTCTAAACAAATATCGAGCGAGCCAAAAATTTAATTGATTTAAGAATAAAATTGTTCTATGATAGGTATTTCTGATGTGTTGCGTTTGTTTTCTGAAATTTCTAAAAATATATACAAAAATAAGTAAGAACGTTTTTTAATGAAAGGATACAGTTGATGTGCAAGATGGTACGCGAGTAGCGGTAAAGAGCGATGCCAAGCTGTATGTGCTCTCGCAGTGGCTAGATGTGCACGTGCCCTTTCGCCGCCCGCGCCGTGCACGTACACGTGGACGACCGCACCCGAGGCCTCAGAGCTCCACTCGATCGCTTCACCGCCTAAAGCGCTTAGCTTAAGACGGAAGCTTTCTGTACCTCCTGCTGTCCTATATGTTTAGTATATAGTTATAGATGAGAGCATAGCATTCAAGAGTACGATAGCACAGTCTTTAATATTTTTATTTACACAATCTAAAACAATGTGTATGCCTAAAAAACTATAAGAAGAATTTAACACACATACACATCAATTACATTAGAACATATGAAATCTATCAAAGGAAAGATTTAAACAAACAACCACAAAAAAAATAATAATGACTAAAAATTAAAAATTAATAGTAATAACTAAAACTAAAAAGATAAAAAAATAACAATAACAGAAATAAACAAAACTAAAAACAAAGTTCCGGTAAGTCGGTAGACTGTTGTAGAACACATCAATGTTTTTATCATCAATTTGTAATTAAGTTATAATAGCGAGATACCCTATTCACTGGACCATTAAAGGTAGCAGATAAGCGAGCCGTTATTACATTGTCATATCTATGAGCAAATAAGGACAATGTTTAAATGGTTTTCCCTGTCGCGGGGTGGACATTTAGTTACCCGACCCGTTGTATCAAGCAAACTGCCCCGGCGTGTGTTATTATAATTACACATTTTTCTTTTATTATTAGGTATAAAGTATTAATTATTACTAACGTTTGTTGTAGTACAGCAGAGTGTAGCCATAACAGTGCCCTATACGCCTGCCAATGAACTGCGCAGTGACCAGCACCTGGTACTCCTCCAGCACCCATTACTGTACCCAGTGCTGCCAGAGCCCCTCGTACCACGCGACACCTGAGTTAGAAATATATAATCTTAAATTTCCGAATTTGCTCCTTATGATACATAAAATTTACTGTAGATAAAACAGACAACTCAAATAAGTCGCCTAGCTTCACAATAATATTTGTAATATCTTCCTCGATTTGATATTTATAAGTCGAACACAAGCGGAAACAATCGCCCAAGGAAATGACAAAATTGTCTACTTTTCATACTGCGCAATTAAAGAGTTACCAGGTATATAAACACACATTATAAAATAAATCTAATTATGAAAAAAGTTAATTTAATTCAACTACTCCATTAATTATATAAACTATGATATAATATACATTTAAACAAACAAATACAGACAACGAAAGTCATACAAATATAGAAGATAAAGAAAGTCAGATAAGTCTATTTGAAATACAAAACATATATAAAATCCTACCTCATTTCTGCCATTTGTCGGATCGCTTCAGTAACAATGGCAACACCGAGATCACTTGCAAACAAATTATCATATTCGCTGGTGTCTTCGTCGTCGCCTGAAATAAACCCTTGTTTTAATGCACAAATCAATTATATTTTATATGCTTATACAAATTCCACATATTATACAAACAAAAAGAAAATACAATATTTTAAGACTTATTGAACAGTTTTTAAATTGTAAGTACAGAACTATTAAAAACCAAGGTTTAATTCTAGGGAGAGCAGTGTTGGCCTAGTAGCTTCAGCGTGCGACTCTCATCCCTGAGGTCGTGGGTTCGATCCCCGGCTGTGCACCAATGGACTTTCTTTCTATGTGCGCATTTAACATTTGCTCGAATGGTGAAGGAAAACATCGTGAGGAAACCGACACGTCTTAGACCCAAAAAGTGTGTCAGGCACTGGAGTCTGATTACCTACTTGCCTATTAGATTTAAAAATAACCATGAAACAGATTCAGAAATCTGAGGCCAAGACCTAAAGAGGTTGTAGCGCCACTGATTTATTTTTTTATTTTATATTGCATCGCGGGATCAAGCGTAGCCAAACATATATGCGCCTGTTTAGTTAAACATTATTAAGACAAAATGTTAAGCGAGTTAGAAGTTAATCAGCCCAATCGGAACCCAGGCACTCGTTATTCGTTAAATCAAAAATAAATCATACTTTTGGATGTATCAATTTCTGGTACATCTAATCTCAACGCATCGTTCAATTCCAGAACAGCATTTTGTAAATCTTTAATCGGCTCCAAGATCGAAGTCAACTTTGCCTGTTCTGGTGTTAAACTCTGAAAACAATTTAAAAAATTAGAATTAAGCTATTTTATTTCCTGAAACAGACACAGACCACAACAGCACTTTCTGTCACAACTGTACTGCCCATCGAAGTATTTCCGAAGCGACTTTAGGGTCCTTCAAGAACACAGCGAACAAATTACTAAAAAGGCAAGACACTTCTCTCGCGAGCCTTCAGTGTTATGGGCGGAGAAATCACTTAATATGGGTGCGTACCTGCCTCGTGCCCCTTTATGAAACACAATTTACAATTATAAAACTTATTTTTACATTCAGTAATTAATTCGTGTTTAACTGTAAACCCTTTTTAAAATAGTAAACTCTTATGTAAGATCAAATGCCCTAAAACCTTGAAATTTTTCGAATTTATTGGGTACTAGCGACCCTTCGGCTTCGCACGGATGCAATGCTGATACTAAATTCAAAGTGCTATGCCGCGGCCTTCGACGCGCTGCGTCCCGCAATTTGTAAATTTGTAATATCTTCGAAAATATTCATTTAAATCATATGCTGTAAAGGGTCATATAGATCTATATTAAATCAACAATGTATTTAAGGTATTTAATTGGATAAGGATTAATGCTGTATTGGTTAAAATCGCTTCGAAAATTAGCCATTATTTGTCGTAAAAAGTAAATGACAAAAAAATGTTATTGTGGGATATCCTTGAGAGATAGACATATACCATCGCGTAGTTTTCTGTAGACATTTTCAATGTGTACAATACTTAGTACATTATTTTGATAAATCTCGTAGGCTTCAGCCTGCGTTTGCAATGTAAGCGGAAAATGTTTAAATACTTACGACATCACATTAGAAACCTCAAAAATAACAGTATTTATCCACTATTTGATGGATGTTATTAAATATATATAAACCTTCCTCTTCAATCACTCTATCTATTAAAAAAACCGCATCAAAATCCGTTGCGTAGTTTTATAGATTTAAGCATACATAGGGACAGAGAAAGCGACTTTGTTTTATACTATGTAGTGAAGCTATTGTAATAATAATAAAATATTTTTTCATAGAACCCCAGACAACACTTTTACCGTCACTATATAGCTTAAAGGTATAACTATCATAATAAGTTTTAGTTTAAATGATCTTAAATACAGGTGGTATTACTACTACTAGTAACAATCAAAATATATAATATAATAAAACAACAAAAAACTTTATAACGTTAATACTTTCTTTATAATTTTATTCAAGAGATGTCGCTGGCATCCAATTAACACGCGATATCAACGGATTTTAACACATTTTACATAATCAATTGACGGTAATATACACAATTTGGACACTTTATAAATATTTTAGTGCGTATTGCGTATCGTTTCAATACGATTTATATTGTCTGGACCAGTATGACAGGATACTTCATAGTAACAATACCTAGGACCTACTTGGATGGCGGAAGACGAACTTCTTCTCAATTCTAAATTTACTCCTATAGCTATGATGATGATGATATGGCGGAAGATACTATACCGGTGTAGGGTCATGCTCCGTCAGCAAATGTAATAGCCTGGGGAGTAAACGATGTTGCGGCGCAGCACACGCGAACAATCGCCTTTCGAGATCTGCCGCTCCCGACGCACTCACTAGACGCTCCCAGCGTGCGCCTGCGCATACCACGCGACGGGCGTCCGTGGACAGGTCGCATATAGAGCCTGTTTAATAAAACGCGAAGTTATTAGATTATTTTCTTAACTCGATTAGAGACTCGAAAGTAAATAGTAAGTTTGCTTGCGTATTTTATACAATATTATTACGAATGACACGCAAACCTAATAATATAATAGTTTAATTCATTTATAAAAGTTTAGTTGTTTAAAACATCAAATTTGAAACTTCTACAATACGTAAATTATATTTATCTACTTTCTCTTAGTTTCTTTTGAATTACAAACCAACGTCAACAGTACCTGTAGGAAGAGCCGTGACGTCATCGGCGAGCATCATTTGCTCCAAAGGCTCCAGTTCTCGAACCAAAGATACTCCAGAGCGCCGAACTACCGCACACCACCAGCCTATCTCGCCGTCAGCCTTCTGAATAAATCGATTTAATTTAAAACATAAGAAAAAAAAAAGAGTGCGTGTACTTATGTACGCGCGTAAGAAGTTATACTTCTTTGGCATTATTAAAAATAGTTTGGCTTTGTTCCACCTCCAGTTTTTGATGTTTCACAGCGATAAGATGACAACTCTTTTTTTGTATTCAATTTAGTGCACTTACACTGATTCATAAATTGTTTTTTGTCTCTTGTCCTTATATTTGCTAGAGAAAAATTACATGTTTTGATTAAACAATGTGGTAATTTTTTTAATCAAAACATTACTCGATAATAATAATACAAACTGATAGTTAACCTCAATTGTAATGAAGCACTTAGGAAGGTTGATGAGCACAGTTTTTCACAAATATTAATTAGTATTGGTTTAAATATTCAATTTAAATCACTTCTGATTATATATAATTCAAAAGCATTGCTAAATTTCTTTGAAAAAATAATTAAAACTCCTTTATTTGTTTAAAAGGTAAATGACAAATGTCATTATGGTCATTCAAAATTCTTGGCATACGAACTTCACGCATATTCTATTTCTTTTTACTTGTAGATTGTCTTATTCCTATCTCGCTCGCACACGCTATAATCACACTCCTAATTTTGTGTCACAGGTGCGCACGCATTGTAAAATTTCACTCTCATAAATTTTTCATAACGCGCCTAAAGAAGTATAACTTCAAAAAAACAGTTTCACATGTCTTGAAGCTGTAAGTTTGCCTGCGTGTAAGTACGAGTAGGCGTAACTCTCGTATGTCGAAAACGTTTAGAATCGCGGGCCTGCGATTGGAGGAATTTAAAACACAAGACGAAACATTGATGCTAAAGACGGATGGTGCTGCTTATCTGTGATTGGATTAGAAATGACAAACAATTATAAACAAATTGCGCCACACAAATTCTATAGTCTATGAAATTTTTCATCATTTGATTTTAATCGTAAACTCTTTTTTAAATAGCTAACTCTATGTACGGTCAAATGCCCTAAGATCTTTATTATTGAAATTTATTAGGTAATAATCAAACTATTTTTTTCCTACGCTACAATATATACGGTCTAATCGGTATGTATTATTATAATTAGGTGAAATAAATAAATATTATAATTAATACGAATATGTAATATTTATTTAATTTACCTACATATTTAGTATATATTGTATCTATTAGCGACCTTACTAAGCGAGGCCAAATTAACACACATATTTAGTTTAATCTTTCATGGTTAATTTGTGTGTGATAATGTGTGTCATAATAATAATTAAACGTATTGTAAATACATAATATATACTTTACAATATATATTATATATTTGTTATAAAATTTTCTTAACAACTTACATGTTTAGAAACCATTAATCCCAATGGCTTTTGTAAACCTTCCATATACTGCATACACCAACTATACAAATCCGACCAGCATCTAAAATACACATAATAGAATCAATTCTTCAAATAAATAAAAAAAATATGAATAATAGCAAGACTGATTAATTTGTATTCTCTTGAATAATAACGTTTTAGTTTGCATATAAAACCTTATTATTCAAAAGTAATATTGTATAAGTCTTACTAGCTTAGTATCATGGATAAGTTGATACTGCATAATGTATTTAAACCGTAGGTTTTGTTAAATTTTCAAAGTCAAAACGATAATTGTTCACTCTATTCCAATGGCACAACCATTATCTTGCCTTTGACAAAAAAATATATAAACGAAACAGTCTCAAACATATTTTGACCCACGATGGTTTAGGCAGTTTTTTAAATTAAATCTTGTTTGACAAACTATTATAAATAAAATTTAAACACGCTTGTATTACTCTGCTAAGCAAACTTTATAGTAAGTCACTTTGTCTTAATTTTTTTTGTTATGTATACTAACTTGTGCATAAGATGCGAGTGGTCAGGCGCCGCGGCCCGCGCAGTAAGATTTCTTAATCGTGTCTGCACTGCGCTTACGCAGCTATCGCCAAATTCAGTTTCCATTACTGATTCGTTACCACCCCACGTGCGACGATAAATCTGAAATTATATAGGTATACAATAATATACACATTCACTATTTGGCTACCTAAAATATAATACAAAAATAATATCAGCGAACTCTAATAACCTTATAGATAATAATTATTAATTTACTCTGGGGCATGAGATTTCATATACATATGGATTGGCCTAAAGGTCTAGATACCAGGCCATAAACTCCAAAAAAAATATATACATAAGGATTACAAGAACCATAACAAAATTGACATTCTGTGCTCTAGAAATTGTAAAATTTTAGCCAAACATTTTTTTAAATGGGGGCAATTTATTTTTATTAACATTCCAAGAACATATTGAAAAAACGCGGGAAACCTTCGAATTTGGCGGGCGCGGTTTTTGTTTGAATTTGCTGTAAAATAATATTTTTAATGAATTGTGATCAGAATAGTTAAAGCTTGTATATATTTGTATAATTTGTATTATTATTTTTATTTATCTTCTACTTTCTTCGAGTTGGGGTAAGCTTTTCGGATTTTTTATGAAGTACATATTATTGCACTTTTTTTTGTTGCTTAAAATTAATTGTTCGATTCTTAAAATCATAATGCCTACACAATCATAGAACAGCAAATGACCCATTGTAGAAAACAAATGTGTTCATAAAGAATATTTTATTAAGTTTACCCAAAACCAACAACTGTACAAAGTGTTTCACTTACCACAAGTGCCTTTTTTATAACGGATGTGGGAAATAGTCCAGGAGCTAACAAGCGATCGCGGTACTGTTGATGAGACGATAGTTGTGGGAGCGGAGACAATGGCTCCTTACTGGCCACTGCACGCCAAGAAACGTCAGGACCGATGGCACAACCTATAAAAGTTTTAATTTATAGTGTAATAAATACCTCCGATGATAAGTAAGTTGAGGTATTAGGAGACAATGTATGAAAAAGTCTATAGTCGATGTCACTTTGTCTAGAAGATAAGATAAAATAATATTTAAAAAGCTTTAATATTTGTCTATAGATATGAAATTAAAGTAAGAAAAAATTGCAGTGTACGTACGTCAATAAATTAGCCCTAAAACGGAAAGATTAGGACGATTCATTATAGAATCTTAAAATGTTACATGTGTATGTGGATCATTTTTGTAAATACATACTTGTTATGACAGCATCTCCATCAGGTTGTGACCATAAAGCCCAAATAACGTGACTGTTGTCACCATAACCAATTGTATAATCAAGGAGATCCAGCTAAAAAAATATATGTTTAAGGTATAGTAAATAACATTGTTATTGTTATACTACAAGAAATTTAAAATTTCTCCTTCATGGTTAGTAGCAAAAGTCATAGTCGTAGAATAGTGACGGATCTGACAAATAGTAAACTTTACAGGGCAGCCATTTCAAACTAATATAATCATGTTAGTTTTTTGTGTAATTATGAAAATTGGCATACAAGCAAACAAAAGGGTTTTCTAGAAAAATCAATAAGCGTCTACCAACAAAAATTTAATGACTGATTGATTGGAAATTTAAAACACATGATTTTTTTTTTAATGTTGCCGTAATATTTAGTCATTGTAGTATCCAAATATGATAAAAAGTGGATTTTGGTTTTTTTTCAAATCCGACATTGTTCTACGATCATGACGAAATGTAACTTACAGATGTTCAATTTTATAAGAAAGGTTTCATCCTTTTTTATTGTAATAGTTATGAATTTTGAAATATTAAAATAATTTACCTTAGGGCCCATAATATGATGAATTTGCGAAAATTTGACTCCGGCAGTGCCCGCGTCATGCATTTTCATCACAATAAATTTTGACTCATTGGGGAATGAAAGATATGCAACTAAAAGTGTACTGCCATCCAATCCTTTTGTACTTTGGAGCATGTGACTGTGCGCTGTAAAGATTTTGTAATGAGAATGTAATTTAAAATCACCTTTGGCTTTATTTCACTCAGTTTACTTAATAATAATATGTTTGGTGTCCAATCTGGGATCAATTTTAATATAGATTTTTATTATCTGTTAATAGGTCTCATAATATTTTACAAACTCCCTAAAGCATAGAAATATAATACTAAAATTGTACTGTAATACCTTTTTTTGCTGAAACTTGAATTAAGTAAGTAATTTTCTACATTCATTCAAGAATTGTAATACTCACGAGGTGGCTTAGGTCTGGCTACTGTTTGTGATAAAGGAGCTGATACTGATATTGGTGCTCCACCCTCATCAAAATGCCAGACACGCAGACATGTATCCCCACAGATAACAATAGCAAGTCCATTTGTCAGAACAACTCCATATGTTTCTATACCTTCTGTGCTGGCTTTACCCCTAAATAGATAGAAGTTAAAAGAAACATAATAAATTATTGCCAAAGTTTACTTGGATAAATAATTATTCAAATTTGTGGAAGTAAATTGTACAGCACCTTTTGCAATTTTTTCTATTAGCATCATGATCATAATAATATAATAGGAAGTCATAATAATAGGAATTTTGAAAAGAATGAAAATTTTGTTTAGTGATATTTAAATTTCCCCTTTTAAATTTGTATATACCTCAAAGCTCCAGTTAGTCCCGACAAAAACCTAGGCACATTAGACTCCCGTTTCAAAACTGTAGTGACAGCAGCACCAGTAACAGGTAGTTTAACAAGTAATAGTCCTCCTTCTCCACCATAACCAAAGGCCAGGGCAAACACAGCTTCCCCATTGTCTCTTAATATTGATGAACATGAATGAGCAACACCTGTATCTGTTTGAAAAATTTGGTTAAATACATATACAAGACATTGATATTTAGATATACTCTATTAAAACATAGTTCTTGTAAAAGAAGAAACTGGAACAACAAATAACATAAATAGATATTGGTAATAAGGATTTCATAAAATTATGCTAACACCAATCCCTTTACAAGTTTAAGTTTTGAAGATTAACTATTTTTTCTTTAGCTAAATACCAAAGCTTAGTAGTATTTTAGTGGACCACCATTTAGGCTTTGTTAAAAAATAAAGTTTATTCTATGAATTTCTCACCACCTAAATCTAGCATGAGATAACTTAAAATGTCAACTTACTTGATGTTGAATACTGATTTAGGATATAGTAGTTATTTGGATTATTAATGGCACTTGTGTCATAAAATATTGATGATGTTGTATTGCTGAGAGCTCCAAAAGTAGCCTGAAAAATGATAATTAGTTTAATAATTAAACACTAAAAAATTATACATTTGTCTCTGAATTTTACCTTTTTATCTAGACTGTCTGGGTGTGGAAATATTAATCTATGAACAGAAGACACAGTAGCAGCCAATACTATGACTTGTTGAGATGATGGTTTTTCATAAAATGATATGTTGTTTAATGGTGGTGTGCCTGATGCCACTTTACATCTTAAATTGCAATTCGAAATATTTACATCCAAAGATGCCTCTGATAGTTCAATTGCATCTGATGTAGTTTGCCTGTAAATAAAATTATATATAATATACAATTGCACTATTAATCAACTACAAAGTAATGTAAGTAAATTACCAATATATGAATCTGTTCCTTGTGCTACTCTTTTCAGAATCTCTATACCAATACCCACCAGCTTTTTGAGGTAGTTTTATATCTTGCAACGTACTGTGAGTACCACCTGCATAAACAAAGTTAGGTTACAAACCATACAAATTAATAAACAGTGATTTAATAGCTTTAAAAAAAGAATTATTAAGATTTATAACTACCAGTATTTAAAGTGATTTCTTTCCATTTATCGGGCAAGCAATAACTTGGAGTAATTTCTTTGAAAGTAACCGGTATTGCGTCTGCTAACTCCATTTCCAAGTATTAAAACGGTTTGTATCCCAAATCCTCTTAATATATAGATCAAGTAAGATATACCGATGATATTTTAAAAACTTTAATTCAAATTCATAATATTAAAATAACAATAAGTCCGCAAATATTCCTTGATAAAATTGAAATAACAGATATTTAAAACATTGACTATACTGGGGCCTTAGTCAAGATGCCTTAACAGTAGTGTATGTAGAACGTCAAAAACTAAATTTGTATGAAAACTTTTCGACACGAACTGTCATTTCCATACAAATTAAGTTTTCGACTTTCTACATACACTACTGTTAAGGCATCTTGACTAAGGCCCCAGTACACTAGATAAATGACATTTTATTGAGAGTTCAGAGTGTGACACTTGAGACGCACAGACTAATTGAAACAGGCCAGTAAAATAACTAAATATCTAAAACCACGCATAATTTTACTTGAAACTGGCATAAAGTTGAAGCTGTTGCCAAAAAGTTAAAAAAAAAAAAAAAAACCACGCATAAAGTCGAGAATCTAGATAAGATGTTGGTCCATTATTTTCTACAGCAAAAGTATTTAGCTGACCTAAAAGAACTTTTCTTCAAATTTACGAAGGTCTATTTTTGTCTTGTAGTAGTTTCGTTCTGATTGCAGTCGTCCTTAATCATTTTATTTTATCGAAATTATCGAGCAGTAGTTTCGATTGTTTTATTTTTAATACAAAAATTCATCATCACGTATTGATTTTTTATTTACATATAACCATGCATATAATGCATAATGAATGAAACGATATCTATTGTAAAATTTTTTATGTAAATCAAAAGTTTAAAGTGTTGAATTATAGAAAAACAAATATAATGAGAGACATATAGTATCATTATACTTCTAACAATATTTTTTTATAGATAAGTACTGAAATTTGCACTGAATTGATCCCAAATAAAACTAAACATAAAATTTATCCAAATTTACACATTAAAAGATCACTTATTTATCAAATTGCAAACTTACTGATTAAAGATCATCGTATCTTTGTTATATTTGTATAGCCCATGTGGAATTTCACCCTCCAATTATACGAGACCTCTTACCGCAATTTACGAAACAACAAATATAAAAATAAAGCTTAACTATATTTTTAAGATTTAAGAAATTTTTTTTTTAATATTATCTCTTTTCTTTTATTTATATTTTATGAAAATTTCGTGAATGACTTCTTGAAGACTAATTAAATTACCTAACGGATAATTTTTTTCGCAATGTTCTCATTCTAAGCTAAAAATGAGGAAGTTTTGTTTGTAAACGAGATGTTTTTATACGGTAGTGGGGCATGTAATTTTCTTAATATATTACGTAGTAACGTTGCATCACAACGTAGATTACGTATTTTTGTGTTTGTTGCCCACTTGTTGTAATTTCAATACTCAATATTATTCGTTTGTTGATAAATTTTCAAAGAATTAAATTTTTACTTCTTATTAACTTGTATATTTGAGCATTCCCATTTAATGCAAAGTTATCCACACAAAATTGTTCTAGTAATTCTAGTATTGTTCTGTAATGTATACAAACTATGGATTATTCTGTGGTATTGAAGTTGGACTTTCTGTGGCTTACAGTCAAAAATCAAATGACAGATTAAAACTGTGGAGAAATCAGAAAGTGAAACAAAAACGAATACAAAACATTAGGAGTAAATTAGAGATGAAGTCTGTTTAATTTTTAAAGTATGCAGCGATGATTAAAGAAATGGATTCCATAGAGGAGGAACAATGTTTGAATCAATGTGAAAACTATATTCAAAGTCACAATATTCAAATATTATTAAAAAATTGTATCGTCCAACTTTGTCTAAATAGGCCTGATGATCCCGTGACATTTCTTCGCCAATATTTTCAAAAATTAGAAAGAGTGAGTTCATTACTTAATTTTCATTAAATAGGAAATAAAATGTTTATGTGTATTAATTGTTTATTAAGAACTTTAAAATTCAGTCAAAGGGCTAATAAAATTTTATTAGAATTTTGACTAGACGTCTGTGTGTTGTGTCCAATCAATGCTCCAGTTGACAGCTGCTGAGACTCAAAATAGATTTGCAAGATTCCACAAAGTTGGCCTTTATTTAGACTACAAACATTGAGTTAACTAAATTTAATATCTACGTAATTTTTCACACTTGCGTAGCTCGTCATTCCAGCAACGTCTCCTTTACGTAAGACTACTACATTAAATATCTTGTGATTCTTAAAAATGGTGAGAAAAATAATGCTTTAAAGTAGATTCTTAGTTCCAACTTCCAAGCTCCCAATTTTTTATATACTGTTTCTACACATTTGATTTTTTTTACAATATTATCTACTATTATTATTGTATAACTCTGACAATTTAATAAGCTTTAGATTTAGATTTTATATATTTCTAGCAGCCCAGAATTATTTTATTTCTATTATTATACATTACACTTTATTTTTAAGGAACAGGTTAAGGCAGCAGCTGCTGCTGCAGCAACATCTGAAGGTGAAGCAGATGGAGAGCTTTCACCACTGCCAGTACTTGGAGGGCAACTGCCTCGAAGACGTGGTGGGATCAGTGCTGAGCCTGTTACTGAAGAAGATGCTACTAGTTATGTCAAAAAGGTGAGTTTAGTTTTTTTTGTAGAAACAGAATATTATTTAGTACAGAATCTTATTTTTATATAGGAAAACATGTCCTATGTGAAAATAAATTAAACTTATATTATGCAGGTGGTGCCAAAAGACTATAAGACTATGGGTGCCTTATCTAGAGCAATAGCATCCAATGTGCTCTTTACACACTTAGATGAATCAGAAAGAGCGGATATGTTTGATGCAATGTTTCCTGTGCAATGTCTTGTTGGGGAAACGGTTATACAACAAGGTGATGAAGGGGACAACTTCTACATTATAGATTCTGGTGAAGTCGAGGTGAGTTTCACTTCAATTGGAGTTGCACTGCTGTTGGATTTCTGAGACAGATATTCAATGAATAGCTAGCAACGAATTGCTTTAGCCCTTTACTTATTAAATTATGATTCTTATTGTTTCTTTTACTACACAATAGTATACTTAATAATTATACTTTTAGGTACATAAGTAATTAATATTGAAATTAAATTGTTTACTGTGGAAATTAAGTATTGTTTATTTCTAAAATACTGAAGAATTTTTATATTCTAAAGCTTTGGATTCCAATTTCTTTTCACCTGTTACCTGTCACCGACAAGTCTTATTCCTATAAGATGGTATGGTTTATTTAATAGCATTTAAGAAATGTAACATTATGAAAAAAGTTCTTAACACACCACCTAAGTCAGTCTTCGTAAGTTTACAATTTTAAAACATCTAAGTGTAAATAAAATTAAATAGTCTATCAAATAGAATAAAATCCGTGGCGCTACAGACTTTTTAGGTATGGGCCTCAGATTTCTCCTATATGTTTCATGATCATTTGTTAATCTAATCGGCAATTAGGTGATCAGCCTCCTATGCAGACACGCCGTCGACGTTTCCTCACGGTGTTTTCCCTTACGATTCGAGCGAATTTTAAATGCGCACATATAAAGAAAGTCCTTTGGTGCACAGCCGGGGATCGAACCTACGACCTCAGGGATGAGAGTAGCTCGCTGAAGCCACTAGGCCGACACAGATCTGACATATAACACAGTTTTAATTTCTTACCCCAATGATCATGGATTTCAGGTATTGGTAAATGGCGAAGTAGTAACAACAATAGGAGAAGGAGGTAGTTTTGGTGAACTGGCACTTATCTATGGTACACCACGCGCAGCGACGGTTAGAGCCCGTACTCCATTAAAGCTTTGGGGACTTGATCGGGATTCATACAGAAGAATACTTATGGGTTCTACAATAAGAAAACGACGCATGTATGACGAATTTCTATCGAGGGTATCCATTCTTGGTATGTATGGGGATATTTTATTCATGCATATTGTAAATATATTATTCTGAAAAAAATTAACTTTTCATTATCAGTAAAAGGAATTTCACATATGCATGGTAACCTGAGAAGTCTACTAAAAAATTAGTCATGCCTATACATAATCACTTATGACATTTCAGAAAGTCTCGAAAAATGGGAGCGCCTTACGGTGGCAGATGCTCTTGAACCTGTATCCTTTAATGATGGTGAAATAATTGTGCGGCAGGGTGAACCAGGAAATGATTTCTATATTATTGTAGAAGGTTTGTTTATTGAAATACAGTATTAATTTTAGGGGTTTTAGTTTGAATTTTAAAATTCCTTACTACATTGTTACATCTATTTACGTCATGATCGTAGAACAATGTCGGATTTGAAAAAAATCCAAAATCCACCGTTTATCATATTTGGATACTACATTGACTAAATATTACGGCTACATTAAAAAAAATTCCATGTGTTTTAATTTCAAATTAATCAGTCTGTAAAGTGACGCATTAGATAGAAACATGTAATTTTTCTAGAAAACTGTGTAATTTAATGTTATTATTTTTATTTTGTTTGAAAACAAACCCTTGTGTTTGCTTGTATGCCAATATTTCATAATAAAAGAATATGAATTAAATAGTTATGACAAAAACTAACATGATTATATTATTTTGAAATGGCTGCCCTGTAAAGTTTACTATTTGTCAGATCCGTCACTATTCTACGACTATGACGATTACATCTTACAGAACAAACATGTTGTGTATGTATGATTTTTAGTATGTGTTATGGCAGATTATCATTAATCCCAAACGAAATATGCTTATAAGTTATACTGTGAATTAAAATAATCTTGTGTATTTTAGTGTAATTAGAATAATGTAATTTTGTATCAATAGTTTTTACTAGAATTATAATTATTATCGATTACGTCTTTAATGATTAATTTTATGCCAGTGAACTTAAACACTTTGAAATTCAGGTACAGCTGTAGTACTCCAGCAACGTGGTGGTGAAGCAGAGGGTGAGGCAGTGGAAGTCGGAAGACTCGGGCCGTCGGATTACTTCGGCGAAATCGCGCTTCTACTGGACAGACCGCGCGCAGCGACAGTTAGGGCGGATGGACCACTCAAATGTGTTAAACTGGATCGAGCTAGGTATGGCATGATATTCATTAACAGGTGCTAGACCAAACATTGGTATGAAACATTTGATTAGGTTTAAAGATTTTTTTTTCACATTAAAACATAAAGTGCTCTTATGAATAAAAACAAATTTGGAATACCTTATATGTATATGTGTAAGCAAATATTTGTTTAATATTGATAACCTAACACTTTATAAACCTTACTAAACATTACACACACCACAGAGTTAGTTTTTGTTAGAAATAAGATTAAAATAATAAGTGAAAGTACCAAAACGTTTAAAGGACCTAATTTAACTAAATTTAACTGTCTACACTGACATTTTTAACTAATTAATTTTTAAAGTAAAAACATGTCTTTATTACCTTATTGTTTGGCGTACATCGGTTTTACAGAATTTATCGTAAATTAATTAGTCGGAATTCACTTCAGGCGTATTAATTCACACGATTATAAATATACAGACGGAACGTAAATTTTCTTTCTTCGGTGCCCGTTTTTTGCAAAAGAGTTTATATACATGTAAACTCTAAATAACGACACTCAAGGGATTTTGAATATTTTGACGTTACAAAGAGTTGTTAAATGGAAAGAAGAAAAATGTGTATTAGAAAAAGAAAAAGTTTATTTCAGACTAGTGTTGTTATTACATAAAAAGAAATTCTTATTTGAAAGCTTTTGCGTATAGTCTGTTATTTTTGTCTAACGTCTTTTGCTGCACCAGTAATCATGTTTGTTTTTTACCTATTTTATTCATATCTTGCTATATTGAGGCATCTACGTGATAAAATACGTGCAAGCAATCCCAATTTGTAAACAAAAGCACGGATTTCTTAGAAAGTGCGGTACGTATGATGCCGACAGACGAGTTTATTAGGGCTAGGAGAATAAAGCGACAGAAGGACGTTCACAGCTTAGGAGTTTTAACTAATTTCGGCAACTTAAAAAGTACTTTTTTTATTATTTAATTGTCGTTATTAGGGTGGGAGTAATGATATGTAGAGTGTATCATTGTATGGAAGACAAGTTAAACCAACCAAAGCCGCTTGATTTCGACGCTTTAGGGGGTTTGTCTTTCAATCGAGGGACGTTATATGAACTGTAAATACATTGTAAAGTACATATGACGACATTCTAGGGACTGTGCATATTTTGACGAGTTTTGTTAAGGTTTTGGTACTTTTTAAATGCACTGGAGCCTACAATTGTATGTGTAAAAAGTAAAAACACAATATAAGTACAAAGACGGGTCGACTGCAATGTTTTTAGATTTTTCCACTACTTAGAGAACTTTTCAGCAGGCTGAAATGTGATTTCTGACCGTTTCAGGGGAGGGTCAATCACATATTAGAAAATCGCAATTTACATAATGTTACCCTAGTTTTCAGGAGCCTGAAACATTTTTTCAGGCCGTTTCAGAACACGCGTAGTCGAATGGTACACTTTTCAGGAAACCCGTTTTCAGGCCTGGTTATACCCCTTTAACGAAGGAATGTTCTAGAACGAATTTTCTAGGTGTGGGAGAAGGACGGAACGATACGCGAGAGAGAGGGAAGATCGGAACCTTCTCGAAGCTAGACCGAGCACTCTAGAACGCCGTACGACAAGGACGGAGCAATGTGCGAAAGAGATAGCTAGTACGCACGTTCTAGAATTGTGCGATCGCTACTCAGTTGCGCCGCCGCCTAGAGAGTTCTCGAACATCGCTCCCAGGGATATATAAGCGAGCCGAAACGCGACCAGTTAGTTCAGTTTTGAATGCGATACCAAGCGATAAACACCGGAGTGACAAAGTGCGAATATAGTGAAGAAAAGTGAATACAAGTACTGTGTGAAGTGCGTGTTATTAGAGTAATTAGTGACATAATTTTGTGTGTGTATTTAGTGAATTTCAGTGCGTAATTATAATTTTTAGTGTTAACAAATTCCTCGTAGATTTAATTAGAAATAAACCCTTGAAGAAATCTACGGCGTTTCTATCCGATCCCCTAGCTCGTAACATTTTGGTGTCAGAAGTGGGATAGAAAAATGCCAATTACTCCAAGGGAGAATCAAGAGGAGTTTGTAGCTGAGTCTCCAGCTGCGGAGGGAGTCCAGACAAGGGCGCAATCAGCACGCGACGCTGCCCGACGACAAAGTTTCGATGCGAACCGCGGGATGGGTGAAAGCAACGATGCCAACATGCTTCTTGCTCTGCGCCAAATGATGGAAGAACAGGCACGACGTCAAGAGGAACAGGCACGCCGGCAAGAAGAACAGGCACGCCGTCAAGAAGAACAGGCACGCCTAATGATGGAAGAACAGGCTCAGACACGTCGTATGATGGAGGAACAGGCACGGCGTCAAGAGGAGCAGGCTCATCAGATGATGGAGGAACAGGCCCGCCGTATCGGAGAAAAACTTGGTGACCTGAAAATACAGGTAGAGAAAAAGATCGAGAACTTGGAATCTGATATGGACTGCAAATTTTCGAAACAGGACAAACGTATTCTCGGATTAGAACAAGAGATGCAGTGCCTGAAGACCAAAGGTGTCGTAACGACTGTAGCACCATCTGGAAATCTGAAAGTACCTCCCTTTGACGGTACATCTTCCTGGGGCGCGTACAAAATACAGTTTGAGACTGTGGCAGAGTCAAACGGGTGGAATGACGATCAGGCTGTCACCGCCCTTATTATGGGACTGCGAGATGAAGCCCTCACCATATTAGATACCAAGACAGGTAAAGTGACGTTGAAGCAACTGCTGGATGCCTTGGAATCACGGTACGGAGACGCACATTTAGAGCACGTCTATAGGGCTCAATTAAAGGATAGAATACAGCAGACAAATGAAAGTTTGCAAAAATGGGGATGTGAAATAGAGAAGCTGGTTAGGAAAGCCTATGCATCCTCACCAGACGTTGCAGACAAGATGTTGGTTCAAGCCTTCGTCGACGGTATTCGAGACCGTGAAATTCGAATGGCTGTGAACCTAGGTCACCATAAGGACCTCAAGAATGCTCTTGCTCATGCGTTGGAGGTGGAAGCATTTTGCAAGGATTCTCGACCTAACCGCATTAGGGCTGTCTCGGAAAAACGTAGTTCCCAACGTGGACCCACCTGTTACCTCTGCGGGGAAGTAGGGCATATGAGGTTTTCGTGCCCTAAGAGAGATCCCCGAGGCGAAATGAAGACAAGACGTGGGGAGCCCGATGACGTGGATGTGACTGCCGCTGAACAGCGGCAGGGAAACGAATAGAAGCCAGGACCACGGGGCGGGTGCTGGCCGGTTCTGTAAGGAAGGCCCCAAAAGTTATGATCTCTCAAACTCAGGATGGGAATACCATAGTCATCGACGGAGAAGTTAACGGCACTAGGTGTGAGTTAACCCTTGATACTGGAGCTTCCCGGACAGTAATCAGATACCAACTTCTGAAGTCATTTTACAAGAGCCTTTCTGGTGGAAATGTACAGCTCCTTACAGCTACTGGTCAGCACATAACCGTTCGAGGAGAAGGTATCGCTACCTTCAAGATTGGTGGGAGAACATACAGACATAAGGTGGTTATTGCTGACATCGTGGATGACTGTATTATCGGTTTAGACTTCATGAAGCATTACAACTGTAAGATTGACCTGAAGAACGGCACATTCAATTGTAGAGATGAAGTAGTTTCCCTAAAAGATAACACATTGAAGAACGGGTACGACGTGTATAGAGCTATCATTGAAGATGGTACAGTTAGTAAACAACGAGATATAGTTCAAGCAATACTGGAGGACTGTAAGGAAACCTTGACGAGGGAAGAAATGTCGAAAGCAAAGGGACTATTAAAAACATTTTCTGACATGTTTGCTACACACGATGGAGATCTAGGAAGGACAGGTGTAGTTAAACATCGAATTGAGACTGGAACCGAAGCACCTATACGTTTAAGACCGCGACGAGTACCTGTCGCATATGAAAAGAATATAGACAAGATGATTGCAGAAATGTCAAACCATAATGTTATTGAAGCATCTTCCAGCCCTTGGTGCTCTCCAGTAGTTTTAGTCAAGAAAAAGGATAACAGTTTAAGGTTCTGCGTCGACTACCGTCGTCTTAACGATATCACGAAGAAGGACAGTTATCCGTTACCTAGAATAGATGACACCTTGGATACCTTAAGTGGGGCAAAATGGTTTACAACTTTAGACTTGAAAAGTGGGTACTGGCAAGTGGAAATAGACTCAAGTCATAAAGAGAAAACAGCGTTCTCAACTGGTAAAGGACTATGGCAGTTTAAAGTTATGCCGTTTGGACTTTGCAATGCACCTGCCACCTTTGAAAGACTAATGGAAAAAGTGCTGTCAGGACTGATAGGAGAAGCCTGCTTAGTGTACTTGGATGATGTAGTCATCATTGGGAAGGATTTTGATGATCACATACGAAATCTGCAACGGGTGCTCTCCAGACTGCATAAAGCCAACCTGAAATTAAGTGCAAAGAAATGTTTATTTTTCAAGAGAGCAGTGAGCTACTTGGGGCACATTATATCAGAGGATGGAGTTCGAACAGACCCTGAGAAGATAGTTGCGGTGAAGGATTGGCCAGTACCTAAAGATAAAACTGAAGTCCGCGCTTTCTTAGGCTTATGTTCTTACTACCGAAGATTTGTGAGAAATTTCGCGGATATTGCAAAACCACTTCACAGACTCACCGAACAGAAGAGGAAATTCACATGGGATGAAGAGTGTGAAGATGCGTTTAATGAGCTCAAGAACCGACTGTGTGAGACTCCAATACTAGGCTACCCGGATCAAGATGGTGAATATGTGGTAGATACAGATGCCAGTGGAATTGGCATTGGAGGTGTACTATCACAAGTAAAAGGTGAGCACGAGCAAGTAATAGCCTACTTCAGCAAGTCATTGTCGAAATCAGAACGGAACTACTGTGTCACTCGGAGGGAACTACTGGCTGTTGTGAAGACGCTGCAGCACTTCAGTAAATACTTGCTAGGTCGCAAGTTCCGTCTTAGGACAGATCATGCTGCATTAAAATGGCTACTTCAGTTCAAGAATCCAGAAGGACAAGTGGCTCGATGGATCGAACAACTGCAAGAGTATGACTTTGCTACTGAACATCGCAAGGGCAGAGCCCACGGGAACGCAGATGCATTGTCTCGAAGGCCATGTGAGGAGGATTGCAAACATTGTACAAGACACGAAGGTAGAGAGGTAGCCCATGTAAGGATACTAAGGACAGACACCATTAGTCCAGATTGGTGCGGGAAATTAATTCAGGAAGAGCAACAACAAGATTCTGACATTAAACCAATTCTGGACTGGATTAAATCTTCAGCTAGCAAGCCGCGGTGGAATGATGTTGCATCTACTAGCACTACGACCAAGAGTTACTGGGCTCAATGGGATAGCTTAGTTCTTCATAATGGAGTGTTATGTCGCAAATGGGAAAACACTCGAGGGGATGCATCTCATCTACAGTTAGTGGTGCCAAGATCCAAGGTTCGCGATATCTTGGAAATGTTTCATGATGGCTCATCAGGCGGACACTTAGGAGTAAAAAGGACTCTTCTAAAAATTAAAGAGAGATTTTATTGGATACATTGCCGCGAAGATGTAGAAGACTGGATTCGGAAATGTAAAGCTTGTGCAGCTGTTAAAGGCCCACAGACGAGAACCAGAGCTGGTATGAAGCAATACAATGTCGGAGCTCCATGGGAGAGGATAGCCGTTGACATAGCTGGACCATTTCCATTAACAGAAAAAGGAAATAAGTACATCATGGTTGTTATGGATTACTTTACGAAGTGGCCCGAAGTGTTCGCTATTCCCAATCAAGAGGCAGTTACAGTAGCTGAGATACTTGTAAATGACGTATTCTCTAGATTCGGAGTACCCTTGGAGATTCACAGTGATCAGGGAAGAAATTTTGAGTCTTTATTGTTTCAAGAAGTATGCCGACTAATGGGAATTCATAAGACGCGGACTACTCCATATCACCCACAGTCAGATGGAATGGTGGAACGCTTTAATCAAACCTTGGAAAGGCACTTGGCAAAACTGGTGGACAGCCATCAAAAAGACTGGGACAAGTATATTCCATTATTTTTAATGTCATACCGGTCTGCGGTTCATGAAACCACGAATGTTACACCTGCTTTAGCCATGTTTGGGAGACAACTTAGATTACCAGCAGACATTGTAACGGGACGACCACCTGACACCCCGGAGAGTGTTACAGAATATGCTGCGGATTTGCGTAATAAACTGCATGAAATCCATGAACACGTACGAGCATCACAAAGCAAAATAAGTGAGACTACGAAGATTAGGTATGACAGAAAGACGAATCACATAGAATTTAAAGAAGGCTCGCAAGTATGGCTCCATAATCCAACAAAACGCAAAGGCAAATCACCAAAGCTTCAAGCTGACTGGGATGGTCCATACACAATAATCACGAAGATTAATGACGTTACTTACCGGATAAAGAAAATGAGTGGTTTAAGAAGCAAACCGAAAGTCGTTCACATAAATCGATTGGCTCCCTATAAAGGAAGTAATGATGCTCGGGACGAGCATGTCTAAGGAGGGGGTAGTGTTACGAAGACGGGTCGACTGCAATGTTTTTAGATTTTTCCACTACTTAGAGAACTTTTCAGCAGGCTGAAATGTGATTTCTGACCGTTTCAGGGGAGGGTCAATCACATATTAGAAAATCGCAATTTACATAATGTTACCCTAGTTTTCAGGAGCCTGAAACATTTTTTCAGGCCGTTTCAGAACACGCGTAGTCGAATGGTACACTTTTCAGGAAACCCGTTTTCAGGCCTGGTTATACCCCTTTAACGAAGGAATGTTCTAGAACGAATTTTCTAGGTGTGGGAGAAGGACGGAACGATACGCGAGAGAGAGGGAAGATCGGAACCTTCTCGAAGCTAGACCGAGCACTCTAGAACGCCGTACGACAAGGACGGAGCAATGTGCGAAAGAGATAGCTAGTACGCACGTTCTAGAATTGTGCGATCGCTACTCAGTTGCGCCGCCGCCTAGAGAGTTCTCGAACATCGCTCCCAGGGATATATAAGCGAGCCGAAACGCGACCAGTTAGTTCGCCGCCAGACTGCGCCCGGTGCTCCAGTCGAGCCTCCCATTACGACGTAAACTGGCCCTATACAAGACCTACATCAGACCACATCTCACGTACGCGGCGCCCGCGTGGTATGCTCTCGCGGCCGAGACGCACCGGCGTCGGTTACGCGCCGTGCAGAGCACCACCCTGCGACGTATCGTCGACGCGCCGCGTTACGTGAGAAACGCGACTATTTCGAGAGACCTAAGACAGCAAGGTCTAGACGACTTTATCGGCGAGCTGGCGAGGCGCATGTTTGAGCGTGCGGACGCCTCCGGCTTCGAGCACCTCCAGCGCCTCGCCCCGCATCATACACGACCTCCAGACCACAGGCGAGCCTTCCCGCGCGAGCTGGTTCGCGCGGAGTCAGATGAATCTCAGTGACACAATTACAATTGTTATAACATCAACATCCAAGACAAAAGGGCTGGACCCCTCCCGTCGGCGTCGCGGAGCGCGCTGAGGTTTCGTCCGCTGGTCTGCCTCGCTGGGCTTCCCCCGGGTAACCGAGGGTCTCACCCGGTGTGGTACGACCGCGCCCACGCGCGCCCGTTGCCGCCGCGGGGGGGCGCCACCAGCCCCACCGACATGAGACAAGAGGCGCTGCGCGAGCGAAGACGCTCCGCAGCGCAAACGAGGTTCAGGGCCGCTCCAGGCCCGCCCCAACGACCATCCCGCCGTTGAGCGGGATGCGTATCCCGCAACCCCCCGCAAGCCCATGGGCGTAACGGGGTTCCCAGCGCCACTTAAAGGTGATTGCGCGGAAGATAGCAGAACGGACCAGTTAGTTCAGTTTTGAATGCGATACCAAGCGATAAACACCGGAGTGACAAAGTGCGAATATAGTGAAGAAAAGTGAATACAAGTACTGTGTGAAGTGCGTGTTATTAGAGTAATTAGTGACATAATTTTGTGTGTGTATTTAGTGAATTTCAGTGCGTAATTATAATTTTTAGTGTTAACAAATTCCTCGTAGATTTAATTAGAAATAAACCCTTGAAGAAATCTACGGCGTTTCTATCCGATCCCCTAGCTCGTAACAATAAGTACAAAAGTACAAAACAAACAATATACTTAGTACCCATATAAGTATATTGTTGTGACTGTTTTTATTTCAATAAATGTGTTTGGTAAGTTTACTGTGTGAAATACAATAATATATATTTCATTTGACAGATTCGAGCGAGTGCTAGGACTTTGTGCAGATATATTGAAACGAAATATCGCCCAATACAATAGTTTTGTTTCGCTTTCTGTATAAGTTACAAATTAATTATTGTAAATATTGCACACAGTTATTTAATTTCTATTATAACTTACAATGTTATTGCAGTTGTTTTATTTTGAGCTTATTAACTTTTTGCATTTGATGGAAATCATTTTTGCTAATTACCCCAAATAATTTATTGTAATTGATTAAGATGGAATATTGTAATTATTCAAAACTTTTAAAATGGATTTAAATGATACAAACCTTTAAATAATTGATTGAAAAGTTAAATGTTTTTATATCCCTGGAAATTGTTTGTTAAAACAAGGTCACTTGGATTAACGAATATTGTGTTAATTAGGTACTTCTCTTTTTTCTGAGGCACCAAAAAATTATACCAAGTAAATGTAGGTTTTTATTGAAAGTATAATATTGCTCAGGTATAATTTTTTGATAGGAATAATAAAAGTACCTGTATCTTGTTAGGGAGCGTTCAAGTATTACGTAACGTATTTTGGGAGGGGGCGGGGGTCCTTTTGTTAAACGTTACGATGCGGGGCGGAGATTAAATTACGCGTTATTGTTAATATTTTTTTCGACTTACACCACATAATCGTAACTAAAGAGTCACTAGGTGTTCACGAAACGTTTTACTATACTTGGGTACTGAAAAACGTTACGGCGAGTTACATGGGGGGTCGTCAATAATCTCCAAAAATTGCGTTACGTAATACTTGAACGCTCCCTTACTTCAATGTTTATGTCTTGTCTTATAAAATTTCTGTCAAACTAAAACTGCTTTAAGTAAGATTATCATATAAATAATGATTGTAAGATAAATCTAATGTTTTTAAAGTTTAAAATAAGGCTAAAAAAATAAAAGATATGTACTTAATAACATACATATTTATAATCTATTCAGTAAGCGCCTGCACAATTGATCCCACATAAATATGAAATTTTTTGCTTCTTCTTAAGCTTAAGTATCTTCGCCCTGTTAAATGACAACAGCAGTGTTTTGTTGAAGAATACATACCTTACCAAATATTTTGATACCTAGTTAATATCTATAATCTTTCTAGCTATCCTATCTACATTTTAAATTATTATTTACTGTGATTGCTTATATTGTACCTTTGTCGAAATGTGATAACATTCTATATAATCATTTCTTTTTAATTTCAAATCATTTGTTTTAAAAAGTCAGGTTTATATTGTTTAAAAAGGGTTATGTAAGTATATATCTGTTATTAGATATTACCTACTTATTTATGTTATTTCTGGCCAGATTGGCGCTACTATAAGTTATGATGCTATATTCCATAGCTGTTATACTAGTTATTAATAAAAACATTACAAAATATTTGTTTTATTAACGAAACATTTATCTCAAATAAGTCTTGTACGATTACTACTGAAGTTGATACATGATCTTTGCAATCTTTTTTTATGCTAACAAGAAGTAGTATAGAATGTATAATCTTGTGATTTTAACTAACAAAGCATGTATGTAGTATACATTGATAAATTAATAATTAAATCTCATTAAAATATTTAAATAAGTTGTCATAATACAATTTATTTAAGATTATAATTGGTTACATTTTCATTTGAATTATTTGTTGAGTCGCAATTTTTATAATACCATTAAAATCTTCTCCTATATGTAAACGCCAATACCTGCATCGGCCCCATACCAGGGCAGGATAGTTGGGCGATGAAATCCCATGAAATATTCTTGCTATACTTCTACCCGAAAATGAACAATCCTTATATGTTGCAATAAGTGCTCTCACATCAGCTATTATTTGTTCAACATCTAGCGGACGTGGTTCAATTACTATATTGCTGGGCAAATTTTCCTCTCTTGCAAAGTAGTTATTTATAATACTTTTTAATAAATCAGACTTTTCCTGAAGAGTGTTGTCTGACATATGAGATATTTCACCTGTTGTTGTACAAAGTTGATTGAATGAATTATTTATTTCTTCAAGTTGATATAACATTTGTTTTTCTTGATTTAATACAATGTTATGCAAATCATCTAATAGTCCATCTAATTCAGAGGAACTAAGATCACCTTGCGCTTTAACTTTAAAGCCTAAAGTATGAAATTCAACTTTTAAAGATGATCTTTTGGATATACCATTAGAAACATTCCATTCTAAGTTTTTCAAATGGTATTTTGTCATGCCACTTTCCCAACCTAAAGCTGCAGCAACTTCTATAACATTAAATTCTAATAGACTTTGATTAACTACCTCAGTGTTTCTTTTACCTTCAATTAAGTATGCCATTGCCAGTGGTGGACTATTTTTAGCAGCTTCAAGTATTTTAATAGGGCCACCATATGAGGATATTTTACACATAGTATAAGCATTATTTAATACTTTAATATAGTGTTTTGGATGCAATTCTATGTAACACAAAAGAGTAGATATATTTTCTGATGGTAAATCAAGTTCTTCAACTGTATTTTCAATTGGTATTCCAACTTCATGTCCTTGGCACTTAAAAACTTTTTCTATATTTTCATCACTATAGTCAGAAGCTGGTGAACACTTGCAGGGAAGCAACACTTTCTGGACTAGTTTTCTTATAATAGGTCTATCAATAGAATTAGAATAAATATGTTTCAACAATTCATTTTTGTCGCTATTCCTGTTATGGCTTAGGAAAACGTGACAGTATGCTGGTTTGCCATCCCGTCCAGCTCTTCCAACTTCTTGAACATATGATTCAAAACTAGGTGGCATATTATAATGAATAATACATCTTATGTCAGACTTATTTATACCCATACCAAAAGCAACTGTTGCTACTATAATTTTAAGTGTGCCATCCATGAAATGTTTTTGTATTTTTTTACGTTGAGCAGCTGACATGCCAGCATGATATGCTTCTGAAATGTATGACATTCTTTTACGTTTCTTACTTTGTGGCTCCATATTAATCTTACCTGGTTGAGATAAACAGGATCTTATCACAGCAGCTATTCTCTCACACTCATTTCTTCTTATGCAATATACAATTATAGAATCAAATGAACTAAACTTTTCAGATCCCAACAATGCTACTAATGCCCTATCTTTATCTTTTTCAAAAGACATGGTCAGATATAAATTACTTGGTAGTGATGGATTTATCACAACCCCATTTTCACCATCTGGGACTTTGATATGCTCTATAACACTTTTTATTGTTGTCTTGCTGGCTGTTGCAGTAAGTCCAAGAATGCATTTAATGTTTAACTTTTCTTTCAAAACTCTACAAATCATCAAATAGCTAGGTCTAAAATTGTGGCTCCATTGAGAGACACAGTGGGCTTCATCAATGCAAACAAATGCAATTTGAGGCAAAGATTTAAATAAACCTGAAAATCCATTTGAGGTGTCACTAGAAATAAGTGCTTCGGGTGAAATTAACAATATATTAATCTGACCATCCTTTATTAATTCAACAATTTTTTGCCTCTGAGTAGGTGGTTGGTTTGTGTGTAAGCAACCTGCTTTTAGAAATTCTGGCATACTTAATACTTGATCTTCCATTAATGATACCAGTGGAGATATAACTAATGTTATGCATTTATAATATTTACTATAAATATATGCAGGCAATTGGTAACACAAAGATTTTCCTCCTCCTGTTGATAATATGAGTAAAGTGGATAGCCCACATAATATTCTCTTTATTGCTTTTTCTTGACCTGGGCGAAATTGTTTATGACCAAACAACTCTAGCGCATTGTATAACTCTTCAGATGCATCATCAGGGCTAGAAAGAATTGGTTTGATGTAGTCTTCACTTGGTGTATCAAGCAACATTTTAAAAGTTTCTGGTATTTTACTGGCCTCATAAAGACAAGCATGCAATTCATCCTCAGTGGTGGTATTAGATGGTTTATTTACAATTTTTTCCATATCTTCGAGTGTAGGCATATCACTTTCTTCACAGTTATCATTTAAGGGAAGTAAGGCATTTTCTTTTTGACTTGTACAGTAACGGGCCATATGACCAGTAAGACCACATTTAAAACAGGTAATTTTACCAGCTTCTGGAAATTCCATACCAGAGTGTAGAGCTTTTTTATCCTTCCACAATTTTTTTTTATATGTGGAATACTTCATTGATTTCTTACCTCTAGCATAGACTTTTTTTTCTATATTAATTCTAACAAAATTTTCATTTAAGGATCCATTTTCAATCTTCTTTTCTAATTGAACTTCTAATTTACTTTTACTATTTTTTATTTCTTGATCTTGCTTGTCACTTACAAAGTCGAGAATGTCTGTAACATTAGAGTGCCTGGGAGTAATAACTTCTTTTAAACCAAAGGGTAAATATTCTGAAATGTCAGGTGGGTCAGCATTTATATTATCATTACTTGACTCTACCCTATTTTTAACTGTATAATTTTTTTTAGATTTTTTAACTTTGAATTTTTTGCTTTGTAATATATCACTTTTATCTGTATTAATATTCACGTGTCTCTCACTCTCAGTTGTCTTATGCTCTATCATTATTTTTCTTTTTTTGAGGGCTGGTTTTAATTTTTTTAGAGATTCATCTTCATCTTCAGATGCACTGTTTTCTACATACTCAGCACTTTTCTCGGGCAGGTTTTGAATAGTAACATTACTTAAACCTAACTTTTCATAACTTTGAGTAATACTTTTAATAGATTCTTTATTTGGTTCTGATGTACCAAGTGCTCTCTGAAGCCATCCTGAGTTTAATTGTCTCACTGAAGATGCAGAATCATTTAAGGAATTAATAGAAGTAAACATTCCTTTAATATTATTGTTCTTAGACCTTTTATTGTCAAGTACACTAGAATTAGAACATAGGCTGCTTTCAGTTTTTTCATTATTATTATTATTACAATATGAACTATCAGGACTGCTAAAAATAGAATTAGCCCCTGTGTTTTCATGCAATTGACTACTTGGTGAAGATAAACACAAACTGGTATTTTGTTGTTCAAATGAGTTTTCTGAATAATTATCATTATTTGGCTGTGAAAAACTTCTAGACACAGATAACTTCCTTGGATTTCGAATGGAAAACTTTCGATTGTGAAATAATTTCTTAGATAAATTTTCACTGAACTTAGTTTGAGTAACGTGTGGTTCTTTTGATTGTTTTACAGATAAAATTCTATCTAATTCTTTGTCAGAAGGTAACATTGGCATCGGTATTTCTTGAAAACTGTCGTCTTCTGCGGTGTTAGTTGACCATTCTGTTAACCTTAATGATTCTGGCGATTTTAGAGGCTCATCATCTATGTCACAAATAGACAATGAATTTTCAAGTGCTGCACTTTTAAGTTGAAAATACTTTTTATAAGCATATTTAATACTCGCCGGGGCTTCTTTTATATCAAACTTTGAAGGTAAACGAGAATTCTTAATTTTAAATTCATTTTCCCAATTCTTTACTATGTTTTTGGACTTCACGTAAGCTTTGTTTGATTTTATATTATCTATAATATCCATTTTATATTAGTTTTCCTATGAATTATAAGCAAAATAAGTGTACTGTAATAAACAAGAAGGTAACAAAACAACAGCTGCTGCTACTGCTAGCTTACGCGCCAAAACTTAACGCACACAGATAATATGATACTTACAATAGAGTCGGACAAGCACAGACAACGTGAATCCAACAGACTAGGAAAACTATCGCTTATCAGTTTAATTATGAAAACAAAAATAAACTCATCAGCCCTACACCTGAATGTTTTTAAATACTGTACATACAAAGTAATAAGTGCGATAAGCGTGACTCCGCCGTGGAAAATGGAAATGGTCAAGTGACTGAATGTGAGATAAAATCAATCCCTTGAATCATTGAAATATAATTAAGGACCGGTCCCAACGCGCCTTTTCCGGTACCTGTACTCGCTCGGCACTGTCCCGAAGAGCTGGAAGACCGCTTCGATACATCCGATCTCTAAAAAAGGCGATCGCTCTGATCCGTCCAACTATCGCCCTATCTATTATTAATGGCCAGCTCTTGAGGTATCTAGAGGGCTACCAACTGATTAGCGATTATCAGTTCGGCTTTCGTCGTGGTCGTTCGGCTGGTGACCTTCTTGTATACCTTACACATAGATGAGCAGAGGCAATTGAGTCCAAGGTTAGTTTGGATGTTCTATATTATACTCTTGCTTTGTTTATCGATTTTTCCCGCGCTTTTGATACTTTGGATCATAAACAACTTGAGGATAGACTTAAACATATAGGAATTCAGGGGCCACTAGGCACTCGGTGTTCAAATTATCTAAAAATCGTACTTATGTAGTGAAAATAAACGATACCCACAGCGAGGTGGTTTCAGTATCAGAAGGCACCGCCCAAGGCTCGGTCCTCGGCCCTCTCCATTTTTTTGACTTACGTAAACCAAATGCATAACCAAGTAGAACACTGCACTTGTTACCAGTTCGCAGATGATACGTGTTTGTTAGTCGGAGATAGGGACCCTCATAAAGCTATTGAAAGGTTACAATCAGATTTTAACAACATACTAAAGTGGTGCCATGATGCTAAACTAGTACTTAATATTGAAAAGACAAAACTACTTATCATACAATCCAATTCCATCAAAGAAGCCACTGGTATAGCATTGGTGGCTCACGATCACGCTTGTCTCCACAAATCAACAGTGTGCAAGTGCCCTTCTATACAAATAGTTGATAAACAAAAATATCTCGGATTAATTATAGACAAAAACATGCATTGGAATCAACACATAGAATACGTCTGCGATAAGCTACGACAGTTTTTGGCACAAATAACAATACTCAAAAAGCGTATCCCATTTAAAACCAAACTTTCACTTTACAACGCGCTTTGCGAGTCAGTCATCAATTACGGTCTTAGTAGCTACGGTAGAACTTATCCAACGTATCTCAACCGAATATATAACCTCCAAATGCGAATCCTCAAACACGTTGTCTCGAGAAATGTGCTCGACTCATATAAAAATGAAGAAACAGGAGTTTTCAAACACTGTAAAATATTGCCCATATCAGAAAAAGTTAATAAATGTCTTCTAGTCGAGCACTTTTTTCGAGATGACATAAAAAAACGAGTGGAGCATGACGTACAGACCCGAGCGGTAACGCAAGTTCGGCTCTGTACATCGAGGGCAAACAACGTATACCTACGGCGAGAGAACGTTGAGGTATTTGCTACCGCGGCTAATAAATGGTCTACCCAATCAGATTTTAGATTGCCTAACGCCAACCAACATAAAAAGTAAATTAAAAAACTACTTTTATATGCATTTGTCGCGCTCCTAAACAAGACTGCTATGGTTACATTTATACAAACCACAGCGGTTTTCTAATGTAACATATTATGATTGTATTATATTATTTTGTAAAATAAAGGAATACAAAAAAAAAAAAAACATACACTTTGCAAAGTGCACGGTTGTAAAATTAATAAACCGATTTATTTGCCGGTAACGGAAAACAAGGTATATTCCGTTTACTATATTTTATAATAGAGAGGTTTTCTCAGCCAACATAGCCAGTATAATTAAAACACATTTTAAAACAGTACATCTATATTGCACTATAACATCTCACTTAGTAATTTACAAATAAACACACTACCTAAAAACAAAAGACATACATATTTAAGTACAAAACCATATTTTTTTCAACTCATAAGGAATTAGGTTCAAAACAAAATTCAAATATCAGCCACAAATAAAACACACCAGTACATTTAATAAATGCTAAATTGATAATTAAATAGCTACCACACATATACAAAAATATAGATTCAGACCACGCAGTGACAATACTTTCAAGGTAAAGTTGTAAAAGTATGATTTCGAAATCTTAATGATGCTGTTGCCCAGCGTTGTCTAGTAGTAGTAAGACGCTGCGTAAGACATAATAAATACACAAATATTATTGCTTATATTGTTTAATTACAACCATTTACCAGAATTATCGTCTAAACAACGTTTTAAGTCTTATTTGAATTTCAAAATATTTGTCACGAAATATGTACAGAATGAGCACTCTAGTATTAGGAAAAATAAAATTCTACACAACATCAAATATTTGAGAATAACGTGAGAACATATATACCGAAGTATTTATACAAGCTAAACTAGTACTACATACGTTTAGAGGCACGCATATTGCATCATATTGTTGGTTTTACGTAGTTTTGTTAAAGAATTTATTTAATGAAATATTATCTACTTTCTACTGTGTCTATAATGTCTCGAAACGATTTCTTCGCCACAAATCATATATACTTGTTAAATCTTCCAATACAAAAACTCTGTTCAGTATTGGTACCTTTAATAATTTTACCATGCACACTTAACACACACATTCACACACTTGTACATAAGATTCGGACGGTATAGTAATAAAATTTGTAAAAAAAAAAACTAGAAAAATCATAGACCCACAAAAATATCATAATAATTACTTTATAAAATAGTAATAAGGACATTAAAGTATTATCAACGAATATTTAAGAAATACGGAATAATTTTTTACTTATAGCTATTGTGCTTCTAAATGGTCAATACTTTTTCTAGTAATATTGCCCACAGACAAACGTTAAGCAGAATCGATATAAATTTGATTGTATAATAATTATCATTTCCTTAGAGACCATAAAACTGGTGTCACCACGACCACGACGTCCGGCCGTGTTCTAGTGAACAATAACATAACGTTTTTGCGTCTATTAAAATATTTTATTCGAGAATTGACTTCGTACGCATAGTATCTGTAAAAAAATTTTAAAACTTGGGATGGGAAGTAAACGTGAAACTTCAATAACTAAAAAAAAATAAGAAGTTAAAACTCGTTAAAAACGTATATATTAATAGATAATAAATACCCTTTAATGCTTTTCAAAAAGTAAAATATTAGCGTCGCCACTTCGAGCTTAGGTATTTGGCAAGTGAGCGTTTCACTCCATACATTCGACCAAAGGCATTTCCAACCTTATTTATTTATTCCGTGTACGACGCATGTACAAAATGATGCAACTAATTTGACGCGGGATATTTAAGATCCAGTGTATAGCGTTTATGTTTTAAGCGCGATAAAACCCCATAAGTTAAATATCCGCCAATATTTAAACTGAGATTTAGATCGTGAGATCTTTATTTTTGAAGATTTGGTACATTTTTAGACAAAGTTATAAAAATTATGGCTGAATTCTTTGATCAAAATACCGCCATATTTCTCATAGAACCGTTTGTCAAAAGAGCATGTTATAGAATAGTCCCTTATTCAAGAGTTTTAAATAATAAAAATAACTAAGAACGATTACGTATTGGGTATGTACTAGTTGATATTCCTCAAATAACTCGTTAATCAAAATTTACCAATTATTGAAGAGAGAGAAAGATTTATTCTTATTAATGTGAGTGAGCGAGATATTTGGTTCCATGGGCTCGACACACAATCAGTTGGTTTAAATGGTCACGTGACTAAGCGTGAGCGAATGTCATTCCCATCCAATGTCGATTAGCGTTAGTGGGTTGCACATGTCAAATAGTGATTTTATCCCAAGTCCCATATGTGTGAACGACTTACGCACACACTATACACAAAAAACGTGTATAGTTAGCAAAAATATCTAACGCTTGTAATCGCCTTAAATCCTTGTTTAGTAGAGTTCTGTTTAATATAGATATTGCATAGCAGTCACACATATTAACTTAAGAACCACACTGTTTGATACCTAAACATAATTTTCTGACTAGACTTAAACTAGAAATAGCTATCAAAATAATACAGACGTTATAGTTCAATATTGTTTACCAAATGGTTATATAGGTTTCAAGTTATTAACAACTATAATATTGGATCCTGTTGATTAAATTTATATTAATTGTTTATTTAGTCTTATATATCGGCAATTTTTTTTAAGGACAGCAATTAAAAAAATCTGGATGAATTATCTAAGGCCAACTAATCTTAGTCAATAATTTTTAAGTGGTACCGTGCAAAACAAGATTTCGTACTAATATTCTACGCAGTCGTACATTTAACACTTTGCCAACAGTAGCACTACAGTAGTCTTACCATGAGTTTGATAAAGTTTGAAACGCTACCATACAAAACCACTCCGTCACACATTTGTATGAAAACTCTAAATTTTACGCCCTGTAAGAATTTTCATACAAATATTCGACGAGGACATTTTTACGTCAGCGTTTAATACTTTGTCACTCATACTGAGATGAGATCTTGATTTAGTTTTCGATCGTTATTTGCCTTGATAAGTTTTAAGAAGCTGTCAATGAATTAGTTCATAAACATAACTTCTATACCGACTAGAAATATTTTATTGTATCCACGATAAAGATATTTTTCATTTGATTAATAGATAATGAAAGCAAACGTTCCGCAGTTACACATAAGAGGAACTTGAGCAAATAGAATTAGGTGGGATATTGCGGTGCAAAAATCTAGAGATTTACGCTAAAAAATACATTCATTCATAGTTTTATTTAGGGACTAAGTTCTTAATATACATCATAAAGGTCAATAAGGCGATTCTCTAAATTAATAACCAAATTGCACTGCGATGTTACTCGTTCTTGCGTTGTCAGCGTTTACTCGCTTTCTCTTGTCAGTTGACTCTTAAAACGCTACAAGCGCGCGAACATATTTAGACTTTAATAACATATAAATGATAACACACACTTCGCTGCTTTATAAAAAAAATGAAGCGCCGTTAACATATTTAAAAATAATATTCGGAAATTTGAGCTATACTATAATAACACTACTTCTGTACATTACATAGAGAACGGTAGTCTTATACATGCAATAAATCCAAGTCTCGTGAAAAGCGTACAATTGGTCAAACTTAAATTAGCTTTCAGCACCACACAAATAGCGTAGTGAAAATGTAAAGCTAAAAATATATCGAAAATAGTCATTTTGAGATTCAGATTAGTCTTAATCGAATAACGCATAATGCAACTCTAAAAATTGACTATTAGCAAATACTGTATATCTGTTTTATATTGAATATAAATTTTTCGGAGGCACATGCACTATGTCCATTTAATTTGCAATTCAAATAAAAACAATATGATTTTTTTATTATAAGAACAATGCTTTTTGTCATAAATTATATCATTTAATGATTGTTAACGGAAATAGTGCATATGATTCCAGGCTCATTTGCAGCCACATATCAAGATTATATGAACATGCTTTACATATGGAAACTGTAACATATAGTTTGAATTCTGTGACAACTGAAGTCTATGGTTGTAACAAGGGAATGATTCTTTCTATACCAATAAAGTATGACAATTAAATGCACAAGAATATTCAATAATTATGGAATTTCATAAATGTTGAAAAACGTCACAGAATTCAAATTCTTACAAGAACACTTTCTTAGTTGCTATACAAGCCACGTGAACCCCTGAAGTTATACCTACGCATATTATTCTATGATGACACATCTGGGCAAGTGTTCCCGCAGGTAATCGAATAGTTCTGGCGAAGCCCCTGGACAATTCGTCAATTCAAGCTCTCGTAATTGACGGAGCTGAATCAAACTGGACAAACCGCCTGACGTTAGCAATGGGCACCCTAGAATTGTCGGTTTTGGCATTTTTACTTCTGAACAAAGTAGTATTGAAATCATATAAATACTTAAGAACATATTATGTCATAAGCAATAAAAATTTGAGTTGGTGATTGTGTGTATCTCCAGCATTTAAACTTTCACCACCATTTACACCGTTTATGATTGGTTGGATTGAATGTTGCCAAATGAATAAAATAAAATTAAGCAAGCAAAAATAAATAACAAAATTAAATTAATTATTTCTTTTCTACTAAGTATGGTTTTGTATTCGTGACTATGTCTACTAGGTTATCATAACTAAAGCTCATTAAGCCCTAAAGCTTACTATCTTTTTTTTCACATAAGCGTCTCAGTTTACGAGAAATAAAGAATGAACGTTGATAGGAACGGCCTTATTATAAATCGTGGACAAAAGGTAGCAAGCGTAACCATGTTTGTTATACCAAGTTGGTATTTTTTTAATTATATGCATAAAAAGTTAGTCTTCAACAGAAAATAAAAATTGCATAACGAAAAACAAAATATTGAGCGATTTTTATTTAAAAAAAATGATGATTTTTGTTTATTTAATGTAAACACGGTATTTTCAATGCTCTATGTTTTATACTAACGCACATTAGTATCAATGGAAAAAGAGGGACATTGAATATCATTTTAAAACACAAGTCACAGGCAAAACATGAAGTGATATTTTTACCTTTTTTTTATATCTATAGTATTTAAATATTAGTACAGAAAAGTATACAGACCGGCCAGCGAGAGCAGTTGCAAAGCGCGCATAGCACATAGATGTTGTACGCCAAAATCTCGGAGTTGTGAGCACCAACGGAGATACAATGCTACCAGAGATTGCATCGTGCTGATGTAACCCACGCCTATGTCCGTTATGTGCACGCATCTGAAAGATATTAAAAAACATTTATTTTCATGTAAAATAATTGAATTAATCAAGTTTACATTAAAAAGGTCGGCCTGCTCAAAGCTACTACAACTACAATGACCGCCTTAGACTCGGAAGATTATAGTTTAAGACAATTCAATGAAAAAATGCTAATAGTTGTCACATATATGTCACGACAAACAAACTTAAATCTAGTTTCAATAGCTCTCAAACCATTTTCTCATGTATGATTTACATTATTGTAGAATGAAATATTTCATAGGGCTCAAAAGGAGGTTGTGACTTGAGATACGGATTAGAATATGGAACTATGTTTATTTTTTCAATATTGACGGTTGCAATCTTTAAGGTTTATCATAAGAAAGTATGGAAATGCACTTCGCGAAAAAGCAATTATTTATGTGTACCAAACATGTTATTATTCTTTAGAAACGTTGCTGGCTGTTTCTAATATTATTAAAACTTGAAATGTTGTCAACAACATACGATTTTGAAACATTCTATTTTTAATTTATTTGAGAAGATCAACTAGAAACAGATATACTAATCATGTGACCTGAAGTAAGTAAAATTAAATAAATATACCTGTCAAGTGTCAATTCCTCCAGTTGGTTGAGATCACACGCGATGTACTCCAGCGCGCTATCAGTTACTCGCGGACACCAGCTAAGGTCGAGGCTTCTTAGACGTGGAAGATTCTCTGCTACCAACTCCACACCTTCGTCTGTTACTTTACTGCACCCACTTAATGACAGCACCGTAAGGTTCGGTAATGAGTGAACTGACAAAAAATATGTACACACAGTATAGTATAGAACAATCACCATTGTTCCTAAATATACTTTAATAGCTTTCAAATGTAATTTAAAAAAATATTTTTTACCTATGTTGACAACCCCATGATTAGTAAGCTCCCAACAACTGTGAAGCCTTAATATACTGAGTGAAGCACTCTGCTTTTGAGAGAAATAACCCAAAGCTGCATCTGTCACATGGTAGGCTTGAAGTGAGAACTCATACAATGATGGTAAGAGCTGAGCCACAGCACCAACCTGTTTGGTAAAACATATAATATTATTTGATTTATGGCTAATGCCATGCAATGCAAGCATACAAAATACAAATAACTTACAGCTTCATCTGCAATGTTAATACAGTCAGTAAGTGTGAGTGAGACAATTCTTGGGGTTAAACATGCCCATATACCAGCCTCTGTTATTTCATTACAGCCTGTCAACTCAAGCTCAAATAGAACCTAAAAAGCAAAATAAAAGCATTTATGATCACAAATTATTTAATGATACAATTCCTATTAGTGAACCCACCTCTAAATGATCCAGAATAGACTCTAAACCTCTGTCTGTTACTGTACAACCCTTCAAACTTAAAGCATTAACATGGTTAGCTGACAATGGAAATACTCGAATAAACTCATTAATGTCCTCATCTGATGCCGCCACCAAAGCCATTCCACGAACACCCCTCCTCACCACAGAGTTATAAAATCTTTGCATGCAACATTCAGACTCAGATCTACTCTCACGGAAATCCACTATGGCAACAAGACCCATCCACCAGCGGGTAGACGAGTACAGAATATCCCTCCACTTCGTGCATACTTGACCAAGGGTTCTTCTATCATTAGAATTGAAATAAAGAAAAAACTTTTCAAGAAATCTTTCATCTAATATAAACTGACTCCAGACTAGGGGTCTCGGTGAGGGTCTTCTCCGACGGGGTATTCTCGGAGCAGATGAGGCAGGACCACAGAGTGCATTAGCAACCCGTTCCACTACACCAGGAGAACGCTTTCTGCCACGGAGGCCGAGACCCGTGATTCGACGCGAGAGTTCAGCAGAAGCGCGCTCCACCACGCCTTGAGCAGAAACTGACGACATCTTCACCTTAACGCGACGTATTGTGTCGCCCGGCCGCCCGCCCCCAGAGGCAGCGCCGCTGGCTCCGTGCTCACAGCCCGCCACTGTGACGCTGTTATTAATATAAGTAACTTATTATAAAATAATCTTTAAAATTGTGTATAAACCGTATTGATTAATGATTAATATTTAACCTAATTTAATTATTTTACCGTAATTATATTTTGCCCAACAATTTAATAGAAAATATAGAAAGAGAAATAACATTGTTCTTTAATGTTGTTCATAAACAGCTATGACAATAATGACCTTTTATAACAAGTGCTCTCACATTTCTGATACCATAAGGGCTGAGACTTCTGCTGATTATTTTTGTCTTTAATTTAAGTTTAAACCCATATCCTCAGGTCATGTAATCCAGTGCTATAAGATTAACCTTAGAAATTAATGAGACAAATAATAAGAAACACACTATAAAGATCTGTTCAATAAGAAAATATAAAAGAGAAAAAATACTATTATGTAATCAAATTGATGTATTAAAATTGTAAGTGATATAATTTATTGTGTCAAAATAAAATTCTTTCATTTATATTATATTATACTGGACCTTTATTTATTTAGTCACCATTACGGGTATAAAGTGAGCTATTTATGTTTATAAAAATATAAAATATTATAATCGACAGTTATATGGTATATACTGTAAATAAAATAATTATAAAATAATATCTTTGATACAAACCTATAAAAATGAATTTATTTCCAAAATCCACATAGTGTCGTAAGGTTAATATTATTCCGCTTTAATTATTTTTTTCTGCACGCAGAAGATTCGGAACTTTAAAAAATATTTAATGAATTTATATACCAAGGCACAAATATATTTAGTAAACTTATTCTGTATATTAAATTTTATTTATGTGAAAAATTAAAAACTAAATTATAAAAATTCTGGATCATCGCTGCGAAGCTTGAAACCACAGACACAGATTATTAGATCTATAGCCTATCTTGAAATATTGTCAGTTATCACTGTCTAAGTTTTTTTAATGGCTCTGGCACGGTTTGTGCATTAGCCAGCGTCAAGTATTGGGTGCAAAGCTTGTTGAATCATGCAGTAGTCTTGGCCTCAGTCAGTACAATAATTTTCATAAAAACTCCTCTAGAAATATACTAGACCTAATATTTAGTGACACATACATTGAGGTGTCTAAATCTTGCAGTTATCTCGTTAAAGAAGACCCAAGCCATCCATGCCTGGAACTGAAAGTGTCGGAATTGATGACGCCTAGTATTAAATTAAAAAAGGAGATAAGATATAACTTCACGAAGGCTAACTACTATAAATTAAATGAATATCTTAACGGTATAGACTGGAATGACTCACTAAGAGGCGACACCATTGACATAATTGTGCAGAAATTTTATTCAATCCTCCACCGTGGAATTGAACAGTATGTGCCTAAGACTACCTTTTATACTTATAACAAATATCCGGTCTGGTATTCTAAGTCGCTCATACATATAATACGCGACAAACGAACCGCTCACTCTCGTTGGAAAGCAAGAGGAAACCCACGAGATTATGATGAGTTATCTTTACTTCGTGCTAGACAGAAGGCAATCCAAAAAAAATGTTTTAATTTATATATGCAAAAAATACAAACATCGTTAAAGAAAGATCCAAAGAAAATCTGGTCATATTTAAAATCCTTACGAATTAATAACACTGGCTATCCAAATAGATTACAATTAGGAAGTAATATATATAATAACGAATCGGAAGCATGCACGGGATTCAGTACTTTCTTTGAGAGCGTATTTCAACAAGCAGCACCTTCATACCATGAAATTCTGCAGACTAATACGGAAGTAACCGACAACATTATATGTAAACTTAATATAACCAAAATTGATATATTGAAGATACTAAATTCATTAAATGCAGAAAAAGGAGCTGGGTATGACGGTATACCACCTATTTTTATCAAAAAATGTGCTCAAACTTTTAAGCATTTATCCTGATGTATGGAAGATAGCTAAAATAATACCGATTCATAAGAGTGGCTCGCGGTTGAGTATTGAAAATTATCGCCCAATATCGATACTTAATACTTTCAGTAAAGTCTTTGAAAAGATAATTTATAAAGCCATCCACAATATAATAAGTAATTCACTTCCCGATGAACAGCATGGTTTTATCAATAAACGTTCTACGATAACCAACTTAACCGTGTTTACGAACTATGTACTGCAAAGTATGGATGGTGGTGCACAGGTTGATGTAATTTACACAGATTTTGAGAAGGCTTTCGACAGAGTGGATCACACCATCCTATTACATAAGCTCCAACTTCTAGGGATACGTGGTGACCTTCATCGCTGGTTTTGTTCATATATAACAAATCGTAGACAGGCCGTTGCGGTTGGCAGTGCTAGAAGTGACTTTGTTCGTATAAGTTCTGGAGTTCCTCAAGGATCTATATTGGGTCCCCTGCTATACAATGCATATCTTTATGACATAAATAGTAGCATTAAAGATTAAAATTACCCTATGTTCGCTGATGATAAAAAGATATACTTAAAAATAAACAAAGAAGGGGACTGTCACAAAATTCAGGCCGACTTAATTAACCTTTCCAATTATTATAGACAAAATCGAATATCGGTTAATACTTCTAAATGTGTTCATATAATAACATTCACCAGAAAAAAAAAATAACTTTAACTATCATATTAATAACAAATCCGTAAAAGAAGTAGATTGTGTTCGTGACTTAGGTATATGGTTAGACTATAAAATGACCTATAATAACCATATTGACACAATAGTTGACAAGGCCTATAAGCGGCTTGGTTTTGTAAGACGTGTTAGTGAACATTTTCATGATGTCGACTGTATGAAAGTGCTATACTATACATACGTAAGAAGTATTCTCGAATATGGTTGCTCGGTTTGGTCACCTAATTACACTTTACACAAAGAAAAAATTGAAAAGATCCAAAAAGACTTCATAAAATTTATCTCCTATAAGACCTACAATAAGTTTAATACATATAAAGACGCGTGTGAACATTTTAAAATTAATACTTTAGACTCTCGACGAAAACAATATGATTTATTGCTACTACATGACATCATCTCAAATAAAATTAATTGCAGCTCCCTTCTAGAAAAATTGCCCTTCCTTGTTCCTGCCTACCAGACTCGTAATCGTGCTTTGTTTCATGTTCCTCACATTAACACTAACTATGCAAAAAACTCAGTTTTGTATCGCGCAGCCCGGACCTACAACGACCAATATTTAAGCCTTGACCTGGGGGTCTAGCCAAGATGGCTTAACAGTAGTGTATGTAGAAAGTCGAAAACTAAATTTGTATGAAAATGACAGCCCGTGTCGACAGTCGGTAGCCTAGGCCCTAAAGGCGTGAGTCGGGATACAATAAGCGACGCCATGACAGTGCTACGAAAAGACACACATTAACGCTTACGCTATTCGGTAGCCAACGGCCAATTAATGTTTCGGCAGTGTAGAAAAAACGGCGTTTCTCCGCCATGTTTTAGCGTGATCTCAAAAGCTGCTGTTTGCAATAATTCAGTACAACTATTGCCATCTTTAATCGCTACCGTTTTAAAAACATGTCTTATTTTGGACGTTTTAACGAAATGATTTTAATTTGTTATCTGTTTTTTTTAACGTTCTCGTGTTTAGAGTTTTAGTTTTTCAATGAATCAATGCGAGGATAACTTAATAGACACAGATAAATATGAAAATATCAAGAAAATCAGCAAATTAGTAGAGGTAAATCCTAGTTATATTGGATATCTTTTATTGATATTTATATTGCATGTAAGTTCATGAAATTGTTCTTTAATTTGAAAAATACATATATGTACCATTTAATATTGCATATATTATATAATCACAAAGAAAAATGATTGTACATTTTATTTGTATATTTCAGATGAGAAAGCAGTCACTAATGAACATAATTAGAAGTTCTAAATATATTTTATTGTAATTATAATAGAAGCTGATAATGATATAATATTGATTTAAATTAATCAAATAAAGTGGATTTATACTTTATGAACTTTAGAAATATAAAATCTAGTGAGCAATACTACGTAATGGTAAGCAGATATTTTCTTTAATTATTTACTAAGTCAATATACTAGAGATATCTATTATAATATTGTTAATGAATGAGAAGTTTGAATTCAAGTCCCTTGGGAGTTACTGACATTGTTTGGTTATTAAAAACTTTAATTGACAATAAGCAGCAAAGTGACAAATTAAGTAGGTATATTTTCAAGTTTAGAATTAAGTAAAGAGTTTTAATATTAAAGTTACCTATTGAACAAACCTTGGACCGATCTTAGTTTAGTTTGTCAGTTTTCTATTTGATCAAAGTACTAACTAAAATATTTTCTTTTCAGAAAAAGAGAAGCTAATAAGACAACTTAAAATATTTAAAAAAAACCACAAATGGACAAGTTTTACTAAAGTCTTATCTTTTAATTAATTTTAGTGTTAGGTATATTATGTACCTGAAAATGGGTAATGAAGCATTTTATGAATAATGTAAAAAATAAGACAAGTGGAGTATGAAATAATGGTTGGTTAAGTAACATTACCTCATGAACAGGAAACAGTAACTGAAACTATGTTCTTCCACATTTAATCTTAATAAGTTCAGCAGTTTGAATGTCAATGAGATATTATTATAAACAAACTGGATTTGTAGATTTTGGGAAGAATTATATCTTTAAAATACCTAACTATTATTATTTACAATTGTTGTGTTAAGGAAACAATCAGGATGTATTCATAGTAACTGTAGGTATCATAGTAATTTTATGAAATCATCACAACATCTAACGTTAGGTTTTATGAATTGAACAATTTTTTGTATATAACAGCACACAAACAAGATACCTATTGACTGCTGCAAATTAACACTTACATTTATTAGTTAATTACCTACATATAAAAATATGAATAATTGAATACATCTACATTAGGTAGTAATGCATTGAATTTGGTGCACCTGTGTGTGTTCAGTAGTAATGTCTGTATTGTTTAATAAGTTGTTACATATGCTTATTTTTCTATGTAGACTGCATTATGTTAAGGAAGATATTTGGTGCCTTATTTTAATAAAAAATAACCATAACTGAAATATTTTTATTTTGCTACCTATTTGTTTAATATTTCTAACTATTAGTAGGTACGGGTCATTCATATATGCATTATCTGTATATTCTTGTAAAGTAAACTAATATTGTTAACCACTTTACACTGGCTTTTCCTACTAAAGAAGACAGGTAAATTACCAAAAATAAAACTGACAAATACATAACATACAATGTTTATTCATTTCTTACTTAAACAGATTTTGCATTTACATATTCACTAGTAGCAAATCACTGATATAACCAAAAGTTTATTGACATAAATATTAACTTAAAATCAGCATCAAACTTAAATTTATATCTAAGATGTTGGAGCATCAATATGGAATCAAAGGTTGAGTAAGGGTTATAATTTCATACCAGACTAAGTTTCTATTTTATAATTTTTATTAATCCCTCTTTTCATTTCATTGAGTACTTGCTGCTTTTTAATTCTCACTTTCTAAAAGTATAAATTTATTATAAACAATCAACCTTTATGACTCTAACTTAAACTGAAATTGTTTGTTAGACATAAACAGAGATAATTCCAACTAGTACTTAGTAATCACTAATAAAATCTACACTTATATATAAATCTGCTTACAAATTGACATTAAAAATGTTCAAACACAAACACCAAACCTAATTAAAGCTTAAATCAAACTCTAATTTCAGTGTTCACACTAGTCTACGTTTTTTTTCTATTGTTTTTTAATTCCTTGGACTATCCTTCTATTCCTTATCAACTTCTAGTAAACCTTATTTTCACTCTTTATTTATCAATCCACAGTACTATTTCTATTGTTTCTTCTAAGCGGTAACAAAATATGTTGCTTCTTCATTTTGCAGATTAGTTGTGAGGTTCCTAATCCTAAAAATATCAAAGTATGAGTACGACTAATTATTATATATCGCGATTATGCAATTTCAAAATATTGTATTTATTTGTAGCCTTAAATTTCTGAGAAAACATGAAACAAACCATAATTAATTTAAACATGCAATTAAAATTCATATATTGTCTTTGCACCTTCCGTAAATTCCACTTAAATCGAAAATTGTTCCGACCTTGCTGACATTCTAATGTCCCTTTTGCAGCTTCCAATAATTGGAATTTGCAATTATTGCAAATTTACAATAATATTGTAGTTTTAACTTTTATTTGTTTATAAAAGTGACATTAGGAATACATTTAATCCAGAGACAATATGACGGAATAAGGTGCTACGAACAGCAGCTCGCATCTACGCTGTCGACTTTGCGGTAATGTATCGACATGCGTCTTGGCTACGAACGAAGCGTTTTCGACAGTACAATTACGCAAAAGCGGTAGTGTATGTAGAATACTTTTCGACACCAATATGGCTAGACCCCCTGTTTAAGCTGTCGCGGAATATGGTTAAAAGGAGCATTAAGAATATCCATAGCGCAAAATCACCTGCATCATGAGCATACCCCACATTCACATCCTCACGTACTTACACTTACTTTTATACCATCACACAACACAGCCAAATTAGGTATTATTTAGTTGAATGTATTGAATAATTTTTTTTTTTTTGTTTGTTTGATTTTGTAAATTTTTGAACCTTTTTGTAGTAAAATGTATTATGTTTTCCATCTCTGGCTATATTTTCAGTGTAACTGTGTGTTATTATATATAATTTATGTTAGCTGTAGGATTACGAAATAAATAAATAAATATAAGATTTTTATAATTCGTGCTTTTTGCCTTAGAAATTCGACCATGTCCTTCATGTACGGTTTAGGCACTCACCCGGTACCGTACAACCCTCCCAAAGGCCGAGAACAAATTTAGATTAAATTAAAACTTGCTCTCGAACCGGGAATCGAACCCGGTACCCCTCACCTAGCTGCCAATTAATTAGACCACTAGGCTATGAGGCTCCCCACTGTCTAAGTTACGGATATGAACCGATCTTAAAAAAAATCGAAATGAGATGCTATCGAACATCGATTATACAATCTTTTCAAACGTTTTAGTTCGAAACGTAGCGCCATACGTCAAAAGTATTTTGTTTTGGCATACGGGAGTTATAGTGCTGGGGCCTCAGTCAAGATGCCTTAACAGTAGTGTATGTAGAACGTCAAAAACTAAATTTGTATGAAAACTTTTCGACACGAACTGTCATTTCCATACAAATTAAGTTTTCGACTTTCTACATACACTACTGTTAAGGCATCTTGACTAAGGCCCCAGGTTGGAATACCGATAAGTCATAACCACAGACAAAAATTCGACGGAAAGACATGTATCCGCCATGAATCTGGAAAGATAAAAAAATGAGGAACGCGTTGCCCAAATAGTCAAATACTCATTGCTCGAAACTCAAATGCAAATGTCAAGCTAAATTAGAGTGGTAAAAGTGCAAAAATGGAAGTCGCCACTGATGAAGCCGGTGATAAAAAGCATCTTAATAATGTTTTATCTGACACAGAAATTGCAAACTTGCCTGTTGGTGTTGAGGAAAAACTTAACTCATACATTGATACTAAATTTGAAGAATACTTAACATCAAAAGCTTTGTTCGAGAGCACTAAATCACAAATCGGTGAGTTACCGGCCTTTTATATGTTTCGCCAGTGTTTTCCCCAGTTTCGAAATTTTATAGATTGACTGCATGCTATTGAAATATGATTTGCCATCTTGTTATTACTCTCGAAAGAAAAATGTGCTGTAAAGATACCCCTGATACAGGCAGGCACGTTTTCCAGACGACACACTCCCTATTTAAATTTATTTTACTTATTGGTATACCAATTCTTATTAAGGATATCAAATTATTGATAAAATGGTCTCATGTCTACCCATACATTGTTTTAATATGCTCTATGAACAGTTTTATTCTAAGATTAATATACTTCCTTATTATAGTCATAGGTTTATAAGATTTGATTTTGTAACTAGAGAGAGAAGTAGACACATTTTCGCACCTGTTGTACTTAATTTTTATCTATAGGCAAGCAGATGATCAGGCAATTTTAACCCAAAATATTAATAATAGTCAATTATTATTTTGGGAATAAAACTCAGAACCTCTATGATTTCCATAATATGGATTGTTATAACTTGAGTTTTGTTTGTGGCTTCTCTATGTAAATTACACATACCACTACACTGAGCTACACCCTACCTGAGATTTTGATTAATTTTAATTAAATAATTATTGTGTTGCTGAAGATACAAAAACCTTTAGTATAATTAAATGAAAGGTTTTTAATGACTAAACTTTGTGTATCATGCACATGTAAGAATACATACGATACACTTGCACATTTAGACAAAAATATTATGTGTAAATTTAGTTTTAAGAATGAATATATATATGAATGTTGAATCAAACCAATATTTTAGCTAGAATCAAGTATATTCTCTAGTATTTTATTGGGTAAATTAAAATTACTTTGCTTATAATGTATAGTGTACATAAAAGACACAATATATGTCATGTCATTTACATATTCTTTAATGTATTAACTATATGCTTTAATATTGGAATAAGTGTAAAAGTTAGTACAGTGTAAACTCCATGTAACATACCTCAATTTAACCACTCGGCTTTGGTTTGTTTAGCTTGTCTTCCATACAATGATACACTCTACATAGCATTACACCCAACCTCAATAACTACAACAATTAATACTTAATACTAAAATCTACTTTTTAAGTGGCCAAAATGAGTAAAACTGCGGAGCTGAGTACGTTGTTTTGTTGCTTTATTGTCCCTAACATGAAATAAACTCGACTGTCGGTACTTGTCATATATGCCCAACTTTCCATGAAATTCATTCTTTTTTTTACAAATTCGCATGCTTGCATGTGCTGTATCACGAAGATACCTCAATATCGCAAGATATGAATTACATAAGATAAAAAATACAACCTAACTACTGGTACAAATATATCAGACAACACAATAGCATTCAAATACGAATTCTCGCCGTGCGACGACGGTAGACGGACGTATTTTTTGTTTGACTAAGTAGTCAGTTGTTTTAATTTGGGTGCAAAAATGGAATGCAAGAACTGTAAAAACAGAATTAATAATTCTTTGTACTTGAAGTGTTCTAAGTTTAAATGCGGTAATATGTATCATATACAGTGTTTAAATATAAGCAAAGAAAAATTGGTGATGATGAATCAGCACGAGAAAGATTGGTGGAGGTGTCCAGAATGTTTGTGTTACGCTTCCAAGGTGGATAAAATTAATCGTAAAGGGTCTCAAATTACTATAACACCGAAAAGCGTAAGTCCTCAAAAAAATGATGTTCTTGTTGAGAATTATTTCAGTTACTTGCTTAAAGAAATGAAGGATTTTAGGCAAGACATGCTGAACCGCTTTGAAGAGCAGAAAAAAGACTATAATGAGCTACAAAATAGATTCATTAATGCTGAATTGGAATTGAAAGAATTACGGGAAATAATGAGGGTAGTCGAAAAAAAAACAAAATGCGATCTACTTGGCGAGGAAATAATAAATAAGCCGACCGGTTTGAATACAACGACACCTGTGCAATCTTTTGTGGATGTCCTAAAACATAATAGCCAAATTACCGATGCGTCCATGAAGGAATGTGAGGCCACGACGTCGGCGTCAATACAAATTGAAGACCAAAACGGATTGCCAACGATTAAAGAGCAAGTAAAGGAGAAATTGCGAAAAAAGTGTAATATGTTGGAAACCAAGGCAAAGTTGAATGGCGATGACAGTCCCCGGAGCAAATACCCTCGAAAAGAGGTAAAAAAGGGTGATTGCAGAAACGCTATACAGATTGAAGGGACCGAGCGGAAGAAGTTTTTACACGTATGGCGCTTAAAAAAAAAGGAAACGTCGGTGGAATGTTTGGAAAGCTATGTGAAAAAAATATATAACAAAAATGTGACAGTTAGCGTAGAAAAGATAAATCATAAAACAGAGAGGGACTATGCTTCTTTTATTATTGGTGTACCAGAAAGTGAATATAAGGTACTCTGTCAACCTGAAAATTGGCCAGTAAATATAGAATTTTGTGATTGGGTGTGGTTTCGGAGATCGAACAAAAGTAAAGAAGGGTGGAAGTAAACCAATTGATATATTCTATCAAAACGTAAGGGGGCTTCGGACTAAATTAGTTAACTTCAACGCAAGTGTGTTGACAGCAGAGGCAGACTTGATTGCTGTCACAGAAACAGGCTGTAATGAGTCAATAGCTGATGCTGAGTTGGTTCCAATAGGCTTTACTATACTACGATGTGATCGCGCGGACGGCCGCAAGCAGGGTGGAGCCTGTTTGATAGCCACTCCGCGTTTAGAGATGAGGCGAGTGATATTGCCTACCGATGTATATATCGAGTGTCGGGCATTTGAACTTGTTTGTGCGACTGTTTTTTTAAAAAGTAGGTTTTTATTTTTTGTGTGTGTCCTATATATTCCTCCTAATAGTAATGATCATGAATATTTGTTATTATTTAAAATAATAGAAGATTATTGCCACAAATATAGTAGTGTATTAGTGTTAGGGGATTTCAATTTATACTCTTGTTCTAATTTGGTTAGAAATTATTTTGAGGATTATTTTTTACATTATTGTGAATTCAGTCAGTGCAATTCAGTAGAAAATATTAATGAAAGAATTTTGGATCTGGTTTTATGCAAGGTTGGGGGGGTTAGCAGCGTAAATGTGTGTGTATGGCCCCGATCGGCGGCGTCCCTGGTGAAATATACGAAGGCGGTAGATAAGGTAGGTAGACCATTGAAATGGAAATTTCAAAAAGCCAATTACGATATGTTGTATTCGAGGATAGGAGCAGCAGACTGGTCTAGTATATTTTCTTCGGACTTAGATGCGAGTCTAGATAGCTTTTATAATATTTTAAATGCTATCTTTGACGATTGTGTGCCAAAAGAAACCCTAAAAGGATATGTTCACTCAAAACACGCGTATCCGGAATGGTATAATGATGAAATTATTCGTAAAATAAAATGGAAAGCTAAGCTACATAAGCGTTATAAGAGAACTAAGTTGCAAGGTGACTACCAAGCGTTTAGCTTGTGTAGGGCTGAGGTAAAGGTAGGGATTGCTAAGGCATTTGATAGGTATCAGAAAGTTATTGAAACGAACGTCATAGAAAATCCTAGGTCATTTTGGAAATTTGTAAAGAGCCAAAGGGCTGAAAGACAGCCTAGGGGTATTGTTAGTAACGGAAAAGAGTTAACTATGGATAAGAGGGTAGAGGAATTCGCTAATTATTTCAGTTCAGTGTATGTTACGCAAAAGCCCAAGCTTGACGTTAAGAAAGCTATTGCGGAGGCGGATTGTGGAAGTGGGGGAACATTGGTTCACGTAGATAAGTTGCAATTAGAGGAGGTACGGAATGCCTTACAACGTTTAAAACCAAAAAAGTCCGCGGGGGCCTGATGGTATACCTCCGTATATCTTTAGAGACTGTCGGGCAGTATTGGCGGAACCCCTTCTCCATATATTCAATCTTAGCCTTAAAGCGTCAACATTCCCAGATCGTTGGAAAATTAGCAAAGTGGTTCCGGTACCTAAAGGTAGACAAAGTGACAAAGTAGACCATCATAGACCGGTGGCGATTTTGTCAACACCAGCGAAGGTAATGGAGTCAGCGCTTCAAAAGTGCATTCTTGATCAGGTAGGATCTCAACTCTCTGACTCACAACATGGATTTCGAGCAGCAAGAAGTACCACGAGCAACTTATTAAGCTTCTTGACTTGCATAGTACCAGTTGTGGATAGTGGAGGACAAGTTGATGCAGCCTACTTTGATATACGAAAAGCATTTGACACGGTCGATAACGACGTGCTCTTGATGAAATTAGCAAAAGTTGGCTTCACTGCGTCATTGATTCGGTTTATGGCAAGTCACATGACAGATAGGGAGCAGTATGTGGAATATGATGGCATTAAATCTAGGAACTATTACACTTGGTCTGGCGTGACGCAGGGGAGCAATTTAGGACCTTTAGAATTTTTGTTAATGGTAAATGATCTACCAGGGGTAGTAGAAGAGGCAAAATGTTTAATGTTCGCGGATGATCTTAAATTATCACGGCCGATTAATAGTGAGGAAGATTGTCTACGATTGCAGCAGGATATTGATCGGGTAGTAAATTGGTGCAGGAAAAATCGACTGCAGCTTAATTCTGCAAAATGTGCTGTTATTTCTTTTTCCAGAGCACGGACACCGATTCTTTATAATTATAACATTGAGAAACAGCCAATTCCAAGAGTAGCCGAAATAAAAGACCTAGGGGTTCATTTAAACGTGGAATTAAATTTTCGGGATAACATAAAAATAATTTGTAAAAAAGCTTATAGGAATTTAGGGTTTATTTTGCGTATGGCCAAAGGATTTTCAAATATAAAAGCGGTAATGGCATTGTATAATGCACTTGTTAGGAGCCACTTGGAATATAATTCTATGATTTGGGCCCCACAAGAAAAAAAATATTCTCTAATGGTGGAGCGCATCCAAAATAAATTTATGAGATACATATACATGAGGTTGTATGGAGTGTACCCATTTTACCCAATAATGTATCCAACTTTGTTTGTCTTGGGCATGGTTGGATACAACAAGTTAGAGGTAAGGAGGGACCTTACTATCACGCTATATTTTTTTAAGATCCTTAGAGGTAAAATATATAATGCGGAAATATTGGAAAGACTGGGGCTGCGTGTGCCAAATAACCACACTCGGCGGAGTAAGCGGTCGCAATTGCTGGCAGTGCCTCGGGCGCGGACGAATTTACTTAGAGAAGCACCATTTACGCGTGTTTTGCGCACCCTAAACACTATTGCTTGTGAGACGGATATATTTAGTTGCACACTGGCTGAATTCACAAGAATTTCATTATTTATAATTAGTTATAAAATTGTTTAGGTTTTTTTTAAGTTTTTACTTGTTATGGTTATATTATGTTTTAAGTTAGTTTTCTATTGTATTAGTATTAAGTTACTGTAAAAATAGGAAATAAGGAATAAATAAATAAATAAAAAAATAAATGTTTTGTAAGTACTAACACTAGTCTGAAATAAACTTTCTTTTTCCAATACAGATTTATCGTTCCATTTAACGGCAACTCTTTGTAATGTCAAAATAGGCACAGTCCCTTGAGTGTTGTTATATATAGAGTTTTACACTGTATTATGTTGCAATAATTGTTATTATGTTAGTAGTAGTAGTTCATCATTTGGAGCATTAACAAAAATTTTACAGGATCTATATTAATATTATGTACACTGGTCAACAGCACTTGGGTCCCTAGATCTGGTGTTTTTCTTACATACTGTCTCAGCATTGCAATATAATACAGAAGGCACTACTTACCAGCCTTACGGGCCATGAACCAAACTCAGTAAATTTGTTATTATAGTATTCATCTTTCTGTATTTATATGATTTTAACTTATATAAAAAAAAATGAAATGCTTATGCTAACATTATTTTATTTTCATGAAATGTATTTGAATATTATAACTAACAATACTGTTTTGTTACTAATTATATGTATGAATAAAATGTCTTTATTTCAAATATTACTAGAATAGTATTATTTATTGATCATTTAGAGACATATTAAAGCATAAATAAAGTGCTAAAATTGACTTGTGTGATTATAGTGATTGTCTACCCATAATTTTGCTTCTTTTTTTCCTAATTTTATAAGTTAGATTGATACAGAAAATGTCATTATTTTATATTTTGTGAATAAAGTTTAAGAAAACATATTTTTACATGCAACAATAAATTATTGTTGATTGATATATTATATGATGGATTTTCTTTTTCAGATGAAAAAGTAGCAGTTTTAGAAGCAACTGCTACAGAAACTGCTTTAAAATATGAGGAAGCATCAAAAAAGCTTTTGCTTTCTGAAGAATCTGACACAGAGTTGGAAAACAAGGTTTCAGTACTTAGCACAGAACTTGAGAAGTCCCGAGATACTATATCAAGATTAGAAAATGAAATTATTTCCCTTAAAAGTTCAAGAGATGCAGCTATTGATGAAAGAAATGACCTTACCCGCATTTTGGAGAGGCGTAATACTGAAATCGAACGCCTCATAGCTAATGAAGCCTCTATATCACAACAATTACGTGCTGCTATTGATTCTAAATGTGAAGCCTTAGCTTTGAATGATGAAATTCAAAGCAAAGAACTTACATTGCAATATCAAGAGAAAAGATTAGACCAAGAAAGAGTCCTTTTGAATTCTCAAATTAAAATCTTAAATGAGGAAGTTGACAGACTAACGTCTGAACTACAAACTGTAAGGTTAAACAATACCAGCAGATTAATAAACTTAGAGACACAACTTACAGAAAAGGTTGAGGAGTTAAATGTTGCAAATGATCAAATATCCCAACTGAATGAAGTAAAGAAGAATTTAAGTAGTCGTGTTGAACACTTAACTCAGAGGTTGATGGAACAAAGAGAACTAGAAAATAAAATGGCAGAAAATTACAAAAAAGAATTGGAAGCCAAAACTAAGTTAGCTGACTTATTTAAAACTATGCATGACGATGCGGAGGCTAAAACCATGGAATTAACTGAGGGTATAGCTGAATTGCAAAAGTTATTAAATGAAGCAACTGAAAAGTATGGGGAACTGGAAACTAAGTATAAGCAAGCAGAAGTGGATCATGAAGAGTTAATGGAGAAGAAAAATGAAATTATTTCATCTCTAAAAAGCGAGCTGGAACATGCAAATGATTTACTAAAGGCTGCAAATGCTCACAATTTAGATATGGCACTTAGTGACCTAGCTCCATCAGCAGCAGTTGCAAGTAAATTTATAAAATCAGGCATGTCCCTTACACAAATTTACTCTGAGTTAGTTAAAGTCAGTGATGAACTGTCTCAAGAAAAAGAAGAAAATAGAAAATTGAATGCAACAATCAACAAAATTGTACAAGAGTTGGAGGAAAAAGCTCCGTTTATACATAAACAAAAATCTGAGTTATCAGATGCTGTAGAAACTAATACTGCATTATCTCAACAAATTGAGTCTCTTACTATAGAATGCAATAGGCTTAGAGATGATTACACTGAAGCTTCTAAAATTGCAAACCACTATAACAGAGAAAATAGTAAACTTAAGGCAGAATTAGCTGATTTAGGCAGACAAGTTTGCTTCTTACTTAAAGAAGTTGAACACAGACGAGGAGGACTTGTAAATGGTGACCATGATCCCTCTCAAAGTAACAGTAACACTACTAATTCTTCTGACTCTTCCAGAATAATATCAAAGACACTTGTAACATTCACTGATATTCAAGAGTTACAATCAAATAACCAAAAACTGTTGCGCATGTTAAGGGAACTTACTGATAAACAAGAAGAGTTAGAACGTCAAAAGGAGCAGTTTGAAAGTGGAGAAATGGAAAGTAGAGTAGAAACTTTAAAACAAAGAGTTTCTGAGTTAACTGAAGCCCAAGATCGTCAAACTAAAATGGTTAATGGTCTCATTCGGCAGCGGGATATGTTTAAAAAATTATATCATGATCTTATGAGAGGAAAACGTCTTGAGATGTCTTCAGTTATTGATCCAACTGATTTAGATAGAGCAGAATCGTTTTCAATGGATACATCACAAGAGTCAAATACATCAAGAACTCAAGATGCTGAAAAATCCAACTTTGAAGTTAAATATAAAGAAGTTGAGAAGCAAATGGAAATGTTAAAAGAAGAATACAAAACTTACAAAGAAGAAAAAATTACTAATGAGAGAATGTTATTTGAACAAACTGATAATATGAGACAAGAAATTTCAAAACTAACAGCTGCTAATAGCAAGTTTGCTTCCACCTTGGACTTCAGTAATGAGCGCATTAAAGTCCTGCAAAGTAATATAACAACATACAAAAATCAAATACATTCCTTAGAAGAAAAAAATAAAGCTTATAACGCAACAATTGCAAAACATGAGGTATCCCTCCAACATTTAAGGGATGAAGTTCTTAACGCTCAAGGTAAATTGGCAACAGCTGAAATTCAAGCAGAAAATTTAAATACTAAAGTCAAGTTATTAAAAGACACTGAATTACGTTTACAAACTGAAAAAGAAGTATTAAATAGAGAACGTCAAGGGCAAGGCATGTTATTAAAAAATCTTGAATTAATAAAAGCAAGTTTGGAGCGTGTAGAAGCAGAAAATCGTACTAAACTTGAGTCAAGGCTTGATGAAGCAACACGAGAATGTTCAGCTTTAAGGAGAAGGCTACAAGAAGAACAAGATAGATTTAGAGAATTAGCAGCTCATCTTGAACGACTTACCGACACAGCGAAAACACGAATGCAGGAAGAAAAGGATGCTGCAGATGTACTTAGAAAAGAAGTGCAGCAGCTAAGAGAAGCTTTAGTGGAAAAAAATAAAAATAACGACGAACTTGTAAAAAAATTAAAAGACGCTTTAACTCCGAATAGCGATACCTCACTTAACGCATTGAAGAAAATAAAAGAGCTAGAAAATAAGCTGTCTGATAAAGATGCTGAACTTTCTTCACTACTTGAGCAATTGAACACAACGAAAGAGCACATTAAACAGTATTGTAATATTTCGGAGGAATCAGAAAAACAATTGAAAAACGTTAATGCAGAGTATGAGAATTATAAAACAACAACTACTGCCAAGCTTGAAGAAAATGCCCTTAAACTTAAAGCATTAGAAGATAGGTGCTCAGAACTTGAAGCAGAGTTGTCGTTGCAAGGAAATGGAGAATATTCTTCTGTAAGTAACTGCTTGAAAGCTGAATTAACATCAGCAAAAGAGGAACTCAAAAATCTAAATGCGAACTACGAAAGCTGTCGCAGTGAATTAGATAATGCTCGGGTTGAAATAAACAAGTTATCTGAGGCTGTACAGAAAGCTGAGGAAAAGTATAGTCACGAAATGATTTTGCATTCATCAGATATACAAATGCTTTCAAAGGTAAAAGAAGATCTGACCAGAGTACAAAATGAACTTAATGAAATGGTTGCGTTGAAAAATAATGCCATATCTAAAATGGAATCTGAGAAGGCTTCCTGGTTAGAACGAGAAAAAAGCATAGTTGCTGAAAATGAACTATTACTTCAGCAATTGAAAGATATAAATCAGCAAAATGCATTACTCCATGATCAAATTCAAGCTTTGGGTACCCAACTTTCTGTTACCCATGCATCGCGATCATTTTCAGATAGCATGAATGAATCAACAAATGAATCAAATGTTAATATTTCAATAAGTGAAGATGACGGAAAATCTTCTGAACAACTTTTCCGCATTATAAAATTTTTACGAAAAGAAAAAGATATAGCAATGGCTAAATTTGATATTTTACAAGCGGAAACAATGAGATTGCGATCACAGTTGGAAATTAATGAAAAACAATTAGATGAATCTAAATTGGCATTAGCAGAAGAAAGGGAAAGATCTGAAGTTACAATGGTGACAGTTAATAAACAGTCAGATATATTAAGAAAAGTCGAAACACTAAATGCTTTAACTGACAGCAACCGAATTTTAAGAGAAGAACGGGACAGTTTAAGTCATCGCGTAGACGAGCTAACATCGCAGGTGAAGCTGTTGGAAGAACAGTTAAGTCCATTACAAGAAAAAATATCAGATCTAATATCCAAGAATGATACCTTGCAGTCGGAAAATACGTCTATTAAGGGAGACTGTGCAAGGTGGAGAACAAGGGTAAATGCCCTCGTCGAACGTGCAAATAAAACTAGCCCTGAAGACTGGAAACGGTTACAAAACGAAAGAGAGACATTAGCTAAAATGCTTACAAATGAAAAAGAGGCACTTCGGAAGATCAATGAGGAATTAACAGCTATCAAAGTTGAAAAAACTAAATTAGAAGAGCAGAATACAGCCTTATCACGTCAGCAAAACGTCCTTATAGAGGAAAATAAGAAGTTAAATGAAGAACTCCTAGTACTCAAAGAAGACATGTCAAAACTTACAGAAGAGTTAACTAGGCTTAAAGCTGAACACTCAACGATGGCAGATACTAATTCTAAATTAACAGAAGACTTATCACAAAAAGAAGCTTCTCTAGCAGATATAAAGAATAAAGAAATGCAAATACGTAAAATTGCTAAAAAATATAAGGGCCAATACGAAGAGCTCGTGAAATCCGTAGATGAAGAGAAAAAGAAAAGTGAAGGCGATGTGGCAGCAGCTGGTGCAGTAGCCGCAGAGAACGCGAAGAAGATAGAAGACCAGCTTAATGAAATACAAGCACAATTAGAATCTGAAAAGGCAAACAATGACAAATTAAAGCAAGAGTTGGAGACCTTAAGAACGGCTAACATGGATAAGGAAGAGAAAGCAAAACAAGTTTTAAAGCAAGCAAAGAGTAAAATCGTTCAGTTAACAGAGTTGAAAAATTCACTGAGCCGTGAATTAGATGAGTCTCGTACCAAAATTGATTCTATAGAACAAAGTACACGAGACGAGCAAGATGTCAGATTGGCTCTTATAAAATCACAATATGAAGGACGATTGTCCCGTCTTGAAAAAGAACGAGGCGAAGCTCAAGCCGAGCGCAACAGAGAAGTTGAGGCCCTTATGCAAAAAGTCAATCTGTTACAGCGGCAATTAGCCAGCCAAGCGTCGGCATCAAAACAGCAATCCACGTCAGAAAAGACAACTACAGAACCTCCTACTGCAAATATTAAGCCTATGGCTGGTAAGTTGAATCAATATCTATTGTTGCTATTTAAAATTTTACTTAATCAATTACAAGTATCTATTTTACAATACAAGATATATTTTTTAAACCATTACAACTAAAGCGCTTATTACACTACGCGATATTCAGACAGTCTTAGTAAGACTGTCTTAAAATCGAATTAGTCAAGCTCGCTATTACACTGGACTGAATATCGCAAGCTAACTCATTTTACTCATTTGCAAAGCGTACGTTGTCGGTGACGGTTGTCTCGCGATGGGAAAACTTTCAAAGCACCAGAAAATCGCCATGGCTCTTGCCGCGTCTATTAATTTAAATAAAGAAAAGAAACATATGGGTGAAAGAGTATTTACTTTTGCGAGAAAAATTATTATCAAATATGCAAATACTGAGTGTTTTGGAACCATGTGACTTAAGAAACTACCTTAGAGTAGGAGTTACCGAGTTTGAATGTCTATTGAAATTAGTTTTTTTTTTTTTTTTTTTAGACAATTCACACCAATTGACCTAGTCCCATGCTAAGCTGGTGAAGCTTGTGTTATGGGTAATAGGCAACGGATATACATACATATTATTATAGATATATAGATATAAATACATATTTAAACACCCAAGACCTAAGCACAACACCAAATGCTCATCACATCGATGTTCGTCTCAGCCGGGGATCGAACCCGGGACCCATGGATTCGCAGTCAGGGGTACTAACCACTAGACCAATGAGTTACTCCATACATTCAAAAAGAAGATACGGTTCTTAGACAAAGTGTCAGTCCTAATAAATATTGGTAGTTACTTTAAGATTCCTGGCAACGGGCAACTCCTATCAAGACCTAAGGTCATCCTGAAGGACTCTGTATCCATGGTTATGAAATAAATTATTAAAAAAAAAAAAAAAAACCTAAGGTCATCAATTATTAATAAATCAATCAATCATGCAGCCATAAATTTGGCATGTCTCGGTACAAATTGATAATATTGAAAAGTACTTTTTTTTCTTGCGAACACGCCATGGTGCACGCGGCCACAGCAAACAAACATGTACGAACGTCTTTGCTCTGCGGCTGCCACGCGCTGACTGAACGGTTAAGCGTGCTAAGTCTTATTACACTACGCGATATTCAGCAAGTAAGCAAGTAAGCACCGCCGAACCCATTCGGTCAGTCTAATTAGACAGGCTAACTTGCTAACTCTTATTACATTATGCTAAATCTTAGTAAGACTGTCTGAATATCGCGTAGTGTAATAAGCGCTTAAGTTGTTTGCCTAATTTGTTGTTTAATGCGTGCATATTGAGATTCGAAATCAGCTCCTCAATTTGATTTGAATCAGGTTATTTAATGAAAGCACATTCGAAGTGTTCAATAAGGAAGGATTATTATTATTATGTATATAAACACACTAGCAGCTTAATAAGCTGATGCGCGTGTGTTTTGAGAAACTATCCAATCTATTTTTAAAGGAGTTCAAGGATGGTGCACTGATTACACTTTCCGGAAGCCTATTCCAATCGGCCACTACTCGGTTTGGGAGAAAGTTCTTTAGGGAATTTGTGTTATGTTGAGTGGTCTTAGGTTTTAAAGAACTACCCCTCAAATGTGTATTTTCACTTAAAATAAAGAGCTTCTCATTCTTTCTGATTATGTTAAAAATAAAATAGTTCATGTTTCGGATCTCTCATATTATATGTTTTATTTAGGTGTAGCCCAACAGAGCGTGTCAGGAAGCCGACGTGGTGGTGAAACTCCATTAGCGTCAATAAGACCCATGGCTCAGGTGGGGCCAACGGCGCCTCACGACGCCCACACAACAGAGTATATGCCAGCTTCTTCTTCGCGTCCACTCACGCGCGCCTCACTAGCTGCTTCTACTGCGCCGCCGGAATCGACGCAGGTGATATATTTTAACTTTAATATATTAATTGTATTGTATATCTTTTTGACTTTTTAGGGAATTTAATAAGCTTTATTATTATATTAATTTGTGTTCTTATATTGTTTTTAATGTTTTTTTTATGACAGCAAATGTCAACTCTAAAGTGAATCATCCAATTCACCGCCAACATTGTTATATTCCTTGACATCTTTGTATTATTGGTGTACATAATATATTATTACGAGTCAAGATATTTAAGTCAATTGTTATGTTATAAAACTAATATTTTACAGGATATGGATACAAGTGAAGCTGGAATGGGCAGTGCTGGCTCCAGTGATAGCACTACACAATCTACAACACATTCACAAACACCCCAGCAGGTATTTGTATAATTAATATGTACATCAATAGACATAGAATTTCTTCCTCATGAGTTTGTTCTAATTTATTTATTTCAATGTTATATAGTAACCGAAAACTTACTTGTTAACGTGAATAATAATAAGAGAACAATAAAATAAACAGTTTTCACTTAGAAATTAAACTAATAATAGAGTTGTTATTTAATAAATATTTGCAGTAGTTTTCAGTGTACAATCATAATCTTTGATTATTGAAATGTTTTTTTAAATGCGAAGAAATTTTTCACTGTACACTTACTTAAAACAGTACTTATGTGTAGTTAACTTGTGTTTAAAATATGTAATTGGTCATTTTTCAGGCGGTGGCACTAGTATTGCCCCGTATTGAACAGCCTAGCGGAGGAGCCACGGGCTCCCTTAGTAGCGCAGCCAGCTCACCGGTAGCAACGCCTGCGCCTGCGCAGCCACCGCCATCTGCACCCTTGCCTGGTTAGTTTTAGTATTAAGCTATGATTTTCATAGATATTTCCATTCTATCGTAATACTGAAAAAATGCATATACGGTTGCCACTTCGTGGTTAACTATTTACAAACAAATACCGATTAATTATCTGGGAGCCTACCATGAGCTCTTATTGCTAATGTCTTCAGGCATTGTTCAATTGGGTATGAAGATATATCATATATAGCAGCAGATAACTTATTCGCACTTTAAATATGGTTTCACTTTAAATTAAGATTATATTTATTTTCAAAAAACACTGACTACGAAGAAAACCTAAGATTTGATTAGGATTTTTTTCATGTTTACAAATCATACGTTTTCATGTGAAAATTGGAGCAACAAAAACGAAAGAATTAGAATTAGAAAGAAGAAGGATTAATATACGGGAGTTTCAGTTTCTTAAGACCCAAAATTATTTATTTTTAATTACATTAATATCGATAATACACTTTTACATTATATTGGGGGCCCATTTGGTTAGTAGTAAACGAGATGTAAATAAACTGCCTTCTATATAATTACTACCAAATTTTTTCCATGATATATTATATATAGTGAAAACTCTTTATAACGAATTTCAAGGGAACGAGCATTTTTATTTATTATAGAGAGGGAGGAATGTATTGGTATTTGGTTAATTTTTTATGTTAAAGAGAGTTTTCGTTATAATGAATGACGTTATAAAGAGTGTACATTGTATAAATAAAAATAATTTATAACAGTGAGCGGTGCCAGCACAACCGGCCAAGCGTCGAGCGTGAGCACATCGCACGCGGCTCCGGCTGCAGTCAGCACCTCTCATGCGGCCACCGTAGGCACTTCCCACCCAACTCCAGTCGTCACTACCTCTCATACAGCGCCAGGAGGGAGTACCTCCCACTCTGGGGCGGGAGTCAGTACTTCCCACGCTCCTCCAGGTGTCAGTACTTCCCATCCACCTCCAGATGCGAGACCCTTGAAACGACGCCTGCAGTCGAGGCCCGTTACGTCTAAACGTACACGTGTACAGGTACATATTTTTTATTTGACTAGAAAATAATATCGAATAAATTCGTAAGAACTCACTTTCAAGCCAAAGTGTCGTGTCTTTTGTTTTTAATGTATTATGTTTTATTATATGAGTTTTTATATACAATATGTTTCAGTATACTATTTACAAAACATAATTTTATAATTGTCGTTTGATTAATTAAGGCTTATGCCTATCAAAATATAAAGTAAAACCTTATCATTCATTATTTAATTTCAATATAAGCTTTATTAATATTGGTATGCGCTATACAATATGTATCTATAAAGGGCTTCGAACGGTCAGTGGAGGTGGAATATCAAGTTCCGACGTCTTCTCGCTGCGACCAAGATGATGAAGGAGTAATCGTGGTGGACTCTGAAGAGGACGACGAAAGGTGTTCGGGAACTATGTACCGGGTAATAATTTTTTCTATAGCTTTTTTGTCTTTGTTGCTGTTTTCTTTACTCATTGGTGAGGTGTTTATAACTAAAGTATGTACTTTCATATGATTGACTAGTAATATATTATAATAGTTATATAAATTAACGGTATTAAAAAGTATGTTTTTAAATTGAATGAGCAAAAGATCAATTGTATCTTTTTTGACCTGGCTTGAGAGATGACACGAAACTTGAAATTGAAAATACTATTTTTTTTTTATTACCGTTTGAAAATATTTTGTAGGAGGGCGAGGAGGATGAAGAAGATATGGAAGAGGAACAGGAAGTGGAGGCAGGGGAAGAAGAGGAGGAGGCGGAAGGTGATGATGAAAGTCCCGCCACCAGACAGGTATGAACAGCACTGCCTGATTGGTCCCCCGGTTTGGTATCTTTACAAAATCGTAGAAACATAGAAAGCATATATTATTGTTTTGATATCTCCGTGTTCACTAATACTATATGTAAAATAATTTCTCAAAAAGGTCGTGTGTTGTTTAAATAATTTCTGAAAATTTCAAGGGATCTCCCGCTCAGTCACCGGAGGCAGGTTCAGCAGAATCAGCCGGGTCGGGAGGGTCTGAGGAGGCAGGGTCAGGCGTAGATGGTGACGTGGGAGAGGCAGAGGGCGCTCGAGAGGCGGACAGCGACCCAGCTCCTGCGCACGCGCAGATCGAGGCTATTAGCAGCGGGACTGAACGTATGTATTCAGTTTAACACCGCAGAATTAAATTACAGAAGCACACTTATAGCACTCGTTATTAAGATAAAAATAATGTAACATTTTCCAGTTGCGAACAAAAAATAATAAACTCCTAATTAAGCGCTAAATTAAAGCTTATTAATTCTATGAGATTTAAATTTAAAATGCTAAGAGTGTACCTGTGACATTTTATTAAATTTTAAGTAATAGTGTATGCACGACCATAATGTTTTATCATACATCCTATGTTAGTTAAAGTAGAAGTAAATTCTAGGAGAGCCATAGTTCTTCTATGGCGCGAAACATACAGAAAAGGCGTAAGATGAAGGCGCGGCGCAGGCGCAGAGCCGGCATGGAACAGATACGCCACGGATGCGACTTAAATTATTTCAAAGAGGCGAAGAGACGGCACAAATAGTCATTACGCAGGCTGACTTTATCGTGATAGCATGTCTTCCTCTTCAGATGACGAAGATGCGCTCGCTTTGCTGCTAGCGACGCGGAACAGGCGACAATTAACAACGTGCCGCTTACGAACATTTTGTATTGACGCGTTTGGCAAGATGCCTGCGCCGCGCCTTCACCTTACGCCTTTTCTGTGTGTTTCGCGCCTAAGAAAACTTGACCGAGCATAATTTTAGAGCACTTAAATTGAACAGCTGTCCTGTGTTTTATAGGAATAGAGTCCATGTAAATCAAGTCTCTCATATAAGTCTTGGTTATGTTTAAAAACTTAACATTTTCTTGGCTTAGTACAAGTGCGGAACTAACAGTTTATAGTCATTTTAATAAAAGTAGTAATAATTTACGAATCTTGAAATTTACACTATTCAAATAGTTGACGGACATTTGTGCGACTCTCATATCTGTATAGTCATTTTAATAAAAGTAGTAATAATTTACGAATCTTGAAATTTACACTATTCAAATAGTTGACGGACATTTGTGCGACTCTCATATCTGAGGTCGTAGGTTCGATCCCCGGCTGTGCACCACTGGACTTTCTTTCTATGTGCGCATTTAATATTTGCTCGAACGGTGAAGGAAAACATCGTGAGGAAACCGACATGTCTTAGATCCAAAAAGTCGACGGCGTGTGTCAGGCACTGGAGGCTGATCACCTACCTACTTGCCTATTAGATTTAGATTGATCATGAAACAGGTTTAGAAATATGAGGCCAAGACCTAAAGAGGTTGTAGCGCTACTGATTTATTTTTATTTTATTTATATGCACAACTAATTTCAATAAATTATAATGTTATCTATATATTAATAGCTTTTATTGAAATGTTAAGATATTTTTTTAGCAAGCGGTGCATTGTCAATAGGCGGGAACAACGGCGATGACGGAGACGACAGCATCGTGCCGTCAACTCCTACATTGTATGTTCCTAGACGCAATGATGGGTGAGTTTTTCGTTAATATATATTTTATGTGCCATTCTGTAAGGGAGCGTTCAAGTATTACGTAACGAATTTTGGGAGGGGCGAGGGGGGGTCCTTTTGTAAAACGTTACGATGCTGGGCGGGGATTGAATTACGCGTTATTGTTAATATTATTTTCGACTTACACCACATAATGGTAACTTTTAAGTATAAAGAGTCACTGGGTGGTCACGAAATAATCTCCAAAAATTGCGTGACGTAATACTTGAACGCTCCCTAAGTGGAAGCAATGGATGAGAGTGTTGGCATAAGCTGGAGCCTATACCCAAGATGGGATTCCAACCCCACACTGAACGACCCAACCAAACACAAAACTTTACAAATGTAAAGTGTGTTGCGTAGAGATGTGGGGGTGTTTGCATCTTCTACCTCATTTAACATGAACAGTAACGCCCAGACCCGTCATACCCTTCCCTACTTCTCTATGAATCTTCTTTAAATTATAATTAGATGCCTATTTATTACTATTTTAAGATAACTTATATATACCTGAGTGACCAAAAAAAAATTTTTAGCCTTTAGATCGGCTAAAATTTTCGTATTTCATAGAGAAGTAGGGAAGGGTATGACGGGTCTGGGCGTTACTGCATACGATGTTTTGCATTTTCTGAGAAGATTTACTATGGTAATATATATATTTTTTTACCATAGGAAAGTAGAGATTTCAACGAACTGAAAGCACACCAACTTTTTGAAAAAAGCTGAAATTTTGACGTCAGAATTTTCGATTGAAAATTAGGGTGTTTTTTCGATATTAATTCAAAATAAGGTGAAAAAATTAATATTTTTAATCAAATAAATTACAGTATATTTGGGACATAATAAGGTAAGTTTTCACCAAATTTCGTTAAAAAAAAAAGAAATTTGTAAAAGATAAAAATTAAAAACCAAAAACTTGGTTTTTTGAATTTTTCACATAAATTTTGAGGTTATGTGAAAAATGTGTGAATACAAAAGTTTTAGATCTTTTTATTACCTACAACTTTGCCATTTAACTTTCTTCGATAGGACTTTTAGTTTTTTACAACCGTTTTTTACCCTTAAAACCTTTTTTTTTAAAACGCACACTAACGAAACACATACAAACACTTACAGAGAACACATAACATAGAAAACAAGATACATGCATGTGCATCAATAACAAGTGTGCACAACATTTAAAGGGAAACATTACAATGATGAAGAGAAAATAACTTCAACATTAAAAGTAAAAAACAAACTAGATTAAATGGTAATAACAAAAATTATTATTAGGTTTGGTGAAGCAGTAGTGTCTCCCTTGGGCGGGGCGGGTTCTGCGAGTGGGGGCGAAGCCCGATTTACGTTTGCAGAGGCTGGAGGCGCCGCGTCTCACCTTGACACGCACGCCGACCTCACATCTGCACTGCCGCCAGCACCACGAACGGACACACGTACGTACATACAGAAAACATTTCAATTATAGATATGCCCTTGGTATATTAAAAAATCCAACTATAATTTATTAATTTAGGCGTCATGGATGACCTGTCCGTTCTTCCAATAAATTCTTAACCACTGGCGTTTAAAAGGGCCAAGTATTTTTGTTTATTTTTCTAGTGTAGTAACAGACAATTTCTAAATCTCTTAAAATTAAATAACAAATGATGTAAATAAATTTTGATTCGATTCTCAGTCGATTGTATTTAGTTTTTCCAACTTAAATCACTCACCATATAAAAATGGGAGGTTAAAATGTTGTAGTGAAAAAATCGCCTAGTTTGGTTGTGATAAGTTAACAGCGGGGATCAAATGGCAACCTATTAATGGGTCCCATTTGATTCACTAGTCTAATAAATATTCTAACCTCGGACGGGCCGTGTATCGCTGTTTGGTGAAGATTCGTAATACCGACGGAATAAATCGTTATACATTAGACAGATTATAGTGTAGCGATGAGAGACTTTGTAAATCTCAATCGTACGATGATTATATAAAGTAAAGGCTTTTTCGGTATATGTGGTACGTACTTCAACGTTCTCTCATCATAAACGTTTGTTCTCGAAGTACAGAGCCAACTTTCGTTACAGCTCGGGTCTGTACGTAAAGCTCTACATCTTTTTTATATCATCTCGAAAAAGTGCTCGACTAGAAGACATTTTTTATTTTTTCTGTTATGGTAGTGTTTTAGTGTTTAATAATTTCTTCATTTTTAAATGCGTCGGATCTTTTTTGAGACAGCTATTTGAGGATTCGAAGTTGGAGGTTATATATTACGTTGGGTAAGTTCTACTTAGACCGTGATTAATGACTGATTCGCAAAGAGTGTTGTAAAGTGTAAGTTTGGTTTTAACTATATAATAGCGGTTGCACAGATAAAAAAAAAATTATGAGGCTTCTAACAAAGTACTGAGAGTTGTTATTATTTTAACAGGAGGAGATGGAAATGAATCACGTGAATGGGAGGAGTCAAGGAATGAAGAAGAGGCGGCTGCTGTTAGTTCACAGGGCAGCGAGCCTTCCTCTCCTCAACAGGTTATTATTTTTACTGATTTTTTTTAAAAACAAATAAATTTCTACGTACGTATCTCAAGTCACTATCTTGAGCGCTGTCAAATAAGGCAATAATCGTTCTTAAAGAAAGAATGGTTTGATAAATCATGAAACTACATTTAAACTTGATTGATGTTTTAGAATACGGGCCTATGTCTACGTATAGTTCGACTTCACAAAAATGTCTCACTATAAATATTCTTCTCGGTTTTCGGATACTATCATCAACGTGATGCTTTAATTACAAAAAAAAACTGACGTAAGAAAGCCTCTGTGACTATGGGGATTACGTGCTTGAAGTGTAATATCTGGATTCAAAGCCAAGTACCAAATTTCACACAGAATAGGAATTCATTTTAGGATTTTTGCCTTACAAATAGTCATTAATCAGAGACAATAATGTGTGTGGAGGCTAAGGGGTTAATTTAAAGAAATAGAATAAAAATGCTAGATATATTTCAAAAACATCATTGCTTCCAAAATAAGATGATCAAAAGAAAAAAAATTGTTTATTGAATTTCCCGCTGTATGTTAATTAACACTAATTTATTCTAATTGATTATGTATATAAATTAGATTTGGAACTTTCACACCGATATTAATTTCGTGAATAATTTCGTGTTTATTATACTTATGTTATATAGTTTATACAGATGGTAGCAAAACTAACCTAGGAGTGAAATTTACACTATATCAGGCTGAATTAATAGCCATCTGCAGTGCAGTCGATGAGGTCATCAAAAAAAAAAAAGCATGTCGCAATTTATTGACTCACTCTCATCCCTGGACGCCGTGACGGGCGAACGTTCTCTCAATCTCAGGTAGAGAAAAAGGCATCAACATAGAACCTCATTGGATTAAAGCCCACATTGATATACCGGGAAATGAGAGAGCGGACGCCGGAGCAAAAGAGGCGGCGGAATGATTGGGGACGAAAATGGAATACGTAAAGATTCCACTTTCTCACACCAGGAAAGAGAAGCTACTTATACTGCCAAAACAACCAAATTCATTATAAGCAATATTATAGACGGCTGCAAAATTATTAGACAAAAAAGTAGCCCACAAATGATGCAGATCTAGAATGTCCTGTATTTGGACCCTCCAGGTGCGACCTGGACCAACAAATTGATTAAAAGGTAATTACCGGGCATTTACCCGAAATATTAAGAAGCTTCAGATCGCAACTGGAAGATTTCTGCTGTAAAGTAATGAAATGCGGCACTCACTGCAACTAGAGCGTAGTGGCGACGAGACAAAGGGCCTCCACTCGCCTATGAATATAGTATAGTAATATATTAGGAAATTTCTATATTTATATTTGTACAAAATGTGTATAAAATAAGACCCCGCACCAAAAGAGTCGGTGATATTAGAAAATTTAGAAAAAAAACCATTGTAAGCTGCTTTTTTTCTTAAGTGAATTTGGTGTTTCCATACAGGTGGCCGAAGAGGGACGCGAGGCCGAAGCCAGCGCGGTACCTCGACGTACGCATTCTGCTACCCCGTCGCCCCATCAGCGGTGGATGAGAGCTGCCGGTGAGTATTTATCGCTATTGTCTACGATTGTTTGTATACTTTAGAGTCAGCAGGCTGTTTCATTACATTTTTAAAATTGGTATTATTTTAAAAGCCCTCAGATTTCTATATCTTAATATTTTTTTTCCTAACAAGTAGGTGTTCCGCCATCTGTGCCTGTTAGACGACGTGGATTGTTGGGTCTAACGCATAACTGTTTCCTGATGATGTTTTCGTGTTTACCATACGAGCGAGTGTTAAATGCGCACATAGAATTTTATTGATGTGTTGCCGTGATTCGAACGTACGACCTTATGGGTCGAGAGTCGCTGGATCAAGCTATACAACACGCTCTTATTTACAATTTACATATTATATATTACTAGAGTCAGTACTAATACTAGTTACTACTACTACTAATTAATTAACTTGCATAATGTTATTTTTAATTTATCAATAATTCTATAATATACAACTGCCGTTTAAATAAATTCCTAAAATTAGGGAAATACGTCACGAATTTTTTACAATTATATTTACATTTAAAATTATTAACAATAGGAAAAAAATATGACATTACAAATTTTAACACATACACAAATTATAATGGAACAAAGAAATTCACACAAAATAACTTTAATTAAGTAACAAAAACTTGATTTCCTTTTCTTTAATTAAAAATTAGAGAAAAGGAAATCAAGCAAACAGTAACATAGGTAAGGCTATTTCATTTACTAAATAATTATTTCAGGTCTATACAGATATTAATCTATGAGTTTTGTTTAAAATTTTCATTATTATTTGGTTAACACAAGTGTCTGCCGCGATAATTTTTCGCGCAAGGTCACCTTAACTCGTATAATTTGTTTAACGCAAAATGTTTTATAAAAATTATTTTGTGTTTGTTTTTTTTTCACTTATGCTGGCTTAAGCTGGCATCACATCACGGAAGTGTGATAGTACCTAGTAGATGCTAAGATTGTACACGTACTAGATACTAGTTTACTGATTTTGATTACGTAGTCTAAGATAGTTTTTGAGACCATAATGTAGGTTCGGAAAATTTATTCCCTGAACGTTTGTTTCTCTAGAAGTTTCTACGCATTTAATATATAAAGAAGTAATGTATTACTTAAGCGAGATCCCATGTCGCTATCGACATCACCACGAGAAATAAAAATATTGTTTATAGTAATAAAATATTACTGATTTTTACATTTATTACTAAGTCAACTAATTCTCGGTATTTAAGAGTTAGATCACTCTTAAAATTAAATTTTCAAGTTAAGTAAGTCATATATTGTATACAGCTGTGTAAATATGTAACTACGGACGATGAATTCGATTTCGTGTCGGAAATCTATTGTGGTATGTGGTCTATACGCTGATAATTTACTTAATTATATTTTCATTTAAAAATTGTAATACAGATGAATGAGTTAATCGCATTTGTGCTATTTCGATGGTCAGCAACTAGATGTGGAAGTCCTTAATGGTTTTGAATAGAAAAGAATGCCCCATATCATACCAATCACCAAACTTCACGTGACCGATACTTTCAACAGACTTAAAAATACAAATATAAGAATGGAGTATGTTATTTATTGTCCCTATCGTAATTATAGGTATATTTTTTTTTAAGTATAAGGATGACTCATCTGGACTTAGAACGTACATACAACACCTTTCAGGTATTTTGTTTATTTCGTAATAATATGTTTTTAGGTAAATACCCTGTTTAATGTACCTTGGAAGAGTCACCCTCAAAGAACGAACGCCTGTATGATGATTTTTTTATTTCAGACAGTGAAAGCAGTCCCCGTGGCCGAGGAACACGTCCAAGAGGCAGGCCCCCGCGAAGGTCACACTCGTACATGAGGTTCTAAATATAAACTTACCTTAGAGACTTTGTTAGTGTAAGTTTCCTTTTGATACGCTAATTAGGAATTCTGCGTTTCAACTTCCTATTATACGAGTAGCAGTTAAGGCGGAAGCAATGGTGAAAGTTTTGTATTATGTTTGTTCTAGCGTAAGAAACCAGCCCTTGTAACAATTTAATTATAAGACATGAAACCTTTTTCGTAATATACCTATAGGTGCGTGCTTATAAGTGAAGACACTGTTTCTTTTAATAAGTTAATAATTTTTGTTTACATTATAATATCGTTAGTAGTTGCTCAAACCATAGTTTATTGAACTTAATATTTTTTTCTCACCAGAGATGTGGTAATTAAATAAGGCTGTCAAAACATTATATACAACTTTATGTGAAGCTTACTGTGGTTTATCTTTGGTGATTACAAAATATACTAGTAAATTTGAAGCTGCCTTTTGATTTTATAAAGCAACATTATTATAAATAGGTCCAACATTCGAGTTATAAAGAAAAATATAATTTAATACTTAATATTCATTAAGCCATAGTTTGTAATCAAAACCCATACGCTTACCAAATGAAAAAGTTTTATTTATTACCATGAAAACGATTAGTAATTATTAGCATGAAATATTTCCAAAAATTTCGCCTTTAATTAAATTAATGAAGGAAACACCATATAGAAGCAATTACTACTACTTTTTCATTGGGTAAACTAGCAATATAAATCATTCAGCCAAGAAGGGTTGTTTCTATCTTTAATTATGTATTAAGATTAATATAACAGTGAACATTTCCATAAATTTAATGACTATTATTATGCTAACATATTTTGAAAAATAAATATAGTAAAGCATATCATTTTTTTATTTAAATTCTTTATTCCTCTTGTCTTATTACTATGGTGATATGTATAATATTTATCTAAAAAGGCTTGCCCCTTTAAGCCACATTAAAATAAGGTTAGACTATTTTAATCAAGTATATTCAGAAAGTGAAAGCCTGCCTAAATACATAATTTAACAGGGAGGATGTGTGCAATTTCAAATATAATACAGGATGTCCCAAAAGTCGACGTCAAGTCGAAATTTTCTCATAGGTAATGCCACACCAGTTATCAGAAAAATTAAAAAAAAAAAAATAAGTCGTGTATTTTTGAAGTTATGGATATTTTTTTGTTATTCCAGAAAATGCATACCATGTGACAGTTTTTTCATTCCTGTTGTTACAAATATTTACTTTTTGCCAATTTTTTTTCTCTTACGTAATCATAGAAATATAACCTGTATATAAAAGTATATACAGGTTATATTTCTAGGGTGATGATTGATTTGATTTTGAAGACTTTAATATTAGTAACCCTAGATACAGCTACATACATATTTATATTTTACTTATAATTTTTCTTATGCTAGTGATCACTATTCCGTGATTCCAACTCAAAACATTGTTCTTATATAGGTCTGAGAGAACAAAGCCATTTTAAAATATATGTTGTTTAAAACTAGTGCATGACTTACCTTTCCGTAAATGTCATTAGAAAAAACTTAGTTTTTAATTTTAGTCTTTTTTAATAAAGAGAACTTACTATTTGTTAACAAAATAAATATCTAAGAAATGTAAATACTGTATATTTGATTGTAATGTTTAGGTTTTAATTAATGATTTGTGTATAATTCCTTGTTGAAGGTCATATCGCCTCTTTATACTACACAGGGTAATTGACTGATAATGTACTTACATATTAAATCTAATTTCCATATACATACTTTCTATAACATAATACAAAAATTATATATAGGCATAGTGGTCCTAGAGATTAAAATGGACATCTTGGGTTTGATTCCAAGGAAACACAGGCTGATTAGCTTTCTAAACAATCTATGCAACAGATTTACAGATAGAGATATCTTTCCCAAGGTTATATAGGGGAGTAGCTAACAATACTCCAAAGTTGACTTAACATATAATTTAAAACTAAAAACTGGGTTGTCTAAAATACAATAATCCTTTTTATGATAGTTTCTTTATTTCAGAAATAGTACACACAATATAGATAATTTAAACATTTCTTTAAGTTCACATTTGTGATAATGTTAAATGTCTAAAACTAATATAATGATGCATATTATACAAGTCAGTGAGGAAAGGTTGCAAAATAGAATTAATTATCACAATATAAACATAATACACCAATATTCTTAAGCCTTACACCTAATTTCACCATATTGTGGACAAAATACTACCAATTTAGTGAATTTAATTAAAAAGATAATTATTTTAAAAAGAAGAACTTAATTAATATCCATAAACATTTTCATCAGAAAATGCTATGTACAAGAAAAAATCTTCGTCATGATGTTCTTGATAGAGAGATCCCATAGTGGCAGATGTTGGAGGAATTACGTTGTTAACAAAGAAAAACAAAGCGTCTTCGGGCCGCAAGTGGATACGTTTTCGAATCAAAAAGTAAAATTGTCCAACAGTCAAATCCGACGGGACCAAATATTTCTTCTTGTCGAGGTCGCCAAGCCTTGCTTTGGGCGCTTTCTCTACAATTACAGGCACTCGGTCAGGATACTTTCTGCGTATTTTCTCTCCTTCCGCCTTCCGTTTTTCAAAGGAATGTTCTTCTTTGTATTGAAACTTCATTTTAAAAATTTAACAACGAATTTCCAAGTTTTATATCTTGATACGTAAATGCGACTTGTTTTTTGTTTTTGCGTTATTGTTTTACAGTCTCAATAATAATGACGCAATCAGCTGATATGACATAAAGGCACAGACAAAGCGTCTTGCAGTAAAAACATAATATAGTTTTTAATATATGACCGTGGACACAAGTCTTTTAGCCTAAAAACTACTGTGTTACCATACGCTAAGTTTTAATTTGCCACTCATTATTTAGTCGAGATTCTAGGAGCTAGCTTCTATAGTCTATACTCTATTCTCCAACGCCAAGCTCTTGTTGGGAAGCCGATAGGCAGTAATTTTCATTCTAAAAACTATTTTACAAATCAATTATTTAATTACAAACGTTATTTATTCTGCTTTTTAATATTTAATAAACATGCGCAAAAGGAAGTCGCTCAAGAAAGGCGATGATTCTGAGGGATCAGAAGGTGGCGGTGAACCAGAAGAATTTCAAGATTCAGGAGAGGATTGGACGCCGGATGCTGATTCGGTACATTTATAGCAAATTTGTATATCCTATTCTCATATATTTAAATCACTTTTTCACTTGAATGGGCATATTGATGCCTAATTAGGTGCTTTTTGCAATCGAGACATTCTTGTAGGTTAGGTGATTTTAGCCATTTTGTTGAAATTGTAATAAAGGCCAAAGCTTTTTGTTACTATAGCCACTCATTCATCATAGGAATATAATAATGTTCAACCTAAATAAAATTTTGGAAATAAAATTCCAGAATGAGCAGCCAGTAAGAGCGGGTCGGAAACGAGCACCGAAAGCATCTGTGAATAATGCTAAGAAAAAGCGTAAAAACTCAACATCTGAAGAGAGTGAAGGAGAGGAGGAGGAGGAAGGAGAAGAGGAAGAGCTTGATGAAGAAGATGGATCTGATGATGAGAAGAATGGCTCTGATGGGAACAAATCAGATTCAAGCCAATCAAAGGACATACCAAAACATTTCCATGTATGTATAAAACTTTGGTAGCATTATCCAACTTAATACATCATAATGATAAGTAGTAATAAAACACTGTAATACTTTCACCTCAATAAGATTACAATTGTGTATAGTTTTGTTAAAATATTTGACAATGTTGGGCAAATGCATTATGCTTAATTTTAGAATGCTGAATAAAAGTTACTGATGATCATATTATACCTAATTCACTTAAACAAAACACAGATGATGGAGTGAAAATCAGTATCACTCACACACAACATATTTCAATATATTTATATTAATATAACTTCACTTGACTTGCATTGTAAACTAGAGATGGGCAGCAAACTAGCATGTTCACCTTACATACTTTAAAGGATATGTACTTAGTAAAACTTATTTATTTATTACAACAATAAATTTGAAACATTTATTTTTCAGTCTGCAAACTTTGTTTTATTAAAATCCGATGTAAAATGGGATGGAGACACTGTTACTTCAAAACTGAGTGATCTTAACTTATGGAAGATTGACGGAAAAGCCTTATTACAAAAGTTTATCCCCATGGAATGTAATGGGAAAATTCTTCACAAATGTACTTGTGTTGTGAGTATAATTATTAAATAATATTCATAAAATTTTTAAATATTTACCTTTTGTATTACTATAATATACAAAAACATCTAATTATTAATATGATTGTGTTTCAGTATTCAGGGTGGAATGTTGATAATCGTGATAACTACTATGCCATAACTGAAATATTAGATCGCAACCCCCAAACAGACTCAAAAGAAATATGTGTAGCTTTAGATCTCAATGATCTAATTAAAGTAAGGGACAAATGAAGAGTATGTCATCATATAGTTAAGTCTTAAATGTTATTAAAAAAAATTTGGCACTTCATTCCAAGTTACTTTGTGTAAAACAATTTTTAAAAGGGGAATAAACTATAAATTAAATAAACAATTTTTTTAACATCCCATATTTAGACTGGAGTATCTATAAATCATACAGGAGTGAGGAGACACCATACTAACTTGTTTACAATTTTTAATAGTTCTGTTCAATGTAGTTTTTATAAAAAAACCCTTAAAATATGTAATTCTAAAGTGCGTTTCAACTTTCTGCATAGTAAATGCTATCTTTAAACTTGAGATTTCTATTGCTGTTAATTTTGTGTCAAATATTTCAGCTACACATGAAGTGATTGTTAATCTGATTTTGAATTGTGATTCTATTTATCCTGATCCTAGAATCAATTATGTATGATTATGTATTAGTTAATTCTCCACTGCTTTATTAACCCATGTTTGTTATTGATTCCAGCAAAAAATACTTAAGTACACATGTTAAATGCTTAATGCTATAAATTATAATTGTACTCAAGGTAGGAACAAAACTTTTAACATTATTATGTAAACATTGAGCTTACACATAGATCTTTTGCCTTTCCGGAGTGAAATTTAGGCGGTTTCATATAGAACCATCTAAATAAGGAGTTGAAATATTTTGTCAGATTTAAACATTTCAGCGGCTTGCTAAATCGGTGACAGCTTGGGGTTCGTGTTTGCGCCGTCCGGTCAATTCTCTTGATAGACATACAGTATATCTCAAAATGTGAGTGTAAATACATTAATATATTGAGAGTCAAAAGGAGCGAAATAGGAATAGCTGGGTGGGCCGCATAAATATTAAAACAAAGCCCATGGCCGCAACGTGGTGTAATTTCACCTAATATTTAGCAACGCGCCTTTATTCGGGTTTGCAAAATAGCGGCGGAAATTGATATCAAAGACAATTATTGTAATAGACCAGCATTGGCTATAGGGGGATATGTAGTAGATAGACTAGACTGGGATAGACGGTAGATAGCCTTAAAACAAATCAGCGTTTGTAGTTCTTATAGTATTAACAGACGATCGAACTTGGTACGGGCTGGATTGGTATGGCGTACCGAATCCGCTACTCACAACACACGGCCGGATCTCGCAGTAACCGCGTGGCGTGTACACAGTTCAGACGTCATGCCTCCGTCGTTATCCAAGCGCGCTAAAATTGCGATTGTTGTTGTGACAACAGTAATGCCGCCACAAATATCACGAAAAAAAAGAAATGAGTGGGCAAAAACATATTTAAAAAACCGTGATGAATTTAGTCACATGAAGTTAATCAAATCGCTCGATTGCGAAGACTTCCGTATATACTTGCGACTAGATCACGAAACCTTTGAGGAACTCTTAAATTTGGTTAAACCTCTAATCACGAAAACTGATACTGTGATGAGGAAAGCTGTTACTGCTGAAGAGCGACTTATTGCAACGTTAAAATATCTTGCATCAGGAAGAGAATTTAGATAGCTGAAATTCAGTACTGGTATATCGTCACAATTTTGCTTGTCCCCAAGAGTGTGAAGTGTGAACACTTAAGTCTTAAAGTAAACAACAGCTCTGATAAGATAAAGGCTACTTGGAAAATTATAAACGAGGAGACTGGAAGAATTTCCAGAAAGGATACTGAATATAAGACTATACATATAACATAAACGGCAAAGTAATTAGTTCCGACTTCCGACCTCGAAGTAGCCTCTGCATTTGAAGACGAAGAGTTTTTTTACTAACATTCCATTAAATACCAACCAGCGTTCTAAATTCTTCACCATCAGCCGCCCTTGTATTATTGAAAAAAAAAATGTTCCAAATATAAACTCATGCCTGCAGCATGGGTTTATATTTAGCCGCATTAGCTTCAATGATATTATAAAAACACTTAAACAGCTAAACTAAAAAAAACTACTTTGGGGTGTATTTGTATTCATTTTACAATCAGTAATCAATACTATCAGTTCAGAGTTAGCTATAATATTGAATGAATGTATAGATTGTGGAGTCTTTCCATACCAGATGAAGCTAAGTAAAATCACACTGTTATTCAAAACGGGCAGCACTTCTGACCCCACAAATTTTAAACCCATATCTGTGCTATCTGCATTGAGTAAAATCTTGGAAAAAAATTTCTTGATCAATTATTGAAACATTTTAATAATAATAAACTTATGAATAGTGACCAGTATGGTTTTACAAGAGGTTCCACAGCCGATGCTGGCATTCAAGTAATTTCCGAGATTTTAAATGCTTGGGAAAATTCTCATGATGCTATTAGAGTTTTTTGCGATTTATCAAAGGCTTTTGACTGTGTCCATCACGAAATCCTAATCAAAAAACTTCAACACTATAGCATTGGCGAAAAAGCGCTAAATCTTACCTGAGCGATAGAATTCAAAAAGTAAAAGAAAATGGAGCTATATCACAGGGATCCTCTTTTACTATGGGAGTACCGTAGGGCTCCATACTTGGTCCCTTCTTATTCCTCGTCTATATAAATGACCTATCATTTCTTGTAAAGGAGCTTCACGAGATAGTACTGTTTGCTGATGACACTTCGTTTTTATTTAAAGTGAAACGACGAAATCCATCACTTGAGAATGTAAACAGTGCCATCTCCAGTGTAGTTCACTGGGTTAATAGAAATAATCTTAAGCTAAACGAAAATAAGACAAAATGTATTAAATTTGTAGCTACAAATGTAAAAAGTAGTCATTCTCAAATAAAAATTAAAGATGAGGAAATAGACTGTTGATAATGCGGTGTTCTTAAGAATTACTTTAGATAGTAAACTCCAGTGGGGCCGACACATAGAAGGTCTTTCGAAAAGGCTAAGTTCTGCAGCGTTCGCAGTAAAAAAAGGTAAGTACGCGATCTTACAGATGAGAATATAGCAAAGCTCGTTTATTTCAGCTATACTGCTCAAAACAATTAGCGGAACAAGATTTTTCTCCTTTCTATTGCTTAAACTAAAATTAGATTTAAATTAACTTGTACGCTATTTTTTACCTTGTTAATTTGTTAATTACTACAATTAATAAAAAAATTCAATTTGTATTTTTTTTATTAAAAAAAAATTAAAATGTGCATTGTAGACGAAAAACAAAGTGACGTCTTTGAATTTTCATTACTTTCTAATCACAGAAAACACATTTTAAGTAGTTTTTTTCAATCTTTTGAGTATTAATAGAAATTTAAGTGAGCCTTTTGAGTATTGTTATTCATTGTTGCGAGTGAGTTTAGGTCATAATGCCAGATCTGACTGAATTGCATGTCTCCCGAGCTATCGCTTTGCTTGAAGAGGGTCGAACTATGCGTTATGTAGGAAATGATCTAGGAGTAGCCCCTTCTGTTATCTACAGACTTTGGAAGCGATACCGTAAGACGGGAGAATACTCACGAAGGCGTGGTCAAGGTCGAAAGAGAAAAACTACACGTTTGCAAGATCGCTACATCGTCAACTGTGCTTTACGTAACCGCACCACAACTGCAAGAGATCTACAAAATAGACTAAGGACGGCTACTGGTGTAGAAATTTCCGACCAGACGGTAAGAAATAGGTTGTTGGAAGCCAATTTGAGATCACGCCGACCAGTTCGGGCTGTGCGTCTAACAATTCAACATAGACAAGCTCGCCGACAGTTCGCGCAAAATTACGCTAATTGGCAACTTCGACATTGGAGGCCAGTGCTTTTTACTGACGAATCACGATTCCGTCTAACACGTTGCGATGGTCGTCTCCGTGTTTACAGACGCCCAGGCGAGCGATACAGTGCAGCAGCAGTCCAGCAATATGACAAATTTGGATGTGGCTCTGTGATGGTTTGGGGCGGAGTTAGTTTGGACGAGCGCACAGATCTCGTCGTTGTTCCCGGGCGCTTGTGTGCTCAAACTTACATTGAAAATATGCTCGAAGATCATGTTTGGCCCGCAGCATATGGTACGGGCCCAGATTTTCTTTTAATGCAAGATAATGCCAGGCCGCATACTGCAGCCATCACGTCAGATTACTTACGACAGCAGGAAATCCGTGTAATGGAGTGGCCTTCCATGAGCCCTGACCTAAATCCAATTGAACACATTTGGGACTTGCTTGACAGGCGCATCCGGAAGCGTCCGATTGCACCTCAAACACTGCAGCAGCTCACTGAAGCGTTGATTGAAGAATGGGAGCGAATTCCACAAGAAGATATTCGGAGGATCATACGAAGCATGCCGCGTCGCGTCGTTGTCAAGCCGTGATTAGGGCTCATGGAGGCCACACACGTTACTGAAAGTCACTAAAGACGAATATTCAAACGATATAAGAATATTTCTTTGATGGACCTTTTTTATCACCAATTAGTTTTTCGTCTACAATGCACATTTTATTTTTTTTTAATAAAAAAAATACAAATTGAATTTTTTTATTAATTGTAGTAATTAACAAATTAACAAGGTAAAAAATAGCGTACAAGTTAATTTAAATCTAATTTTAGTTTAAGCAATAGAAAGGAGAAAAATCTTGTTCCGCTAATTGTTTTGAGCAGTATATTTTCATAGTATCATGTCATATGGTGTTATTTTGTGGGATAATGCAGCTGTCATTAAATCGATATTTGTAGTGCAAAAGCGGGCTATAAGAGCGATCTGTGGGTTGTTCCCACGGGAGTCAGTCCGAAGGAAGTTTAAGGACTTTACTCCAGTCAAATTACGAAATAAATAAACATGAGCGAACACAGTTTTGGGATTTTGAGGATCGATAGGGGGGTGTATTCTGAGCATAAATTCCAATTTGAGGGGTTGTACTGAGGTCAGCTCAAGGTCATTTCGATGGAAACGCGTTTAATTCGATATCTCGAGAATGGTTAGTGTTAGGCGAAAAATTGTAGAGACCTTTTCTTTTCCTAACTAAATTTACTAACTTTTTTATCTGAAACTTTTTTTTATAACATTAATATTTTTCAAGTTATTACTCCCGCAAGGCAAAAATGTTACTTTTTTTCCATTTTTCGTCGTTTTCTCCCCAACCATTCAATTTTATTAAATTTTACCGATCAAAGAAGTGTAGATCTTTTAATTATGAACAATTTTGTTCCTGAGCTTTTTTCCGTAATGCCAATACCTTCGGAGTTATAGATTACTTTACCGAGCGAAATCCGCGCCACTGTCGCAATATAAAAAGGTCAATCGATTAAACTATTTAAAAATTAGGTACTTAATTTGGGTAAATTTGGGTAAGAAGTAAATTAACAATTAAAACTGTTTCACACATTTATTGATAGAAAAATAGGTTATAAAATTCGGAATATTAAGCACCCAAGGTCGATGGAAGTGATGCGTGAATAAAATAAAAAATAAAAAAAATAAAATATGTTTATTATGGAACATAAGATACATGTATCACTTATTCCACGTCATTAAATTTGAAGGCATCCCTACTCATCGGCAAAGAAGACAGAGGGTGTAGGCCGAGAGAAAAAGCCGGCGTAAAAAACTCTCGGTACTCTTTTAAAACAGCAAATCATCAAACAACACTTATTTAAAACAAATATCGCAAATTGATTAGAAGTAGCCTGTCTAGCACTAGTCCCAGGCCCTTTTATCAACTAGATAATCGTTGACTTTATAGTAAGCCTTTTTACACAGCTTTTCTTTAATACATTTCTTAAATTTATTGAAAGGCAGTGATAAAAGAGCCTCTGGGATTTTATTAAAGAAGAGTATCCCTTTCCCCAAAAAAGAATTACTAACTTTAGATAGTCTAGTACGGGGGAAATTGCAGCCTGCGTTTGTTCCGTGTATTAACATTGTGCGTATGTTCTATTCTAGTAAACTTATCACTATTTTTGTATACATACATAATATTTTCATAAATATATTGCGAGGGAAAGGTAAGTATATTAATTTCCTTGAATTTATCTCTAAGAGATTCCCTACATTTTAAATTATAGATTGCACGAATAGCCCTCTTCTGCAGGATGAAAATAGTTTCGACATCAGCAGCATGACCCCATAATAATAAGCCATAAGTCATTAAGCTATGAAAGTAACTAAAATAAACAAGTCTAGCTGTATCGACATCAGTTAGTGAGCGAATTTTTTTAACCGCGTAGGCTGCAGAACTAAGTCTCTTCGCCAATCCGTTAATATGAGGGGACCACTGAAGTTTTGAATCCATGGTGATTCCGAGAAATACAGTTGTATCATCCAGATTCAATTCCTCACAATATTCGTGGTCCTGACGGTATCGGGGCATACGTCGTCCTCGTCCATTGCGTCAAGATCATCATCGTCGATAACGTTCGCGACATTCGAACAATAGTTCTCTTGGCAATTGGTGCAAATCACTGAGCAAAAGAGGCCGGCCTTTCTGCATCCGCACGCTTTGCCGCATTTGGTTTTGCATTTGCACGCAATCGATCTCATTAATTTACTCCCCTTTTCGGTTCAACCTTTAAATCGAGCCAGCATTTGTGATGGTATCTTGCGCCAGCACCAACATCATCAGAAACTTCTCGTATACGCACAATAACCGACTGAGACACCTCATCATTTCGGCTCTTTAAGATCGACAACATAGATTTTTTCACCGCTGAAAATGACCTCACCGTACTTATTCGAATTCGTTGCTTGTGGCGTACGCGTTGGTTGGTTTCTTGGACGTTTTCGGGGATATTTTCGGTGCAAATGAAGCACGCATTTTTGAAATCGAATTCCTCTTCTTCTGGTACGGGTAAAGGTGTCAATGATGGCAATGACGACGAAGAGTCTGACGACAAACTTCGCCGTACAACAGCTGCAGCAGCTCTCTCATCTCCATAATGTCTTTGACACGAAGAATGCACCCTAATAAAAAATTAATACCAGGAGTAAACACTAGAAAATTTTGTAATTATGGAAAATAATTTTTATAACGGTAAAAAAATAATTAATATTACCTTATACTCGATAGAGACGTTAACATGCGCTCATGTTCCTTATGTCCCCTTATCACACTGGCTTTTATAAGTGTTTCAACTCGCACTAATACGCAACAGTGTGGATACACGTTGCGACAATGGCGCGGATTTCGCTCGGTAAAGTAATCTATAACTACGAAGGTATTGGCATTACGGAAAAAAGCTTTAGAACAAAATTGTTCATAATTAAAAGATCTACACTTCGATGATCGGTAAAATTTAATAAAATTGAATGGTTGGGGAGAAAACGACGAAAAATGGAAAAAAAAGTAAAATTTTTGCCTTGCGGGAGTAATAACTTGAAAAATATTAATGTTATAAAAAAAAGTTTCAGTTAAAAAAGTTAGTAAATTTAGTTAGGAAAAGAAAAGGTCTCTACAATTTTTCGCCTAACACTAACCATTCTCGAGATATCGAATTAAACGCGTTTCCATCGAAATGACCTTGAGCTGACCTCAGTACAACCCCTCAAATTGGAATTTATGCTCAGAATACACCCCCCTATCGATCCTCAAAATCCCCAAACTGTGTTCGCTCATGTTTATTTAACCCGTTTTTAGCCATAATTTGACTGGACTACTTACATATTTTGACTTTGGCAAGTCAATCAATACATTTATGAGAATATTTTGTATGTACAGAAAAATATAGATATCTTTAAAAAGAATAGTAGCTTCCACGTGTATGCGGTGATGTTAGTGGTTTCCACTATGTATTTGCGTGTTGTTCCCACGAGAATGTAAGTGCGTGCTCCTATTTCACCATGCCTCCTGCTGATAGAGGACAAATCTTTGTTTTTAATTTATTTTATTATTATTTATTGCTTAAGATATCACGTGGAACATGGTGTAATGGTTGCAGCTCCTTACAAACGTTGTGTAAAACAAAAACTTGGTGAATAAAAAGGAGTGGCGGACAGTTTATTGCCAGTTCTTCTCTACCGTTATACGCCCTTGATTTGAGAACTGGCAGTAAATGTAAAATTAGAAGCATTTTATGTATATTTCTTTTATTTGACGTTCATAAGTGTACATTGTGTTACCTACATGAATAAATGATTTTTGACTTATATTATCATCACCTGGGGCAGAATTAGGCTAAAGATAACTAATAATTCTTATAACTTCCCGCTCATCTCAAGGAAGGAATAGAAAATAATTTGATTTAGCTGTAATTGATACTTTATAGCAAAGGTCTTGTTTAGTCTGGTTTGTCTTAGATATATCGGAAGCCAATTTATTATCCACCGAACTGAAATAACCCTTCACAATATCGAGAGACTTTTCAGGGTTTTCCTGTAGATTATAGATAGCAGTTTGTTAGAATTGGATTTAGTTTGGTTTAAATGGCATATATTTTTGATAGATTTCCATAATTTTTTACAATTATCTTTATTCTTAAGGATGGTGTCAGTCGCATGTAAATTTTTAACGTTTTTAAGGATGTTATTACAGAAATTTCGATATTGCGTATATTCCCTTTAAAGCGGTTCGTTGTTAGGTTATTTTCTTGATAAGACATGCAGATAATTTCGTCGTCTAACACAGCGTAGCAACTCAGGAATTGGATCCATGGCTTTCTAATACTATTAGAATTTCTTTTATATATGATTTTTGAGTTGGTATTAATTGAAATTGCAATTGTGCTTGTGAAAGCATCAACTGTTTCATTTATATTTTTGATGTTATATAGAAAGCTCCAATCTTCCCCTGATAAATCTTTATACTTACAGTTGGTCATAGTTAGTTACAAAATTATTATTGAGGTCAATGTGATCTGATGAGTGCATGATCTAGACAATTTCCTCCACGGGTTGGTAAGAAATGTCCTTGTATAATACCGTAGAAGTTCACTAACTCAAGAAACTTATGAGCTCTGTGACCGTCGGTCGTCTCCATAATGACGATATTAAGGTCCCCAACTATATAAATAGGGTGTCCATTGTACGATTAAATGAGGTTTTCGAGAGAGTCGAGAAAATTATCAACATTGTAAAAGGAAGGTGATCTGTAAATTGATATAATAACAGCATTATTATTTGAAACTAAACAGTTTGTATCTAAACGCTGGTTACAGTAATATTAAGGTTAATGTTATTTTTATGAGATATTACGATTCCGTCGCATTTGTTAATATATTTATGGGAGAATGTACATGAATACCCATCTAAATGTATACCAGTCAAGTAAAGACGCCGTCTGCTGGCACAGGCTTGGTCAGATCGATCTGGTTCTTTCTTCCAAAGACCAGTCCAGTAAATACTCTGCATTTGTTTACACCAATTTATTAATTTATTATTGTATTATCTGGACTATAAAAGAGACTAAGACCCCCGAGTTTGTTTCGACATTTCTTCTCAGGGCAGTCAGTTAGGAAATGTCGACTTCATCTAGTTTAGGATGACATTGTAAAAGTGATTTATATAGTCCTACTTGCAAGAATAAACTATTTCATTTCATTTCATTTCATTTCATTTCAATCAAATCCATCATTGGAGTGTTTAATTTCCTACCCTAAGAACTAGATCAACTAGCCCTTACAGATTTATGAGCTATGTCACACTCGTTCTCTTAATTAAATGTCAGAACATCTATGAACAACCGCCATAAGATTAAGATTTCGTCACTACTACGTAATCTGTGCTGTTATTTGACTTTCAGATATAACTGTGGTTTATTTATGAGACTGGAGTGTGGTCACTGGTCAGTGGTGTTAGTGTACAAAATACAAATAGTCCATATGAGAAATGAAAATGCTTTAAATTTTAACCCCATGAGTGCTATTTTTTTACACACTACACTACAAATAATATATAAGAAATTTCAGTATAACGCAATTTAAAACGCGTTTAATTAAATACTTATTTTTTATTTTAAGTTTATTACGATGGATAGTATTCAAGGTATGATCCAATTCCGATACATACTTATATATTTTTTTGTAAACATTTGAATGTTGTAGTAGTGAGATTATTATGACCTAATATACTTGCCTAGATTTTTACAGAAAATTTAGTTTATTTAGAACATACCATTTTCTTTTTACAGAAGGTGATTGCGCAGTGTGTATGTTAAAGTATAATCATCCAGCAAAGCTTCCCTGTGATCATATTTTTTGTTTTCTTTGCATCAAGGTAATTTTAATTTCTGAAGCCAGTTAGTATTTTTTCAAAATTTAATGCTATAAAGTGTCAAAAAGAAAACTTATGTGTTTCTATGAAACTTACATACATATGAAGTTCTAATAAATAAGTCAATATTTCTATAATATCTTCTGTTTTATTGAACAAATTTCTTTAGTTAAAAGAGAATGAAAACTTATCATGACACAAAAATATTTATATTCAGGGTGTATTTCTAAGAAGTCATAAATGTCCAATGTGTCGTTCACCAATACCTGAGGACTATCTGGATAATCCACAGCTTTTAAAAGAAATACTGGATGAAAAAACTGAAACTGATGAATATGTTGATAATAAATTTTGGTGGTATTATGAAGGTCAAGATGGTAAGTTATTTAAGACTTATACATGAACTCGACTAGTGACGCTACATCCTTTTAAGGTCTGACCTCAGATATCTGTTCTGTGATCAAATGATCACAAAACAGATTGAGAGATAGTTTTTCCAATAGGTGATCAGCCTTCTGTGGCATCATAGATTTTTTGGTATAACGACATACCGGTTTCCTCATGTTTGCCTTCACTGTATGAGAGTTTGTTAATTGCATAAAGTTACAGCCAGAGTTCAAACCCACAACCTCAGGGATGAGAGACGCATACTGAAGCCTCTAGGGCAAAACTGCTTATGTGGCTCCTGTATGTAAGAAATCATAGAGATTATTGTTTGTTTGGCATCATACTTTGTGCTAAATTTTGAATCTTAAATCTTACCTTCAATCAAGGTGGTGGATACCAAAAATGTGTGTTGTAAAACACACTGCTATTCTGGCTAAGTTGGTAATGCAAATCCTGTGTTTGATTGTGGGCAAAACAATAATTGTTTTAGTTTGACGGGCAAAAATAGTCATTCTTGCCTTAGAACTTTAGAGTTTTAAATAAAAAATGCGAGCTGCACATTCGACAGATGTTGACGCACCCTTTTAAAGCAAATATATAAAATATTTGTCTATATTGATGTTTCAACACCCTTAATACTGTACCAAAAAAAAATTTTTTATTTATACTGATAATAATTTTTTAAAATTTTAATAACTAAGACTCCATACAAGTTTAACCTTGCCCATTAACCTATGGCAGATTTGTATAATCCAGATTGATATTATGTAAAAACAAATATCATAAGACAGTTTTATAAATAGTAAAAAGTAATAATAATTTTTATAATTTAAGGGTGGTGGAGTTATGATGAAAGAAGTAATGAAGATATAGAATCAGATTTCAATGATGGAAAGAGTGAGTGTAAATTATTAGTTGCGGGTGCAGTTTACTGTGTAGACTTTACCCAGATGATACAATACAGGCAGAGTGATCCACGTAGAAAAAGGAAAGTGAAGAGGGATACCCACACTCATCCATCTAAAGGTAATAAAATGGGGGGCTCCATAGAAATGAAATTATAGGTACAATTTTATTCCTAAAATATTTATTTGATAAAATGACAAAAAAATATATATATGTGCCTGCCATATTGTTTAACATTATAAAAAACAATGCCAAATTCCACTTTGTTATATTTAATTTTGTTTTTTTTAAGGAATAGCAGGAATTCTAAAAGTTTGCCCTAAGCAGGTTGATTTGAATACTGTGAATATTACTGCTAACATTCTGGATGATCATACTGATACCATTGAAAATAATCATGAAAATGGAGACGACATCGATAATATGTCTCAAATTTTAAGGTATTTTATAAATAGTATTATGTATAATCATTTTAAAACTTCATTGGGTATAAGGTAATTCAGTATTAGATCATTAGTGTTTTAGATGAGTAGATACTTAATTTTGGCAATTATATATTTGGTTTTGGATTAGAAGTGCTTTTTGTGAAAACTGCACATAAATTAGCAGCAGTAACTGTTAACATATAACAACTTAGTAAAGCATATTGTATTATGTGGTAATTGCATTATTATGTTTATTAAAACTATTGCAAATACATAGTCATTAAATATTTTCAGATCTATGTCAATACAGGAACCGCAATTGCCATCTGGTAGTCCTAATACAGAAGATACATGATTTTATGAAGATATAAACTTAATTTTTTAGTCAATTTCAACTTGCATTAGTTATTATTATAGTATATATTATAGTTTGACGACTCATTGGTCTAGTGGTTAGTACCCCTGACTATACATGGGTCCCGGGTTCGATCCCCGGCTGAGATAAACATCGATGCGATGAGCATTTGGTGTTGTGCTTAGGTCTTGGATGTTTGAATATGTATTTATATGTCTATCTATAATATGTATGTATATCCGTTGCCTAGTACCCATAACACAAGCTTCACCAGCTTAGCATGGGACTAGGTCAATTGGTGTGAATTGTCTTTTAAAAAAAAAAAAATTATTAGTAGGTTAAAGAAGTTAGGGGAACAAAAGAATGTTCTAAGTATCATTTGATTTATTTATACAATTTACTTTCAAGTTGTTTTATCTAATGATCATGTTATCTAAAATAAAGTACTTATTATTTTTAAATAATATAAATTTAGTCAACTGTTAAAGATTGCAGTGATACTCTGGCACCCATGGAAACACTGGACAAAATCTCGCTAGAGTTTCCATATTTTCAGGAATAGGTACATCAATGGTAATTTCTCTATGGACTTTAAGTTGTATTGGTTTGGAAATACCTGCTGGTGTGTGACAGTGTAGAGAAGTGTAATGACTGAGCAGTCACGGAATAACAAACATCACGGTGATATGAGTGGAATTACTCTGCCTCAATGTCTTTATCTAGAATTCAGCTGTAGGTATTAATCCAAACAGTACATGATTAATGTGGTAGAAGATAGTTATGTCCACATCTATACTGATAAAATACAGAGTAAAGATTAATATTTCTGTAATGAAAAATTCAAAAACTACCAGAACAGTTTCAAATTCTTTCACTATTAGAATGCTACATTGTTCCACAGTAACAGGCTATATTTATTTTCAAAATATTAAAAATCATAACTTTGGCCATGAGAAGCCAGTATGCTAGTATTTTAATTATCAACATGTTCCATTTTCAACAGTTGTGATAATTCTATTTTTATACGTTTCTGCTCAGTAAGTCTCATATTTGTTTAAATTGAAACGCTAGTTTTAGTATTAAGTATATAAAAATACTAAAACTAGCAAATATGATAGTAATAGTTTTTTTTATTAAAATTTACAGAAATGTATATTTTTTTACCTTTAACCATATTTTATATAATAAACCTTGTATTAATGGTACACCTACAATTTGTTAAAAAAACCTACATGTTATAGAATCAAGCTGCTAATGCTAAAATTAAACTACAACATCTATTTTTAAACTATATTATACAACTCAAGATATATTTTTAAATAATTATGGTTATCACCATGGTCTGATTTTACTTTGGCTTGCATGTGTTAATACCCATGTATTGATTGGTCTTGGTGCTCTCTGAACTTGTTTGTGTCTTGGATGTTCATGACACATAACAAATAAACGCTCTTGCCTGTAAACAAGATAACATGACCTACACCGTCTCTTTGCTTTCCCTTTTACTTTTAAATTACAAGTAGGGGTTATCATGGGCAACGAAGGTCTAAGTAGCTTCTCACTGCATACTCTATGTAGAATACTGTATTTTGCCACTGAGGTATTTAAGATGTTAGTTGAAAATAGAGGTTTGGATATAACAGATCTTGCAATGGATATTATTCTCTGCATCATCTGAAATTTAGAATTAAAAAAGGCTGGTCTTAGTTCATAAAATGAAAAGTTAACACCAAAATGTTTTATGCCAATTTAAAAAAAGCTTACCTATTTTGTTTCATACAACTTTATAAAGGAAATTTCGGAAAACTTAGGAAAGAAATGAAATGATTACAACAAATAGAAATATGAATGGGTCTAGAAATCAACATATGTGTTCTGCCCGGTGTTATAAACTATTTTGTCAATCACAAATTACAATGGGAATTGGGAATCAGTTTGGTGGTTCACCCCAGTCTCTCTTTCTAGTCTGTGGCCACAGATTAATTATTAGTTTAGTACCACAGACTTAGAAGTGTCCTCTATATTCATTATATTACCACAGATATGAGTTCGATGTCACAACCTAAGGGCCGATTCTAAAACGAGTCTTAGCGCTTAGTGCGACTCCCGTATCTAAATCATAAGATAACGTATAATTTGACAGACAAGGATTATAATTCGCGCTAAGGGCTAGCGGCCAACCGCCAAAACCGTACTAGTCACTTCGCACTCGTCACTCGTCAGTGCAAATACAGCGCGCTTCAAAATGGATGTTGAGGAAATTAAAATTGCAGTGCGTTATTTAATTATTACCGTAAGTTACGTGCGTTTATAACATTAGGCACATATCTAACGGTAATAATCCCACATAAAATAATATTTTATTTTTATATATTTAGAGCGAAGTTTTCGGCACTAAGTTAGGCGTATCAAAGTCCTTTAGATTAAAAAATTCGGTCTTGCGATGCTAATACGTTTCAGCTTATAGGCGGTCATGGTACGAAAAAATGCTATTGACTTTAGGTACCTAAACTCCGCTGCATCTCAACTGGATTGTTTTAAGAAAGTTCATGGTAGGCCCCCAGTTTCTTAAACTAAATTTATTATTTAAGTTTTGTGTATTTAGGATTACCTGTTTTGGTGTAATGTGGAATACGCAGTAAATCTAATGTTATTATGACATCTAAAAATTTCACACCTGCATCATTAAGGACCATTAGCAAAGAATTCAGCCTTTTTTAAATTATATTTATGTTTTTTTGTCAAGTATAGGAACGTTCAGTAACTTTCCTTAATTTGTGCGCTGAAGCTACAAGTTTAAACGCAGTTAAAACTCAACGTCACCGCTGTATAAACTTTCTGAAGTCAATCTACATAAATAATAAGGTGACAGAAGCGTAAAGTTTTCCACCACTAACGTTACTTTGTATCAAGACCTGCTAATAATGTCTTATATTTTATATAGATATGTTTACAAAGACCAATTATTGGGATATTTGAGAGACGTTTTAGACACGACCAATTGTCTGTAAAGTGATCAATTAGAACTAGAGTATTAAGTTAATTAAAGACATTAGTAATTATGTTGGTGCTCATGAGTCATGCTATTGATGCTTTCGTGTTTTCTAAATTTAATTTGTTTTTGTATTAAAAAAAAAAAGGATTATGTTTAAGACTAAGCTTCTCTATTATATATCATACATAAATCTTGTTTAAAATAAGTACATTCATAAATAAGAAAATTGCAATTAATATTTTTTTAATACTTATTGAAGATAGTATAATGTAACTAAATTTATTTTTAAATGGGTTTTGATTTAAAGCTTTCTCTGTATTTCATAAATAAGTCATAAAATCAAAACCTTATTTTTTCTACAAACTTGAGTTTAATTTACTTCAATGACATCTGTATGCATGTTAAGCCTTGGGCAACCTTTCCACATTCTCACTAGTTCAGTTTCCACTCAGACGCACAAGTTAGTTCCGAAACGATAAGTCTTGTTAATTAACGAGAAACATCAGCAACACTGGTTTATAGCTTCTATCTCAGTGAACTTACATGTTAGCCTCGAGCGATTGACAATGTAAGTTTTAATAAACGTAACACCACCGTTCCCTTGGTATCATCAAAAGCAGTGAGAAGTTGTATCTTTCGTTTATTACAGCGTTGATTTGCTCTTACATCTCATAATACGTTACTGTTCGTTATCCTCAGGTTATAGGTCGTAGGTAGGTAAAATACTTATTTAGATATATTACCTACCCCTACGTGGCTAAAGATGACCTAGGGCTTTACCACTGTTAACAGGGAGCTCTTTTTTATTCTCATGTATTGATATCATGTTGCTACTAAAAATTAATAACTAAGCCGTTTTGTAAGTAGTGCTACGCCCTTTGCGCTGGAATTCTTCAGGATAATACATTGGTATTCATCGGGCAGCTGCAGATATCAACATTGAGTATTCACAATATGTTGAGAATACTATATCACGTCTTGCTAGCGCTACCAGTTAGATGTTTGTACGGCCTGACTCCTGAGTGAAAACTATTTGTTCGCTGTTGAAAATTGTAACTGTTTTAAGTAATTATTTTCATAGTATGGTGTAATATTACGGTCGTAGGGGTCACGTATTAGATGCGATACTTAGAAGTAAATATTCTCCAAAATAAACGTTCTTATCTAGAGTGCTACGCGTATGCAAGACGCGTTGAAGATAAAGCTGAGCTTTGCAGGAATATTCCACGGTTTGCGCTACAGTGTTTGCTCTCTTCGCTTGACATTTTCATATATTATAGTCAATATCACTTCCATTTAGTACAGCTAGTTATATTTTGTTCAAAATTAGGATTAAATTATTTATTTATTTAAAGATGATCAAATTTTGGGGACATTTGGAAATCTTTAGACTTAAGGATACTTGTTTTAAGTCAAGGATAGCCTTACTAAAACTTCATCGACACAAATACTTGCAACTATTTAATTATTATTACGCGTTTACACATCATACATACTTATTTTAAATTTCACGGACTAAATAAGAAATTAAAATAATAATATCAACACAACACAACAAAGTGCATGTTTCACTATTAACCATTGAGCCCATAGACATACATAAACGTAAAACAATAGATGTTATGTATGAATTTATAATTACCTTTAACAACTATTTCGAAGTAATGAATAGTAACAAAATAAATAACTTTTCAAAGTACATAGGCCAATCAGAATATCCGAAAGCACAAAGGGTTAATGAAACTCCTGAAAGCATTCGTACCTATCGCACATTGATCCGACCTGTGTCCTGTGACGTTACAGAGACCTCGAACATTGTCTGCTATGGTTTATTAGCTCGCCGATGTTGGCAGATGGAGATATCAAAGCGACCGCATATTTGCTAGGACTGGGAATCAATTCGATCCTCTATTCAAATTTCAAAGCCCCTAGCCTAATACAGTAATAGCAATTGATAGAGATTTAAAAAATGAAGCAAACTTGTGCATAAACGCATCAAATTATTTTTTCATCTTCTTAAATTTGGAATTTAGTTAAGTTAAATTGTTACATATTTACAGGTTAAGCTGGATCATAAATTAAATATTTTATGTCAGACAAATTAAAATATTAACATTCGTTAATTAATCCGAATTGTGATCTATTCATTTCGTAAAAGTAAGATCGCTATACTTTAGACAGAAACATAAAATAAAGTGTTTGACTTACATCATCATCATATCCTATTAATAGTTACACAAAATCTTAACTCTGTTTTTGCATTTTCGGATTATTCAAACCGTTCGTCCATTCACTAACTTCAAAAGGCAATCACGAAGCAAAGACCCTATGCATCAGATTGGCTATTACAAAATGGCTGCCTGAATATAATTCGGAGAAGCTCTAGTGGACTTTATAGCTGGTATTACAGTGGGACTAACTGTAATCCACAGCTCGAGCTTATGTGACTATTTCCTCTTTGCACCTAATTGAGATCTTCTATATCTTCAACTAATATCTATCTATACCTGTAATAGATAAGGGAGTAGAAACGGTATTTAAAAAAAATAACCAAAAACAAAGTATGGCTATAAAATGATCCAATTCAACGCGAACGAAGTCATTCTACTTTAAAGTATATAAACAAATATTTATACAAATTCCCATTTAAATACAATAATACATTAACTACTTTTGGAATTAATGCAAAAACGTGTCGTTAATTAATTTTATTCAAGTTTCAAGAGATTGTCTTGGCGAATGCTGTTTGGCACGATTTCAAAATGAAGCTTAAAGGACGCGTAATATAAAAATATACATATTGTAATGGTTTTCCTTCAGTTACCTTCTAGTACTAGTAATTTGATTTCTTTAGCTTTAAACATATTTCACGTAATACATATACGTTTGCGTAGCGTACATGGCGTAGACGTATACGTTTAATTTACGTCTACGCCAATCAGTGATGACAGGTATACCATAACCGTCTCTGTGTGTGTCCTAAATGTTATAAAAACCGGTAATAATACTTATTACAGTACAGTAATGACGTATAATGTCTGCAGTAGATCAAAGACAACGTAACCGATGAGAAAATGGCTAATTGCATGTCAGCGGGAATCGTTTTGATCACCTGTCTAGTTTGGATAATGAAGTTTGGAGAAAACTTGGCAGGTTCATAAATGTCATCATCCTCTGATCTCCAACATATACATACCTACTTAAAAATAATTGGCGGCGGTTAAACCTCCAATCAGTCTATTACTATAGGACAAATACAAATGAACGTCTATTTCATTCATTATAAGGTACAAACGCATGTTTTAAGTAGCTACTACTGACTACGCGTGCAGCTTTGCTTAAATACACATTGCTGTATAAATGTAAATGTAATGCTTAAAAATGGGTAGATAAATGTCATTATAACAATTTAAAGACAAGTTTTAGTTCTTTTGTCAATACAGGTACGATAGAGACTTGCTGCTTAAAGTTGCCGTAAACTAGCTTGAGGTCCCGCGACTCCAACTTTACTTCCTGACCTACGAACATTGAACAAATATTGAGACGAAACTTCACCTGGCTATCCTCTCGGCTCTCACATAAAATTTACAAATCACGTTCTTGGGGTTTTAGCCAACCCAGGACATTTTACTGGATAAAATGTTTTATAAAAACTTTCATCTTTTAAGAGAAAACAAATGACTAAAAAACATGGCAAAAAATAACTAAACAGGTCAATAAAATTTCTTGAGATAATAGAGTTTTTATTAAAATACTAGGTATTAGTTTATTTTCCTAGAAGCTCGTACTTACTCGTAAATACCTTTTATTATGCAAGTAAAGACTTATTTTTCGTACGAAAATGTATAATATGAAACATTTATTCTTATATAATTTATGAAGTCAAACTTATTGACGATCGCTCATTTCTATCCATCCATCTTCTATTATATAAGGGGCAACACGTAAAATCTCAATTTGTCGTCAATTTTATCAGCGTGTGTAACAAAAACTTTTTGTAGCCTTCTACGTATATTATAAATAGGATAAATATTTTTAATATATTAACTAAATGTTTTTTTTCAAATTAAGACAAATGTTGGAAAGGGAGGTCGTAAGTTCGAACCCCGACTGTGCACCAAAGGTACCATTTAACACTCGCTTGTGCGGTGAAGGAAAACATCGTGAGGAAACCGCATGCCTTAAGCTGTCTACACACCGAAGCCGCCGGCCCGCCGGCACGAACCCGGCGGGCAAGGCCGGCGGCCTTGGTTTTGACGATGTTGCCGGCGGCTTGCGCCCGCGCGATCTACCCCGCGGCACGCCCCTCTCCGCTCTTCACCACCGGTTGCCCACCGGCTTTTAAGAAATAGTGACGTGTCAGTGTTTTTTATCGACTAAACATTATGGAATCCGTTAGTGAAGTGGAGAGAAAAATTAAAAATTTAACAAGTCACTAGCAAGCACTTGGCAATCACTAATTATTGTGAACACTGCATGTCGCGACTGTCGTGCCGCCGGGAAAATTGTCAGGCTCGCACCTTTAAAGCCGCCGGGTTCACCCGCCGGCACTAACCCGCCGGGTTCGTGCCGGCGGGCCGGCGGCTTTGGTGTGTAGACAGCTTTAGACCCAAAAAGTCGACGGCGTGTGTTGGGCACAGAAGGTTTCTCGTCTATCAGAAAAAGCAAATGATCACGAAACTGACATACAAATCTGAGGACCAGACCCAAAAAAGTTGTAGCGCCATTGGTCATCTTTTAGTACAATTATTATTATCTCCATATATACTATGTTAAGCTGAAGCAACAAAACTTAGAGATTTGTATTCCGTGAACTAGCCTTAAGCTCAATGGTCAGGGATCGATTATTGTAATATAAACAAAACTCTCCCTGCATTTGTATTGTCGGCTACTAGACCAGAATGTCTTATCAACGCAGGTATTTTACTTACTTTAGGACATATAGATATATGTAGATGAGTTAAAAAAAAATATCTTTATAGAATTTACTCATAAACTGATAATTTAAGCCTTTAAATAGTAGTTTTAAAGTGAGACAAGGATTTTTTCTTTTACAATAGCAGTACTCGTGTTAGCTAAGCGATTACAAGCGTCAGATGCATCAGAGGCGTCAAGAGAGGCAGCACGTGCTAGGGTAATCAATTGTAGCCCGCGTCTCGATCGCTCAACGTTATCGGAGCGCACAGCTCCTGAACAATGAAATTAATATCCAATATTATAAATGAAATAAAATCTATGGAATGCTCATTCAAATTTATAGTGACGGAGACGGACTTGCCAGTTCTTCTTGCCCGCTCTACGCCCTTGACTTGCGAACTGGTAGTAAATGTAAATTTATAATTAATTTAACTTCTTTTCTGACGTTCATAAGTATAATTGTTTAGTGTAAACTCAAACTCAAAGTAACTTTATTTGTGTATATGCAAACTTTTTTAGTGCGACTTTATAATGCGCAACATACTCGTTTATTTTTGTTTGTCTACAGCACGTACACATAAATATATATGGACTTTTAAAATATCGTTGCTTAGAAACAGTATAATACCATTTAATATCCGCTTCCGAGACAATGTGGGTGACAATTTAAGTGAACATATCGGATTCACACCGTAATGTCGGAAAGCTAAAGAATGGCAAAGATAAGAGCTTTAGCACATTCTACCTCTAATGTTAGAAAACATTTATAGAACTTTATCAAAAGATACTGTTGATGTTTACCTTCATGACGTCATACAGCTGAATGTTTAGTTTGAATATGTTCTGTCCTGATCTCTATTTCTACTACTCAACTACTTGCATGAGTAGACTAATAGCGCATTTGGCTTGGATATTTCCCTTGGTATCGAATTTCATGTGGTAAGAAAACTGTTTTATAAATTAAAACATATTATTATTGGCGTAGACCAAACCTAGATGACTTTATAGATATAGCAGGAAAAGGCTGACAGAATATTGGCAAATGAAGAGTTTTTAAGTATGATTCACTGGCACTTACATTTAACTTTAGATATATTTGGAAGCTACCATTCTATACCTAGGAACTGAACTACGAAGGGTACTGCCAAAGCCTGTGTGAGCCTCTGTTAAATTTTAAATTGTCAAAGGTGATCTTGAGAACCTTAATACAATTCATTATGCGGATTTGCATTGTCCCTTCCCGACAATCTGTGAATGTTAATGTATCCCGATGGCGAATATTTTGATTTATTACCCGTATCCCAATACATTAGAAGTGATATATTATTCATATATTTACAAAAAATATTAGTTTACATTAAATATAGATATCGTAATTAGTATAGGTCGTAGATTTTATTAAAAAAAAAACAGCTTCCAAATTACGTAAGTTCTAAAAAAACAAAATTGGTTAATGTGGGTGAAGTTTTGTTTGTAGCTGAATATAACATCTTCACTGATAAATGAAACAAGAAGCATTGCAAATTAGCCTTTTAATATGACATTAAATATTGATGTTTATGCGCGTTAACGAGCGTATAAAGAGCTTTCCATTATAATGTCAAGATTTATCTCTTAAGACTTTGACGTTGATGTAAATTCCAAAGCAATATCTGTTTATCGTTCGTAAAATGGTTCCGGTTTTCATTACTGTTCATACCCACATATTAACATAATTAAAATGCTTACCTTGGCAAGACCTTGGTATAGATTAATATTAATAAGAATATTTCGATCGATTTATTTTAATTAAAATATCATGAATCTTACAAATTGTGTAATTTAATTCCAAAGTCGTTTTGCCATAGGGGCGTATTTAGATAAATAATGAAAGAAACATTTTTAATTTCAGCGCCTGAAAGTAAGAACGCTCTAGAGCCGGTGGCGAGGTGAGATAAGACAACAAAGCTTTATCGCCCCGACTGTAGGCGCGCAGAGCCCAAACTCAGAAACATAATATGTTGCGGCCTCGCCTTGGCTTGCTCTTATCTATCAACAAAATACCTGAAGCCGGTATCTCCAGCAAAGACATTGCTGTAGATGTTTTCTTTAAGGCCAATGATAAGCTTTTGTTATTTTCAGTTTAATGAGATTATTTTCGGTAATTACTGTTTTGCTTGTTTTCTCCTTATCTAATATAAATTGGTTATGAATAAACTTAAAATATCAAGTGCCTAATAAAATTAGAACACTTCCTTTGATATTCAAGTACATAAACATTACCATAGTTGTATAGATGTATTATCATTAAGATTATCCGTAACTAGGATCGTTTTAATAATATTTTTGTAGCCTGTACCCAACTCCATGTATTCGTGCATAAATAAAATACCTGTCAAGAGATTTCTACAGAGACGATTTATTGAAAGAAATTTCCACGCAGTGTAGCGTTCTCAAAGCGTCGCGGCACAGCCTCATCCGGTTCAATACAGTGTGTCCGATAAATAATATAGCGAGCATTGAATACTGAGTGACAATTGCCTTGGTCAATTTATCCCGATCGCCCTTGAATCGAATAAATTGCAAGCAATTTTTTGGGATTGTGTCTTGCTCTCAAAGAGATTCGTAGTATTGGGTTTTTGTTCTGTGGTATACAAGTGAATGTTGCAAATTTTGAAAGCTGCAATGTATTCCTATTTTTATTTTATACCTTTTATGTTTCACTCAAATTAAACATTAATTAAAATCGATATTTTATAATACTCATCAATACCCTTATTTACTGTCCTTAATTTCTCTAAGAATCCCTCCACCGTAGATATTCGCAATTGTTCCAGGTGCCTCGTACTACGAATTATCTGCGTTATTCGCCAATGTTTCGGGTTTTATCTAACTATGAAGATATTGATATTTTCCACCTTAAAGAGGATGTGAGGAAATATTTGAAGAAGCGGGAATACCTTGACTTTGTTTAGCACTAGTAATTTAGTTTTTTCTTGAAAACGTTAAGTATTAATTGTAGTTTGTTTAAGGTTTAATTTCAGTTTTCTTTTTATCTATTAATGTACGTATATTTTTTGTTTCATATATTTTGTTTACCAATTTTATCACTTTTGGCGTATTTTCTACATGTTTTCTTTTATAATATGGATATGGATAAATTTCTAGGTTTAATAGATTACATTTATCAATTACATTAATCTTAGTAGCTTTCATATTATAAAAAATGAATTTTTTTATACGTACATAAATTTACATGAAATTTTAGTAGCTATCGTAATATTATATCAGAGGTTACTGAAATTTTATGACGTGGCTCGATGTACCTATCTCACGTAATAGCAATATCGCACAAATTGCTAGATAACGTTATTTATACTTGGTAACACACGGTTTAAGCTGAAATTCTGGTTATCACAATTATATAATTAGAAATTCTATAATATCAATAATTTTATAATTATTATGAACAAGCAGAATTAGCATAACATTATGTATATGTATGGTACAATAACATTTTACCAATATATCTTTTAATTATATGTAGTACATTTTCAGGTAACCCTGTTCTAATCAAGGGACGTAAGGATGCTCGGAACCTTATTATGTAATTTAGTCAGAGCCTTCTTTGAATACATGTAATTCTTCATTAAATAATACTGGGTTTTAGTACTTTGTTAATTATGAGGTGCTCCCTGTTATTATCGAGTTGACTGTTGATCAGCTTTTTTTCCTTTTTTAGAAACTTTAAATTTTGTTGCTTACTCTTATATGTACTTTTTTTGTTATGACTCAGTATGACTTTGCTGTGGAATGGAAGCCTAGTTATCCATATCACAGGTTCTCACCTAGCTTGGAACCGGTTTCCCAATACCTTCTTAATTGTAATCGTACTGTTTGTTTCAAATGTTATATGGGAGAAAATAAAGAATTATTACTATTGCCAACAATTTTAGCTCTTTCATTTGGATAGTTTTATTACAATCTGTAGAAGTTCTGTGCGAAGACGATGTTACTCAAAATTTATAAATTTAAATTGAATCTCCGAACCTGGTGTCGCACAGGAAAAGAAAGACTGGGACTGCATCTTATATTTTCAGTTGACAAGGATCTGGACACCCTAAAAGTGGTACACCCAAAAATACGACCAGTACACAGCCTTTGATCATGTTTGAAAGATATTTTTTTTACTACTTCTCAATTAGTTATTTAAAGCGAGTATCTTACTGACAATTCATAGATCTCATCAGTCTTTTAATTGAATATAAATTCGTATCATACTCGTACATTAAAATTATTAAATATCGCACATTTCTTCAATAATATACAATAAAGAAATATATCCCTTTATTCGCATCATTCCATTCGAAGAAAATGTTTTTTCATTCTCTAATGGATTGGTGTTTGGGAATATTTGTCGAAAAACTTTATCAGATACAAACATTTACATAATAAAAGAAAGGGGTGAAAAGTCTCGACCCCAATGTTCCTGAAGCATATTCTTATTATACTGTTTAGATTTATTGGTTAATATTTTTGCTATATACTTTATACTTGTTAAGTATTTTTAAATCAAAAATGCACTTCATAAGTACCTATGCAATACTACAGCCTTCGTATGCTTGTTTCCTATTGCATTCTATCCCACCTGCCAGTGCGCGTAAAATCTACTCGTTTTAATCGTTAATTTAATTTTCTTCGAATATCACTATCATTTAACATCAGGTGAGCCTCCTGCCCGTTTGCCTCCTGTTCTATATAAAAAAAATGGTTTCATTACTACTTTGGATTTTCGTAACTTGTTCTAGGGTTTTTATTCTTGTCTATTTACAATGTAATATGGTCAGTTTTGCTCTGACGGAAATAAACTATAGAGAAACTTATCGATAGAAAAGCTTTGTACTTAAGTATAAAATAATGAAATAGAAGTAACTTGCAACAATAACTCTTATACTACAACCACGTTTGCTAATATATGACAGAGCCTTGCACCTTCATTAATTTGTTTATAAATCATATAAAGTGTACGTACATATAAATGTAAAACAAAATTCAATGAAACTTTTCTGAAATTTTATGTAAATTTCATAGAACAACCGATGTCATTAATATCTGCGTATAAGACTTTGTAGTGAAACCGCTAAGGGGAAAACTATTTGACAGTTTTACAAATACTCGGCACAAACAAAGAAGTCACGAACTGTTACTCGTACATTGTAGCCTGAAGAAGTATTTTAAAGATACCATTGATGTGGTAAAAGATCGAGTAACATATTTCACTAATTAATCTTCAAAGCAAATATTTTTTATCTATATTCGATTTTCAAGAAACTTTCTATAAACCGCTTTTAGTTTAGTTTTAGTAGCCTACTAAAATAGTGAAAGTACGAACAAATCTAATTTATTCAACACTACATATACGAATAATACACAATGTTTTTACAGAATTTTTTGTTCAGACGCTTCCAGTGCTGTTTATAGTATTGTTACGAAGACGGGTCGACTGCAATGTTTTTAGATTTTTCCACTACTTAGAGAACTTTTCAGCAGGCTGAAATGTGATTTCTGACCGTTTCAGGGGAGGGTCAATCACATATTAGAAAATCGCAATTTACATAATGTTACCCTAGTTTTCAGGAGCCTGAAACATTTTTTCAGGCCGTTTCAGAACAAGTGTAGTCGAATGGTACACTTTTCAGGAAACCCGTTTTCAGGCGTTTTCAGGCCTGGTTATACCCCTTTGATGAAGGAATGTTCTAGAACGAATTTTCTAGGTGTGGGAGAAGGACGGAACGATACGCGAGAGAGAGGGAAGATCGGAATCTTCTCGAAGCTAGACCGAGCACTCTAGAACGCCGTACGACAAGGACGGAGCAATGTGCGAAAGAGATAGCTAGTACGCACGTTCTAGAATTGTGCGATCGCTACTCAGTTGCGCCGCCGCCTAGAGAGTTCTCGAACATCGCTCCCAGGGATATATAAGCGAGCCGAAACGCGACCGATTAGTTCAGTTTTGAATGCGATACCAAGCGATAAACACCGGAGTGACAAAGTGCGAATATAGTGAAGAAAAGTGAATACAAGTACTGTGTGAAGTGCGTGATATTAGAGTAATTAGTGACAGTATTTTGTGTGTGTATTTAGTGAATTTTTGTGCGTGATTTCAAGTTTATAGTGTTAACAAATTCCTCGTAGATTTAATTGAAAATAAACCCTTGAAGAGATTTACGGCGTTTCTATCCGATCCCCTAGCTCGTAACATTTTGGTGTCAGAAGTGGGATAGAAAAATGCCAATTACTCCGAGGGAGAATCAAGAGGAGTTTGTGGCCGAGTCTCCAGCTGCGGAGGGAGTGCAGACAAGGGCACAATCAGCACGCGACGCCGCCCGGCGACAAAGTTTCGATGCGAACCGCGGGATGGGCGAAAGCAACGATAGCAACATCCTCCTTGCCCTGCGCCAAATGATGGAAGAACAGGCTCAGACACGTCGTATGATGGAAGAACAGGCACGACGTCAAGAGGAACAGGCCCGTCATCAGGAGGAACAGGTTCGGCGATTGATGGAGGAACAGGCTCGCCGTCAAGAGGAACAGGCACGCCAAATCGTGGAAGAGCAGGCTCAGACACGTCGTTTGATGGAGGAACAGGCTTGCCGTATCGGAGAAAGATTAGGAGACCTAAAACAAGAAGTAGATAAAAAAATCGAGAACTTGGAATCTGATATGGACTGCAAATTTTCGAAACAGGACAAACGTATTCTCGGATTAGAACAAGAGATGCAGTGCCTGAAGACCAAAGGTGTCGTAACGACTGTAGCACCATCTGGAAATCTGAAAGTACCTCCCTTTGACGGTACATCTTCCTGGGGCGCGTACAAAATACAGTTTGAGACTGTGGCAGAGTCAAACGGGTGGAATGACGATCAGGCTGTCACCGCCCTTATTATGGGACTGCGAGATGAAGCCCTCACCATATTAGATACCAAGACAGGTAAAGTGACGTTGAAGCAACTGCTGGATGCCCTAGAATCACGGTACGGAGACGCACATTTAGAGCACGTCTATAGGGCTCAATTAAAGGATAGAATACAACAGACAAATGAAAGTTTGCAAAAATGGGGATGTGAAATAGAGAAGCTGGTTAGGAAAGCCTATGCATCCTAACCAGACGTTGCAGACAAGATGTTGGTTCAAGCCTTCGTCGACGGTATTCGAGACCGTGAAATTCGAATGGCTGTGAACCTAGGTCACCATAAGGACCTCAAGAATGCTCTCGCTCATGCGTTGGAAGTGGAAGCATTTTGCAAGGATTCTCGACCTAACCGCATTAGGGCTGTCTCGGAAAAACGTAGTTCCCAACGTGGACCCACCTGTTACCTCTGCGGGGAAGTAGGGCATATGAGGTTTTCATGCCCTAAGAGAGATCTCCGAGGTGAAATGAAGACAAGACGTGGGGAGCCCGATGACGTGGATGTGACTGCCGCTGAACAGCGGCAGGGAAACGAATAGAAGCCAGGACCACGGGGCGGGTGCTGGCCGGTTCTGTAAGGAAGGCCCCAAAAGTTATGATCTCTCAAACTCAGGATGGGAATACCATTGTCATCGACGGAGAAGTTAACGGCACTAGGTGTGAGTTAACCCTTGATACTGGAGCTTCCCGGACAGTAATCAGATACCAACTTCTGAAGTCATTTTACAAGAGCCTTTCTGGTGGAAATTTACAGCTCCTTACAGCTACTGGTCAGCACATAACCGTTCGAGGAGAAGGTATCGCTACCTTCAAGATTGGTGGAAGAACATACAGACATGAGGTGGTTATTGCTGACATCGTGGATGACTGTATTATCGGTTTAGACTTCATGAAGCATTACAACTGTAAGATTGACCTGAAGAACGGCACATTCAAGTGTAAAGATGAAGTAGTTTCCCTAAAAGATAACACATTGAAGAACGGGTACGACGTGTATAGAGCTATCATTGAAGATGGTACAGTTAGTAAACAACGAGATATAGTTAAAGCAATACTTGAGGACTGTAAGGAAACCTTGACGAGAGAAGAAATGTCGAAAGCAAAGGGACTATTAAAAACATTTTCTGACATGTTTGCTACACACGATGGAGATCTAGGAAGGACAGGTGTAGTTAAACATCGAATTGAGACTGGAACCGAAGCACCTATACGTTTAAGACCGCGACGAGTACCTGTCGCATATGAAAAGAATATAGACAAGATGATTGCAGAAATGTCAAACCATAATGTTATTGAAGCATCTTCCAGCCCTTGGTGCTCTCCAGTAGTTTTAGTCAAGAAAAAGGATAACAGTTTAAGGTTCTGCGTCGACTACCGTCGTCTTAACGATATCACGAAGAAGGACAGTTATCCGTTACCTAGAATAGATGACACCTTGGATACCTTAAGTGGGGCAAAATGGTTTACAACTTTAGACTTGAAAAGTGGGTACTGGCAAGTGGAAATAGACTCAAGTCATAAAGAGAAAACAGCGTTCTCAACTGGTAAAGGACTATGGCAGTTTAAAGTTATGCCGTTTGGGCTTTGCAATGCACCTGCCACCTTTGAAAGACTAATGGAAAAAGTACTGTCAGGACTGATAGGAGAAGCCTGCTTAGTGTACTTAGATGATGTAGTCATCATTGGGAAGGATTTTGATGATCACATACGAAATCTGCAACGGGTGCTCTCCAGACTGCATAAAGCCAACCTGAAACTAAGTGCAAAGAAATGTTTATTTTTCAAGAGAGCAGTGAGCTACTTGGGGCACATTATATCAGAGGATGGAGTTCGAACAGACCCTGAGAAGATAGTTGCGGTGAAGGATTGGCCAGTACCTAAAGATAAAACTGAAGTCCGCGCTTTCTTAGGCTTATGTTCTTACTACCGAAGATTTGTGAGAAATTTCGCGGATATTGCAAAACCACTTCACAGACTCACCGAACAGAAGAGGAAATTCACATGGGATGGAGAGTGTGAAGATGCGTTTAATGAGCTCAAGAACCGACTGTGTGAGACTCCAATACTAGGCTACCCGGATCAAGATGGTGAATATGTGGTAGATACAGATGCCAGTGGAATTGGCATTGGAGGTGTACTATCACAAGTAAAAGGTGAGCACGAGCAAGTAATAGCCTACTTCAGCAAGTCATTGTCGAAACCGGAACGGAACTACTGTGTCACTCGGAGGGAACTACTGGCTGTTGTGAAGACGCTGCAGCACTTCAGTAAATACTTGCTAGGTCGCAAGTTCCGTCTTAGGACAGATCATGCTGCATTAAAATGGCTACTTCAGTTCAAGAATCCGGAAGGACAAGTGGCTCGATGGATCGAACAACTGCAAGAGTATGACTTTGCTACTGAACATCGCAAGGGCAGAGCCCACGGGAATGCAGATGCATTGTCTCGAAGGCCATGTGAGGAGGATTGCAAACATTGTACAAGACACGAAGGTAGAGAGGTAGCCCATGTAAGTATACTAAGGACAGACACCATTAGTCCAGATTGGTGTGGGAAATTAATTCAGGAAGAGCAACAACAAGATTCTGACATTAAACCAATTCTGGACTGGATGAAATCTTCAGCTATCAAGCCGCGGTGGAATGATGTTGCATCTACTAGCACCACGACCAAGAGTTACTGGGCTCAATTGGATAGCTTAGTTCTTCATAATGGAGTGTTATGTCGCAAATGGGAAAACACTCGAGGGGATGCTTCTCATCTACAGTTAGTTGTGCCAAGATCCAAGGTTCGCAACATCTTGGAGATGTTTCATGATGGCTCATCGGGCGGACACTTAGGAGTAAAAAGGACTCTTCTGAAAATTAAAGAGAGATTTTATTGGATACATTGCCGTGAAGATGTGGAAGACTGGATTCGGAAATGTAAGGCTTGTGCAGCAGTCAAAGGCCCACAGACGAGAACTAGAGCTGGTATGAAGCAATACAATGTCGGAGCTCCATGGGAGAGGATAGCCGTTGACATAGCTGGACCATTTCCGTTAACAGAAAAAGGAAATAAGTACATCATGGTTGTTATGGATTACTTTACGAAGTGGCCCGAAGTGTTCGCTATTCCCAATCAAGAGGCAGTTACAGTAGCTGAGATACTTGTAAATGACGTATTCTCTAGATTCGAGTACCCTTGGAGATTCACAGTGATCAGGGAAGAAATTTTGAGTCTTTATTGTTTCAAGAAGTATGCCGACTAATGGGAATTCATAAGACGCGGACTACTCCATATCACCCACAGTCAGATGGAATGGTGGAACGCTTTAATCAAACCTTGGAAAGGCACTTGGCAAAACTGGTGGACAGCCAAAAGACTGGGACAAGTATATTCCATTATTTTTAATGTCATACCGGTCTGCGGTTCATGAAACCACGAATGTTACACCTGCTTTAGCCATGTTTGGGAGACAACTTAGATTACCAGCAGACATTGTAACGGGACGACCACCTGACACCCCGGAGAGTGTTACAGAATATGCTGCGGATTTGCGTAATAAACTGCATGAAATGCATGAACACGTACGAGCATCACAAAGCAAAATAAGTGAGACTACGAAGATTAGGTATGACAGAAAGACGAATCACATAGAATTTAAAGAAGGCTCGCAAGTATGGCTCCATAATCCAACAAAACGCAAAGGCAAATCACCAAAGCTTCAAGCTGACTGGGATGGTCCATACACGATAATCACGAAGATTAATGACGTTACTTACCGGATAAAGAAAATGAGTGGTTTAAGAAGCAAACCGAAAGTCGTTCACATAAATCGATTGGCTCCCTATAAAGGAAGTAATGATGCTCGGGACGAGCATGTCTAAGGAGGGGGTAGTGTTACGAAGACGGGTCGACTGCAATGTTTTTAGATTTTTCCACTACTTAGAGAACTTTTCAGCAGGCTGAAATGTGATTTCTGACCGTTTCAGGGGAGGGTCAATCACATATTAGAAAATCGCAATTTACATAATGTTACCCTAGTTTTCAGGAGCCTGAAACATTTTTTCAGGCCGTTTCAGAACAAGTGTAGTCGAATGGTACACTTTTCAGGAAACCCGTTTTCAGGCGTTTTCAGGCCTGGTTATACCCCTTTGATGAAGGAATGTTCTAGAACGAATTTTCTAGGTGTGGGAGAAGGACGGAACGATACGCGAGAGAGAGGGAAGATCGGAATCTTCTCGAAGCTAGACCGAGCACTCTAGAACGCCGTACGACAAGGACGGAGCAATGTGCGAAAGAGATAGCTAGTACGCACGTTCTAGAATTGTGCGATCGCTACTCAGTTGCGCCGCCGCCTAGAGAGTTCTCGAACATCGCTCCCAGGGATATATAAGCGAGCCGAAACGCGACCGATTAGTTCAGTTTTGAATGCGATACCAAGCGATAAACACCGGAGTGACAAAGTGCGAATATAGTGAAGAAAAGTGAATACAAGTACTGTGTGAAGTGCGTGATATTAGAGTAATTAGTGACAGTATTTTGTGTGTGTATTTAGTGAATTTTTGTGCGTAATTTCAAGTTTATAGTGTTAACAAATTCCTCGTAGATTTAATTGAAAATAAACCCTTGAAGAGATTTACGGCGTTTCTATCCGATCCCCTAGCTCGTAACAGTATAAAACCTGAAGGACCAAAACGGAAATGGGACCTGTTGTATTCATTAAACTTGACGGACAAGTATTAAATAGAATTAAGAACACGATTATAATCAAAGTAAATCTTTGTATAACTTAATAAAAAGTATTATTCTTACAAACTCCATACTTTCTGCTTCGGTGCAGAATAATAAGGAGATACAAGATTGTCTTGTTTCGGAGCATTGAATAACTTCTTATTAAATACAGAACCAATAGCTTGGTATTTATCAAGCAATGAGTATTTCTTATTGCCTTATCTCTTCTAGTTTGTCGTTTCAGTTGAGATAGTTTTGGAATGAAAGGAAATTGAATTTTTCTGAAGACGAGTATTTAATTTATGACGTAGTTATAACTTATAAGCTTTTATGCTATAAATAAATAATAATATAAAGCTAGAAGACAAATAAATTTTAATACAAGTGTTTAGAAGTGATATAAAATGTTTGTCACCACACATTTCAAAACCCATTTCAAATTATTGATTGACTATAGAATCTTTCCAAATTGTTTTGGCTTTAAAAATTCAAATTAAACATTAATTATTTCAAGAAACCAAATGCTTTTCTAGTCAATATGGCGTCGTACCAGTCCTGGTGACGTACCATGAAAACAAATGTTAAGTTTTTTAGGTGCTATCATTTCTAAATTAAACAAATATTAAATAATTATTATATAATTTTATATTTACACCAAAAATACTTTCCGACGATATTATACTACATGTCAGTCTTAGTATTTTTTTTTATTTTTATTATTTTTTATGGCTCTGGCACGATTTGTGCATTAGCCAGCGTCAAGTATAGGACTTTTTATAATTCGTGCTTGTCTTTTAGAAATTAGACAGTGCCCTTTATGTACGGTTTAAGCAATCGCCCGGTACCGCACAACCCTCCCAAAGGCCGAGAACAAATTTAAATTAAATTAAAACTTGCCCTCGAACCGGGAATCGAACCCGGTACCCCTCACCTAGCTGCCACTTATTAAGACCGCTAGGCTATGAGGCCCCCAGTCTTAGTATTAGACAAGCAAAGACATAGTATTTTCTAGCATGGTACGTCATTATCGATTCGTATAATCTGCAATCGTTTTGTATCACGTGACCGACGCATAAAAATCAATATTTTTAAATATGGGTTTTTTAATGGGTTTTTGTTAAATTAATAATTCATAACTCTTTTTACAGCCATGTTGTATAGAGATTACTCTCAATAACACTTAATGTTTCATACTGTTAAATAATAATCAATCATATTTTTCATTCTGTTAGTGTTGCGAGTATCTATTACAAGTTTGTGTATATATTATAATTTGAACGATGTTATAAGTGACTGAAAACATTGTAATAAAAGCTAACTTACCCTAAACCCCGTATAAAGTTCAAAGTCTTTCTTCCTACTCAGCTAAAATATCAGAGCTATTTACTTTGCAAAAGTTTTGTCGTTTCTGTGTGATAACTATCTACATTCTACATCCATTGTGCACTTCGCAGAAAATAGAACTTTGTCGAAATGACATACAAGTACTCAACTCATAAACGCTTGAAGAGTTTAGGAACATTTTTATTCGAAAGAACAATGTAAAGGTCAATTACTAAAAAAACATTTTTTTACAAGTTTGTATAAATTATTTAGTCAAATAATATGCGTTTAAAGAATTTTTAGCTTTTATTTATTGTTAGCTTAATATTAATTAATTATTGAGGATTGTTTTAACTTATTTGATATTATAATCTTTATTTTTTTTTTATTATATATATCTACATTTAAGCACAACAACAAGATTTGATGGTAAATTACCAAAATACCTTTACTCAAAATCATAAACATAATCCAACCAAAATAGACATTTGGCTGTGATGTCGACGTTAAAACATCTATTGGGAACCTTATTTGAATAGGAAAACCTGAAATGTAAAAGCCCACGTGTGAAAGATAAAATAATCGTTAATTTGAGCAAACCTATAGAATATATAAACATTAAAGACCCGTGAGATCCCTTTAACTGATTTTGATAAAGGATTAATTGATAGAGGACGGCTAATTATAAATAATTGTCTATGAAATAAGGCAGAGTAGAACCAAAAAGTTTTCTCTTAGATGGAGCAAAGTTTTAAAACATTTTAGCTAGGGTCGTGCGGTTTAATTAGTGAATTTTACATTAGTTCTATAAAAGTTTACGTTTGATTAAAACTTCGCGAGGAGATAAGATACAGTATCTAATATATTTAAATAAGATTACATAGAGTAAACTAGTACTTGAATGGGTTTTCATAATTTTATTATTAGGTATGGTTGCTTCGCAGACCTAATCTAATGTCGATTAATGACTGAATAAAGGCAAGCATGAATGGTGAATGCCCGGAAAGTGGATGAAGCGAGAAAGGTATGTCAGGACCGTAGCAAGTGGAGATCTGTGGTCTCTGCTTACCGCTTCGGAAAAAAGGCGTGAATATAAAAATAAATAAATGAAATTTCAACATTTGAAATTCGTCATTCCTAATCCATATTATGCAAAACTTTTATTTCGTCGATATTTTGCTCGCATCAAACAAGAAAGTCTTATTTTTATACAAAAGACAATAAATAATTAGAACAAGGAAAAAAGAAATTTTCCGAAAGAAGTCTTGAATGTTTAAACAAGACACCGGCAGGCTTATTACGACATAAAAATCTCCATCTGCGGGCGTATCTATTTACCCTTCTTAAAACTTGACTTAAAACATCCGAAAGGGACATACATTTTTACATACATTTTGATATATTATATTCAATTATTATGGTTACGCCATTGGTTAATATACGTTTATTTCATTTTAATTAGTAATTTTAAATTTTAAATGTTTTTGTTTGATAGGATTCCATACTCCATACTTTTTACAGCATTTGAAAATGTTAATTAGATCGCTACCTATTCCTTGTAACTACGTAGTAGCTAACATAAAATATACTATAATACAATTCTAGATTACAAAGTAAGACGCTTGTTACATATAAAATACATCTGATATAAATACAGCGATACACAAATCAATACAGAAATCAAGAAGAAAAGTAATGAAACCATTTTGCTAATAATGATTACACTGAAGGACCTTGGGGTCTAGCCAAGATGGCTTAACAGTAGTGTATGTAGAAAGTCGAAAACTAAATTTGTATGGAAATGACAGTTCGTGTCGAAAAGTTTTCATACAAATTTAGTTTTTGACGTTCTACATACACTACTGTTAAGGCATCTTGACTAAGGCCCCTTGTCTTGACAGCAATAATTGCTTTGCAATTTCGACTGTCAGGATCGGTAATAACGGTGCGGAACATCGATACGCCTATCACTGGCTCTTTGTTCAATAAATTTTACTTTACCTTCCTCTAAAAGGTGTCTCTAAGAGCTTAAAGGTTCTTTCATTACCTTCATTTACTAAAGGTTCTTTTTGAAAAGATTTATTGGTGGGGTAAAAATATTTCTAGTATATCAACTAATTGATTTTGTTTAATATAACCTGTCGTATGTCAGTACAGTCCACTTATAGAAAAGCTTCAATATAATACCAAATATTCTCGAAACACAGCGTACGGTAATACATGAGCATAACATTACCTAACTAATATTTGCGTCCAATTAAAAATATAGATAGCCGTCTTATTAAGTTTTTTAAACATATTTATTACATGTCCGGTCTTATTGCACAGTTTTTATTTCTTTATTTGTTTACGCAAGTATTACATTTACATAAATCTTCTTAATCGGAAATAAACGGATAAAAACATCGAATTATGTAAATAAAGTAATAAATTTGCGTTTATCTACACTTTTATTCAAATGTAACAATTTATATCAAATCATCTCATAGGACATTGATCTAATTGCGGTTAACGATCGCCGCCCTTTGTATACCCACTTTCAATACATTATCGCCCTAATACGATCATAAAACAAAAGAACGTTAAACAGTATCTAAAGAGAACTGAGATAATCCTATTGAGGCTATTTGAGATATGGCAATGACCAATAAGAAATTGGACGATCGCTATGCGAAAAACTTCTACCTTATCACTCTCAACATACATACGTACGATGTCCGTAGGTCTAAAATGTTTAGTATTTCAAGAACTAAATATTCAAATTATACTTGTTACGCGACAATAGCCAAGCTAAAACCCTTATTATGCACTTATATAGGTAGATATTCTCATGTTAATCCATCCACAAAAGGCTGTTCTTACCTTTAAGTTATATGTGGGCATTGTTTTACGAAATATTTTTTTTAATTTATAGGAATAAAAATATATGAATAAAATACAAATTTTTACGTATTGAAACAATGGCCACTCTTACATTATTTAATCCCTTAAATTTGTACTATCAATTTAAATTTAATGTTTCAACAACTCGGTGTTTAAAGACAGAGCGTTCGTTATGAAATTTCTTGCCGCTTTTATGGAAGGCAGCTGCTTTTCGTATGTATGTATTGTGGACTCAATTTCCGCACTTAGACGCTAATTTGGTCATTGTGCGTAGCTATTTTAGGTATTTCCGACTTCAAGAGCGTTCCACATCCTTAAAGGTCGGCAACATACTACTGTAAATTCCCGGGAGCCAATAACTAGGTTACTCATTCGTTTGCCCCCTGTGTCATAATAAATCTATAGAAACTGGCTGTCGAAGCCGACAGCTAAAAGTTGTTATTGACATATGTAGATACGTTCTTCAACACTACATAAAATTCTTGTTCAGCTGCCTAAAATATTTATATAAAACGTAATTTGGCAGCAAACCCCATCTAACAAGTAAGTATATCAATGACTCGAAATCGTGACAAAACTTTAAAGGACTCATTAGTCCTAAAACAACATTAACTGGTGGATTATTCAAACAAAGACCGACACTGAATGAAAAGTGGAATCAGTGCGCAGTTTCATCATATTAAACATTCCTAAAGTTCGTGGGTCCCGTTCGTGATGAGGAAAGAAAGACATTAAATGAATTCGGAAAGTACACTTTAATCACTAGTCTTTTAGCATCCTTTGTGAGGACTTTTTTAATTTACCCGTCGACGCTCTTAAATTGATGACACTTTTAGGCGTTTGTGATTTTTTGGTGTATTAGGCGGTACAGTGTTTTGAGAGTTATAGGAAACTATATTTTGAATAAGCTTTTTATTGGCAATGCTATGAAAATGAAAACATCCCGGTCGACTTCGAGTTTACTACTTTTTGTTACAACTTGAAGTGACTCCTACTTGAGTAGGAGTTTGGCTTAACTCAATTAGTTAATTCATTGCAAGTATTCTAATATAAACGTAATATAAGATTGAATATTAAACGTGACTCTATCCAAAAGAACATAAAAAGCTATGTTTTTAGTACGCAGTTAAAAGTAGTTTATTATGTACTTACAATAAGTAGTGCTATATTGATTTAACGGTCAGACTAATTATTTTTGAATAATACACTAATAATGGAAATGGAATTAAATTAAGTATGATTTCATAATGTAAATTATAGAAAATTGTTCACTGACTACCCTTAGCGGTTGGGGTCAATTGGAATTTATAATATTTCCAATTATCATCATTAATATTTTAAATTGATTATTAATTTACTTTGAAATCTTAATTATATATCTATCTATATAAAAATTCAAACAAGAAAATACAGGAAAATATGGTACATTAATTAGTGGTATTATGAACAAAATTTATGTCTTCAGATGCCATTACTTCGAAAGGGGAGTTCTCGCCGTACCAAACAAAAAGAAAACTACTTTATATTTCTAAAACTATTTAGATACTGCTACCACTTATTTAGACGTAAAAGGTTTTTTTATATATTTGTATAATGTCAATGGAGACATTAGGCGAGCCTACTCTGATATGAAAGTTTTGTTCTAACCTAACCGAATACATAACTCGCAAAATATTAAATATATTTTATACGCCTGATTAAAATATAATTGAGTCTGTTCTTACTGATCTTCTTTTCTTTAGTTGTAGTCTGATAAACAGCATTCTAAGTAATATTTGTAAGATGTAATTTGTTACGCCAATGTAAGAGAGATCAATAAAAATATTTATCACGCGAGCTGTTGAAATGGTTCCCACTCCATCATTTCAGCCATCTTCGTTTTTCATGCAAACGTTTATTTAATTTCATTGTTTTGTTATTTTACGAAGAGTTCGTGTTTGTGTTGTAACGGGCTTCGCCCCTCTTGAGATACGCTTATTGTTCTTGGCAGATTTATTGTATTACTTGAATTTGAGATCAATTATAAAATAAACCCATTGTTAGAAAATTTATTATGATAAGTCAATTGTATTGTGTATATGAAATCTATTTCGAGAAAATAATGTCTTTGATATACAAATAATGTTCTTGTTATTTACTAGAAAGCAAGTATAATATTACGGTAATTAAACTTGTTTGTTAATAAATGTAATCATAACAGTATCCAGACAAGTTTTACATTATGAATAAAGTTTTTTATTACGATAATTTTAAATATTTTAATTCTTCTTACTAAACAGTTAAACAAATTAAAACGGAAAACATCAACGCGCAGAAATATAATTATAAAGCTTATTTCGCTAGAGGTGATTCATCTCGTAGCAATTTAATTGATTATCTGTACCTTAGAACTAAACGCGATGTTTTCACTTTCCTCTTTCGCTTTAATTACAGATCTAATTCTTGTTTTATCACGCGAAACGTAATGAAAAATAATTACCTGTGATAGAAACCAAAATATGTTGTTTTAAAAGAATTTGTTCCAAATTTTTGTGCCTCGTATCTATTTCAAATAATAAATTAAAATATAATGTTATTTATGACGCAAATTATTTATTAGGCAGTTATAGTTAGGAACTGCTAGCAAATGTAAATTTAGATCATTCTCTTTTTTAATTTGATGTTCATAAGTATACATAGTTACCGATATGAATGAATCAATTTTGATTTGCTTTCTTTCGATATGATGGCATTGTTAATCTATAAAACTTCAACAAGAAGTCCACAGCAGTATATATCTATCTCTTAAGTTTTTTTATGTTCAGATAATTGATATCGTATCGTAATCGTATGGTAATAATTTTTAAATAAATACGTTGTGTTTATACTTAACCCCTATAGGCAGTTCCTTTATTATTTATTCCATATTCAGTTACAGTTTAACTAATCATAGCGCGGTGTACGTAAATAAGCTTAAAGTATACTATTGGTGTAAATAATAAGATGGTATGATTAAAAACTAGGCCTGAAAATCTGTTTATCAGCTTAAATAAACAAACCACATTATAAGTAATTAGAAGGAATATTTCAGCGAAAATTATGTTTTAAAACATTCTTGCGAATAGTGGATATTCTATTCGTAAGAAGAAAAATAAGGATATCTCAAAGGTAAATTTATCAAAAGAGCCGGTTACTATCGAGTTAATGAGCCGACATTATGGCGATAATGTCCCTACTTGCTACGGAGTGCAGGGAAAAAATTGCGGGCTGGTATTTAAGGATTTAGTTGAAAAATCTTTTGAAATAAAGAGTGTAACAGCTGAAGTAGTTTTTACATTTATTTTCTTAGCTTGGAGCTAATGGGAACATTTCTTGCATGGTTGTAGTTTTGGTATTAAGAGACAAAAATTTAACAAAAAAATAGTGAAAAATTACATTCTAGGCACATACAATAGATTGAAAGTGTAACTACGGGTATGGCTTTTATAAACCATTATCACATTTTTTTAAATTGTGTGCAACACAGACACGTTCTAGTACAGCAAAATGTAGCAAATTATTAAAACGTGTAGATATAATCAAAATACATAAATTCATTTCAATTTTTTTAATAGCTTAATAGAAAATCTGGTTTACAACTAGTAAGGTACATTTAAAGAGCCTTTTTAGAAATACAATTTTTCCCAATAGAAGTCTCAATAAAATGCCATTTGTGATGTTATTTAAGTTCAATACAAAGGAAAACGTTAAGAAGCCAGTTAGTTGCTATTGCCTGTTAACCTCAGGAATATTGTATAGGTACAATATCGTAGTATAAAACAATACACTATAGTGTTTATTTTATATTTACTGACCTTTATAGACGCATATTGAGTTGGTTTTAAAAATATTTTTTTTTTGACGAATTCTCCAAATATATTGTTTCAGAGGTATTAAGTAACGTTTGTATATGTTATCATTAGCAAAATATCATTTGAAACTAGTATGATTAATTACTACTTATTTATGCTAACAACTTTTTGTATTATATTTATAGCAAATTGTATGGTGTCTCTTAAATATTTGTTAAAATTAGTTAGTTTGTATAGTAGTTGAAAGGACTGGTTGCATTTGGTTTAACTTTAAACCTGTCTATAATGTATACTATGAGAATCCACCGTGATCCGTCAACAGTGTTTCCAGTATCGTTGGTTTTATTTATTTCACTTTTATGATGGGGCTGAATCAACTCTCGATAGGAATAATATCTTAGCTGTATCACCGTTTGTATATTGAGGTGGTTGTAATCATTACCATGATTGTTTGCTTCAACCATTTTCACAAACAAATAGAGTTGTTGCGCTCGAAAATTCGTTTAAATCGCTCATTTGAACCATCGGGTTATTAGACGTTTACGTACATAATTTACTCTTTATTATTTATATATTTTGAATGAGTTAGGAAAAATAATGTATAGCATCATCACATAATATAGGGAGAAAACGGTTACTCGTCTTTTCTCTTTTCCAGGTACAAGAAAAGGGCAGAACTTTCTGACCATTAGGTAGTTACTTTCCGCTTACCTTCTACGACTATCAACTTACAATTAAGGCACTAACCGCATCAGCAAAATGTAAAGAACAGAACATTTAGTCTTCGTGAACAATCCTCCTACATGAATCAAGAAAATAGTTTTAGTACAGTTTCACTTTTACATTCCGGACATTTGGAAGTTATCGCTAATCCTTCAAAGAAAGTGTCATTTGTGTCTAGGCGTATATCCTGTATTACTTATGTGTGTTATTGTGTGTTGAAATATTATATGTTTATATACTTCTAGCGATGCGCCCCGGCTTCGCACGGATGCAATGCTGATACTAAATTCAAAGCGCTATATATTAGAGTATAGGGAGAACCGCGATCTCCGACGCGCTGCGTCCCGCAATTTTTAAATTTGTAATATCTTCGAAAATATTCATTAAAATAATATGCTGTAAAGGGCCATATAGATCTATATTAAATCAACAATGTATTTAATGTATTTAATTGGATAAGGATTAATGCTATTTTGATTAAAATTAGCCATTATTTGTCGTAAATAGTAAATGCCAAAAAAAATTATTAGTGGGATATCCATAAGAGATAGACATATTATATACCATCGCGGAGTTATCTGTAGACCTTTTCAATGTGTACAATACTTAGTACATTATTTTGATAAATCTCGTAGGGTTCATTCAGCCTGCGTTTGCAATGTAAGCGGAAAAAATGTAATTATTTACGATTTACGACATCACATTAGAAACCTCAAAAATAACAGTATTTCTCCATCCATATTTAATGGATGTTATTATACATCTTTTCAATCACTCTATCTATTAAAAAAAACCGCATCAAAATCCGTTGGGTAGTTTTAAAGATTTAAGCATACATAGGGACAGAGAAAGCGACTTTGTTTTATACTATGTAGTGATAATAAGAATATTTCCTAAATTGTTTCAAAGCATAATTTTTTTACTAATACATGTATCAAGTACAGAGGTACTTTAATTTTATTATATTTGCAAATATTTTGAATATGTGATAACAATAAATGCTGTTTACTCTACAGCAATTCCCTTGTCGGTCATATGCCTGGGCTCCTTAGGCAGAATGCCTGGTGCGACCTCTAAGGGCGGGCTCTAAGTGACATGAGGGAGCCAATTGGCTATTTTTAATAGTTAGTCGTGCATTTTCGAAGTCGGTTAATAAAAAATATTAAGTAATATAGCAAAAAAATCGCTTTGTTACCGATTTCACTGGATTGCGTTAATCTCTCAACATAGATAATTATAAATCTGTATACGTTAAAGATGTGGAGCGCTAATTATTCGTATAAAACCTCATTTCGTGTATCACGTCACTGTATAATTACTTGCGTATTAAATCCCAAGTGCTATATGTGCTTAATTAAATTTTAAGCTTAATTTTACACAGCGGTCTCTCTTTCACCTCAATGTCATATAGGAGTTTATACAAGCAACATATTACTTAATAATATATATTTTATTTAAGGCAATTTAGGCGTATACAATATACAAAACAAAGTCCCATTCATACATTCAGTAGTGCTAATAGTAGTAGAAATAATCTATTTATATGTGAGTGTTTTTTTAGATACTTCACTGAATGTCTGAATTGCACAGTTATAAGAAACATTCGTTGGCATATCGGTTGAGAATTGCATTCTTGATCACTAAGTTCAAACTTAAAAAAAAACATCCGCGAAGGTTGATCAACCAGTTAAACACCAAAAGAGCAATTATGAATTTAGCAGATTATATTTGTCTTATAAATCAACTTCCTTATAGCGCTAAGATTCAATTAAAACTATTCCATTTCAGCAAATTAAGGGATTTCCGTCTCGATGCGAGCTTTCCCAAAGGGTTTAGCTAGTTTAGAACTTCGTGTTTGTATTGAAGCAAAGTTGTCATAAATATCAGAAGCCTTCGCCTGTCTAACTCGAACGAACTACATCAAACTGTTTTGTTGACGCTAAAGTTACACTACACAATATCCTGCCAGTCACGAAATGAGCGATTATGGACTCCCGTACTCAATTGAGTAGTTTAATGTGTGAACTTGTTGATTTTTAGTTTGTGTACTTACACATATTTACGTTGACAATATTTATCACATACACCCACATACACCCATACAACTCTATTTCTGTTGGAATCTAGTTAACTGTTTTGATTCGTTTCTTTTTCTTTTTTTAGAAACTATAAATATTTTTGCCTACTCATATATGTACTTTTTTTGTTATGACTCAGTATGACTTTGCTGTGGAATGGAAGCCTAGTTATCCATATCACAGGTTCTCACCTAGCTTGGAAACCGGTTTCCCAATACCTTCTTAATTGTAATCGTACTGTTTGTTTCAAATGTTATATGGGAGAAAATAAAGAATTATTATCATATAGTATAAGATTTAAACTAAAGAAATATTGAAGTTAGTATCTTAAATTATACCTTTTTCTGTTCAAAGACTTTTACTAAGCATTTATTTGACTATCTTTAGACCTTTGTTAAACGTGAAATTAACAATAACAGACTTCTTTTAACAGATTGTTTTAATACTATTTAAGCCTTGTGGTATTGCAAATTTATAAATAGTAATAGTAGTAATTCTGCAATTTGTCTTAATGTTCATTCTATTGCATAAACCGGATATTCACATGCATTATTTTTTACCATTAAAGCAGATCTTTAAATAGACTCAACTAGAAAATTCTCAATTGCCCCAAGCAATGAGAAGTGTTTTTCTATCAAGTAAGAAATCCAATAAGAACCGTGATTAGTGTCCGTCCTTTCGCGACACGACCACTCCTCTAAGTTTTTCCAACATTTACAATTGATTTGATTTACTACATGACGTCAGTGAAATTTTTTGGAATTACTTGAAGTTATTTACCATTTTGGAATTCAGCACATTCATTACATACATAGAACGGTATATATTACGTTATACGATATAAAATCGAATCAAAAATCACAAAGAATGCATTAAGCATTTTCTGTAATCTTTAAAACGTGACTTTTGGTGAGAAAAGACACCCGCGACCTATCGAATTTTATGAACGAATAGGATTTTGCGCGAGAAAAATTGCAAATTTTTGCAGCGACCTCGTTTGAACACATTATACCGTAAAGCAAAGTGGAGATAAATTCGATTGTCGATAGTATTTCCCATCACAGTGGAGATAAATTCGATTGTCGATAGTATTTCCCATCACCTGCTAGGGGTGTGATCGACAATTTATTGGAATGTAGAGAGTTCTATTTCGGAGGCATTCTCATGGGTATACTTTGTAAAAACATTTATTGCAGTGTCCAATACTTTCGGTCAATTTAAATTTCTTTTTATTTACAAAGGGTTATTTCGTCGACTGTATAAAGTATATTCTTATTGAGAACCAAATTAAATTGAAGGAATTTAACTCGCACGGAGGTTAATCGTGTATTTTTAAGTGCTGTAATGCTTTTATACTGACTCCGATGGTTCTGCGACCCAAAATCTATCCTGGCGTCCAAAACGAGAGACTTCCACCGCTTCCTGTCGCACTATTCTCCACTTGCTGGCTTTCAGTTGTAGTAGGTCCTCCTCCATTCTGTTGAATCATTGTAATTGTCAATTACATTTTTATAATTATTTATAAAGTATACTTTACACAAAAGTTATTACCTGTAAATGTTTTAGTGACGATGTACTTGAACGGTTAATAAAATGTCATAAAGAAACATCCGTAAGAAGCTTATTATTATAATAATAATTAATAATAATCAATGGCGCTACAACCTTTTTAGGTCTGGGCCTCAGATTTCTGTATCTGTTTCATGATCATTTGGTAATCTAATAGGCCTTCTGTGCCTGACGCACGCCGTTGACTTTTTGGGTCTAAGGCAAGCCGGTTTCCACACCGTTCGAGCGAATGTTAAATGCGCACATAGAAATAAAGTCCATTGGTGCACAGCCGGGGATCGAACCTACGACCTCAGGGATGAGAGTCGCACGCTAAAGCCACTAGGCCTATACTGCTCAAGGGGCTTATTATAAAAGTAATTAACTAAAACTGTATAAGTGTGACTATTAAAACGTTAGATAAACCTAAAGGAACTATGGTTGATTAGACTTTACTATACTTGAATTGAGATTAAAAATCGAATCGAAATATTCACGTCATTTGTAGGTAGGTATGATACTGCTTGATTTAAGTGTGGTTCTAATAAACTTATTACTTCTTAGTTGTGTAGGAGCTGAGAGTGGCGTAAAAGCATAAAATAAATACCGTTAAAGTACATTAGAAATGGTTTCTGCGGAGGCGAATAAATGTGGCCAATTTGTGAGACCGTTTATCACCTAAAGAAAAGTTTCAGCGCTTGAAACTGCGATAATTTCAAAGCGAAATTCAAGGGTTAATCGCCTTATCCGCATTTTAGGAAAACTATAATTTAGGTTCATAGAAGTACTTAAGTACTTACCTGTCAACAGAAACAACGTAATTCACCATTTTATATAAATTGGTGGTCAATTTAAGCTGTTTGTAAAAGATTTTGTTCTCAATTTGGTACATAACAATGACAAAAACGGGAATTCCAAAAACAAAATTTAACGATGGTTAATCAACGCGTTCATTCAATGCCTAGCAGAAATTGGAATATTCGATTCATCTGTCAGTCAATCGAGACTACGGACAATCCATACTACGGAATAGCGATATTTTTCTAAATGTAAGTGCATGCAGCTTTATTCAAAGTCATTAAAAGCATTTTTTTTAGTATCACGGTGAGTTTAAGAATTGTTTATTGTAATTAAGCCCTTATGACATTAACAGTGATTATAGGATACATTTAGTATACGTATAGAATGCGGAATTTGCATTTGGTTGGCTTGGTACTTTCTCACAGACGCTCATAAAACAGAAATGCAGGGCCTTTATCGATTTTGAGATGTAAGTCACAACTCAACTTTTTATCTAGGCCGCCGCGTAATACGCCTCAGTGCACACATTCATTCACACGCCGCGTTCAAAGAGATTTGTCAAAGGGTACATTAAAACACAGGCTTCGCAAAAGACGTGAAAGAAATAGTACTGTATTTTCTAAGGTGACAACATCATTAAAATTTTCTAAGTTTAATATTTATTTTTGGTTAACACTATCAATATGCTTATAAGCAAGTTACTGATTTAAAAAACCAGTGGCGCTACAACCTTTTAGGTCTGGGCCTCAGATTTGTATCTGATTCGAGATCATTTTTTTATTAAAAAAGTAGGTCATCAGCCTTCTGTGACTGACAGGCCGTCGACTTTTTGGGTCTAGGCATGCCGGTTTTCACGATATTTTCGTTTATCGTGAGAGCGAGTGTTAAATGCGCAGATAGACAGAAGTTCCATTGGTGCACAGTCGGTTTAAACCTCCTACCTCACGGATGATGATGGTCGCACGCTGAAGCCACTAGTAATTCATAAGATAAGTTTAAAAAGGTGGCAAGGCTCAAGGAAGACCCAAACATATAGAGATGTGTTGCCATTACTGTGACGAGTAAATCCACAGTACCTGTCACAAAACATTGCACTGCCCCTCAGTGCGATTCTCGAGCCTGTGTTGTCAGCGTCGAACTCCATGAAGGAGTTTGTTGTTAAAGTGTCTAGTTGTGAGCCTGTACTAGACTGCACCTCATTCATATTTCTTTTAAATAAAACTTCTTTAATGGATATAAATGTGAATGAAATTATATTATTTACATAACTTGACGTTTCGAGTGCTATATTCGCTTTCATGCAATAAATTCGCATTTTAACACGTTTTTAAATTAAATTTAAAACTTGTCTAAAGCAAAGACAATATTAGTTCTATTTTTGAATTTAAAGTTAAAGAAGCCCAGCTATGCGACCTTTTTATAAAAACTATTTACAGTATAAAAATTTCAAACCTTTGATATGTGAATTTAACTAATTATGTTAATTACAAAGTGTGGCAGCTCGTTGCTGCACACGTTTTGTTACTTATTATATATTATATCTAAATTCTATGCACAATTTGACACCATGGAACCACTGGCACTTAGTATAAATAGGGCTGGTAAATATTAATAATTTAAAGTGTAGTTGCTATAAAATAAAGCATAAAATAATGTTACATGAATAACATAGTTGATTGTACTTCGCCAACGCTGACGTTGCTCATCTAGTGAGCTAGAAAGTTTATAAAACTTCTTGCTTAAAATCAATTCAGTCTGAAAGAAGCTCATGCTCATGAAAAGTCACGTATTACGGACTTAACACTTTGTAAAACAATAAGCTGTATATTTTACAACAAGATTAGAAAATAAAAAACTTCACAAGACGAGTTTTGCACGGAAAAACGAAAGACTGTTGATATTAATGTTGGGATAAAGAGTTTATAACATGAAAGTGGTTTCTAAGAAACATACCCACATTGGCTCTGTGGATTATTTTGACAGGGTCAGTATCCGGAAATATTTGGTTGGTAGGCAGTGTATAAGGTCTATAGCAAAGAAACAAACAAAATTTTGTCTGATGCCATAATGCGACCTTAAAAAGCCGGGGTGAAATTTTTGGCGTAAAATAATTTTAAATATTTTTACACATTTCGTGGTGACGAATTGCGTTGCATGGTCGTTAGCGATCGCTGTTCATCTCTGTCGATATATATTTAAGCAATAAATCATCGACATGATTTCACACCCTTTTGCGAAAAACTCCGTCAAATCCATAATGGATGAATGTAGCTCGTTAGTTACTGGTTTAATTAATGTACTAATTATTTTTTAACACTGCTTTTTATATTCTTAAACATACAATATTTTCTTATCTAATCAAATATTATGTGAAAAATCTTGTTGAAGCGTTACGAAAACATTATTTGGATTAATCTGCATCTGTCGTCAAGGTACGTCACTTTGAAAACTGCCAAATTAGGTATTTCCGAAACAACTTAGGAGCTTCTAACGCCCGAACCCAATAACCTATCTCAATCTATAATCCACCATCTAAGATAGTATTCTTAATCCAATTGTTCTAACAAGTGTGCCAATAACCAACCGACGGATCGTAATAACCATCTGTCGATACAAGCTATCCATGGGAGGTCGTATAGGTGTCTGTGTATAGACCTTTGTATGAAAATGACAGATGAAGAAAGCTCGATTTCAACAGTTAATTATTTTACCAGATTTTAACTTACACCAGTTTTTTTTACAATTAAAAACTTTTTGTTATGTTTTAAGCATACACATATTTTAATGTTATTTGTACGGTTTTATTTACTTTATTTGGTTTACATTGATTATCAAATATGAGTGAAAACTCGGTAAAATGGAACGACAAGGAGCTTTTTCCTGTCGCCAAAAATGGATTGTTTTCGTAGGGTTTGGTTATTGGGTTGCAGATAGAAGATCGATCGACTGTCACGGTCTGTTTTCAATCTGAGATTCTGGATTGATTATTGGGTTCGGGCGTAAGAGAAGATCATATCCTTAAAGGCCGCAACCCAATTGTAAGCCTTCCGGCGTTGTGTCCATGGGTTATTCCTGTAAATAGTTGATGTGAGTTATAAAAATGTTTATAAAATATACTTCTATATTATGACTAGTTTTACTAGCTAGACTATTTTTAATCCTAAGCAGAGGTTGTGAGGCTTATGAAACATGTCTATTTTAGAAAGACCTATTTAATCCCCTAACCTACTCAATAACCTGGTTAATGTTGAAGCTGAAATATTAAATTTTCATTAGCATTATTAATTAATAATTAGTTTATGCTTAGTTAATGTTAACATGAAAATGTAGGTTTAATTACTCGCAGTCACATTTTGCAAATACAGTGAGCCCGTGCAGTATTAAATTTCAGCAGGAAACAATTTGCTTTATTTGGTTAGGGAACAATGATTTTGACAATGCAACCACACGATGTATTGCTGTAAATTTAAATTAGAAAAACTCAAGCGATCAAATTTTGAATGAAAAATTATCAGTAAAATTGAAGCACTATCTAGGAAGAGTGGTCAGGAGCGTACTTATATGATATTAAATAACCACTAATGTCATAAATTACTCTCAATAGTAGTAGATTACCAGGCCCTATTCTAAAGGTTGTAGTTTTAATAAAGAACTTTCCGTTCTTATATTATTTATATCGTTTCACAATTGCACAAGTTTCTTCTAATTTTTGATTCAATCTACATATTTTTAAAAGTGATTCTGGTGTTTTCTTTATCGTACATACAAAATCCTTAAATGTTTTAAAATTTAGCACCTTTCATAACTACATTTCTTAATTTTGTTTTTTGTTATTTAAAACCTTAAATCTTATTCGATTTATAATACCTCGAAATCATTACTAACATAACATGTGTGTGTGTATAGTGTTATTGACACACTCCTAAAAAAATGTTGTCTGCTATTTTTAGGTCATATAGCTACAAAGCATGAAGCAAAATAACAGGTATGAAAATTATGACATCGTACACGTGTTGTACGAGAGATAAATCACGTGACACTCAGGACGATGATGGATAGTGTAGGCACTGCACGTACTTGCTTTTAATAAGATTTAGATGAAATAATATTACCCTTCTACAATTTCACATGTAAGTATACATCTTCTGTTAATTTTTTGGCCAAGCGTCTGGAACTACCATAACGAAACAAATATTTGCGTCAACAGAATTGAGATACAATATATACTATATGTAACGAGATTAGTTCAAGTTCCAAATTATAAGTTTAAGAGTTATGCGCTCTATTTAAAAGTATACATAGTTACAAACACAAAAGTTCATATTTACAGGATTTAAGGTTGTTAAATTGAAAAAATGTATAAAATTAGTTTAAAAATGCTGAACTAGACTGACTATCGGTGCAAATATCGTAATTTGGATAAAACTTAAAGCGTGAATTATAACTAAGATTGAACGTTAAATATATACCCGCCAACTCCATGGTATTCTTACTGAATTCGATCTTAAATAATCTATTGTCAAAGTTTAAAAACTTATTACTTAGGATTATGGTTGCTGTGCGCATGACTTGGCCCAAACGGAACGAACAAGGGCATTCAGTGTAGTAACGTGATGCGCGTAGCTCGTCCTTCGTGAACCATTCCGTAGCAGAATTCGGCCGTTTACGGATACTTGTAAACAACTCTTGTAGACTATATTAAATTGTAATAAAATAAAAACAAATTAATATAACTGTAGTGGTTATTTGCAATATAGATATGGATTTTTTAAAGTGCTGTGTCGTCCAAAATAAAGTGTAAAATATTGCTTAGTATGTAGTGACAGTGATAGCAAGGATGAAGGTTTTCATTCTATTAGCAGTGTGTGGTAAGTCGTTAAATTAATTTTAAATTTAATTCCAATGACCTTAATGAATTATTAAGCTAATGCTTATTTCTAATGCTTTCATATGTAATATATATGTATAATGTATATAAATAGGTATTGTGTTTAAGATAGTATGTAAAAACTAAATAAAATTAATAATTATATTTTAGTCTAATATTTAACAGGGTCTTAATATTATTTTTAATTGGCTTTGAAACTCCGATCAGATTTTCTCTGGATTCAGGATTCAGTCTCACAATTTTAAATCGCATATGACAGATAATATTTAAAAATTTAATGTCATTACTATCATTGAAATAAAGTATTTTTTCGAATGGATTTGAACTGGGGCTCGAACTTAGGCCGTATCGTGAATGTCATTTGTAAACTGATTTTGAGAGAGAGATTGAAGAGAGTTTTTTTTACAGCATAAATACTATAATTAATTCCTTGGATTTTCATTATTTAACATTTTTAAAACCTCATTCGAAAATACCTTCAACGGATTAAAACTCAAATGTTTGACATTTGTTCGACAATTTGTTTCGCTGACCTAGTGGTTAACAAAAACGTTAAAAAATAAAGTAATATATTAGGGTTTGAATCAATATATATACTTTACGTTTTTAGATACGTTTATTTAATTGCTGTACTTCAAACTAAAATGTGTTACGCTTAAAAATTTAATGGACTACTTTTAACCATATTTTTGCATACTATAATATTTTTCTTTCTTTGCCTTAATTAATCTTCCTCCAAAACAAAAGGTATAATTTTCAGAGTGTATAAGAAAATGTGTAAGAAATTCACGTTCACATTAAATACAGAAAGGAATGCAATTAAGTGCGCCCTAGTTTCATGTTTATAGAATATATTGCAGACTCCATGCATTTTCATTAGAATTTTTATTCCTCATAATCCTTCAACAAAACAAGTCAAATTTGTCGCCTAAGCGTTGTTGCTACATTAAGTAATTTGGCATTTTTAAATAACCTTGTGACTATTTATATGAAATTTCTAATAACCAAGTTCAAATGTATGTATTAATAAAACGAAAAAATATCAAAACATTCTTCACAAAATCTAGAAGCTTAGGATATTGTGATATGTCGAATAGGATAATACTGTTATGTTTTTGAACTCTCGAATGACTGTAGAAAAATAATTCTGACAGCATCAATTATATTATATTAAATTAGAACTTTAAATTTAAAATAAATTGTCAGTGAACGTTTAGGAAGAAAGGTTAACTAAAATCCTTATTACTAACATTAATACAAATTTATAAAAGACAAAGGAATACAATCTTTAGATATATGACTATTATTTTACAGCTTCTGTAATTGTTATTGCTACTCCCTTAAGCAGCATAAACGGAGATCTCAACAACTAGTTACTTTTAATGATCAGTCATATGTAACTTACAATTTGTATATGGATTTTCTATTTCATAAACCTAACAATTAATATATTAATTTATTTAATAACATAGGAATGTTAATTATTTTCCAAATTTTCGGAACAGTAGTTGAATTGCCATAAAATTTTGTTTGGATTCAGAGAACAGATGGCTTTCATCATCTGTGATGTCATCATCGCCTGTGTGTCAGCTGTGATGGGTGGGTGAGTCAAACTGAGACAGCAAATAAAGGAATAAGTATATAATACTAAGATATCGTTCATGTATAACTGGGGGATTATATTAAAATTGAAGAAAAGAAACTTTAAAGCTGTAGCTGCCAGTAATAAAGTGTTTAGATTGGCTTCGATCATAGGATTAACTGTTAATTCCATTGAACCGTAAGAAATAGGAAACCGCAGCGATCGTCACAATCGTCGGTGGCTTGGCTCGCGGCCAGTTCTCGATTGTGTTATACCGATTCGACGATTGTCTATGATATTTTGTTCTGATAAGTAGAAATTAAATATGAAACACCTTTAAAGGAACTTCACCCAATAAGTTGCTCTAGGATATGGCTCGGATTGATTTGAAAGGCGTAGTACCCAGTCTAGTTACGGGAAATGATAAGTACGTCCCTTTGAATGAATAACAAGTAATTTAATTCTTTTTAGACTGCTGTAAAGCACTCATTCTCGTTTATAAAATTTTCACTAACTTTGTATAAATGCAATAGGATAATCTTATATGAATTATCTATTCACTTTAATAATACTTATTCAACCAAATTGCTTGTTCGGATTATTGATAATTTGATCCAACGAACCAGCACTGAAGATTTTAAATTAAAAACGATGAGATTAGACTCTTTAAGATGCTGTTCGAAGGGCAATAGCGGTCGAGAGCTTTACCTGAGTGAATTTGAAGAGTGCTCAAGAACTTTATCTTATACATATTTAGCACTTACTATATATATATATATATATATACATATACACATACTACTTACTTGGTTTGAAATATTTTTATGAAGGTGCAGTAGTTGCTATCCTGATTCCGTTTGTCGCTGATTCCTACGGCGTAGTGAAGTTTCACGATTGATATATTAAGGCGAAAGAATGATTATTCTTCTTGGTTTAAAGAATGACCATCGATACACAAAAAATGCAAGGGTTATGGATACTAGACCAATTATAAACGATGAGGAATTGAATCTGGATGATACAACTGTATTCTCGGAATCACCATGGATTCAAAACTTCAGTGGTCCCCTCATATTAACGGATTGGCGATGAGACTTAGTTCTGCAGCCTACGCGGTTAAGAAATTCGCTCACTAACTGATGTCGATACAGCTAGACTTGTCTATTTTAGTTACTTTCATAGCTTAATGACTTATGGCTTATTATTATGGGGTCATGCTGCTGATGTCGAAACTATTTTCATCCTGCAGAAGAGGGCTATTCGTGCAATCTATAATTTAAAATGTAGGGAATCTCTTAGACCTTTCCCTCGCAATATATTTATGAAAATATTATGTATGTATACAAAAATAGTGATAAGTTCACTAGAATAGAACATACGCACAATGTTAATACACGGAACAAACGCAGGCTGCAATTTCCCCGTACTAGACTATCTGAAGTTAGTAATTCTTTTTTGGGGAAAGGGATACTCTTCTTTAATAAAATCCCAGAGGCTCTTTTATCTCTGCCTTTCAATAAATTTAAGAAATGTATTAAAGAAAAGCTGTGTAAAAAGGCTTACTATAAAGTCAACGATTATCTAGTTGATAAAAGGGCCTGGGACTAGTGCTAGACAGGCTACTTCTAATTAATTTGCGATATTTGTTTTAAATAAGTGTTGTTTGATGATTTGCTGTTTTAAAAGAGTACCGAGAGTTTTTTACGCCGGCTTTTTCTCTCGGCCTACACCCTCTGTCTTCTTTGCCGATGAGTAGGGATGCCTAAAAGTTCAAATTTAAGATACATGTGTTAATAATAGTAATAGTACACAGTATCTAATTAATCCTGGACGAACCAATTTTCCCGAAAATAACATTTTTTATTCAGGACATCCTATTTTCGACTCCCTTTAAGGAAAGATTTACCTCTCATTTACATAAACTGATATCAATCCTATTTTCTGTGCCATTGGATATTCTGGAACACATTGTTTGTGAATATAAAAGAAAAAAATGGAAAATATCGCTGGCCCTCTGCCAGATGCGACGCGGCGTGAAGACAAGACAAGGAAGTTGTATTACACCTACCTTGATACCAAATTGGTTATTATATCTTCTAATTAGGTAATTATTTAAAGCATGTAATACAAGAAAAGTTATTGAGATACTCATCTACTTGCCATACAAATTATACGGAAGCAGACATAAATTTGATTACAAACAGTGAAGTAAGACTTTATTGTAAAGCGCCTAAATTCGTTAATATCGGAGACAAAAGATTAATAAATTTTTCAGCCACAGAACAAGATTGATATACATTGGAAACCAGGAAATGAACACCCCATTACATTGTTAGCTAGATTAATAAAATTGTACGAAACTGTAAAATTAATGTTGGTGTCGTGTTTTGTTGAAACGCGAGTTACAAGTCGTAACTTTACGACTTGAATTATTATGTCTACCTTATCATTCCGTCATGTTGATCTAACTCTTGTTCTTAAATAAAATTTTAACATTAATTGTATTGTATACAATTGAAAATTATGTACATATTGCGATTCTTCCTATTTTTTGTGATGTCTCTGTTTAGTAGATTTCTTAAATTTCTCAAATTAATTACTTTTAAGGTTTTAGGCGTTCAGCCTTTTTACGCCGACCCACACGTATCTAATGATTTACTTGCAATGGAACGTCACATCATTTTGACAATTTATAGCTACACTAAACTATAAAAGTAGTTTTAATTGACAATTTAATATCTTAACAATATATAATTAAACAGTGACTTGCAGTTGTTACCAAAAAGTATTAAATAAGATGGAATTTTTATTTTATTGGATCGAATAAGGCTTGTTTTATGTATTAATTATTTAAAACTTATTAATTAAAACATAGGGTTTGTTCAGTCTTAGAAAATAATTAGCCACTTCTTGTAATGCAGATAGCTACCGTTTAATTTAATTATTCAGCCCTAGATTACCTTTATTATAACTGCCTAGTCGATGGATGGACTACTCCTGCAGATTGAGGTCAAACACTGCATAGAAATCGTCTGTTTAGATGTATTAATATTCTATCACGTTATCTTCATTTATTATTAAAGGTTAAGTGTTTTTAATATTTAAAACGCATCGAGCTTTTCTAAAGATGGTTAAAAATACACAAATTTTTGTTAAATGATTCTGGAACTACACGATAAAAAGGAAAAACCTTGTTACCATTTGGTATGGATCTACAGTAAGACTCATTTCTGTGTCATAATCAGCATGACGGCAGTACTATTCCACCGGAGATCAAACCCATACTTCTACTACTTCAAAATCACAATTTCTATATAATATCAGTATTATTTAATGTTCTGAATTCATAAAAGGGTATAAGTGAAATTTCATTATGTTTAATGTTCCCTTAAGTGAGCCGTAAGGTGATAGTGGCCTTTAGTGAACCTTTTTGTCTGAATTTGAAGAGGGGTTCTTTGATAACAACTATGAATTGTTTTCCGTTACTAACATTTCATGATTCTGTATTTTTTTTTCATGTTTTGCGTAACGGCTTAAATGTATATAAGTATACTACTGGACCGACAGACGTTGACCTGAATATTATACGTACAACACGTTTTTAAGACAAGAATTTCAAACATTTTAAATAATAAAAAAAACATCTTGTTATAAATCTATACCATTCTAGAATACACATATAATTATTATCAAAATTGGTCCAGCTGTTTAGGAAAAGTTTAATTACAAACACACTAAAGAACTGCATTTATTATTTAAATCCATTCTCTCAAATGTATGAATTCATGTATATTCAGATCTACCTCTGATAACAAATACCACAGAATTAATTACTTGAAGGAAATTACGAAGGGTGTTAAAAATAAACTTTCCATAAAAGACTATTGAACGTAATAGGTAATTTGTAAATTCCGGAAGTAATTTTCGATAGGGACGGTCAATTCCACGACAGTCCAATGACTCCCACACCCAAATTATATACTTAGGAGCGAATGGGCTCAACTAAATCATTCAATTGTTTCTTACATATTGAAATAAGTTATAGATATATCTAGATGATAGATTCCCAATGCCTCGTAAAAAAATATGAATGACGTAACTTTAACGTTTAACTGTGGTAGTTGAAAAAAGTCTTTAATTGTTTACTAATAGTTATGCAAAAAATTTTACAAACAAAATTCTTGTTCTAGTACACTGTCTACATACATTTTTAATTATTGAGGACATTTGACCATTTGACAGACCGAGGGTTGCCTTGCACGTCATATTGATTAACATTTGGTATTGGATATTATGTCTAATTCGGGTTATATTATCTGAAATTAGTATTATATAATTTATAAGAGAAATTTTGTTTGATTGGCTTATTTAAAAATCAATTAAAGGAGGCTTATTTTTATTAGTTGTTTTATGAATTCTAATTAATAGGATTACCCATTAATCCTTCTGGCGCCCACTTTGATTATTTTACCTAATCACTGTTGATATAAGAGTACATTTATTCTAAAAAAAGTTTAAACAATACAAATAACCTTAGTGTGAAGGCAAATCACGGTTTTGTCACTAACCACACACTTTTCTATACTTACTATCATAATTTATGTTTAATATTATTATTGAATAATACGTAAGTAAAAGGGATATGGGTACTATTAATATAATAAAAAAAAATAAAGCAGTGTCGCTACAACCTCTTTAGGACCTGGCCTCAGATTTCTGTATCTCTTTCTTGTCAATTAGGTGACCAGCTTCCTGTGCCTGACACACACCTTCGACTTTTTGGGTCTAAGGCAAGCTGGTTTCCTCACGATGTTTTCTTTCACCGTTCGAGAGAATGTTAAATGCGCATAGACAGCATGTTCATTGGAGCCGGGGTCTAACCTACGACCTCAAGGGTGAGAGTCGCACGCTAAAGCCACTAGGCCTACACCGCTTACTACTAATCTAATAGATTTAATAAATAATAACATGAATTTTAACGTTATAAATAATAAATATCCATAAAACCAGTTTCATATTTTTGTATTCGATTATGGTTGAAACATCGTAAGGATGTAATCTAATAATGAGCTATATAGCGGAATGAATCGTGATATGTGAAAATTCATAAAATATACTTGAAACCGTTTTATAATATCATTGTTTAGTAATTAGTTTGGTACTTATGTGTTATTAAGTAAATTTTATACAGTAGGTACCTACATACATAATATCTTTCGGAGCTAGTAACCATGTTGAGGTTTTATATAATAACTAGTAGACTCGGCCAAGCGTTGCTCTGGCTAAGATTTTTGTTATATTACATAGTAGTAAACTATTCAAGGGAAACGGTAGGAGAACTTATGTGAAAGGTAGATGACAGCTTATGTGAAACGTTGATAATTTTAACACAGCGCCATCTGTTAGAATTGTATCAAATAATAAACAAATATTTTGCAATAAATTAAAATTGCGACTATAATTTGAGATTTAAACTATCCTATCTCTCAAGTTGGATCGAACTGCACATGGTGTGCAAATTTGATTGATATCGGTTCGGTAGTTTAGGAGTCCATTGAGGACAAACATTGTGACACGAGATTTATATATATTAGGATTATAGTTTGGTAAATTTTAAGCATATTTTATTGTCATAAAACATTAATTAACCATTTATAAATGAACAATAAGCCTAAATAATATATAAAAAATGTTGTTATTACTCAAGGTCTTCAATTCACCTTTTCATTAATTATTTGAATTATGATTGCACATCATTTCCATAGCTTTACCTGCTTTAAAACTACGCCATATTTGTTTACTTTTTAAATCAATTCAGAATGTATGGACAGTATCTGTTAACATTATATTTTGAATGTTGAATTTTAATTTAATTTTTATAACCCTTAATAATTTCAATTATAAATTTTATTTGTTATTTTATCATATCAGGTAAATTGTTTTTGGTAGGAACACCTTTTTACGTGTATTACTAAATAGCTATCGTCAATATCTTACGTATCTATATAAATGCCAGCAACGCACTTGCGAGCTCTCTGGCATTATTGAGTGTCCATGGGTGGTATCACTTAAGATCAGATGAGTCTCCTGCCCACTGTTCTATAAAAAAAAAGTGTTGTCCCTGCTTCTTCTTTCTGCTGTCTTTGACAGATAAATCACCTACTCACCTTTATGTTTATTGAAACAAATTCAGATATGGTATACACCTTGCAATGAAGCGAGGTTTAAATAAACATAGTAATACACTTTTGTTTTTTTAATTAATTAAATAATGGTATATGTAATTGCTTTAACTAATTATTATAGGTTTAATTAAAATTGTCAAGCAATAAATATTGTGTAACAAAACGGTGAACTGTTGTTATAATTTAATTAACATTGCCTAGAGTTTGTTGGTATTTTATTAATGTATCATTAACCCGACCGCGGGATCATGCTGTAATTAGCTAAATGTGTACAAGGTTTGAATAATAATTATTTTATATTCATGTATTCAGAAGTAGATAGTTTTTGTACGGTTTTTTAATTTCTTTTACATAGTTGGACAAAAGGCTGTTATGAATGTTCTAAATGCATAGAAAATTTACTTTTGAAGATAAATAAGGGTCTCAACTTCGATTTTGAACAATAACGAGTTAGCTCGCACTCTTCTGCGTCAGTTTATTATTATAATTTTTTGATCGATAAATCAGTAGGGAACAACTATTTGATATATGTTAAGGATACTCAGGAAACTATAGAAGTAAGGTCTTTTAAGGACTGTAGTTTTGACCATCCAAAAACCACATGTAGACCATTTTAAGTCAAGATAGTTTTACTTGTGTATTCTTTTCAGCGTTGAGCTCAGCGTACAAGATCACACAGTTGAAAGTGCCGCTTTACGCAGACCCGCGTCGGGCTGCGGAACTCAGCTGTCACTTCCAAATGGATGACCAGAAGCTGCATTCCGTCAAGTGGTACAGAGATATGCACGAGATCTTCCGGTATAACCCCTCGCAAAAGGCAAGTAGATATTAATATAGTAAAAACGAAACTACATACAGCTATTATTTTTGCTGTTGCTAGAACATCCAATCGAGTTTGTAACGTTACGAATTATAAACATTGCATATAGTTTCCGGTCTGGTTATTTTCTTTTTATATTTGGAAAACGAGCCTACGGGACGCCCAAAAAGGGCAGTCATCGCAGCTCATGGACACCCGTTTTTATTGGGTGCGTTGCCGGCCTTTGAGGGAGGAGTACACTCTAACTTTGAATAGTTGGACGTCGTATCTCTCAGGGAAGACCCACCGGGAGTCGATTCCACAGTTCGCTAGTTCGCAAAAGAAAGTGCCTTGTGAAACGGCCTATTGAAGACTTCCAGGACAAGGTGATGTTGATGAAATTTTGAATTGATACGGCTCGTTGAACAACGTACGTTGAAACGAGGCAGAAGGGATAGACCCAAATAATTACAAAGACAACACTTCTAGTAATTTCTGATGACATATTCTGCCATGGCGCTTATAAATTAATTTTTATAAGTGCGATATAATAATTTTTAATTTATAGCAACTATGTAGACTGTAGAGCATACATTTTGGCAATGCCTGTGGGTCAATAAAATGATTTTGTGCTACTTAACAATATATTGATATGTATTACATACAGCCATCAATCCGATTATTCAATGTGACCGGCATTATGGTGCAAGGCGGCGAGTGCCAGGCAGAGTGGTGCCTGGTGCGTGTGATGCCTCCGCCTGTGGCCGCTAGAGCAGCTTACAGCTGTGAGATATCTACGGAAGGGCCTAAGTTCCAGATAGCGCGTCAAACCAAACATATGACTGTTGTCGGTTAGTTCCCTTTATTTTATGAGCAACTTCATAATTAAGAACTTTGAGAAATAAAGTATCTTTCAATCGAATTATATTTCTTCTGTTGACACAAATTATAAGTTTCTCTAATATTAGGGTTTTGGGTTCTTAGGATATTGTTAACGAAACTCGTCTTTTGCTGATAGTAAAATTACAGATTTTATAGTCTAGAGAGTTGCATTAGTATCGTATTCTTGTATGTTATTAGTCAGTATTAATAAACTGGTAAATCCAAAAATTTCGTTACAGCGATGCCAGAGAGGGACCCAGTTATAATTGGTGCTCCAAAATTAGTGAAACCCGGAGAGCAAATATTGCTTAATTGTACCTCGGACTATTCTCTTCCGCCCGCTGATATCAACTGGTATATTGACAATGAGCTTCAAAAGGTATGCTATAGCAGTACAGACTTCAAATTAAAATATAGACTTAGCTTATGTTACTGATAGTTATTAATCTGTTCCAACTATCTGTTCGATATCTATTAATATGTAAAAATTAATTGCTTATCAATTCTCTCGCTAAAACTCGAGAACGTCTGGACGATTTGGCTAACTTTGATCTTGAAATTCATGGAATCTTTAAACAGGAGACATAAATAATAAGTAATGAAAAAATACTATGCTGGGAAATATTTGATGTCTTTAAAGAAATAAAGAATTGTCATTATGTTGTCACATATTTAAAGATGCCTTCAGAAATAGTATGAGGTCTGATCTGGTCGGTCTGTTTTAATAATGTTGTATTAAATTGTGACACAAATTGTAGGTCATACGAAGTTCACCAGGTCATCTAGTTTGTTTTGTATAAACATGTATGGCTTTAAAAATTTCATCAACCAATTATTTAAAAAACTATAATTTATTGTTTAGCAGGTTTTATAGTCTCACTTTATAGAGGAATGGAACAATGAATATAACGGGAAAAGTAGCTTTATTTAAAAACTTAAAACTATAAATTTAAAAAACATGTTTGTTTGTCTATAGCTACTTGAGTGATTTTATTAAAAAGCATGTACGGTATTGAGGCTATTTTGTCTACGTACTTTGATTGCACTAGTTATAAATTGGGTGCAAAATCACTTCACTTTAGAGCAAGGCATGCACTCAAGAGATGGCTTAGCTAGAACTAACAGTTTGCTCTCATGCTCCCTAATGGAATCAGGAAACCAATCTATTTGGATTAGGTACTAACTATTACGGTGATATGTCGTAACCCGTATTAATGCTAATCGAAATAAATGTATCATTCTTTCTTCATCAATGCGGGTCGTAGATCACTTAACAATACATTTTATATACTCGTAGCTATAGTGCATTCGTTAGTTTAAACAGCATACTTATTGTTAAGTGGGTTGAAGCGATCTTAATAATCTTTATTGTTATAAATTGTCTGCTATTATGTCACTAAGGAGTTGCCTTGGTCGTAGTATAGAACTTAGATATTGCGTATACAATACTAAAATCCTAAATTGTGCATATTGAAACTGTTTTTACGAACTATACATTTTTAATATAAATGATCTACCGATAAAAATTATAATTAAGTAAATATTGCTTGCAAGGTAAGCACGATCGCATCCTTGCTCGATAATGATGTGTAGCTGCTGCTATAACTCTCGTATTATTTTTTAATTAAAAACATGTCGACTAAATAAATGGCCGAGAAAAATGTATAGTCGCCTAGATTTATTACGAGCGATCGAGCGGCGACGGATCTATTTTCTTTGGAATAAAATAGAACCGTCCTTAGTATCTTATGCCGCTAGGAGGAAATAGATTACGGCATTTTTAAGTAATTCACAATATTTGTTTTACTTCATTCTTATTAAAGAATTTTAATTCACACAAATTAAAGTTATATGAAACGTCGACGAGTACAGGTTTTCTCTCATATTGTAAGATTATATCAATACAATCAGCATCTAAACTCAACCTTGGGCATTGACAAAATTCCATTAAAACAATGCTTTTTTACTATGATCTTGAAACAAGGTTAAATTTTAGTATAGTGATCTATGACACTTTTTGCCGTCGTTAGCAAGAGCCGTGGCAACGCACGGAGCAGAGCCTGCCGCAAGCAGGTGGTCTGCGAGCGTCATGGCGCGTGCTCCGTGTGCCGGTTCCGCCAGCAGAGAGCGGAGCATTGCGCGTGCGTTGCGAGGCCGCATTACCCGTGGAACCACCCGTTCGCCGTGATGATGCTGTCGTACTTACTCTGTATTCACACACGCAGCTCTCCAAGTACGTCTCTAATGCAGGTAGGTCTAATTAAGTATCTCACTTATTTAAAAAATCATATATCATATATCCTATATGATATATCTTCTGTCTTTAAGATGGTATTTTCTATTTATTTTGCCTCCGTAAAGAATAGGGTGAAACTTAAAAGACAAGCGATTTAGTGATTTAAAATGTATTTACAATTTAAACTTTTAAAATTTAAATTGTTACAATTTTAAAAGTTTTTATTTTTTTTGTATTACGACTTAGATTTCGTACTCTTGCACTTCTTCACAATTCTTATATTTTTTTTTGTTTTCTTTACCTCTGCCCCGTTGCACTACGTTTTTACTTTAATTAAGTTTTTTGTTAATATTATAATTATTTAAATCTTGTGCAAAATTGGAAATAAATAAAATAAGGTGGGAGGAAGTTAAACATCGGGACAGCTTTATAATATTCTTATAAAAGTACAACAGTGATTACTTTATGCGATTGTTGTGGCAGCAGATTCCGTTAAAATCAGTAATTCGACCAGAAAACTGACTCTATTGTTCGGCAAATATATAAAGAGATCAATGCACGGTGGAAGTCTTCAATTGTCCAAGATTCTATTCAATTGTGGTGGACTTCTGATAGCAACTTATAAAATAGTTCAATTATAAAGTGAATGCATACAATTACGCTACTTACGTTCGGCGGACAAGTTTTGAGATAACCGATAAAAGAAGAATCCAAGAAGTTTAATGACTTTTTGTTTGCCCTAAAAAGCTTAACTGACTCAACTTACAATCTTTATTGGATGGATTGAAAGTTTTATATGACATTTTATTATTCAGTAAGTGAATATTAATTATTCATTTCATTAATGGGAAATGCAATTAAAAAGTTCAATTCCCCTATATTACATTACGGCCACGCGATGTGCCGGACCTGAGCGAGTGCAAGCATTTAATTTGGATCCACTATGGACTTACTGATACACAATGTAATTTTACTTTAAAAGCGTTCACAATTGGTTTCAATTTGTTTAAATATTTCAAAACATTTAAAATGCTGCCAGTTAAAAGTACACTGCCACAGGGACGAAACGTTTTTAAATATTTTTAGTCTTTTAGTTCTTGGTTTGTTTTAAGATGTTCTCATTTTTTTTATATAACGATGCTCTAATGACAACCTTTATGTTGTATTGTCTTTGATTAACATAACCTTTACACATTTAAAGAAAAAACTTTTTAACCGGATTAAAGTTATGTATTATTATAAATTTACAATTATTTAACATAATTTTAAATTTATCCGACGTTTCGCGTGCTTTACAGCGTGCGTGGTCATGGTTTAAATAATTGTAAATTTATAATAATACATAACTTTAATCCGGTTAAAAAGTTTTTTCTTCAAACCTTTATGTTATATTAAATATCAAATTAGGTTTCTATAATATTATATTAATCACAATAAATAAATGATATCAAAACGTTTAAATATGTATTTTTATGTCAAAGTAGTATCCAAGTAAACAGGCTAATTAACATTTAAGACATTTGAATTATAACCGTTTTCTTTCAGGTACGAACGTGGTCTACGAAATTAAGTTATCATTGGTGATTCTATGGACTTGCATTTTTATTACGATAGGATTATGAGGCTAAGTTAGTTAGTGGTGATGTTAGTGTAAGTCTGTAGAGATATATAGTCAGAATAATTTTAGCATAAGAGCTTTACAAGTGCACAATTAAAGATTTAGCAAAATGTGTACATATTTTGTATATTAGGTTGAGTTTTTTTATTGATAAACTAATGGAAATTGCTACAACTATTTATTTTCAAATAATAGAAAGAAAAGAAAAGTGTGATACACATGTATTTACGATAAAAACATCATCTTTATATAGCTTATTTCTTTAAACTGGTCGCAAACAATCTATGTGTAAAACATAAACAACATCATCTGGACTCGCTTGATGCATCCACTTCCACCGCCGCGCCCCGCTGTGGACACCTTCTTTTGTTACTTATGTTTTTTTATTATGTAACTTAATCGTCATACACGAAAATAATTACTAGTAACAGCTAGAACAAAACACACTTGGCGAGCTTCGTTCATACCACATTATAGCATGTTTGTGACAACAGCACTACGGATATTGAAAGAACTAGATAGAAATTTAAAGTGCACATTCATATTTTGTTGATACGAATGGTAACTTAACAAATTGTGTCAATAATTGAAATTAGTCTTGGTTGTAGGTAGCTAGTACCTTATGTTATATTTACGGTAAATATGCGCTGACCAACATTCCCATACATTTCCCATACACAATTCGTGCTAAAACGTATACGTAAACACAGTTTTAGTTTGTGCCAAGTTAATATGACATAAAGCTCTTATGCTATAAAAAATAATATGTAAAACCCACATGTATTAATAATGAATATAATTCAATTGTGTCTGAATGATATGCTTAGCATTAAAATTTTATTTATTTTTTGTACGTTTAGAAATGATTATGTATAGAGATTTAGGTATATGGAGCGGGCATTGCCAGAAACTGTCATATAAAATCATTGCTCCTATGCATTAGTGACGACGAATCCACTAAAACTTATTTCGTTTAGTGCGAAGCCCGCTCACATCTCAACACTATATTTAAATCTCTTTGATTATGTATAATTTGTAAATAAACTTTTTAGCTAAATTGATACGTTTTTAGACTTGTAGAATTCACATAATGATTTCACTTAGGCACTGCACCTATATGGATTAAGTAACCTATTTGTTGATGTTCTGGTTATCTCTAGCAGAACTGAAATAAAAATGTCGTGTTTTTGTATATTTAAATATTTATAGAATTACTCAAATAAATATTACTTATAATATATAAAAAAAACACTTTTAAATCTCAGTAACGTAACTTATCGTGTGAAGCTCAGAGTTTTTCGATTCCTGAAAACAAACCCAAACTTTTTCTTTGGATTAATGATTTTTATACACGACACATAATTTAGGTTAATTACTTTAAAACATGATACATGCGTTTCAATTCGTTAAAATTTTTATTTCATTACTGCACATGTTTGCCCCCGCCTTTCGAACCATGTTGCCTATTCAAACGCTGTGAGGATATTTACAGAAATCTATTTGCTGTTTCTTTCAGGAAGTTTCCTATTTGACCCAAGTACTTAACGTATCTACACTCGCAGTCGTGAATTATATAACTGCATTCAGAAATTAATGTCGACCGCTTCGGCTTTAGAAACCTAGATTTATTTTCAACCATATTTCGCAATAATAGTTCTGTCACTGACCGCTATAACCGTCCATCATGGATTGTGCAATACCGCAATGAAATTGACATTTTCTAGTACCGATTTCATTGATATATCTGACTTTAAACTATTTTACAGTAATATTTAGAATATTAATTCTTTTCACCTTTTTAATTAAAAGGAACATAACAATTTAAGCCAAAATAAATTTAGGAAATTGTATTTTCCGTATGAAAAAACTCACGTAGGTCTAATACATATTTATCGAAAATTTCGTTTCTTTGAAGATATAGAAATGAAAATATTATATTATTTTTAAGCAACCTTATTTATTTAAATTTTGTTTCGTCCACAGTTACTAACTGAAATGTTATTTCTAAAATAAAATGTGTATTCTAGGGTATCACAAGAAAACTCATTGTTCATTAGCTTGTTTATCGATTTTTTGGTAATTGTATTTTATAGCGCATAATGTACGTCATCAACGCGTACGTGACTCTAATCAAATTTAAATTTATTTTTAACAGCGGAACTTGTAATTTATCTTGATAAGTTTAAAAATACGTTAGTGTATTTAATTTATACTTAAACCTTTTTTTTAATGATTATTAGCATTAACATCGTAAATTAATTTATTGAATACTTAAGTCTTACACTTTTTGTATATTTTGTACAATATCCTGATTCTATGATAAGATGTAATTAGTAAAAATAAATTAGTATTTAATCTATGGCTGTGTTTCACATAAGGTTAAGTCAATTCTTTGCACGATGTCGTCTTTATATTTAATGTCATTAAATTGTTTTAGTATGTTGTTTTTAAAAATACGTTAATAAATTATGGTATGAAATGTGTTTATTATTTTTAACCCTTAATTAATAAAGGAAATTTGAGAAATCCAAATTTGAATATGTTTTATTACAATATATATAAACTCCTTGTTCTTACTGATCCATCAACGTAAAGCACGATTAGAAATATGAAACCTGCGGGCCATAAAACAAAATGAAATCTTGACAGTTGACATTTTTAAGTTGTAGTAAGGATATTACTCAGATAATATAATTTGCTATCATATGTTATTAAAATATGAATTACTATCTGGTTAGATAATTAGTATGTATATGTAATTATTTATCCTTCCCTCTTACCTCTACGAAACCAAGGCCCATAAATGTTTATTAAAAGACTTCTCTGGTTATAAACTACTTTTCTTGTTCCCCTAATGAGATTTCCACTGACGAATAATCTGCTGAAATCGATTTTTCATTCATAAGCCACGACCCATACATATTCAGACGTGTCGCCTTCAGCGGGGTCTGATAATAGATGACTTTGAATAGCATAGCATTAACAGATCGAGTCGACAAGTCAAATCTACTAATTTTTAGCCACCAATTAAACGAAGGGATCGTTTTTTCCAAAAAAATTAAGTCCAACTTTAATATTTTCTTTGCTTAACAAAATCTAATAATATTACTGCTATAAGTTGGACAAAGGATCACCTACTAGTCATAAAATTATCAACGAAATAGATATGTATGTCAGAAGACTTCAATCAACAACAGTGTTCAGAAATTTTATTTGCATATCATTATAATCATACTTATTTTTGCTCTTAAAAAACACTATGGGTCGGCGTGCACTAATAAGCAATGTCATCCACCAGGTTAAAATGATAACTAAAGTTTAGTGATATACTTCAAACAGCAACAAAACAAAACAACTTCTAAAAACCTTTTAAAGTAGGTAAGATATATTTATAAGCTATAGCATAAACATTATCTAAAAGCATCTTCAGATAATTAAACTTCAAGTATCCAGAAAGCTCATTAAAACAAAAAGCCCCTGAGGAGGCCAAGTATTTTCGTCGCCTCTCAGATCATATTATCTGTATTACTGATACAAATGATACAGTTCCGCTGGGACGTGCCAAAAATCATAAAAAGTGTTTTAACGAGTAAAATTTCGCAATATAAAAAATGTATTTTAATTTATCAAATTGTTGTGTCCGTTCAATTAATACTTAGAAGCACATGTCATATAGCGACGAAATTCAATTTCGGTGCAAATCTTTCAAAATCCGTAGCGCTGATGTCGCAAACTTGGATTTATGAGATTCGAAAATTGAATATTGTAATCAAAATCGCTTTTAACGTTAAGCTTAAAACTTAAGCTTTTAATTCTGATTTCATAAGGATGCGTAATACAATGTACAAGTATAGCAGCACTTATAGCTTAAACCAGAATGTAGTCAATATATCTTAGAAGAGAGTGCCTGACTTGTGCACGAGTCTCATTCCTGAGGTGGTAGCTTTGAACTCTAGATATGCACCAATAAACTTTTCATTCTATGTGCGTATTTAACTCTCTCTTGCGGGATGGAAAATATTTTGAGGAAATGGGCATGCCTTAAATTCAAAAAATCGAAACGTCATGGATTAGGTTACGCATTCAGTAAGTACCATCGATTAATAATTGAAACAACACCAGTGCTAGACAGATATTTATAAAATCGACAATTAATATTTTTAAGTTACAAATCATGTTTTATTTAACACATCTTTCGTATACTGTATACGAAAGATGTGTTAAATAATTTTATGTGTTATGTCGCTTTAAAACACATATAGGTAATACTGTACAAATAACTTTTTGACAGAAGAGACTGAAAAATTTAAGATTTTTTAAATAGTATTTATATGAAGTATATACAGCTATGAAAATGAATAAAATAATACGCTCAGTTAAAAATAAAATAAAAGCTCTAGTCAAGCATAATAATTTTACCGCAAAATATTCCAAGTACCAATTTTTATTCACAGTTCGCGTGCAAATTCAAGCATTATGGAATAAATGAGATAAAATGTGGAAAAACATCTCGACAGCAAATTACAAGTGAAAGCTGAGGTTCAACTACAAAATATTATCATCCAAACCAAGCGACAATAATATGGAAATGCAAATTCATTTGCACATTAATGCATAGTGTAGTACGGCGACTTGTCATGAGCATGATACATTTCTATGCCAGTAATATTTTTAATGGGAAAGCTTCAAAAAATCTACTTCACCACATGGTGAAAACGAAGCAGTTTCTGACTGGGACTACTACATCAGAATATATTCTATTAATATTATTATTAGAACAAAGTGTACAGCAGTGTTGGTCTAGTTGTTTAAGCGTGAGGCTTTCATCCCATGCGTTCGAATCACGGCTGAGCACCAATGGAATTTTCTTTCTAAGTGCGCATGGAAAACATCGCGAGGAACCGGTATATCTCATAAACACGGAGGCTTCTTGTCTATAAAGATGATCGAAGAAACGGACGCAATCCAAGGCCATTTAGAATTGAAGTGCTATTGGATTATTATTATTATTGTTATTTGAATAAATTGTCTGTTTTGGCTTGAATTTTGTAATAGACAGGCTTATTTTCTGAGAGTATATTACAGAGTTTACCCTAAGTGTTGCCACTGTCAATTAGCTGATAATATTATGCAAGAGTTTTGGGAGTGTAATGGTTTTGTAAGTCTAAATTAATAGGAGATACTATTAAATTAGATTATGATAAATATGCTATTTCAACAAGGAACATGGAACCGATTTAGTCTAGCCATTACGTGAAAAGGAAAGAATATACCGAAAAGTCAAATATATCTATATAATATATATATCCTCTTTAGATCCAAATATACAGATGAAATCACTTCCCCTAACCATCAAATCTCGATGGAATGTCACTCGGTTGATATTTTGAAACTTTCTTCACCGCAATCTACATAAAAAATGAGCTAAGGGTTGGTGGTCCGCAACACGCTGCTAAATGAGGGCCCTTTGAGCTGTTAGTATGATTTACATATAAATGAAATCATACGAAAATTTTGTTACATTTACTTCTTTGATTTTTAAATTAAACGCAGTGGTATACATTTCATGATTTGATTGGATAGAGGATTTTGACCTAAAAATTAGGATACACTAGAAAAAAGATAGAAGAGAGAGCAATGTTGTCTAGGGCAACAACTAGGGTGGCTTCACCCTACGACTCTCATCCCTGAGGTCGTAGGTTCGATTCCCTGCTGTGCACCAATGGACTTTCTTTCTATGTGCGCATTCGCTCAAACGGTGAAGGAAAACATCGTGAGGCTCACGAGGTCACGCACAGGAGACTGATCACCTACTTGCCTATAAGATAAATGATCATGAAACAGATTCAGAAATCTGAGGCCCAGACCTAAAAAAGGTTATAGCGCTGATTTTTTTTAAAAGAGGTATGTTTAAGATTACCACGTCACTTCATCGATTCATATCCTCACGATTCATCGTCACTTGGTGGACTCAATGATTAGTTTACAACTGCTATCATTGGTATTCCCTAACTAATCACGTCTGTAACCAATTTCGACATAGTTTTTCAATATCCATGCTAAGTCTTTCTATGGGTAACACGGAACAATTCAAATATAATACCCAGAAAACTGAAGAAAAGCCATTTGTGTGCTGTGAGAATATAAACGAAACGATTGTGTGCTCGAGACATGATACGAGTACATACGTGACCAATCACAATCGAACGCATCTTGCGTCTTTTGTTTTAAATTCCTAGACCCTGCTCTTACACATGCTCTCGGTTCGCCAAAGGTATTCAATCCAAGGAAGGAAGTATCGTAACCGAGTTGTTACATACAAATAATAATGTAACATTTTTTATATGAAAAATACAAGGTTCTATTTTTGTAGTCGGTTTTGCGATAACGAATAACGAAAAATATTTATTTACATTTAAAAAGGTGTGGAGGAAGTGCTCTTCTTCCGACCTAAAGGGATCCTCGATCAGTCTAACCACTGAGGTTTGATTTCATGGTACTGATTGAAGCCGTAAATTGTAGGTGTCGGTACAAAGGAAAGGAAATATACTTTATGGCATGGTGAAGCCAAAAAGTTAATTACGTTAAACGAATGTTAGATTTGCTTATACGTAAAAAACATTTTATACTCAACCATTCTATCATCAAGGTCTTATATCAAAGTCGAGTCTGAGTGATGTATTACTAAGCACTTAAACTTTAGAATCGAAACAGGTTTAGATAGTATTTCTCTACGTTTGGGTTAAATAAAAAATTCTTGGAAAATTGAAAAGCTTTAGCACAAAACAAAACATTTTTGTTGAATGACACTTTTAATCTAAAACAATTTAGCCGACGCTGCTAGTACTTTTTTATATTCCGCGTTGGCTCTAAATAAAGGAAATAAAATACATATTTTTGCCTCTTCCCAAATCTCATTTTTCTAAATGAAAGTACAAACGTATTGTCTACATTGCCTGTTAAGTTCCAGGTTGTTCTATCGAGTTCATTTGTTTCCTTACGTGAATATACGACATTAAGACATTGGACATTAAGATACGTTCTCTGAGATATGGGACAGACTTAGTCTTTTTTACAAAACAGAAGGGCTCGCGTGTGCCTTTCAGACATTTTAACACAATTCTTAAAAGAGAGTCTGACAGGCCGGGGTTCGAGCATGTTAAGTCATTTTGGTTTGGTAATACTCCGAATTCTGTTTCTTCATAGCCGTGGTGGCTATGGAACATGTGATATGGATGTATTTTGCACTCTGCATCGAGGTCTTTATATTGTTGATTCCCTAGGAACGGCGCATAGACGCTTACGTTAAATAATTTGTATATATACAACGTAAACATTCATTGTAAACTAAACGTTACGAGTTAAAAATAATTAAATGCTGTTAACATACAAACTACCTTTCATGAAAGTTCCCATGGATGGCTCAAACGGACTATAACATCCTACTTCTGTTAATGAGAATGTACGGACTGGGGTGCTAATAGAATAGCGGGAAACTTTTTCTTCATCTACATGAAACACTATCGTACTATATTCAACAAACTTGTTTTTTCAAAGACGAGTGTAGTCGTACTTTGACAGTTCTTAAACTACAAGTAATGTAAGACAAAGTTACTGATACTACGGTTAAAAGTTTGTTTTATATGACGACGATCAAATTAATTTGGATAGACTTTAAGTATCGTATCAGACTAATTATTGTGAGCATTTGAGCCCCGGCTGAACAAATTCATAGTTTCTCTGTGCACCAAATATTATGAAACCTCTATATGAGACCCTAAAATAGGGGACTCGTGTCAGGTACATAATGCGAATCACCTAATCACCCATTAAGATACATATTTAATGAAACCGATGTAGAAATGTAGAGCTCGTAATGCTCATAAGCTTATGAAAGTAGTAGTGAAAATATTTTTTTGCTTGTAACATCTAAGACTATTCATCACATTTACGAAATTACTGTAATTACTAGAAAGGTACAAGGTTTATTGTTAAAAGAACTAATTCTATTGTTACGTATATCACTTATGTAGTGACTACTTCTACATACTTCCCATTTGCAGCCATAGAACAGAGTATAAGAACGAAAAAAGAACGTGTATTTCGTAAAAATAATGATCAACACGAGGCAACATTAATAGGAGTAATACAATTAAATATAAATTTGCATTTATATCCGTTAATTTTTTTTATTGAATATGTTGTACTAATAAGCTTAAAAAGTTCTTTCATAAGTTTCTCCAACGGCCATAAAAAAAATTATACTTAGTTCACACCATTCGTTTATTGCACGTTTGTACTAAGTAGGGTTAAACTTTGTCCATCACTCATATCAGTTCATACAGGTTATATAAACATACCTAAATTTCCCGGAAAATGCGTGCCATATTGAATGAATTATGGGATAAAAGGGTTTATATTCCGGAGCGGATTCGATAGGTAAGTAATGTAAGCATTATAATAATGTCAATACAGGAAGTCAATGATCGATGTGAGCAAATAAATTGAAAACATGAACAAATCGTGGTGAGAATAATTTAATATGTGTTAATCGAATTATTTTACGGTTTAAGGCTGGTTTCTAATAATTCAATTGGATAAATTATACGTTTTGTATTTTTTAGTTGTTACTGGTGTTGTATAGGGTATTTCGTATACGTTAAAGGTGGTATGTGTAACTGAATATTCGCTGTTTTAAAATTGCAACTGGACATCGCCATGACGATGTACAATATAAAAGATGAATATACAAGAATACTCATCTACCTCTGTTTATCACAGCGTAAACACAATTTGATAGATAGAGACGTAAGAGTTCTTTAGTTTTTCTTCTTTTTTTGTTTGGTGCCTCTCCAGCACTGGATGTTGGTAGTCGGTCTCGTGAAGCGTGTCTTGTCCTGATGCAGCTTGCTTAAGTTTCCGATGCAACTTGATTCATAAACGTGTTGTATTTGATTTTCCCGTAAAGACAAGAATTTATAAAGAATAATATTACTGTAATTGAAATGATTGCACACTTTACAATATTAATAGTTATGTTATCAAGTGGTCAGTAATTTACGAAAAAGGCATTTTATTAATAAAAATTGTATATAAAGAAGAATTCTAATCCAAATAATTACCAATTAATTAATGTGGATTTTGAACAAAGTTCAAAGGGTTTTCTTTAAAATGTATATTATTTATTTTCAGAAATGCACTCTAGTACGAGTATGAGTAAATATTTGTAGAACTAAGACATCATTAAATATATAAGGTTTGTGAGTTAATCCGACAAAAATACATAATAATTTGAACGGACTCTTGACTTCGGTCATATAACTTTATTTCTTTTGTAATAATGATGTGAAATAAAAATCTGTAGGAGAAAAAATCGTAAGAAAATCATTAAAATCAAAATGTTATCAATTTATTCTATATTTTTGCTTACATTTCCGGGTAAACAGAAGGCTGATAATGACCACCTAACAAGATAAACGAAACACTCAGGTATGAGTTTGCCACATGCCCCATTAGGAGGTTATGTAACATCAAACATGCATCTGTTAATCAGTAGTAAAAGCTCTTTGTTGAAAGTATGAATCTGAAATGCCTTACACTGCAATTGTAGGTCCCTCATCCTCGCCTCGATCTGTCATACTGCGAATAATTACACGCCTCCCTCCGCTAGGCGGGTTTCCACCTCCTGATTGATGGAACCGGAGATTGCATGTCAGGATTACATCTGCGGAGGATGTACGGATTGTTTAGTTGCTGCCGGAGGGTAAATATGCTTGAAAAAACTTATAATCCGAGTCTAAGTGACGCCGAGACGAGCTTATTTTGTTATCGTAATTTTTTTGGGATTATAATTAATATTATAAACAAAAAAAAGGTCATTACAGGCTTTTCCCCAATGGCAGATACCAAAAACTTTTGTTATGTAAAATGCATTAAACATTAATCTATAACAAACAATTTTTCGTGAATAAAATGAAATATGTTTATATTATTATAATATAATTATTATTTTCTCTCTCTGTCTTTAATCGGCAGCTCATGTCTGAGCATCTAGTCAGCAAGGAAGCATCTGGCAGCATCATATTGTTTTAATCTAACTAAACAATCGATTTTAATAAAATATTGTATGTAATAATGTTATTGGAAGTAGGGCTAAATTTTGTACTATTTGCGTGAAAATTTAATTAATTAATTTATATTCGCGTAAATAAAAGATATAAATACTTTCTTTATTTCAATGAAATCAATCAATTATTTTCAAATAAAAAATAGATACATAACGTTATAGGGTTAATATATTGTTCTTGATTGCGATTCCCGAACTCCTATTATAAACTATCCAGTTGTGCATTCTCTATTTACTCTTGAAATTGGAGTACTTTGAAAAGTGTACGTAAGAATATTGAAAATTTTAAAGTCAGTTAGCAAGTATCGGTACTGTTACTCGAAATTCTTATCTTCTACAATTTCTGCTCAATACGTGGGCTTCACACTAAAATATACAAATGGATACACTTAATATCACTCATCTCACTTGTCTGCTTGTCTTAACTCGAAAGCTCTTTTGAAATAGGACTAACAGTGCCTCAAGTTACAATAATATATTCTTCAACATAAATATTAATATAATATATATTTTTAGTGTTGATATGAGGCAATTTTTTAAAACAGTCAAATACATTTTCTTATGTCTCGTTACTACCTATATATATTTTTAATGATGCTCGTTGCATCACAAATATAGTCCATACAAGAAAATTCATTTTGACATTTAAGATTTATTTAGCTTAGTATTCAGTACCTATACTATTTTTAAAAATGTTTCACCACATTTTCGCTATATTTAATGTAGCGAGGTGGTCAGCATTCACGTTGTGTAAAGATTTCTGAAATAAATTCTGAGGTCGTGCAACGAAAAATTCAACTGAAAAGAACACGCTGCAGTATGTTTCAAATGTTTATTATGTTAATAATTTTCATTTCTTTATTGATTGACGTGCAGTTTATTGTTGAGTAATATTATTATTGAAAATCATTAATGTACGATTTTGTATGTAGGATGACGTTGCGGCACCGCTCTGGCGCAACATACAAATTACTATACCATGCCACTCGACGCGTTGTGCCGCCGCTCGGCGTCGCACCGCAAGCGCGCCGGAGTTGTGACCTGCGAGACGAGTCTGGGGAGGGGTAAAATATATTGCCACACCGCAACGCCCGTGTGGCACCCTATAGCTCGAAGTAATTGCGGTGCGGCGCCGGAGCGGTGCCGCAACGTCATCCTAAATACAAATTACTATACCATGTCACTGTCTTACTATGACTGCCGTATGTCAAATGTCAAAATTCAATACATTTCTAAATATCACTACGTCTTGGCTCGACTATTTCATAAATTTTTAAATATCGATAGTGAACTTTTATTTTATTCACCCGTTCAAATAATGGTGACATTACGAGTTAACGACCCCTTTAGTTTACTTATCTAATTTAATTTAACTCTTATAACTCAATAAATTTAAGTGGAAATATAGAGTACATTTACACTACTGGGTAGAGTTTATATTTTCATAAGGTTATATTTCTTTGAAGCCACACTTAAATGCCTTTGATATTCGAGGCACGTTTTGTCTTCCTCGTATATCACCTAGGTAAAATTTGACAAACATAAAGCGTGTGATACGTAGATCTATATATTCGGCAATATATGAAATATATTATAATTATTATGATTCAGAGCAGAGTTTTTAAATTAATCATCCTATTTACGCATAAACCTAGCTGTCGTGCTATTTTTAGCCTTGAGGTAATGTTTTGAACTCCAGCGGTGTGAACATTGGATTTTTATTACTGACTATGTGTGATAACTTCCTTCCTCTTAGTCGTATGAAATACATTCCAGCGTGTAGAAACCGATATCCAAAAAAAACACTTATGTTAGAATTCTGTATGCCTATAAATAACCATGATAAATAAAACAGACGCAGAAATGTGCCCCTTGCTATAGGAGGTTACTACTTAGGGAAGTAGTAATGCTTCCAAAACATAATATATGTAGTGGCATGTATCGATTGATATGCTAGCTAGGTATTTCATATCTCGTGTTGTTTTTTGTAAATATTTTAATATTTGAATGGTTAAATGTGGCTTTTGTTGTTTTTACATGAGATAGTAATCTCGTCTATGTTTATTTTTAGTATATATTTTAGTGATTATTGCGGGTAGCCTATAATAGTAAGTTAGTTAATAAAAGTTAGTTTTGTCACAATTGATTTTGTCACAAAATCACGTTCGATAAATTGGAAAGATGTATCATCCCTACAGCCTAACAATATTCTCAATACATGTTCATCTACAGGCACAAGATTGCAGAGAAATCGACGTTCAAACTGGCCATTGTAGTTTCGGTTTGATTGGCGCTTTAATTAATGCCATGTTACCTGTGCTTCGCAGTTAGTTCCTTCCGCATACCATACAAACAATTAGATACTATCACAAATAGGATGTTCCAAATTTTCATCCCATATCATTACCATATTAATCCAATAACAAGAGGCGCTAACTTTATTTGTAGAAAACAAAATTGCACCAACTAAAAGTGAAATAAAATTACTAAGCAATTGAGACTACCGAACGTAGTGCAAAAGTTTTTAATTAAGCTGTACGTAAACTACTATACGCAACCATGCTTTCCGTAAGCCAATTCATTTATTGGATGGTAGCTTCACGTATAGTCTAAGCGCCTATGAATAAAAATGCTTCGTTTGCGGTCGATTTACGCAATAAAAATCGGTTGCGAGTGTTTCATCAGACTCGTTCGGTTGTTACACAACAACGGATAAATTTCATAATAAAAGTTTTATACCAAAACTATTTGCGGAATTCAGTTTTACAAAACTAACATAATTTTTTTATTATAATATATTTTCAATTTCAGTTGAAAATTATAAATGAAAAATAGAATTTTAACTACATTGTTTTTCTATCTTTATGATTTTAAAAATCTATTTAAACACACTACCTTACCTCGTCCTACATTAATATTTTCAAAAACGTATTGAGGTTTATTATTAATATTATTATTAATAATTGTTTTTATTTAGGTTTGTTAATTAATACGTTCACGTTATAAATTATATCAGGATTTTGAATGCTCAAGGTACTTAGTACTTTAGAATTTTTATTAAATAACACGTACATACCTACGTCCCTTTATTCATCAAACGAGCCGTAAGAAATTAACCTTAAAGATAAACACGAGATCTTATTTATCAAACATAAACATAGACATGTAAGAGGAAGAAATAAAACTGCTTCAGGAAATAGCCCATTCACCGCCCTTTCCTCGGGTATTAGCAATTTGCTTTGTGTGTCTCCTCCACAAAATTAGGAAAAAGATACGTAAAAACAAACCTTTTAGACAGTATATTATTTAGAGTAAACTTTAACTTTCTTAATACTTCTGACTTCAAAATGTAAAAATACTTTTAGTTTGCTATAGAAGGTCATGTAACAACATTAACATTATATTAATAAAACTATATTTATTTATACTATATTATATTATATTTATTCCTTCTCTACTATCTTGACTTTAACGCCTTTAAAAAAATAATTACAAAACACATAATTATTATAATAAATTTTATATTTTGTTCTTCTTATTTTCAAATTTAAAAATCCTTTTGTTACCATCTAATTTATAAAGAGATTAAGACGTGCTTATATAAAACCTTACCTACCTTTTAAGCTAATCTGTGAATAAATATCGTTTTAAAATATCACTAGGTATTGATAAAGAGGACTTCAAAAGAACTTATCTTCGAGAGGTTCCTGAGCTGTCAGACCCGTATCAAGTAATAAGGGATTCTTTTCTGACGAGAGGGTCAGAGTTTAATGTTATCTCATCGAATTTACACTGAATTAAATATTTGAGTGATTTGTTCAGGTGAATTGAGCTTCGCTATGCTTTTCGCGACATTTGATTTTGATTGTAGTTATAGCTGTAGTGTATATGTCGTATGTTGCTATTTTGTGAAAAGTTCACACTGCTATGCCCTAGCACGTTTTTGTATAATAGTAAATTGAGCTATTATAACTAAAATACTATTCGGTTTCCTTTAACACCAGTTATTAGATATTAGATGAATAAGACCTTTCGTTAAAACAGTATAATTAGAGATTTAGTTAACACAGATTTAGTTTATATAAAAAAGGGTTTACATTGGCCACTTTTCAACTTGAGTTTTGGAAACTGATTCTAACGGTTCATGGTTGCATTTATTTTGAATCTGTGACATTTTGATTTATCTATGCCAAGAATCGAGATATCTGTCAACGCCTGTGCTCCCCAAAGCTCTATCAATCTGTGGTGAACTCCTTTTCAGGAAACATTACGTCATTTCAATTGCGTTTGCTGTCCTTAATCTTGTTTCACCAGGTGCAGGTTTTATTTAATTTGTACAGTTTTATTTAACCTTGATATAATATCAAATAAAAGTCGATATTAGTAAATTTTATTATATGTCTGGTTGGAATGATATGAGTAATGTTCACTCACTAAGTAACGGTTTGCCCTAAATATAACACGTTGTAATTTATTTTCTTAGAAGGCAACCATATTTCCATGCAATATTACAGACAACTAACAGGTTATAAATTATCTATGTCAATTTGTCAGAAGTGCGTTGGATCCAACTTTGAGTTTGATTGAGAAAATCAAATCACTGCGCCTGCGTCGAACGTGTGCACTGACTTGTTTTAAAACTAAGACGACACACAGTGATAACCACATGGTCAAAAACGTGATCCAATCTTCGACCCATATGCTAAGTTGGAGCATATCAATGATATACTAAAATATATTTTATGGGTTATTAAAACAATTAATTTCAACATTTGTCAAGAGGCAGTTTTGGAAAAAGAAATGTGAAACAAGAGAGTGCCACAATAGCGGAACATCAGTCAAGTCACAAACAAGATTACAATGTAATCAATCAGAGGGGCGAAACGTCGTCAGCAATTAATCAAGTGACGTTCCGTCGTAGCAAACACTGACAGCGCTCAGCTTACAGCTAAGACGTTCAACGTTCGATGAATCTACCAGATGCAGATACTGCATTATCATTAGCTTAATAGCATTGCTATGTACGAGTAAGCTTCTAAAACTTATCAAGCATCATCGATTGACTTTCCAATAGTTAGTATGAATGTTAACTATTTATCATTAAGACATTCTCTTTTGACAATCTAAATTTAAGGTTTATCGACACTGCTGGTAGTTTTCTCTTGCCTTATATATAAGGTATTCAGTAGTAGTGATAGCATTATTATTAGGTTAAGGTTTTTTGAATATAACACATTACAACAATTAAATCGTATAAAACCGTACGTAAAAAACATACCTTTTTCTCAGTATTCGACCTAACAAGAGTAAATCTTAATCTTAGAATAAATCGTCAGTTAATCGAGAGTAAATCAATTTTACGTTTTACCAACTACAAATTCTAAGAATAGTGGGCTTATTCGGGAATAGCTACTATACCGCCGTTTCGCACGGAATAACAGCTATTCCTAGAATAATTTAATGGCGTCAGTCAGTCCAATCAGGTGATTTCTGTCATTTCACAAATATGTATTCTGTGTTTTAATTTCAAGTCAACGCAACGCACTAAATTAATAGTCTGGCATTGTATAATGAAACGTTTAAACAATCTATTATTTATTTATTTATTTTTAGATTTTTTATTTTCTATAATATTAGAATGAAATTCAACTAGGCTCAACAGAAGTTCCTTTTTAGACGAAAGCCTCAAACAAACAAGAAATAAAAACTTTTTGTTGTCGTTTGACACCTGTTAAAAGTTCTTTTTCACTCTATAATACGGAAAAATCGAGTTGACATGATGTATGCTCTTACACTGTCCCGTTGTAGAACAACATTTATTTGCCGAGTTTTATTTTCGTTCGCCATTCTCTTGCTATTCGCGTATTGTTATTCCTAGCGCAATTATACTATCGATTACGTGGACAAACGACTATGGATTTACTCGAGATTAAAATCATGGAATAGATTATTCTTGGTATAGTTACTCGTGTATAAATTGAAGTTTGGTCGAATCGACCCTAAGTGTGGATGTCGACGCTTCGGTGCAGATGGACGGAAAAATAGTGGCCAATTTATGTTTCATAGTCACTTAATTTTTGGTATTTTTATCTTTTCTTTAAATATATTTATTAAAAAATACGACTACTAAGTTTTTTAAAATAAAATATTTGTATTACATTACATATCTATAATATAAAAATGAATCGCAAAATATGTTGGTAAGCGCATAACTCAACAACGCCTGGACCAATTTGGCCAATTCTTTTTTTATAATATTCCTTGAAGTACGAGGATGGTTCTTACGGAGAGAAAAATTAAAAAAAATTGAGTGAAAAAGTCTAAAAACAACACTTTTCTATATTACCATACAAAATATTCGTAATAATACTTAAAAGTCAATTTGAACTTTAATACCATATCATAAAGTTCAAGTGTTAGTGGAGGGGGAAAGTAAATTTTTATTTTTTGACATAATGTATTTGTTGTCTTATCAATTTTCTTTTTTGAAGTTATACTTCTTTAGGCGCGTTATGAAAATTTGATGAGAGTGAAATTTTACGATGCGCGCGCACCTATGACACAAAATTCGGAGTGTGATTATAGCGTGCGCAATCTACAAAAGAAATAGAATATAAGCTAACTTCACGCATATTCTATTTCTTAGCTTAGCAGCTTAACAAGAATTTTGAATATCCATGACAATTGACATCTGACAATGACATTTACCTTTTAAACAAATATAGGAGTTTGAATTATTGTTTAAAATAAAAGATTCTAAAAGTACCTAGTTATTTTCATTATACAAGTGCGAATTTTATATGTGCGTCTGAATTATAATCAGAAATTGAATATCTAAATCAATACTAATTAATATGATAAAATATTTGTGAAAAAACTGTGCCAACCTTCCTGAGTGCTTCAATACAATTGAGGTTAACTATCCGTATGTATTATCGAGTATTATTGTTGATTAAAACTGAAACATGAACTTAATTAACTTTTGTTTATTGCGTTTGTTACAGCAACTTTTTAGAAATATTCTACGACCCTATATATCAATAATTGAGAACAAAGATTTAAGCACGAATACTAATAAGGAGAAAATGAAGGCTTGGAGCGATATTACAGAGAAGTAAACATTTTAATAAGTACCTGCATCTCAAAAAAAATGATTACATTATTTAATCAAAACATGTAATTTTTCAGATTTAATCTAGCAAATATAAGGACAAGAGACAAAAAACAATTTCAGTGGAAGTGCACTAAATTGAATAAAAAAAAGAGTTGTCATCTTATCGCCGTGAAACATCAAAAACAAGAGGTGGAACAAAGCCACCATCACCTTCTCCAGACACAATGGATATGGCAGAGATGATACCGCAACGGTTTGAAGTAGATTTCAATGAATTTGATTGTGATGGTGTCGAGGTAGGAATGTTAATTATAAATATGATGGTGATGTTCAAGGCTCAACCTCTCAAGCATAGGCACATACTTTATTCCCCTACAGGGTAGTTAGAGATATTGTAATACCTCAAAACATCCATGTTGCTCTTGTAGTACCGAAACTCTGTCCAGCCAGAAGTGAGCCCATTCCCACTTATAATGGACAGTGGGTATAATACACCTTAATACCTGAGTGCGAACCACTCACCATGACACTTAAATTAATAGATGTTATTTATATATTTCAGGATATTACAAATAAAATCATTTTGGAAACAATTGCTATCCCAAAAGCAAATAAAGCCAACAATGACAAGGTAATAAATCAGTTTTGACATAACTTGAATACTAAAAAAGCCAAACAAAGGTGTGCACAACAGTGACAACATAACTTAACAATTTCATTATTTTGTAGGATTAAAGAAAGGTTAAAGAAAATCATGTCGAACTGATCAACAAGAATCCCCAAACAACTCAAAAGAAACCTACAAGGAAGACACCGGTATTATATTTAAATTATCTCTATCTCTAAATAGAATAAAAGAAAGTTGCTATCCAGGTCTGTAGCATGTGCTACAAATTATATTATTAACACATTTATATAATTATATTAATATAAATGTGTTAAAAATTTTATAATATGAATTATAAAAATTTTTTATTTTGTAAGAGAATAATTATAAATATTTATTTATTAAATTTTTCAAATGTAAACTGAACTTTATTGACTATAATGACTCCTTTTCCAGTCTTTGATTATTTAATTGTAATTAATTATTTGCATGCAATCAAAATCTATTTCTAATAATGCCAAAGAAGTATAACTTCTTACGCGCGTACATAAGTACACGCACCTTTTTTTTATCTTACTAGCTGCACCCGTGTCCCGAAGAGCAGAATAAGTATTTAAAAAAAATAAAGAATCGACTGTTAGGCGGTACGATGTTCGCCAGACCAGCTAGTTTAATATATATTACGATGACGGGTTGGATTTAACCAATGTACAAATCCCGAAATAGTTCTTTTATCCACAGAATTGACATTTCTCGATGTCAATCAGTTATGTCAAACCACGATCAAACAAACTAACTTTGGCATTACATATCCTTATAGATAGGAATATATAGGTAACAGTAATTTGCAATATTATTAAATATTTATGTGTTTACCATACGATACGATAAATTGATCTTATTATACATAACATATTTGATATAACGAGTTGTGTAAGGTAATGAGAACTAACGACAAACAATTGTATAAGTTTTCAAAAATCTTGCATAGTTAATTATTAAGCATTTGTATGAGTGTCTTGTACAAATCATAAAATATCCGATTTCTAAAACCCACCGTTACACAAATGATACTCGAAGAACAAAACCGTTGTTTGTTGAACTCTACAAATGAAACGAAACTACGTAATTGGCTTTGTTCAGGAAATGACTCGATTCGGGCTGACAGACATCGTTACTGTACTTGAAAATTCCTACGGTTCGTAACAGATCCAAGCACACATAACTTTTTACAAATATCATATTATTAAACAAATAATAAATAAAACTGTATTAATTAAACTTGTTCTATAGTTGCATTTTTTTATAGGCGCTGGTCCCCCTCACACCAGGACATTCCTGTGTTGTAGGTGACCAGACTCTTTCAAGGTGCAAGAAAAGAATATATAGTACTTAAAAATATACAGTATATTAAGAAAGTGTGCGTGATATTAATAGGTGTGTATGCACATGTGTGTGTTATATGAAAATCGCTCCCGTCTTCGTAAATAGTCTTAACTCAAATCACCACGAGTAATAGATTTTCTGTACTAGTAACTGTAGCATACTTTCTGAAGTTGTTATATATTAAAAATATCCAAATAATACATTAAATATGGATTTTGATTATAGTAGTGAATAAATATAATAAATAGGTCAAGTCATACAATTAATTGTAATGATTGTAATAAATTACTTACTGTCTCATTTTTAGTTATGGCTTGCTATCATTTTTCTTTCCCAGTTCTATAATCTAGTCACATCATAAACCATACTACCACCCCGAAATACCATACAAGAATTCCTTTAAGCGTTGATAAAGGTTAGGCTTAGGCTTATATAAGTTTATTAAAAACATACTCGTATAGTTCATGTATTAGCTATTAACGTTGGACATTAATTAAACTTATATAATGTGTCAAACAATTTTTAAATAGCCAACGAACTATATAGCTTAAAACATCCTTTGTTTCTTAATTACGTAAATCCCAATGAAACTCGTGAAAAATAAACGGCTTTAAAGTTTTACATTAAGCTACCAAGTCGTAGCTGTACTCATTGTTCCCGTCTCTACATTTTCTGTGCTCAAGTAACAAGTAAGGACTTAAGAGAACTAAATGACTCGGAAGTTTTTGAACTTAGCACTCGAAATTGTAGATATAAGCATCGATACACAATTGAACTTAAAGTTGAAATCTTTTCTAAGGCGGTTAATGGTGTATATTTTTGCCACAATAAGAGATTTTATGCTGCTAAAATAATTTTTAAAATCATTTTTTTTAACAAGAGGCAAACAGGCAGGAGGCCCACCCGTTGTTAAGTGATACAGCCGCTTGCATTGCCAGAAGGCTCGCAAGTGCGTTACAGGCCTTTTAAGAATCGGTACGCTAAGTCGAATTGGTTCGGAAATAGTTCACTGGGCAGCTGGATATGACTGGAATATGGAACTGGGAAAGAAAAAGGATATCAACCCAGTACTGCAAAAAAGTTAACTAACAAAACGCCAATTATTTAATACTTCTTAATTTTTGTATACAACATTCATAAAGAACTGAAGAGCAGTATCTGGCTGTTTACAAACGGTAAAAGTAACTTGTAACAGGAGGCATAGAAGGCTGTCCAAGGAATATAAATAAATAAATCAGTGGCGCCTTAAGTCTGGGCCACAGATTTCTGCCTGACACACGCCGTCGACTTTTTGGGTCTAAGACATGTGAAGGAAGACATCGTGAGGAAACCGATGTTTTCCTTCGCCGTTTGAGCGAATAGAGTTAAATAGAAAGAAAGTGTGAAAGTGCATAGCCGGGGATCGAATCTACGACCTCAGGGGTGAGAGTCGAACGCTGAAGGCACTGGGCCAACACAGCTCATACAAGGGAACATATGCAAAAAGCTTAGGCCATGGCCCCGCGAAAGCCCAAAGCCCAGGCAAGGTTGTGGCACTGGAATATTTAATATCTTGTTCGAAATACACGTTCATCGAAAATAATTTGAGAGAATAAACCTAATCAAAAAGAACTATGCTACGCTACATGAAGATAAACTGAGGTTACTAAAATAAACCACGGCAGTCAATAAACATCAACTTGAAGGCTTCAGTTCTTAGTTAACTCACAAACTAGGCTACAATGCAGTCTTGTAGTGGATGTAGATCGTTAATTAGCTCGAAAATACCGCTTCGGAGCTTACTTGAGCTATTAAGTGGAAACTTTAAAGCAAGTACACACAGAGCGTTTAATAGATGTTGTATGTTTCATGATACACGCTTATAATTACTATTGATTCACGCTTAATATCCAACCCAAGTTTAGCAAATTATTAATTCAGACTTCTAAAGCTATATAGTCTAAAGCTACGTGATAGTAGTAATTTGTTCATTTTTAAAATTGCTATTAATTATTTTTTCCATAATATGCATAAGTACATTTCATGACATTTGCGTGCATCAGTTCTTGTGTTCGATAATAATGGGTTATAAATATATTAAATGTATTGCAATATTTTAAAATAGAAAGAAATAATTTCTTATTACCATACATACTAACAAACACGTAAAAAATTCTATCTTACGTATGAAATTGCATTGTTCTATGTCATGATTTCATATTATTGATGAATAAAAATGTTGTTACATGTTACATATTACAAGTTCTGTTTGACTAGAACTGTATTAAAATATACGCATCATTTACTAATTTATAATTACATTTATATTAAGCTTCTACATTAAAAATTAAAAAAAAAAATGTTCAGCGCAATCTCAACCTTTTAAACTTCACTTTTATCAAATTTAATCTTCAGTTTAACGAGGCATAAAGCTGGTCATGGGAAATTTATATTCTCCAAGCTGTTTCGGAAATCGTAAATTCAAGTAATTGATCAAGGACCAGCTGATATCCGCTTACACCTGGGACTTTACAAATGATCTCAATCCCATTATTAATACCATCTATTGTACTAATTTGTTGAATGTTTATCATTATTTCAAATGCTTAGGTGAAACAGCGCTTACAGTATAGAATCAGGATATTAAGAGCAATATAATTTTTGGCTTATTTTATTTTATAGTATCTTCCTAGTAGTAGTAAGTCACTTATATATATAATAATTAAAATGCGTTGACGGCGGCTAGCTTCTGTAAAAAACCGTATTATACCGCGTTACAGAAAGTAATGTTATGATATGACAAATCGGTAAAATAATGGTAAGATTATTACGGACAAACAAAAGGCAAAATAAATAAAACTCCACAACATATTTATTCAAATTTACACCAATAAAACGGTAAAGTACCGATAACAAACCAATTGTTTCTTCGAAACATAAAATTTATGTCTCTATCCCGACTTAGTATCGGAAGGAAGAGCCAGACAAGAGGGAATTTATGTAAATAATACTTGTAAAGAAAACAATTGTTTTGTACAAGACTAATATTTTTCCTTTTTGTCTGTATTAAATGATATATATTTTACCATTTAAGTAGACTTTTTTTTTTTTAAAAGACAATTCACACCAATTGTCCTAGTCCCATGCTAAGCTGGTGAAGCTTGTGTTATGGGTACTAGGCAACGGATATACATACATATTATAGATAGATAGACATATAAATACATATTTTTAAACGCATAAGACCTAAGCACAACACCAAATGCTCATCACATCAATGTTCGTCTCAGCCGGGGATCGAACCCGGGACCCATGGATTCGCAGTCAGGGGTACTAACCACTAGACCAATGAGTCGTCAAACTTCTTTCTTCAATTCATTAATTAATTAGTTATCATTCTCTGATTTATTACAAAAATCAGAACAAAGTGTAAGAGACGTGATATATGATAATATACTCGTACAATTATCGCAGCACACCGTAAGGTCCATTAATGATTTTTTTACAAATTGTTTAGAAACTTATAAAAAAGAGAAACTTATTTACTGTTAAAGAAATTTGTTTTATTAAATTTGTATTTCATGTGTATTTAAATGCACGTTAACACGGTGAACCGTATCACTTCAATCCCTCCCTTTGCAATAAAACGATAAAGGAGCGATTTTCGGTAACTCAAAACTTTAAACACAGATGCGCTTACTTTGAATAAGCTTATTTATGCTTTCCGAACCCAACAGCTAAAACAACAGCTAAAGTTATGGCTCGTTAACAATATACCATTTGCATGATAGAGTCGTTAGTATGCGAATGAATAAAAATAATACCTCTATAGGGATTATGACTGAACTTTGGCAAGGGGCCGTGTAACATTTAATAAGCGAAACAGTAAATAGAACATTAAACTTTACCTATAAATTAGAAATATGCAATAAATGTGTCATAATTTATCCTATATTTTTATTACCATAATAAAATTTTAGTCCTTTTAATTATATTTTTAATCGGCTTTGTTTTCACAAAATAAGAATTATTACTATTCATAAAAATAATAAAGTTTTTACTTTAAAGAGTGTATACTTCAAAAACATACCAACAAGCTGTATTATGTGTTCTTATTAAGCTGTATTAATCGGTATAAATTAAAAACCAATTTAATTTCAATATCCTGTTATAAAGCATTTTTCTTTAACGGGTCTTTCTCGTTTGGCCGCTGCCCTATGGCTCGCATATGCGTTGCCGACCTCGATCATTAAATGATAATTTTTCAATTGGAACAGTCCAAAAAAGCAGGCAAGAATCTAGATAATATAGAAGGTTAGACTAGATGCATAGAATACTTTTAAAAACTAAATAAAACAAAACTTAAAATGACTTGACAAAATCAATAAACTAAGATATCGGCCATTGTGTTTTGCGATTTATATATTTTTTATTGTTATTAGGAACTAAGATGCTCTACCAAGCTTACATATAAGTATACAGTATTCATCCATTTCATCACTTTGATTGGGTCGCGTTGGTCAAAGGACCTAATTCCTACTGTCGATCTAAGCCCACTTGACGTATTACCAGAAATGGTAATCGCCTCTAATGATCGATGAACTTGATAAATAGTGTATTTAGTTGGAATTGTGTTCGACATTTAGTTTGAAACGTTTGTTGTGATTGATGGTTATAGGATTTATTCGTATAATTCTAACATTGGAAATATATACAGAATATTATCATGTAGTTTAGATCACGTACGTGATCACGCACGTATGTTACAAACATTTAAAAGTTCACTTTTACTGAATTAAACGCGATTAAAAAGAGTCGCGGAGAGTTTCTTGCCATCTCTGTCACCCGCTCTACTCCTTGTTTGACATCTGGTAGTAAATATAAATTAGTACCTTTTTTGATAAATAACGATTTTTTAAATATTGTTATATTTGAAATATATTTTGATTTTGTATGAATTAATAAGCTGTTATACTACTACTATGATTGTGGTAGACGATTACTCTTTATAATGCCACATAGAATAATACTTCTTGTGAAAGATAAGGTGACAGTAACTCGGTCATGGTGCATGATCTGCTGTTCTTTGTTTTGATTTCCCAAGATAAAAATCACCTCTAATCAAATATGATAATGAACATTAACTTGTTCATCGAAGATGGGGTTGAATTAAGATTGATAGATATTGAATACATAATAATATAAAACAATGTATTATTTAACTTTGTGCACAAAAAATATTAACATTGCCATAATGTACATAAAGCTTAACATATAACACACTATACAATCGTTTTCATAAATGAAATCAGAAAAGTGAATGGCTTACAAAGGAATTCATTTTATCAACCGATTTCAATTCCATTACTTGTTTATGAAAATATCAGAAATCATTTTTCCGAGCTTTCCGCGAAGTGGAGTGAGTGATTGAGCTGATAGCGATACAGAGACCACGTTGTTTCGTTTTGGTGTTTACTTTAGCTTAGGCCCATATTTCAAAACAAGGAAAAAATTTAATAAAAAATAAATTCATACAGAAAATACGTCATTATATTGGGTAATTCTGGACGTAATCTTGGAAAATACATTTAAAACTAGCTGCCTCCGCGAACTTTGTTGCGCCTTTTACTTAGCCTGGGTAATTTAGTAGCCACATGCTATCTCATAGAGATTGTCCGCTTTTCTGGAATAAAATACGTAGTACTAAATAAAACAACATTTTTCATTTTTTCTCCTGAACCCTTTATCAGAGTTCAAGAATAAATAAAAAAAATACTTGTATCAGATGACGTCTTCGAGTTTTAAGTTAGTGGCCGTTAGTTAACGGCACCGCTTTTCTAGGAAACCTAGGCTTTAGCAACACATTTTTCGATTCATTTTTATTTATATAGACAGCGTTCGAATCATGGCTTTGTATCAATAGACTTTTTATTTGTGTACGTAATTAACTCTTGCTTGTAAGGTGAAAGAATACAACATCACTGGAATTTAATAAAAAGTAATAGTAGTTAATTATTTGAGTCTCAGATTGCTCTCTGCGTGTTGAATCCTCGTGTGAGCCTCAGGACGGACCCAGAGCTCCTTCAGGACCCGTAAATTGCAAACAATAATAAAATTTAAAACACTTCCTCACACTACGCCAATAAAACTTAAGGATGTATGATAAAACTATACCTTACATCCATCTATACATTCCTACCCACTACTGTATCTCTGTCATAGTTTAATCTGTATTATTTTCTGGCTGTCGGGGAACTATTGTGGAAAATATATTCCAAACATCTAGAGCACAATCAAAAGTTTTATACTTATTAATTTTAAAAAATGTCTATTATCGTGATACATGTATTTTAAAACGAACCGAATCTAAAATTTTAAACAATTCACGTACTGAAAGTGGCATGTTAAAAAGTCTATATCAATGGATTAATTACGACACTGTTCTTTAAACTTCTTCAATTAAAGTCTTAAATAAGTTATAGTAATTGGCTTATAAAACGTTAAATTGTACTTGCTTTTAATATCATTAAAAGGCTTTATATGGAAACTTATACAATTTATCAAAGCTCAGAGGATTTAGCGTAAACGATGAGAGAGTCCACTTTTGTTGTATTACTATTCTGTTTAATTCGTTTTCATGGCCCTTTTCAAAATAAAGTAAGTTCTCACACTATGTGCACATTTTAACTTAAAGAACACATTGTATACATACGTAACGAGGGCCTTTGATCTACACCGTCTTTGCCACTTTGATAACTGATTGAGTTGTCTATGTGCTTCCTGGGAAGCTTATTGCAGAAATCCAATAGCGTTACGGGTATTAATTATATTATAACGCCTTTTTATTATGATATAGTTGTTTAGAACGCTGGTACGATTAATTAGCATTTCCATTGCTTCTGTCGCTAAACTTGGGACTGCCATTGTTGTACAATTACGCGTACTCGGTCAGTGAAAAATAAATTTATTATTCAACGCAAACTAATTTAAACGAGGGATACAAAAACTCTTCCTGTCGCATAGGATATTTCAAATATAACACATATTTATATCTAGAAATATAACAACCATTACAGCATTTATCGTTGCTTTGATGTCATCTTGTTTTAATTTAAATTTATGAAAGATTACAAAACCACCGTTTCTAAAAACCATTATAATCTCAACAACTCAAGTATTTCAATAGACGAACTAAATTTAATCAAACATAGTTACACAAAGTGTTGCGTTGAACAAAATACAACACAACAAGGTTTCATAACATTATATAAATCAAATAGAACGGTACGTTTACTATTCAAAATTAGCTATGTCCAACTGCAATAATATGAAAATTACCTCGCATTATATTGAATAGATTTTGAATAGCAATAGTCCTTTATTGCGACACAATAGTTAGAATATTACGAATACTCCGCAACATTGTATTGAGGACGAATATTATGGGATTATGTATTACATTTGATATTGCAGCGTCGATCTTTGTTAAATTTACCATTGTTTGGGATGTTATAGGTTCTATGAGTACGTTTGTTCATCGCCATATTATTTGTTATTAAAAGTACAAAATTTAATTCACGAGACTGTTTTATATGGAATATTAATGAACAAATAATAAAACAAGACTATCTACAACCAAATAGTTCTTAACATATTATAAGGAAACGAATATCGTTTTAAATGAAATATAAATCTAAATGTTGAGTTACTAAATAAAATTGGCTATATATGTACCCACTTCTTACATAAATTTACCTTTGAGCAATAATTGAATGTGAAACCAATCGTAACCACTATTTGAGCAGACGTTAGTTTTGCTTTTAAATTAGACCAAAATATTATTTAAAGAAAGTATGTATTATTATTTAGATACTCTTATTCCTACAGAATTAAATAATAATTTATTATTATTATCAATTAAAAATAACATTAAACTATATTTTTTATATTAAATAGATGTATTAAAACTGTAAAACAAATGAAGAAACAATTTAGTCAAATAAAAGATAAGCTATAAATCCATCTTTCCATCTCACTTACCATGAACGCACCAAACTCGCCAAAGTTTCATCTTTTGTTCTACATGCTAACTCTTCGGGCCTTTAGGGGTTGAATTTAAAAAAAACCTACCAAATACGACATAGCGACATCTTGTGAAATCCTTACTTTTTTTGATATTATAATCAAGGAAGGTTTATGTAAATACATATATGTTGTACAGTTCATAGATAAATTGTCGCAAGATAAAGTTGCCTCACAAATCCTTTAAAAGGTTACAAAGTTGGTTGCCCAAAAGTTCGGGGCGCGACTTGAATTCCAAGCTAATTAACTGTAGTAGCCTTAAAAGCAAAATCTTGTGTTCATTTTAAACAACATTATGCTTAGAATTTGCAATAAGCTGCTAATTTGCTTGTAATACTGTATATAATATATACAAAATGAAATATAAAGTAATGTATTTCATTTTAGTACTTTAAGTAATAATTTAATATCAAATGTTATTCGAAATCACATGAATGACAATGTTGTCTGTCGCATTGATAATTTGAAAGGCATGTATAAGAGCAGTCTTCTTTGTCTATTAGATCGATACAATTATTGTTATGTCAATAATTGGGAAATCAAGGTCTCATGTATTTCGAATCGGTAACCCGAAATCCAGCGATAGTGCACTGGTTGGTAATTAAACCAACCGGTTGAATTATTGAATTTAACATTCAAAAAGTCAAAAGTCAAAAATCATTTATTCATATAGGTAACACGATGTACACTTATGAACGTCAAAAAAAGAAATATACATTAAATGCTTCTAATTTTACATTTACTGCCAGTTCTCAAATCAAGGGCGTAGAACGGAAGAGACGAACTGGCAATAAACTCTCCACCACTCTTTTTAATCGCCATGTTTTTTTTACACAACGTTTGTAAGGAGCTGCAACCATTAAACCATGTTCCACATGACATCTTAAGTAATAAATAATAATAAAATAAATTAAAAACAAAGATTTGTTCTCTATCAGCAGGAGGCATGTTGAAATAGGAGCACGTACTTAAATTCTTTTGGGAACAACACGCAAATACATAGTCGAAATAGCTAATATCACCGCATACACGAATTCAAGTACGAACAGTCGGGAACATTGAAGTCGGGATCACTATTCGAAGTTACAGAGTACCGGTACTGGGTGGGCATTACAAAACGATGACGCCCAAGCCCACCCGGCTTACTCAATATAAACTAATCTATAGGCCTGTGACTTCAACTGATTACAAAATACATATTGTTATAAAAACATATAAATTACATCTTAGCTAACTAAAATGGGATCAAAGAGGTAATATAATTATCTCAAAAAACCTTTCCGAACCGAAACGGTCAACTCGCGCATAACCGAATTTGTTTCATCCATCAGCCGCTAGAGGACATAAAACGAACATCAATCACATATACATATGGATTGATCAGGGAAAGTTTCTGAAAAGGTGTTTCTTGCTTTTAGCGTACTCGAGTTGACGTGACTTTGATAAATTATTTGCTTACGCGTCGATACTGATTTTTCCCTGTCGCCTATCAATTATTCATTTCGTTGGTTTTGATTTAATATTGTAATATAAATGTATATTGAAATCGACAGCATATATGTGTGGTGTCAGGTTTAAAATCCTATTGCTTTTGGTTCTTATTTTCCCGTATAGTGAGAAGAATTGCAAATCTATTTTACGCAATCACCTTTGGACAGATTTGTTAAGGTTGTCAATAAAATAAAAGTAGCCTAGGCCTTACAACCTTATAGGGCTTCAGATTTATGTATCTGTTTCATGATCAGGTACTGTCAATTAATAGGGAAGTAGGTGAATCATCCTGTGCCTGTGCCAGTTTCCTCTCGATGTTATCCTTCACAATTCGAGAGAATTTTAAATACGCACAAAGACAGAAATTCCATTGGCACCAAATAGATATTTTCCTAGAACAGAAATCGTTTCTCAAGCGTAGCGTTACCTAGATTCGAGAACTACGTTACGGTCAGAAACTACCTTCCCACGGCTAACCTAACCAGTATAGAATGTTGTGTGGGAACTCTGTGTTACGCGTAGCTATGACCGGTGAGTAGCCGATTACTATCGCGTCGGTGTACCTCCCTCCCTCTAAGGACATCCTAGAGAGCGATCTCAGTACCCTATTTGCACAGGGCCCCTTGGCTTATTGGTTGGGGACCTCAACAGCACGGGGACTGGAATAGCTCCCAACAGAACCCTAACGAGCGAGCCCTCAGTAGGCTTATTAACGTGCTCAATTTTAACGTTTTTTCCCCTATACAACCATTGCGTTATAGCTTGTTATGGGTCTACGCAACGTAGCCCTCCAGTCGCGCAGCGTAGAGTTGCTACACGAACTAAACGCTGACCACTTCCCAGTTCACTTTGAATTCGGTCCTCCTAACACCCAAGAGAAGAGGTACAAGTCCATTGTCGACTAGTAGAAGCTAGACGAGGCCCTCAAGCCCGTCAAAACCTCTGACCTCTCCAACATCCCAGACAATCTAGTCTCGTGCGGTCACGCGTCATTGATGAGAACCGCAGAGCGCTCCGCGCCTCGCAGCGGCGAGTCAAAGAGGAAGCAGGAACTCCGAAACGAACGCTGGAACCGCTTCACCAGCGAATTGTCACCCTCGCACACGGTCTATTGGTCTGTCGCGCGTTCCCTTAAAACCAACATGTTGTTCTCCATCAAAAAAAAAATCCATTGGCGCACAGCCGGGGGTCGAACCTACGACCTCAGGGATGAGAGTCGCACGCTGAAGCCAATAGGCCAACACTGCTCTCTGATACTGAAAATGTGATATCAAAAATCCTATGTACACGCTACATGCTTGCGTTTTTGCGATAGTTTGAGTTTGATACCCGCTGTTCAGATTTCATTTGAATATTGACCAACTGCTGAAACGGCTCACATGACGTATTCCAAATCTTAATAGTCTAAGATCCGACCGCGTGATTTATACGTTCATATGTTTGATTAATAAAATATAATTTTTATCGATATTTATAACTAAACCAATGCAGATCCGCAAAGGTAGCCATCCAAATTTGGCCGCAATTAATTTTAATTAAAATGTAATTAATTATTTATTTTTGAACAATTACGTTCACTTGTAATTGTTAAAAAATATATTTCATTAGAAAGAAATATACCTGAGATACCGAGAAAGTTGAAGGTGCCATCCCTCACTTGGCCGCAACCTAATGTCAGCCAGGTGTAAACAGGTATAATTTCGTTAAATATATACGTTCATAATGTATTATCATGTTATACATACCAAATTGAAGATTAATTCTTTCCCTACATGATGAGATATAGGTGCCTATGCAAAAATGCCCGCAAATAGTGACTGCCAACGATTAAAGATAAATAAAAGCGAGAGAAACTTAAGATAAACACCCCATGTCGAATAAAGATAGAGCATCCCAGCTGCTTGTCGTTTTTATGCTACTGCGCATGCGTCCATAGATAAGGTGCTCAACTAGTAGCTCGCGTATTTGCTTGGAGTTTAAAATACTCCAAAAATTGAGCAGTAAAAATAATATGTCATAATAATTAATCTACCAAACTAGTGTTTTCAATATTTTTTTAATTATATTCAACTAAAACAATATTTTTTAACTGTGAAACGTCATTTTAAATATAAAATTTATCTTTTAAATAAATTTTGTTTTATTACAATTTTTAACAATATTAAGTTTCGTTTATTTTCGGTCTTCATAAAAAATGTCATAAAAATTACTATCCAAACCAGTGTTTTTAATTTTTTTTTTTAATTATATCCAACTCAAACAATAACTTTGAACTGTAAGACGTTAATTTGAATCTATATTAAAATTTATCTTTATACACAAATGTTTTTTTTATTTTTATTTTCATCAATATAAAGTTTCGTTTATTTTCCTTGAATCCTTGATTAAAGAACTGAATTAAAAACAATGGTAACAGAATTAAACAGAATTGATTTTTTAATTCTGTTGAATTCTGTTTCCATTGCTTTTAATTCGGTTCTTTAATCAGGGATCTGATTAATATAAATTTTTCAGTTTTATTTTTTGAAAACAAAAAATGTTGGAATCATTTATTTAACAATTATTATTTGTTTAAAAAAAATATTTGTTAATTATATATTTTAAAAGAAAAATGCACAAACCTTTTTTTCATTTGATAGGGATAGTGACAACAAAAAGTGAATTATTTATTTTTGATTTAAAATGCAACTTTTTTTTTATTATAAAAAATGATAAAAAATACAAACACTTCTTTATTAAAAAAAAATGATAAAAATTACAAAAATGATAAAAAAAGATTTTACAGTTAGATAATTATCAATACATATCGGAGTACTTGTAACGAAAAAATTTTCATTTACGTACTATCGTCACTTGAATCATCAGAACTGTCACTCTCATATGTTGAAACGTCAGAATCTTTATCGTTTGTATCTTCTGAAGATTGTTCAATTAAATCACAAATAACATCTTCTACTTGCTGTGGCATTGAATCTCCAATGAACCATGTTGGTTTTAAAGTTTCATCTAAAATCCAACCATTATTTTCAGGTTTAAATCTGATGCAATCTGGATTAGTGGCATTTTGCCACATTGAATTAACGAAGATCGTACGCAATAATTTTTGTTGCAAGGATTTCAAGCATGGTGGAATAGTGCTTGAATTGAAACCTTTAAGTTTTTTCATAAATTTGTCATTAATTGTAGTCATGGCATACATTTTATTAAACATTAAAAGTCTTGCAGCGTTTACATTTTGACAATTTTTAATCCCATACATTAGAGCTATAAACTCCTGAACTACTATCATTTTGTTATCATCAAGAATATCCTCCGGATTGCTTAATGATGCAAATGTCTCTTGAATGTTCTGGTGTTTACAAAATATCTTGAAAGGGCGGACTTTTCCTTTGTTAAAAAATGCTGCTGTATAGTCGCAACCGTGGAATGCTGGTAGTGCAAGACATAAGGTCGGACCTAATTCCACTGATAATTTTGTGCAGTTAATGCAAGCTTGATCTTGATTGGTAGTTTTTTTTGAAGTACTGTTTGCCAACCAAATTTGTAAGTTGGCAAATTTATGTATATTTCCTAATAATATTATTAAGATGTCAGTGTCAGTTGCCTTAACCAAAATTTTTGCACCGTCATGTATTTTACTGATGTGAAAAATAATCCTGGTATCAGCTTCCTCATGTAGGCATGCTAATTCAGGTTCTTCGTTCTTGAGTACGATATTTCCAAAATATTGTACTTACATTTTGAGTTTTACACAATTCTTCAAATTCTTCCTTGTATTTACTTTTTACAGTAATAACTTTTTTTAAACAATTCATGTGATAACCAAATTCATTTGTTGATTCCACATTAAGTTTTAGGTTATGATACATAAAATTTTTGTGACGTCGAAACAATATCATTAAAAAACACTTTTTAAATGATACATCACTAAAGTTAAGCACTTCTTGCTTTTCATTACACAACAAAAAACACTTCTTCATTTTATTCTTACGTTTTAATAACGTTAAGAATGAAATATATCAATATTAATATTAACAAAGTTTTATAATTTTGGACTTGAAAAAACAACGTGGCGCATAAGACTGTCAAAAACATATGATTGCAATATTCAGTACGGTATTTAGTTGAGCACCTTGCCTATGGACGCATGCGCAGTAGCATAAAAACGACAAGCAGCTGGGATGCTCTATCTTTATTCGACATGGGGTGTTTATCTTAAGTTTCTCTCGCTTTTATTTATCTTTAATCGTTGGCAGTCACTATTTGCGGGCATTTTTGCATAGGCACCTATATCTCATCATGTAGGGAAAGAATTAATCTTCAATTTGGTATGTATAACATGATAATACATTATGAACGTATATATTTAACGAAATTATACCTGTTTACACCTGGCTGACATAAGGTTGCGGCCAAGTGAGGGATGGCACCTTCAACTTTCTCGGTATCTCAGGTATATTTCTTTCTAATGAAATATATTTTTTAACAATTACAAGTGAACGTAATTGTTCAAAAATAAATAATTAATTACATTTTAATTAAAATTAATTGCGGCCAAATTTGGATGGCCACCTTTGCGGATCTGCATTGGTTTAGTTATAAATATCGATAAAAATTATATTTTATTAATCAAACATATGAACGTATAAATCACGCGGTCGGATCTCGTACTATAACAGCTGAAGAGAGCTAAAGAGTAATTTTAAATATATATTATTTGAATATTGATCAACTGCTCACACGGCTCACGTGGTTATTCTAAATGTTAATAGCTAAAGGTGCGTAATACACCAATAGCTCACTAGAATAATAATATATGTCTTTAAATAATACATAAGATTTGAATATTGTTCTATCTTATTAATTTCTAGCTTCCTCTCAAAGTAGCGAAGACTACTTCAAGCCCTTAATTATCGGGATGAGACTGCCCGATAGCTTTGAGATAATCCCACCACCTTGAACCTTTTATCCTAGTAGGGCTCCGTCTGATACCTTAGGTCTCTTGGTGCAGACATCCCGTACTTATTTATATATTCACTATTTATATCTTAGGGTACGTCTGTAGGGCTTAGGGATCCGTAGAGTTGTTAGGTTCATACATCTCACCCTCTCATATATTTAGTTATCTAGTGCAGCTGGCTCATACATACATTACATATACTATATAGATACTCCTGACATTCTATACATATGAATTTAAACACACGTTAAACGTTTATGCTTATGCCTACGAACGAGATGAGAAACTTATGCCAATTACCGAATACCTAATGTATTTTCTTAAATAATATTATCGATATCAAAGTTATAATTTTTTTTTCGATGCAAGTGCTGACTATTAGTAGTAATTGGCGTACTTATCATAGTATTCTAAAAATTAGGAACAAAGATCGAAAAAAGGGTACGAAAGGAAATATTGTATGAACAGTAATATTTAAAAAAAAACCATTATTTTTTATAGGGTTATTTAAAATCTTGCTAACAAAATACTTTATTCTTTCGGCTAGATAAACAGTAAACCCATCTGTGTATAAATTCATATAGTATTATATACATATAATAGGTATATAAGTCAATATTCACGTAGTAAGTCAATATTTACTACATTCTCTAGTTAGTAAGAGGCCGACAGCACTCCGTTATAATATACATGATTGTTTCAAGTCTAAACAGTTATTAGAGAAGGAATTAATACAGCAGCAGGTACCGCATGTAGGCCGTTATGTTTTATATATTTTTACCTTTTTTACTCACTGTACTCGTAAAAGCTTTATATGGAACCGTGAGTTCAATTAAAACTCTATGCCTTTGAATCTGATTCAGTTATATATTTTAACAGAATTTTTGTACAGACTTTTCTAGTTCCAATAGATTAACAATAGACTATTTTTTTATCATAACTAGAAAAACTAAAATTCGCTTTAAATTATGTCTCAACGAACGATATTCTATTAAATGAATAAATTTAAATTTCATCAAGACACGAAGAATCCAGTTATAATCGACCTTTAATAAAATAATAATAAAAAATTCCACGAAGTATAATTTTCCCTTGGCGTCACAAAATTGAAGTTTTCCGAAAATTATCTGAATCTTATTGAAGCCAACGAGTTGCCGTCGACAAAGTTAAGAGTTTTGGAATCGAGTTAAGATCCATTAACTATTCAGGGCTTAATATTCTCTGAGATGAGGTTTTAATTCTACTTTTCCCAAATTCATTTCGTACCTCAATTCCCTTTTGACTGAACTTTATATAAATTAAAGGTATCCATAATCTAATTACGTCTTTATTGTTAAAGAAAAATTTAAATTACTCTTTCAAAGTCTCTCTTTCAAACACCATTTGAATTATATTAATATCTATTTATTTATAAATACTAAATCAGTGCCATTACAGTATCTTATCAAAGTACTTATTTGTTCTGTAAACAATAAACAGTGAAATTCAGTTTAGTAACGCTCTATACAAAATCCATAATTTTCAATCAGTGCCAGTGCTTCCGCAAAAAGTAGTCGAGCAAAAAGCGGCACGGTCATACCATCGTTTTTTCGAAATAGTTCAGGCCATTTTCGATCACCCCTTAATCTTCTGTGTGCATGAAACTAGATGCCTAAATTTTCATGAAAACACAATGTATATCACAAGTTATATACATATTTTATCAGTCAATTTATTTAAAACCTAAAAGATTTTCACAGGCGCTAATTAAAAATTTAAGTTGGCGCCTTGTAGATAGTACCGGTGACCCCAGAACTGGTGCTTTCCTCGCTGAACGAATAAGTATCGCAATACAGCGAGGAAATTCTGCCAGCGTTAAAGGTAACTGCAACGTGGACCAAACTTTTTAAATTTGTATTGTTACTATGTAGGTAAAGATTTTTAATATTGATTTGGTCACTATAAAATATTGTTAGGTTAGCTAATTATGTAAAAAGTTAAGACAGCAGGTCCCTTAAGTATGGACTGAATAAATTAACTGACTTGGTAATACTCATACAACTTTCTATGGTAGAAGAACTGAGTTGCGAGACTTGGTTTTTCACGTAACCCTTTCTCGAACGGTGAAGGAAACCAATGTATCCATAGAGCGTGGCATGTGTCAAGCACTAATGAAGGTTGATCGTGAAACCACATGCTTATCTGTGCCTTAGACTTCAAAAATAAAACGATATCTATTATTATTAATTGCTCCAATCTGCTCGTATTTTACAAAGGTGTTAGGGTTAACAGCGAATTTATGTTGATAAATTGCATTCCATAGTTGAACAATACGTGGCTACACAATCTGAAATAATAGCTACGCTAAATCTACAAATAGGTAACGCTAAGCGTATCTTTTGTTTATTAGATAAACCTGAACTATTCTTCGCGGTTTTGAATGCGTTGAATTAATATAAATGTTCTCCATTATTAAAAATGAAATTCGTATAAACATAAACATTACTTCAGTGTTACAAATTCAGAAAACATGCACAACTTTATATAGAATTTTAATTAATGTAAGATTTTATTATTTTATATAATCGTTAAAAATTTAACTAATTAAATATACTAACACGTTTCTCGAAAACTTTGTTTATAGGCTAACACGCAGGTTTTCCTGGGAATAATTAATTACAATTAGCTAATGAAACTAAAAGGTTATTTATGAAATTCTCAAATAAAACAGTCACATGCAATATATGAATGCTCCCGGTGCATATTCATTAACCCAGAATGCACCATATAATGTAGACGCGCGTACAAACTCTATTAGGATAATGGAATAATGGTGTTAAGCTCAAAGAATGGCCGACTGGCGCTTCGCCAACTTACTGAAGCAAATCGTACATTAGCTGTCCTGTCACTTGACGTTAGATTCGCACCTTTTCAATGAGACTTACGCGCGTATTCTAGGAGATCAGGTGAACTAATCAGCTTCAAGAGCTGTCAAACTATTTATATATAAAATATGACGTATCTGACAGCGTTCAAAAAGACATTCTTGTTTGAGGTTCAAATTACGGAATACGGACCTTGGATCACAGACGTAAAACCAGTTATATCGAGATAACCACTGGTTTAACGTGGTCTATTTTACGAATTGAGTAATCTTTCCAACCCTTTTTATTTCCTACTAAAGCCTCAATACTACCAGTTTTATTAATTTATGAAATGCTTGTACAGATATCTCTATGTATGTACTATACTTATTTTAATAATTACTACTTCTATAAAGAAAAATACGTGATTTCATCATTCGCGTAGTTAATTATAAAAGGAATTAATTTAATGAATGTTATATAACAGATTTAAACGCACGCAAAACAAAAAGTATTTAAAAAATGTATAACGGTCTTATCTCAGAGGAAAGTATTTAACTATATAAAGTGGCAACACAAAAGCCAATTTGAATTATTACATAACCCTTTATACGATGCTGTTTAATCTAATATGCATTCGAAGCAGCAGTAGTCCCTCAGGAAAGATGCTGCGGACGGAACTAGTTGGAAATAAAGAATGTTTCAAGTTTAATCTGTATTTCAGTTTATTTTATCTGTGCAGTGTCCCAGATAAGATTGAAAAGAGTAATGTTTTAAAAAGGAATGGCAACGTATTTCACTCGAACACGACTCTTGCATCAGTGTCCCATACAATAAACCTTGTGACGAATTTTGCTCGTTAAAAAGATAAATTGTTGTGGAATCCCTAACCATCCATAAATATGTTTTTTATCTGATCTTCAGAGAGTTATACTGATGTTGGTTACTTTTCGAATCGAATCAGGTACACCTTTTAATTCAAGCAATCAACGACATTTAAATATAAAGAATATGGGAAATTGAATAAAAATATTGTTTAGAATATAACTGGAAATTCCCTAATAGTAAAATAATGATTCCATCGGTAAACGTCTCGAGATTGTCTTGTTTTTCAGTTAAACGACTAATTACCCGGCTAATGAGCCGCGCGAAACAATTCTAAAGATATTCACTGATTTTCTTCTGTTTTCCTTTTTCCGGTTAAAGAATTTAAATCGTTTTATGGCTTCGAAGTAAGATTAGTTCAGGAAAAATTAAGGAAATATATATATTTCATTGCAAAAATTTGTAAAAAAGTATTTGGTAAATTTTCCAGTTACGGCTAATTAATTAATAGGCATCCTTGTCTACTACACTCAGAAGGTAAGTTTAAAAATGTGTCTTATTGTTTAAACAAAACTTATATAAATTGCGGTATGTCTATAAAAATAATTATATTATTGTATTAAGGCAACATAGTTAGCAGCGGTGAAAATTAAGTAAGGATAGTTGTTAGGATGTCAGCAAATGGGCTCCCAAAATGCTGAATTATAATCTGAACGTTATCAAAGATACATTAGGCACAAACTGTGTCCGCTGGGTTTGGGATTCGGAAGTCGAGATAATGCTCGCCATTGTGTATGCGTCGTAACTTCAGATTACCCTAATTTACACACTTCCCACTCCAATAAGCAATGAGGTGATTCACGTATAATACGATAAGTAGCAGCGAAATAGTAGGAAAGTTTTGTGTTAAACTCGGACTTTTATATAATCTCAATGAATATCGTTGCCTTGACACATTTAGTCTTTCATTCCAATGATTTTCATTATATAAAACTTTAGTTTTATTTTTGCTTTTAAAATCTATTGCAAGTACCTACATTTTTATTTTAAATTATGCTGTGTACGCTAGCAAGTGTTAAGTAGCTTTGTTATTAGAATTTAGAAATTATCAAAATACACACGCCATACAGAACTAAAAATGTAAATTTAAGGTAAACTTATGACTTCTGAAATAATTCAAATGGCAAGTGCAGTTTAAAAAAGGAAAACGGTATGAAAATAACATAAAACATAGAGATTACGAACGCGTGCGTAAACTATAACGTTTTTTATTGTATTGATATAGCAAAAGTACAACTTGCATCATTAAATTAAGAGCATTGCTCTAAGTTTACTTAAAACTGCAACATTTCCGTTTCAAAAGGAATGGAAGACTACGTATGAACATGTATGAAGCTGGACGGTATCAGATCACCTCCCCGCCGTGCCAAGTTTCGTATTAAGTTTAAGATATCGTAGTGCTCACAGAGAATTATTTATTACTCCTCAGTCACGTATCTAACCTAACTTACGTTGAAGTCTTTTTGATGTCTTACATTTACTTTGGCTATTTGAATAGAATTAAAGTTTGAAATAGCTTATTTATATTTTAAGTATTTTACTATATTAATATTTGCATCTCATTATTCTCTAAGGATGTCCCAAGTCAATGTGTTTATGGTCAGAAAAATAAATCAATTATGGTGGTTTCGAGTTAAGTCTATTAACAAGTATTAATAGACTTAAAGGTGATTTATGTTAATAGTTATAATTCAGTTCGGTTCCTGGCGCAACAATACCGAATTTAGATTTAAAGGCAGAAGTCTGGTAACAACAATAAAAAAGGTCTAGGTCAATCTATATACTACTTTTAATAAATTAAAGGATTTCCATAATACAAGGTATTATTGTAAAGTATGTACGGTAGAAAGTTCAAGTTAAAAAGTTTCATTTTGTACTCACAGAAGGGGCCAAAATTACTACCTCGACGATTTCTAGCGAACGTGTTTTATGGAACAAGACCTGCTTTTTCGCTTATGTGGAGTTGCTTCAAAGACTTGAGTGGCTTTTTCTTTACTTCATGCAATTTCGAATGAAATATTTGCAACCTTGTTATCACAACATATACCCATATAATTAGCTTGAAGAAAATAATTACGGACTAGACATTCTGCTAAAATGGTTTGTCTTAAATCTTAAAAAAAACGTTTTCTATTAAAGATTAAAAATATCCATGAATCCTAGAAATGTCCCTATTTTTATTATGACGTCCCAAAACGAATTTTAATCTATCCCTTTTAGTACCACATTTATCATATTTAGGAATGTTGATCCTAAGATAAACAGATTCCTTTGAAAACAAGCATGACCAGTGACCTCTGACGGGCTCCTCGCTCGGGGCGTAAGTCTCTTGGGCAAACAAAAGACAGGTGCGGGATAAAAATAAACAGTTTTAAGTGTTTTAGTTAGAAAAATACATATATTGTATTTTTTGACCTATTGTATTAGATATAAATAATGCGTTCCTTGTTCTAAACCGCTCCGGATTCGTAAATGAAAATTAAATTATTAAAAAAAATATAAATTGCTTTAATTACAAAATTAATATGCTCATAGGGCCTTTTATTCAGCCATTAAATATTTGTTCCAGTTTTTTTTCCATATAATATTATTATGTACAAATATCTGTTCCCTATAATTATGTAAAAAATAATCTCCTAAGTTTATGAAAAAACACTAAATTAGCTTAAACATGTAGTCTAATCTCGATTTTACAACAAAGCGTTTAGACGTCCAGGATGTTACATATTAAAAGATGAATTCTATCGATACTCTTATACATATGCTCAAGAATGTGACTTATCTCCTGCCATGCCTCTTCGCTACACGTACATTTTAATAATATATCGGCGCACATACTTCATGTCGCACGAGTTATAATTTAAGAATATTGGAAATTGAAAATTGAATATTGAAAATGTTCACGGATTATTCTAATATTTTATTTTCTTTATGATATCAAAATCTAGTTTTGTTACGTTATTGAATTAATTAGAGGAGACAGGGCTTGGACGGTCCTACGGCAATTGATTAGAGATTAATCAATAACTTTAACACAAAAATAAATGTGCTTTTCATGTTGCTTTAATCTTTAGAAAATAAACACTATCTTACTCCCGGCGCTAGATAGGGATTTATGAGGCAATAACCAGACTCGCCCTCGCTTAAGACGCCATATCTATTTGCTAACATAAAGAGAACAAGCCTAGACACATCTATCTTTCAAATAAGCGTATTCTATTTCTATATTTTTTCGGTATCTACCTATAATTACAGAATCTCATGTAGGTATAATGTAAATATATTTAATGTGTAAAAATAATTTCTAATGAAATAAATATTAAATATGGAATCTCAATGTTCTGTTCTGTTCAAACTACTGCTTATTTAATGTGGAAGATTTAACCTCAAGGACTAAAAAACCCTATCTTAAGCTTCTTAATTACAAAAGATGCTTATCTTAACTACAGAATTAAAGACTCAAGAAAAGAAAAAAAAACAGATAAACCCAGACCTACTTAGAGTTTTATAGAACTCATTAAGATTTTAGTCTCTTGATACTTAAAATTTTATAAAACAGACCAAATTGATGCATTGATAGGTGAAATGGCCCATCGTTACATTGTTTTATTTTATTTACTTATAATGCGTAAAAACAAGTGAGGTAATGTATGTAATTAAATCTTATAAATAATGTAATAATTATCGTTTTTATTTTCTCTTGTTTTTATTATAATCTAAAAGCGGGTCGCCCGGAGTCACATTCAGCCAGCCGTTGCCTTTTTTCACCACATCCAACTTTTCAACACCTTATATTCCTACCAACTTACACAAAATATTAACCAATATATTTTAATGTGTCTAACTCTATATTATATTAATGAAATCCGCATGAAATCGTGCAGTAGTAAGTCATCTTCGTGGTCTTGATTTTATCGTGAAAATATTTTATTAAAAACACGGCGGAGGAATTTTTACTATGTCAATATCAACAACTGATCCCAAGTCAAGTTCAATCAAATTTTGATAAAAATAAATGTAAAATAATAACCGTTGCTGAAAGTAAGTACCATCGTAAATAACACGAAACTTACCGTTGTCGTCATATATATTATTTCAGCTAATATTTAAATACAAATTTTGATAGTTGTAGGGCTCGGGTCTATATAGTCGCTTATAAATTAAAGGACCACCATTATAATTTAAATTGGAAGGCGAAATAAAATGTTAAAGAAATGAATAGAATAGAATATTTAAAATTAGAACCATTTTCCATTTCACTAAAATTAAAAAGTTAATAAATCTTTCTGCTCAATAAATTTGCAAGTCATTTAAATGAACATGATGAAGTAAGGGTTAACAATGGCTTTAAAAAGTTAGATTTACGGAAGAAATAATCTAAAGTAATGTAAACGGTAATGGGTTACAGCACTTTGCTTTATGCTCTAATGATGTTTACGTCAGCTTTAATGAATATAACTTTTCTTACTTAACTGTCACGTACCTTGTGATAATTATTTTTAAATATCTTCGCTAAGACAAGAAATATTATAATATGACACATATTATAATATTAGTTAAAGTGCCGTTTATTTATTTTTTGGTTTATCTGAAGTGCTTGATGATTAGAGTGATTTTAACACCATTGTTTATACAAAATTCTTACGAAGAATAGTGGTTCAATACAATAAAGTTATAGTATACTGCATGGCAACGTCCGAGAGGTTATATAAAACAAATTGACCTCTTCTACGAAGGATCGCATAAAACAGTGGACCTTTCCTGGAAGCCTTCATTTTCTAATTGGAGTTTTTGAAATTATACTTTATATCATTTTTATTTACCTATGTTCGAACCCCGCCTGTTTGTCAATGGAATTTCTGTCTATGTGCGCATTAAGCAGTCGCTCGTACGGTGAAGGAAAACATCGTGAGAAATCCGTCTTATCCGTCACCTACAAAGTCCCCGGCGTGTGTCAAACCTACTTCCCTATTAGAAAAAACAGATGATCACGAACTAGATGCACAAATGAGAAGCCCAGACGCAACTAGTTTTTCTTTATATTCAGCACAAGTCGTGTAATTTTTGTTAACATCTGAAATAACTAGATAATATTAATATTTATTAATTACATCGGCCCGAATACTCAAATAATGAGCGCATTAACGAGATAATGGAAAAGTAAACTGAATTAATGTAAAGTAATCAAATGAAAATGTGGGAACGCTATTTGGTTATAATTCTACAATGTTTATGCTAATAAAAACAAAACAATTATTTGTTAATGCGTATCACATATACAAACATCAGCATTTTATATTTAACTATTTTTTATTTGTACTATTTTTGAGTTCAGTCTGCAACTTGTGATTTATCAGTTGTAAGCGAGTATTTTAAAAATAAAATAACTGATTAAATAATAATGAAATATAAAATAATAGATCACAACATGATTTTTTTTTATTGAAATACAATTTACCTTAAATCTTATAATTATCATCATTCAATAAATGTCTTATATCTAACTATGTCAAAGCAATTTTATTTTAGACAGAAAAAGTACGAAAGTAAGATTTAATTTGCAAATCATAAGCGAAGGTTAAGCAAACTTAAGAAAGCGTATACATCTATGACTTTACGAGAACCAGACACATCAAATAGCTTGAAGCCCCGTAAGCAAATTTCGGATCATGACTTAGGGTCATTCGCGAACGTTCTACGTGTTTGTGAACAGGTATATAATTATTTGATGTATTAGTAAGACAGGATAACTTGTGAAAACCATATTGTTTAAATTTGTATTGAAAGAGAAAAAATTACAGTAGGTACGTACGTATAAAAAAACGAAAAATTTACGTAGTTACGCAGTAACTGAAGCGTGCCCAAGAAAATGTTTCCAGAAATAAGGAAGTTTCAATTCGAAGTTAAGTTTTGGCTTAGTTTTATTGTAATAAGTTTATAAAGGGTACTAGTCTTATATGATTTACGTGCAGAATATTATAGACTAGAAAAAAAACTTTATAGTCTGTTACACAACACTGATACAATTTTTATTAGAAAATTTAACAAATCGAAAAGATTTTTTCAGATTCAGAATTAAGTTAAATCCACAAATAGTTTACCTACATATCTATTCAACTTTAGCCCAGATTCGAGGAATTTTAATGCCCCCAGTTTGATAAAAGCCGTCGACGGGTGAATTTCATTAAAATCGCCTGCGTTAGTTCAGTTAGGGAGCAAAAACCGTGCAAGCGTAAGTTAAACGAATTTTAAACAACGTAAAAACTTTCCCGGGTCAAATTTCCATTACACTACCGTCGGTAGTCAATTGAAATGCTGATTGCTGCATCTATCCATATGATTGAATCGTAACAGGCTTCAAAATATTTAGTAAAGTATAGCTTTTGTTTACAGGTTACTTTAAGTAAACCTTCTGAAAGCAGTGTTGTAATTTACTACTACTATTTAGATAGTGGAATATGTCTACAGGCCTATTTAGAGACATTCAGAAAATTTAGCATAATCTATATTCATATTTGTTACTGTTAATGTGTGTGTCGTTATTGAATTACTTCCATGCTATAAAATCTCGATCTTTTAATTTATTCTCATAACCTAAGAACTTTCCTTATATTAAAAATATTTTATTAAATATAAATAAATTTCGAACCCGATTTAAGTTCAAAACAAATTTTGAAGGAAGAAAAATATTTTTGTGTATTTTTAATTATACCGTGGCTCCTGAAAAGGATTGTATAAATTCGTTATACGGAACAATAACTAAGGTACTTACTGTTAAAAGGGTTTAGTCTAAACCGCCCGTTGAATCAGAATTTCCTTTGTTGCACGCAAATTACTTTTGTGTACTACGCCAAAAACGACTACAAACGGGTTTTCCTAATAATCATTATATGTAGAGAAATGCTCATTATTTTTCTACGATTTCTATTTCCATCGAATATATTTATTATTAATAATGTGACGTTATAGTCTTTCGAGGACATGAGAAAAAGCGTAGCTGTAGTAAAGTCCCTGCGGTCTGTATTCAACGTTTTTATAAGAACCATTTATATAGTAAACAGCGTAGATGAAAGCCGAGTAAAAGGTATTCTTAATGAAGCTATAATTAGCTATTAACTTGACCGTGACCATTCGCATGATCTAAAAGAAATTTAACTTTATTTAGACATTTTTTATATTTTAGTCCAAATACGTAGCAAAGTGAAACTGTTTCGCATTTTCATTTCCTAATGAGATTTACACGAAAAAAGAAATAAAAGAATTACTGAAATGTAGCGATATCTCAGGGCACTTACACAAGATTACTTTTGTATCGGAAATCGCACTTTTATTGAGCAATATAATATTTTTGTTTCTATTTTATTTTGTTTTCTAAGATCCATCACAACTTTGTTAATAGTATGGTTACTTATATTTATTTACTTTAGCTGCCTTCGGGAACTTCGTCTCGCCTTAATATGCTTTTTTATGAGACTGCTTTTTAGGTTTTTACGTGCAATTTTCCCAAATTCTCTCTCAATAAAAACCTCCTCAGACTTCAAGGAATAAAATTAAAAAAAGTTCTCAAATTGGTCCAGCCGTTTTCGAGTTTTGCACTTAGCGGTATATTTTGCGATTCATTTTTATTTATATAGAAACGTGTAAGCTATTTTTATACACTAATATGTATGAGCAATCTTCATCTTTTTGTAGTTTTTACTGAATTTATTGATGTAGGCAAGTACGTAAATTTTGGATCAACAAGAATCCATCAATTGACGTGCTTTATAAATGCAGCAGCTGGCTTGTTCAAACTCCCATAATTCTACTGCAGTGTCCACTTACTGATCAACAGATATTCGTAGGTTTGAAATTTCCTTCAAATTTTGCCTAAGTTTGTACGTATAGGTAAAACACTGGTAATACTTTCATGTAATTTTTTAAGGTATAATGATACGAAATATTTTTAATTTATTCAATACAGTATTATATCGTCATCCGGCTTTATAATTATCCCATTAGTGTGATAATGCCTTAGATGAAGACTTTTCATCAATAAGTGAGGCGATACTTTTATTCACAGTACAAGAAATTGTACAATTAGAAAGAAAAATCAATTAGTGCACAGACGAGGATTGAAGCTGGACACACATATCGCCCTGTTTTGATCTATATGTAAGTTTCATTATTTATTTAATAAAAACTATAATACAAATATCTATTTTATAAAGCATAATAGTTACCATGTTTACTATAGCAATTCACAACACGATATTTATCATATCTCTCTTTTATTGCGTGAGTGGTCAGATAATGTGCTGTAATCACATTACTAAGTAGTCATATATCCTCTAGTTATTACCATTATAAATGAAATATCTAATAACAATTATCATTGGAATTTTGTATTTATAGTCCATCACAACTAACTGATGTGTAATTTTACACTATTGAAAACAAAACAATTTGAAGCTGGTTTAGTTACGAATTGAATTAATTTGTGAATGTTAATTGGAACTGGTAATCTCTATCGGTGAAACAACCTTCGTGGAAGTGACCTTTGAATTGTATCGTAATTAACTCTTTCATATTCATTTTATTTATATCATCGCGCCTTTTTCTCGAGAGACAGATGGAGAGACAGACCACGGATTTCCACTTGCTACTGTCCAGATATACCTCTTTCGCATGATACACTTTCTTGACAGTTCATGACATTCATCATGCATACTCGTCGGTTATGAGCAGTTTTAACTTGTCAGACAAGACTTTTTTATAACTCGAACGCTGTAAAATTTATATTATGTCATTGTCAAAGTTTACGATTGTGGAAAGTTGGAATCTGGTACAAAGTATAAATTATGTCAAATGCATTTCAATAAAAGCAATTTAATACCCATGTTCAATACTTCAAGATCGCAGACGGAATTTTGGCTTAGCTCCAAAGATTGTCTTTATCCAATGATCCGAAAATCACAATAGTAATATGCGATATATTATTGTAAATGCGGCAGAGAAAAGAGAAAAATTCCTTGTTTTACTTGTCTTTGTAACAAGGTACAAAGAAACACAAGATACAAGGTGTGAAAAGTAGAAAAAATATAGTACTAATTTCATGCTAGCATTATTTTACATAAGGTAATATCTTGGTTTAAACAAATACTACATGCTCCGGGTTCGAATTTCGGTGAAATATCAATTGTTTCAGGTTCCTAAGTTAAAAATCATTTATATATAATAATCATTGCCTTGAAAAAGTATGAATTATAAAGACACCGATACGTTTCTGTCTTATGGGTTTACAATGCCTCTTCTTGAAAATTATGATATGAAAATAACGCAAAATGACAAAACAAAAAGCGTATTTCAGTAAATTAATTACTTTGACGTGAATTGCGAAACGTATATTAGACTATAAACCATTTCTCAGAATACTAAATTGGATTAAAATAACCTTTATCAAATTGTATTCAAATTATTTCGTATATATCAATTATTTGATATAAACAATTCATATGCTGTTTCAATCCCTAAATTGTTAACTAGGGTGGTAAAATATATTTGACTTAATAGAAGTCACACTCACTCACACTTAATAGAAGTAAGTTAACTTCTATTAAGTCACATTTCATAAACCAAAAAGTTTTAAATTACTATAATAATTTTTTTACAGACAATCGATTTTCATATGATCAAGATGAACTAATATAGTAATGAAACTAAATTTTTTACATAACATCTATGATAGTTTGCGACACTTGCGTACATAGGTGATATTGGGGCATTCTAATTTTATCGGTTTATATATATATATATCAATGCCTGGATCTAGATAGCCTATCTGTCTTCGCAAGTAAATTATAACAATTAACTTTAATTAAGTCGCACCTGAGGCCGTAAGCTAATAAGTTACTTCGTCACAATTAAACTACGCCTAAGTAGACTCTACGGGGATTAATAATTAATTGGAGCGTGTTAAATAAAAACACTAATATAGTTATTAGTTACGTCATAATTAAATGAAAACTAATTTATTTTTGTAAACTTTATATACTTATACATTTATTTAAAATTCCATAAAAGACAGCAGTGTTTTCGAAATTAAATATTCGCTTGTATCAAAGTAATTTCAAAAATCTAAAGCTTAAATGTTGATGTAGTGTGCCATAAACATGAGTTTAATTGAGACCACCACAGACCACATCAAATCACATGCAATGTTGATATTGAAACCGCACAGCTTAAATATCTCTGTTATATAGTAAAGGAGCGGATCGACGACGCCACTTTCAAAACCAATTTTGTATGAAATTTGTATTAAATAATATTATGTAATAAATAATAAATTAATATTTTTAAGGAAATAGCAAAAAGGTTAGTCGACAGCACAGCAGACCGAAGAGCTGGCAGCTACCTCGAACAAAGAATTAGTCTAGCTATTCATAGGGGGAACGCTGCCAGGATCTTGGGAACCTTGCCTAAAGGGACTTAATAATATATATATATATTTTTTTTTTTAAATGGATTTCTTTTTATTTACACAAATACAGTATTTACAATTTTCTTAACCTATAAAGTAATAATAAAAATAATTAAAGAAGAAAATCAAAACAAATTTAAAAAGTTTGGTCCCTGTGGCAGTGTACCTTTAACGCTGGCAGCATTTCCTCGCTGTATTGCGAGACTTATTCTTTGAGCCAGGAAAGTGCCAGCTCTGTGGTCACCGGTACTATCTACCAGGCGCCAACTTAAATCTTTAATAAGCGCCTGTGCACTTGAACCCCACGGCCCAAGAGTCTCTACTCCAAAGGGAACAAAATTGAAGTTGGAGGAAAGACTCTTATATTTGTGCCGTTTGTTAATTTCTGCCTGTTCTGCGGCCGCGCCAGCTTTTTTGCTTGTCCGAAGGAGATGAGACGGGGCAAAGGTGTCTACACAGGTAGCATCCCATACTAAAGCCCGTCCCATTTTCCAAGGGATCAAAGACATTCCATCCGCTTGCCATCGTCTCTTGCAATGCCTGTTGGCTCCAAAATTGCTGGAACATTGACGGAGGCAAGAGAGCGGCGTATAATGTCGTTTAGCGCGGCATGGCGAGAAAAACGACCTGCACTCTTTTGGCAGTGTTGGCCATGGTGTCCAAGGCTACTTACTTCAAAACCACAGGGACACTTATGGGGAGTACATATGGGCACTCCTAAGCGGAGGCTGATGGCAATTCGAAGTGATTCAGGGTCTAAAAGGGTGCCAGTGTTTGGCGAAGGATAAGCATTAAGCCAATGTCCAGCTTCCCTAGACCCCACAGCCATCAACCTTGCACGGTCTGTTATTGGAATGTGACCTAATAACTTTTTGAATTCACATTTGCAAAGAGGATCATCCCAGCTCCTTTGAAAGTTGACGCTAGAAGGCAAACTCAAGCCTGGGCTGGATGCTATCCACGCGTTTCTTGCATCTGTTAAATCCGCAATCTCGTAGTTTGTAGAATAATATCTAAGGATTTTACCTACCAGACTGCTAGATTTGTGAGCAGATGAGAGAAACGCTGGAAGAGCTACACTTGTTATCTTGCGTACTCCTAATCCGCCAAAGCGAACAGGAAGCGATGCTTGATTCCAAGAAGGTGTATCAAAACGAACATTTAAAATAGATTCCAAAGAAGTTTTTAAAAGATTATTCAAATCATTATTTTAGTTATTATATTTTAAGGTTAGTTATTGTTAATAATAAAGTTCAAGATTGTAATTTTAATAAATATATATCTATAGAATTAAATGACATTTAATGTAAATAATAATAAGATTTTTATGAAACATGCAGAAACGGTTTTGTGTTCTTTAATCGCCAACAATAATTCTGGTTTAATTGCTAAAATATGCCTTATACTATAGTAATACAATATTCAAGAATTATCTTTCCTGACTTAAGAGATTATTACGCACGTATGCGATATCGCATAAGATCTAAATATATTTAAGAATAATACTTTATATCATAACGATATACGATATGTAATAATAAAAAAAAATTGTGGTGACAAAATTTCAAACCACTAAGACCGTGCAAACGACCTATTTCAATCTCCATGCAAGCTTCGGTTGAGGGTAACTCTGAACTGTATTGAATTGTGAAAAACGAACAAAGCGCTATGATTGGTTAGGGGTCGCATCAGGATCCCGTTCTATTGAACCTGAACTCAAGGCTCACAAACCGAGTTAATCCAGCATATACACGCTGTTCTTTGTGATACTTGTATATGCAGTATTATGGTATATATATTAGGTCCTTACATATGAAATTGGCGTTTTGTATGGGAGGAACAAAAAGTCGAATATTTTTAAATATAATATATTTAATTAATCAAAGTATGAACCATTGTTTTCTATGCACTTTTGCCATCTCATAGGTAGTTCATTGATCCCTTTACTAAAAAAACCAGTCGGACGGGAATCAATAAAATCTGTGAAGGCGATTTGGACTGCCCCATCAGAGTAAATTTTTTTCCCTTGCAAGAAGTTGTCCAAATTTCGAGAAAAATTGTAATCTGTTGGAGCAAGGTCCGGGGAGTACGGAGGATGTCTTAGACATTCCAATTAAAGCTCTTCTAATTTGGTAGCCGTCTGTTGTGCAGTGTGTGGTCTAGCGTTGTCGTGAAGTAGCAGTGGCGTGGAGCGATTGACCAGCCTAGGTTGTTTAGCCGCTAGCTTTTCCATCATGGTTTGCAATTTCTGACAATAGACATCAGCCGTAATAGTCTGGCCAGATTTGAGAAAACTGCAATGAACAATACCGGCACTAGTCCACCAAACGCTTACAAGTAACTTTTTGGGGTTAATTTTCGCTTGGGGCAGGATTTGGCTGGCTGGCCAGGATCCAAACATTGCGCTGAGCGCTTCTGATTATCGTAAAGAATCCATTTTTCATCACAGGTAATGATTCGGTTTAAAATACCTTCATTATTGTGCCGGTTCAGTAATGTAACGCAGCAGTCGACGCGCGTTTGCCGGTTTGCTTCAGTCAATTCGTGAGGTACCCATCTTTCAAGCTTTTTAATCTTCCCAATTTGCTTCAAGTGAATTAAAACAGTTTTATCACTAACACCGCAGCCTGCAGCTAACTCGGACGTGATTTGCGATGGATCCGCTTCCACAATAGCCTTCAATACTTCATTATCAACTTGGGTCTCAGGCCGTCCACGGGGCTTGTTTTGCAGGTCGAAATTTCCAGAACGAAAACGTTGGAACCAAAAACGAACTGTGTTTTCTTTTGCAACATGACCGCCATACACATCATTCACCCTTCGAGTCGTTTTCGCATCACTAGTGCCACGGCGGAACTCGTACTCGTAAATAATGCGATACTTTAAGTTCTCCATTTTGTAAAATGAGTGACGCAAACAGAAAAAAACAAATGAATGACGGTCATCGAAGCACAAATACATGAGTAAATAGCTGTACAAATTTGAATTTGGAATTCCTTACCAAAGAGGAGAACATCGTGATTAAAGTGGCCAGTACGAAATACGCCAAAGAAGAAAAGAAAAATGTCAAAGTGACAACATCAAAAATTTTATTTATAAGAATTTAGAAATATTTATTAATGATTATAAATGGAATATGTTGCGAAATTGCATGGAAGTAAACAAATATTGCATGGAAGTAAACAAATTCAATAAAAATTTAAATTACAAAAAAAAGATGGGAAAGATTTGTGTTGTGCAAAGTTTGTGAAATTTTTTTTTGTGTTTTTAAATTTGTTTTAAGTTATTGTTTATTTTTATTTTTTTTATGTAAGTACTTAACTGTTGTGAATGCAGGCCGTGACCCTATCTTGTGATGGCACGTCGAACGCGTCCCATTCATGTACATTTTGCAACAAGTCTTTCAAATCTTTGAAAGGCCTTAAAATACACATTACTAAAACACACAGGAACTGTATTAGCCAGACCAGTTCACTTTTAGAAATCCTTCCCATTATTCCGAGTGCGCCTACTTTTGTAGCCAACGCTCCAACTTCTTTCCATACATTACTTAGCCATTTGAAAAATAGTTTACCCATTGTTAAAAGAATCCCTCGAGGAGCTCGAATAACTGTTGCTACACATTTGTCAAAATTAATCCAGAAATGTTATTTAAGCAATTGTACTCAAGACTGGCAGAACCTATTTTTATTTTCATACAGTACACTACATATAATAAAAACTGATGAACCGAATTTATCCCTGACACAAAAGATAAAGAATAACTGTGCTGTAAGTTCCTCACCTTCTCCCGCACCTCTAATTAAACATGATGCCCCTTTTAATCGCAAAAAACTCATCGAGAACAAAATTTGTGACGGAGATCTTAAAGGTGCCGCTCGCCTTTTGTTCTCCAATGACGTGCTATCGCCAGATACCCCTGACACCCTTGAGGCATTACGGACAAAACATCCCCAGCTCCAGTAAACCCATATTTTCTCGACCCACCAACAGCAGGGCAAGCATGCCTTAAAATTCGAAACAAAGATGTAACTGATGCAATTTTATCTTTTAAACCAGGTTCGGCTGCAGGATTGGATGGAATCTCACCCCAACATTTGAAAGATTTAACATCGCATTCTGTGGGTGATGCAGGCGAGCAACTTATTAACTCGATCACAAAATTAATAAATTTTATTTATTCCGGGGATGTCAATACAGAAATTGTTCCCATTCTTTTCGGCGCGAACCTCATTGCCCTCACTAAAAAGGACGGAGGGGTGAGACCAATTGCTGTTCGACATATTTTACCAAAATTAAATTCAGAATTTGAACCTGTACAGTTAGGCTTCGGTGTGAAAGGAGGGTGTGAGGCAGCCGTCCATGCCCTACGCTCTTTCCTAAGTCACGGACAGCCAGACGTGTTGCTCAAAATTGATGTGAAAAATGCATTTAATTCGGTAAATAGGGATACCCTGCTGACTGAAATAAAACAACATATACCTGAAATATACAATTATCTTCTTCTCAGTTACACTGATCCAACTAAATTGTTATATCGTTCTAATGAACTTTCCTCGGAAGTAGGTTGACAACAGGGTGATCCCCTTGGGCCTGCAATTTTTAGTTTGGCTATAAATCCGATAATCAAAAATCTAAATTCTAATTTCAATGTTTGGTATTTGGACGACGGAACCCTAGGAGGTGATGTGGATACTGTGTTTTCGGACCTTCTTTTAATCAAAAATAAATTTGAAGCCATTGGTTTGGAGCTTAATTTTAACAAATGTGAACTTTTCATAAATAACTGCGACTTAAATTTAAATCATGTAAAAAAAAAATTTCAAATTTTGGCTCCAAATATTAAAATAGTTAACAGGGTTACTTTACCTTTTAGGTTCTCCAATTTTTAATGAATCTATTTCTGATTATATTCATACTTCAATTACTAAATTTCAAAATTCTGCTGACCGTCTCCTTGAAATTAGTCCACATTATGCACTTTGCATCTTAAAATTCTGTCTTTTCCTCCCAAAATTTACGTATGTGCTCCGTTGCTGCTCCTTTTGGAATCACCCAGATCTTTTAACACCATTAGACGACTTAATCAAAATTAGCTTAGAATCACTTCTTAATATGCAGCTGAACGAGCAATCTTGGACCCAAGCTTCCCTACCCATCCGTTATGGTGGTTTAGGGATTCGCAAAATTTCCAGTGTCGCTTTGCCAGCCTTTCTATCTTCTGTCCATAGTTCAGCAAATCTCATAAGTAAAATTTTAAGGGCTTCCCCTTCAAACTTTGAGATTGCTGGCTTGGAAGAAGCTAGAAACGCTTTCTTGATTGCATGCCCAGGTCAAAATTTTCCATTATCTCTAAATTCACAGAGGAGCTGGGATGACATACACTGCAAACTGACTTTTGACGATCTTTTGAGTTGTAGTACAGGTTCGGCGCGTGCTAGGCTTTTGGCCGTGGGTACGCATGAGGCCGGCTACTGGCTTCACGCTTACCCATCGTCAAATACAGGAACTTTTCTTGAGCCTGACACGCTTCGAATCGCAACCTGTCTACGGCTTGGGGTTCCGGTCTGCGCTCCTCATATATGTCCCTGTGGCAGTGATGTCGACAAGTTAGGACATCACGGCCTGTCATGCCAAAAAAGTGCAGGCCGCTTCTCGAGACATGCCGCACTTAACGATATCATACGCCGTTCCCTTGCCACCGTCAACGTGCCAAGTCTACTTGAGCCGAGTGGTATTGCAAGAGACGATGGCAAGAGACCGGACGGTATGAGTTTGATTCCATGGAAGATGGGTCGGGTACTGGTATGGGATGCAACCTGTTCAGACACGCTGGCCCCTTCCCATCTACATGGAACCAACTACAGAGCTGGTGCGGCTTGTGAAGCGGCTGAAAAAAATAAAGCATGCAAATACAGGGGTCTGGGCTCAGAATATGATTTTGTCCCATTCGGTGTCGAGACCCTTGGTCCGTGGGGTTCTAGCGCTTTAAGGCTTTTTAAAGAAATTTCAAAAAGGTTAGTCGACATCACAGGAGACCGAAGATCTGGCAGCTACCTCGGACAAAGAATTAGTCTAGCAATTCAAAGGGGGAACGCTGCCAGTATCTTCGGAACCTTGCCTAAAGGGACTCCTTTTAATGATATATTTTAGTTTATGTTAAGTTTAGTTATTTATTTCAATGTATATTATTTTATTATTAGTTTTATGTGCTTATGAACGTAAATAAAAATACGAATATTATTAAATATTATATAATTATATTTAAAATGAAGTTAAATTATTGTTTATGTTTAAAATTTGTATAGGCAAAATTGTGATATAACGTTGTCATCACACGGAAAACTTTTAATAAAATGGTCTAATAAGTAGAATTACACTTTGCTAATCATAACAAAGAAGCGGGTTATACGTTGCTCTTGATTAAAAATAGTTATAATTTTAATAAAGTGGTAAAGGACAAATGAGTTGAGGTTTCCGCTCGGTTTGCCCGCAAGAGAAGCTTATTAACGCCTTAAACCCTTTCACTACAAAGGACCAGACTGCGGGCCAAATGGATAATTAAATCGTCCCAAATATTTTGTAAAAGGAATTTATTATGAACGCCATCTCCACCTACTTGGAATTTTAGAAATTTATTGTCTGTTTTACAAGCTTGGCGGGCTCATATTTATTGCAAAATAAAGTTATTTTATATTAATACTAGCTGATCCGGCAAATGTCGTTTTGCCATGTATATTATTTATAATAAAAATAGGGGTTGATCGTAGAGGGGTGAAAATTAGGGGTTGTATGCATTTTTTAATGTTGTATCATAAAAAAATTAAAATTAAAAAAATTATCTAAAAATAAAAAAAAAAATTGGGGTGGACTACCCTTAACATTTAGGTGGATGAAAAATAGATGTTGTCCGATTCTCAGTTATATCCAATATTCACACAAAATTTCATGAGTATCGGTCACGCCGTTTCGGAGGAGTTTAACCACAAACACCGCGACACGAGAATTTTATATATATATTAGATTCAAGCCCCGTATTCATGGGAAACATTTGTTGAGCAACAAAGTTGAATCAACGTGTTGCGGAGTTGCTGTCAACATGTTGCTGGCAACACTGCGTGTTGCAGAGTTGACAGCATCATGTTGACAAGCTCTCGCCCGACAAGCGTAAACATCAGTTTAGCGACAATTGTTGACGTGTGTGGACGAGTTTGCAACAGTTTATAAACATGGCAGTAGTGTGGAGCAATGATAAAATAATGCAATTAATAGAATTATTTCAATCAAAACCATTATTATGGGATTGTTCTATAAAACAATACAAAGATAGAAACAAAAGAACGATGCATTCGAAGAAATTTCTCAAGTCCTAAATATACCCAAAAAAGACGTAGAAACTAAAATACATGTACTGCGTACTCAATTTACTAGAGAGAAAAAAAAGATGTCGGCAAAAAAAACTACAGGCAGCGGCGCAATAGAAAAATGTAAATGGATTTATTACGAGCCATTGGAATTTTTGTTATGTGGTGCAACTACTTCTGGTGAAACGGATACTATGAATAAAACAGTAAGTTGTTTTTGTATATAATTGTTTTATACTATTGTCTGTAAAATTATTACAATTACGCTACATTATTTTGCCATGGAACTCTTCCCTCTGGAGTTATAAAGTAATCGGCAAACTGTTCTCTAATACAAAGAGCTGATTGTGATGCAGGCCTGCCCCGTCTTTGCAAATCAATCATAGGAAACGAACTTAGTTCCCTTCGCCAAGAACCTTCTAATAGGTTACCTTCAGAGTCTTCAAAATCAAAAGTTTGTGGAGGTGTATATATGGATCTGGAAACTGAGTTACGTCTTAAGAAGTTATGTAAATATACACAAGCAATTACCACGAGTTCACAATTGGCTGGTTTTAACGGAATAGGTTTAGTGAATACACGGAACACCACACATAAAATGCCAAAAACATTTTCTATAATCCTCCTAGCTCTTGATAGTCTGTAATTGAATATACGCTTTTTGTTCCCACGTTCATGAATGCCAGGATATGGTTTCATGATGTTCTCCGTTAGCGCGAAAGCACTGTCACCTACAATTACATACGGCATTTCTGTTCCGCCTTGTGTTATTGGTTCAGGCCGTGGCAGTTTAAGTGAGTTTTCTAACAATGCATTATAAAACGGTGTTTCTTGAAATATTCCACTGTCGGACGACCGACCCTTAGCTCCATAATTTGCGTAAATAAAGTTGTAATTGCCATCTGCAATTGCCATAAGTACCATGCTGAACTGATTTTTATAATTGTAGTATTCACTTCCAGAATTATTTGGCGCCACAATCATAACGTGTTTCCCATCAATGGCCCCAATGCAATGTGGAAAATTCCATCGTATTTCGAATTCACGACTTATTTGTTTCCATTCTTGTTCCGAACTTGGAACCTAAAAAATAAATAAATATATAATAAGATAATAATTTACAGGTAGATGAAAACAATGCACTTGAAAGTGGTATGGAGTCAGAGCCATCTCAATCACCAAGGCCGAATGCTACAACATCTACATCTTCGAGGAAAAGAAATAAGACAGATGAATCAAATGAAATATTAGAGGTTTTGAAAAGTGCTAGAAAAAGATGGATGAAAGGGAGAAGAAGGATCCATTTGATATATATGGTGAATATATTGCTGCTGAATTAAGAAGTGTTAAAGATGACCAAGCCGTGACACAGGCAAAGTACCATATTAATAATATACTGTATGAATTAAAAATGGGACGATATAATACATATGGATATCAAACGGCATCTTCTCATCCATCATCAACACCAAATAATGTTCAGGAAACTGAAATAAGGGAAATTGAGAGACACGAAACAAATAGACTAGATGCATTACGAGACGAAACAGAAGATTCGGCTATACTAAACTTAGTTAACTATCTCAGTGATGAATCAACGCAATAGCATACACTGTTTTTTTTTGTGTTTTTAATTAATAAAATACTTGATTACACAAATAGTGTTCTTGTACCTTGACATATCCTGCTAGTGAGTTAATTAGTTCTTGACATACATCTGGTATAATTTTGCTAATCAATTGTTTTGATACTTTGAATGTGTATGAAAGAGAACTGTATGAATCTCCAGTTGCAAGATACCGTAATGTAATAGCCAGCCTCGTTTGAGGTGAAACTGGCTGACGAATATTTGTTTCCCTTTTGGCTATTGATGGACCAATCATTTCTAGAAGATGTTCGAAATCACTTTTCGACATTCTCGTAAAGTTACAAAATGATCCATCTGTCATTCTGAGGTCACTCATCAAATTTTCTCTTTGCAAAAGATAATTTCGAATCCACCATCTTTTTCTCTTTTTTTTATTAGAGATTCTATACATCTGATACAGAGAACACAACAACACTACCTCCTCGGGCAACATTTTAACGCAGACTGGCGTGTGGACAACCTGTATTGATTTAAACATAGTTGCTAGCAACATTCTCGCCGCTCACCAACAATGTTTAGCAACTGTTGCTAAACAAATGTTTACCATGAATACGGGGCTTAACATTCAAGGAATAGTCGACAAGATACAACAAGAAATATTAGGGTTAACTATGTAAAAACATATGGTATGTAAAAATATATTATAGCCTCATCAGTGGGTAACACGTTCGACTAAACAAAAACTCCCTTCAAAACCCAGGAAGAATAGAGATTTTTTAATGATAGGAATTTGCCAACTGCACCAGGTGATGCGCCTGATTTCTTCATACTAGTTTACTATGTACATATGTAATAGAGTGCACTTATGTCTGTGCGCACATACTTATTTACTTGAAGTAGCAAACATGGCCCGGAGAACATAAACGTAATTAACACATGAGTAAAAGCCTCAACAGTGTCGAATAATCACAGTCCGAGGACGTCTAAACGCTAAGTTCGTAGGCAGATCGCGTGTCTTGTTAGTAACAGTCGCTCTCCTGAATACGTAAGTTCTTGTAAACGCCGTCATTCATGATTAAACTGAACGAAACGTGACCGCTGACTGAAACATGTGTCCTACGAAAAATGTAGCCAATTAGATCAATCGAATGAAGTTTGCGATCCCTTACTTAGCCTTATTTGGTCTTGATTGTATTATTTTGTTCTTGTTAAGGAATATTTCAGCTATGTCACATTCACATTTGTTGTACTTATAATAAATATCGGCTGTCCCAGCCCTTATAAAAAGAAAAAGAAGAACGCAACAGGAGTACCTGTTAGTTATTGAAATGCTTTGAAACCCTAATCAAACGATTTTGTCTCTTAATCTCTTCGAGCTAATAACTTATGTCGAGGGTGCGCTGTGAGTGCTATACGCTCGTGAGTTCGGGGGGTTTGATGGCCACATACACTATGAATTACTGGAAACAACATTAGTGAAGATTTTTCTCGACACAGCGAAAAAATTTTTTTATAAAAAGGAATATTATTATTTGAATATTAAAATACACTCTTAATATTATAAAAAAACAAAGGCGCAAGAGTATTTTGAGTCTGGTCTTCGAATTTCTGTATCTGTTTCGCGATCTTTTGTTTTTCTGAAGACTGATCACCTACAGATAAGTAGGTGTAGGTGATGTAATATTCTATTATCATTTGTGAAGATTAATTTAAAAAGAATCAAAAGGCTACATACGTTTTCTTAGATTTATAAGCACGGCGATTTCATAAGTCGTCGGAGTGAAATGAGATAGCTTAGTCAATCACCAGCCCTCTCTTTAGCATAGCGCTTTTATGAGCATTTGACTAATAGCATTCATTTAGCATAAAATCTTAGTTAATTAGTAAGTAGTTAGCCTTGGTTATTATATTCTACCTTATTTAAAACACCCTCATGACACAGGAACCGGTTACCGCCAGTAACTGTTTTCTCTCCATAAAAATGATAAAATTCAACAAAAATTGCAAATATGCTGAAAATGAAGTAATAAAACATGTCAACTGGGAGCTTTCATTGGAACCGCCGCTTACACCTTTTGACATATAACAAAATGAGTAACCGGCTGTATCTTAGCATTGTTCCTCATTCAATGAAAAATCCACAACTGTTGTTTGTTACAAAATAACTAAAACTTTCATTGGTCAAATTTATTGTCAAGCTTTATTTAGACGAATACAATTTATACCATTTTCTTGTTTCTCTCTTAAAAGCGTTAAATAATAAAACAAAACTCCATAAAATTAGCTTGATGCAACTTCCCCCTTCGTGCCAGTCGCTGTTTACTGTCATTGGGTATATGAACAATTTATTCCGAATATATCTCCCCACAACTGATATATAAAATAAACTAGCTAGCCATTAATTCGGCTGTAGCGTGCGTTATACGATACATGTACCAATTCAACACATACAATCTTTACAACTTTAAAGATTTTTTAATGGGAAGTCTGTGTTGGCCCGAAGTGCCTTGACAGCGAAGCTTGGTGGTTTTTGGAGAGCAGATTATTGATTAACGCAACTTAACAACTCTGAATACATAATGTATAATAATCCTTAATGTAGGTGCGGTTTTTAATATAACTAAAACATGATAATATCATATAAATAGAAAACGGTAACTAAAATAGCCAGGTCCATTGGTTTTATGATCCGTTTAGTCAGATTATCCCGTGCCGAGAAGTTACAAGTAACCCCCTTTGTTTGAAATCAGTATTATGTTTCATAAATATTGAAACATACATGTGATATTTAATTTAAAAAAACAAAAGACATTACATCTTTTGTTTATGACAACTAAATGTGTCAAGAAAGTGTTTCATATACTTAGATCCCATAACATAAAAAGCCATTACAGTAATAAAATAACTCGAATTATCATATAAAACGATACCAACGCTTCTCTCCAAATCTGGATAAATAATTCATAACATAATATATCTACACTATCGTTATAAACTTCATAAAACGATTTAGAATTGTTTTTAAGATAAGAAGATTATAATAATAAAACCTCATCTCAAGAGATTGATGAAAATTATTTTATTATTGTTCTGCGTGATCTATATCTAAAAGTACTTAACATATTTTAATGCTCCACTATTATACATAATTTTTAATATTGTGGCTTAATTAAGGCACTTAAAAATATTGGCTCCGTCACATCTTCCATATCAAACAATTAAAACAATAATTATATTTAGGTTATCTAAACATATTAAATATAATGCTTTCCTACTATTGTCCAAATTATAATATTACTGGGTTTATATTAATTATTTAGTTATACCTATGAGATTTACATAGTTAGTAATGTTTGGAAATTCATGTAAAAATTTGCTTGCTACCATCTCTCTTACATCTTTCTACAAAACTACAAATGTAGAGACAGTTTTCAACTTTATTAAAAAAAACACCTTTATTTTATTTTATTGATTTGATTAATAATTGCTACATTTAGCGCTACACTATAAAATTACACTCACGACGTGTAAAACAAGTACGGGAACAACTGCAAACAATTTTACAGGAGGTTATTTTGAATATTTAATTGAATATTGCAGTTAGCGTAATACACACCTAGATATTTTGTCGTTTATATTTGCCTCTGAATTTTGTTATTAAATTTGTAATGACTACTTAGTTCTTACACTTTAATCTGAATCATCCCTTGAATTTGCCTAATTCATTTACGTGCTTCTAATAGATTTTGGATGTAATATTTTGCATTAGTAATATATTTAAATCAAAAATTATACAAGTTATATACAATTGATTTAATTACAAAAAACTTTTTTTTATCACAAATAAATATTGAAATATGTCCTTCGATGGGTGGATTATAGAAATTCATTATTGAAGCCTATTTGTAGATACATAAAAAATAAATATAATATTCTAACATCTAAAAACCTTAAACACTATTAGGTATATATAAAGCGCGCTTTAACTTTAATTACTTTGAGAGTTGTTAAGATTAGCCTAAACTTCGGAAATAGTTTTATTCTTTAGGGACATACATAATTTTAAGATGTCAAGCCGTCGCCCACAAAAGCCGATTAGTATAGGCTTTTACATTAGTTTTAACTTTATGTCGTCATTATATTTCCATATAGTATGAAGAAAAATTACATGATTTAATAAACTAGTAAAACATTTGTTAAGGCGGGAGTAATTTAACCTAATGTTAGTTAAGTTTCATATATATATTATATATATTAGTTTTACATATTTATATTTTAATTAGAAGCGTAAACAAAGCAATCATCACACTTGAAGCCAATATGAGCCCTTTAGCTTTTACCACACTTATAAATTGTATTTTAACATTTTCGTTTTCGATAATGTCCAATAACATAAGTGTCATTGAGATTTATGAACCCCTAGATAAGCCAAGTTTGTTTTGTTAGCGTCACTACCCATCTACCCCTAATTTTTGTTAGTTGTAAGTTCATATTTTAAACCATTAAAGTCAGTTGTAACTCATCTTCAAACAAAGAGTTTTATTTAAACATCTCCATACAACAACCGCCACCGAACACACACTATGCATCTTTTCCTCCAAACTTTAGGCAGGGTCGTCGACCAGTCAACTGAAAGGCCGGCCCTTAGGCCCCAAAGGCAAAGGTTGGGAAGTGGTATCCTAACCTGTAGGGATAACATTGTTAGCACGCTTCAGAGAACGACGTCATCTTACTAATTTGTTAGCTACAAATAGTAGGCGTCGGTACAATATTATTTCTATATTCTATACTCATAATTTCAAACCATATTCTATTCGCAGGTCTAGAAATTGCATCTATTTTAAGCAAAACCCCTGAACTCTACCCATTATCATCTTATATCGAAATAAATTGGCTACAGCTATAATACATGTATTACTTAAAATTTATAATTTAATTTGGCGTGTTTCTTCTTGAGAAATAAAACCTCTTAGGTAAGAACCTTACATCTTTTCTCGATCAAATTACCTTTTACTAATTAAAATGCTAATTTCCTTTGCCAATGAGCTTTTAATTGAAGCTCAAATTGGTAACAGTACTTAATTATGAAGTCATCTTCACGTTCGCATTTTGTTTAATTATAACTTCCCGTGATTTTACTTGATATGGGGGCGGAATAATGTGTTGTTTTTCTCTTAACCCATTCTCGAACGCGTAGGCTTGTTTTGGCGCTTATATCAATCGAATGGCGGAAAATAAATTGTGATTGCTTCAACTTCCAAAATAGATTCAAGTCGCTGTATTTGGTCCCGTATTTAAACATATTTATAGCTTGCAATAGGTCACGGGACAGACTCATTCATATGTAGAGATATTATTCTTGCTTTGTTAGTTTCATTTATATTTTTAACTGTTTTCATTATTTTTATTTCGAACTTCAAAACTTCCGGTTTACTGAGATGTGCAACTTTGATACTGTGTAGTTTTATTCAATTTTATCTTATGTTAAACAATGTTTTTCGGAGAAGAAATCAGTGTAAAGCCGAGGTCCACACGGGTTTTGAACATTTAATTTAAAACAATACTATCCTAATTCAACAATATGTTCGTCTACAGAATACGTGTTCAGTAACTTAAAATCTCTATAAGATAGTGCGGCATAAATCAGCATATTAGTACTTTTTTGTGTGAATAAAACATAGATTAAAGTGAACCAGTGTGACGTGTGACAAATGTATATCTCACTATCTAGAAAATACAGAGTCAGCGAAACGAATTTCCTAATACTCATAAAATAAGCTTAGTTGATATGAAATTGCTGAATCCCTGGCAACTTAGTTCCGAGGTAAGTCTAAAAAATCGCCACATTACCATTTATATTAGAAAGTGTACTTCGTAGCGGCCAGCTATTATTTGCGGTGCCATGAGTCAAGGGGCAAGGTATTTGTCACTTGTGTACCCTCGCTCATATTGTAAGGGCTAATCCTTAACATAGATTAATCAGGTTCAACGTTAACAATAAGGGACACCTTTATATTTCACATTTATCGTTGTACTCTACAAACAATAATGATATAGAAGATATATAAATAACAATATATAACTAAGTCCCACTCATTGACACAGGTCAACAAAACTTTAAAAGAACAGAGTATCGTTCTTTTTCGTAGGTTTTGTTAATAGAATGGTGAAGCCTAAAGCATATCTGTGTTTGTCTGTGGCACGTTGACAGCTCTCAATCAAGTAAATCGATTTTGTGTAAAAAGTTAAATTTAAAATTACCTGATTGAAAGTAGAGTTATATTTTAGCTTTATTTTTTATGTATAGCACAAAACTTCGTCATTTATATTTATTTATTTTGTAATCCTACAGCTAACGTTTTTAATAAAAACAATTATACTCAAGATATAGCCAAATATGGAATACATAATATAAACAAAAAGGTTTAAATATTTACTAAAGGAAAAGAAACTAGCCGAAAATTAAAAATTATTTTTAAACTTAGTAATAGCTAGTTTGGTGGTGTTGTGTGTAAAAGTGAGGGTACGTATGCACGTGAGAGAGTGTATGTGGGGTGAGCTTATGATGCAGGTGATTTTGCGCTATGGATATTCTTAATACACCTTAAGCATAAATATGCTTAAATATTGGTCGTTGTATGTCCGGGCGCTATACATTTACATCTTCTTAAAATATGGATAACATTAAAACTTATTCCACTAAAATAGCTATAATTTTTAAATTATATTATAGCTTGGTTTAAACTAGCCCGATTATATAATATAACATACATGGCACCAAACAGCGTCACTGTTTGGTGCCATGTTTCTAAAAATATTTAGCAAATCTTTTCTCACCATCACTTATGACATATTTTTCATGTGAGGCATTATCTAAAGGAGGCTGATAACGAAGAAACCCTATTAAATCTCACTTTATCCCTAGTTAAGATGACTTTAGCGCTTTACGGGGTGCTGAGACACTGCTATCGTAAATGACACCTGATAAGGAGATCGTAAAAAACCACTAAATTGCCCGAGGAGTTAAAGGAAACAGAGTTTTCCTAACATTTCACCAACTGCTCATAAGAGTATATATTTTTTTCTGTTGAAAAATGTGTTGATCGAAAAAAAAAATTACTGTTGCACTGTTTCCCTCGATATATCCTTGCGTTATTTACACCGCACAGCAATAGGCAAATTACACATAATTATTACAGCAAAAACAGTATTATAAAACAGTTAGTATATAACCCTTGTGCATCATGAAAATATGTTGTTCAAAAATTATTTGTGTAGTAGGTACTATTGTAACTACACAATACAGTTCGAAGAGATCCCTATCATATCCCTAAGCAGATGCTTTTGTTGCGGGTCCTAATCCCGCAACAAAAGCGTGGCCGTCCCAAGCAAATCTGGTGACGTACAGTTGCAGATAAGGGAAAGAGATTCGGGAAGACTTGGAGACTGCCCCATTCAGGGGTAATAGAAAATTAAGTCGTTGAAACTAACTGCCAATGCGTGTAAATGTATATCAATAAGTGATACAATTGTATCGTTGTACATAAATAATTGACGATAACGGCCCAGCGTAATGTGATGTCAAAATCTGACTGACTGACTTTATATTTGGGTTTAAAAGCCAATTACGTAATATAAATTTTAAACGTTGTGGTTTATGACATTTTCCTTTGAATAATTGTAATGTAAAGGGAGGGCAAACTTGCTGAGTTTCTTGCCCGTTCTTCTCAGAACAAGGCCTCCTGGTAGTTTTGCGAACGGATGGCGTAGTCTTGCTCTTTCGTGAATTTTGTAAACGTTGTTGACATTCATAAGCATGCTCTAAGAAGCATCTAAATTGAATAAACGTATTTTGATTTTGATTTTGTATTTTTTTTTAAATATTAACTTGGATGAATCATTTACGTGTTGAAACGTACTCATTGAGCGAAAGACATTGAGGGCTTAAAAATGTATCAATTTGGAATTAATTAACAGGCAATTATCAATATGATGTGTTTTATGGCGCGTCTAAACGGGCCATGTTTTGCTGCAATTGATGGCTGCAACACTGTGGCCGGCAACATTGCAAACAATAGCAGCCACACTATGCAATATTGCAGTAATGTCCCGGCCATATAGCCAAACATGTTTTGTATAGCCACATATGGCCGATGTTGCCCCGATAGGTGGCCGGACGATCGCTAGGCTATCGAATTCAACTGCAATATTGCACGGCCAGTTCTCTTGTTGTTTCAGTCACTCTCTTTGTTATGGCATAGTGTATCCTTTTCTACGCGACATGACGTTTGCTATGAGTGAAGTGTGCCTGTTGCTTTATTCTGTGTTTGCGATCAGCTGTATTTGACGTTAGATTACTACGTAAAAATGACTACTTTTGACATTCTAGTTCTTGAATAATTTATTATCAAGACTTATTTCTAGACTCAAATTGTCTACAGTTTCACGCCTATTTAAGTAAGGTCGAATCCACAATCTCTTCTTTTTCTGTTTCTTTTTTAAAACAATATAAGCTGCTGCGACAAGTGTGATTTCGTCAGCCATTGTTGCCGGTTTGTGTAGCCCGTTTAGGAGTCTGCATCATGGGCCATACTATTGCAACACATTGCCCAGCCATAGATTGTTCGGCCATCAGCTGCATTAAAATATTTTTGTAATGGCCGGGCAATTAGTGGCCAACAGTGCAGCCATCAATTGCAGCAAAACATGGCCCGTTTAGACGCGCCATTATAGAAATATTAAACCTTCCAATTATCACCTTAGGTTCACAAGCAATTTCGATTTATAATAAGAAATACAGGATAAATCGCGCTTCGGATATTGAAGTTCGTCAAAATTGGGCTTTTGACTTCATTAAGCTTAAGTAAATAAATACGATCGATATGGGTTAACAGCTAGGGGCAATTTTCGGGAGAATTAATTTCATAATTCAACACCTATCGCAAACCATTATATGATTCTTAGTTATACCAAAGGGTGAAATTGTGTGCTAACTGGGCAGGAGCTCCCCAGTCCTTTCATTTGATTGCATACAATGCAGGTTCGAATCGTCATCGACCCTGATCTTTCCGATTTTGATCGGCCTTGCGTAGAGGTTGATTCTGTTGCTTCCCTCAGCGTCATCTACCGCATGTAGACATGCCGCATGGGGACTGCTCGAAAGAATTTTTCGGACTTATTAGTAAGTATTATTAGTCAGTAAAAAACCTGTGGATGAATTCCATCATTGGACGTCGACGTCCACGTGGACTTGCCTCGAGGCAGAAAACCAAATTCTATCCTTTCCACCTGACGCCTTCATTCGCGACCTTCCACCATCTTGTGGAACCAGCTACCAATAGAAGTATTCCGAACTGAAATGACTTAAGAGCCTTAGAGAAAAGGGCGTTTCATTTCCTCAAAATCGGCAACACACACACTTTTCTCCTGCCCTATAAAAAAATAAGGATTATGATGCTATTCATAGCCAAACTAAAATATTAATCATCTTTGAGGATTTAACTAGAAGTTATACTGTTACCCATTCAATTCAGTTTTCCCAAAGGTTTTAGTTAGTTCAAAACGTTGTTTGTATTCAGCTCCTAGTTATAAATATGAGAAGCCTTTGCTTGAACTGAAACTGCCTTGTTGACGCTAAAGTTATTACCCAATATCCTGCTAGACGCAAAATGAGCGATTATGAACTTTTCTGAGTGTTTGCTAACCGAAACCTGTGTCGAACTTTAGATTTTAAACTAGCAATTTACAAAATAATAGTTACCTCCTATTTAAACTGAGATTTTGTTTTTAATAAGTTATAAATTAGCTCAAGTTCATTAGGGTTGCAAAACAAACTGCAAAGGGATTCATTATAACAATATTAATTAGTTGTGACTAGCGCGTAGTAAGTTATAAATAATTCCTTATTTTCTCATTTGCGGCTTCGCTCACATCTGTAAGTAAAACACAAAATACATATTTACTGATTGCTATCCAGAAACAATAATGTTTTATGCTGATACTGAGTTACAACACATCATAAAATTGTAGCTTCATGAGTATTAACATCATTACCACATCGTCTGCGAAAAATTTATAGGTGAAAATCACAGTGTAGGACATTCACAAATTACGTAATGCAATGCGTAAAATACAGTTACAGCAATGTTTGGCTTAAAACGATACAGTTTGTAAAAAAAACGTTAGAACACACTATGAATACTAGGAAATTAGTACTCCCAGTATATAAAGTACAACAAGAACTTTACTATGATTGTGTTTTTATATCAAGTAAGAAACTCAATAAGAACCGTGATTAGTGTCCGTCCTCTCGCGACACGTTCGGAGTGGACGGACGGTCTTGAACTTTTCCCGACAATTACACCACTTGATTTCTTCATTGCTTATTACTTCTAATGGAAACTTTTACGGAAATCCAAGTTTCTTTATCGTATTTCTCTCGTATAAAATGTGGCAGTAATTAAAATAAGAGTCACGCCTATCGTCCCTATGATCTTCGTAGGATCTCGTAGTACCTTAAAATACAATTTAAATAGATGTGATCATGATATATACAATATAAATCACGATCATTAGAAGTATATTAATTAAAATCCTAATGCCCTTTATCCTTATGCGCATAAAAAAGAAAATATACATTCGTTCCAATAGTTTTACATTATATTGGAAGTTAAATTTTCTAACTGTTTCTAGTGGAATGAGCTGAAAAGTACATGAGTGCACTAGCAAAATGTTTATTAACCATCCAGGTTAATAAACATTTTAGTACTCATTTACTTTATTTACCGGTAGCTTTGAGAATGTGATTACATTCTCATTATTTACTTTTCAGCTTAAGGGTATAAATCTTTTATAAATTAATTTTTTTTGGGACACAAAAATAAAATAAGTAGTCTCAGTATATTTTCTAATGTACTCGTATCTATTGGACTAAATTTTACTGTCAATATTTGAAATTACCAAGAGATGAAATAACCCAAAAAACGCAGTCGTAAAAGTTCATAGTCCTGTAACGGGGCCATATTGTGAACTACTTTGAATGTCAAGAAACATGTTAAAATCGTTCATATCAAGATTCTAGGCCATGTTTTGCTGTAGAAACGAGCGCGACGCGTCGCAAGACCTGTCTGCTCTCATTTTCTTAGCAGGATTCTAAGTGATTGTGCCTGAACACAGTTTTATTCCTTTTGAACTCGCGCCAGCATTTAAGATCCTATCGTAACATATATTTACCTATAGGAGTTTTCTTTGTGAGAGTCTGTGTTTGTAATACAGACATACACATAATCAATATTGTATAATTGAAATTATATTAATAAGTCTCCGTTAAATTTATTTTAAGTCGGTTGAAGCATTTGAAATAGTTTTGAAGATATCTGTTATAAAAGAAAAACAAGAGATCCCTTGAGATCGTATCGAATGAAACTTTTGATTAAAAAAATAGTTTCTCGTTTTTATTTTTTATTCCGATAGATATCTTGTTATCTCATTTAAGATTCTCCAAACTTGATTACATTCATTTGATCTAATTTATATAAAAGTACACATTTTATAAATTGCTAGTGTAGACCCCGTTTCGTCTGATCAACATTGCATAATTGGACTGGGTTTATATAATCTTTGATGGGTAGTTAAAATAATAGTGGGTAATTTAGCATGCGTATATAAGCTAGCTGATCTCTTTTCAATAAATATTTTGTACGCTTACTATCATTTTGTCTGACTATCTATCGTGAAGCAATAGTAAGTGCGAGAACTCTTATAAAGCTATCTCTATTTGCATTGTCGACTATTTAGAATGCCACTAAAGGTATATCTATCATTCATATTGTCTTTATTCCAGCGCACCTAGCACAGACGGTAAATAAAAAAGCCATTAAAAGTTTAAACAACACTCAGCCTAGTTTCAACCAATTAAATGAAAAAGTTTTTCTTCCAACATTTTTCCCGTGTGTGATGTCGAAGTTTGTTTAACATACAAGCCAAATTTTATTGAAATTTTAATAAACAGTTTAAAATAACTTTATTATTAATGTTTTTAAATGTCAAACACATTTAAACGATATTAATGGATGTTTTAGTTGTAGGCTAAAGAATTTTATTATCTAGCCTATACCGGTAGTTTAGGTCTCCTCATGGCTGAAGTTTGAATGTTACAACTTGACGCCAGTTCGCTGTCCAATCCCGTATAACGCTACTACGCATTTTTGTCATCAAGTATGAGGTAAAACAGTTAAATAATAACAGAATGAAGGCACAGCCAAGTTGTATAGAGCCTTTTCCATGATTCAAGTAGTCTGGCAGTTCGCCAGTTTCATATATTTTTTACATACGAATTCACAAACAATGCGGCGAAGGAAGAGTAACGGTTAAGAAAATCGGATTTACGTGCTCAAAACTTAGTTATTTCTCTTTCAGCAGCTAAATCTGACAGAGACGTATGTTTTAAAACTTAATCTATTTTTCATGCAATTTATACTAGTACGTGCTTACATTATTCATATTCAAGAGTTTTAAAAATTATTGTATTCAAAAATGAACTGTCAATTGCTATAGACATATTTAAGTTTGTCTAAAAAAATATTTTTGTCCGGCGCCACTAACACAACCTTCAGAAATGAAGTGCGCGACTGAAGAAGAATACAAACATTATATAACTGATAATTATTTATTTTTAAATTCTAAAGTTTTTTAAAAATAAGCTTTAGAAGTGAAATATAGCCCAATGATAAAATAAAGTTAAGAATTAATTAACAACTACTAAGGCTGTTACAATGTTGTTTCACGTATATATAAAAGATCTACTCCACATATGCTATATTTGGTTCTACTTGTAAATACTGGTACTACTAGTGTCAAGGCTGCGTTGGACAATAATAGGAACAGCAGAATAATAGAGGTCGTAGAAAACAACTACGTAATGAGAACTGAGAATTCTTATTTTTAGTTTCTGTGGAAGCTCTTCTTTATCTAAGTTACTATGTGACAGCTAGTAATTGGCAGCTCATTTTTATTATATATATATATATATCTTCTAATGTATAAAATTCTCGTGTCACAATGTTCGTTCTCATACTCTTCCGAAACGGCTCCACCGATTCTTATGAAATTTTTAGGCATATTCAGTAATTCTAAGAATGGGCTATCTATCTTTCAACCCCCTAAATGTTAAGGGTGGAGCACCCCTAAATTTTTATTTTTTAGGTAATTGTTTGTTTTTATTTTTTCATGATACAGCATACAAAAATACATACAACCCTTAATTATCACCCCTCTATGATCAACCCCTATTTTTTATTATAATAGATAGTTATTTTTATTGAACTAAAAACAAGTTTCGTAGAAATAATATACATGGCATAACTACGTTTGCCGGCTACCTGACTCGGCAAATATATATTTATAAATTTCTTTATTACTGTATAATAATCCAACTTAATCTAGATCTTAAATTAAATACACCAATGGTCCCTCAACTAAACCCTTCTCTAAACGTCGACATTTTGATCCGCAAATTATTATTTTCCTCGTAACAATGTCAATAATAAAATAAATACATAGTTGTTTTGCCTAAAGGCAGAAGAAACATCAAACATTCACATTCTCTTCTTCATTATGAAATGTATCTATCTGAATACTTTTTTAAGCATCTTTTTGGTTCGAGAGTTTTTATTTGGCAAGTATAGGTTTAAAAAGAAATTCCCACGACACCGTCTGAAAATCCGGAGTGAAGCCAATATTAATTATGTGCTGAATGGGTAATTATACAATGAGTTCTATTTTAAAAATGGTACTAATATAATAGTGTTTCGTCTTCTACGTAACATATTAGTAGGTTAAACCTATGTAATGTATGAAGAAATTTTCTAGCACATACAGAAGTAATTTAAATACATGTACATGTCTCTATCCCAGCGAGTTGGAGAATATAATATTATCAATAACAGATGAAGAAATACCTCTGCCTCATACTCCAGGGAAGAGGAATAACTTCAAACAAGGACTTACTCTGGAAATACATTTAATAGGCAGAAAACAAGAAAGGTAAGTCAAGCCTAAGTTGAAGTAATTGGCTCAGTGCCAGTCGCAGTGACAATTACACTTTTCGCCTCCTAGAGACACTGTAGATGGGCATTTTCATAGGTTACATGACGGTTTTTATACGTACATATAATAAGTTTTTATTGTTCACAAACAGTTTGGCGATGTTCGAAACCCAGTTCCCTTTTATAGCCAATAAAATTATTACGGAGTTGCAAATCTGTAAAGTTCTTTATACTTTTTGTAAAATAAATCGTTTTATTGTCCAACATATTAGAACTGAATTTCTATATACATATATTTATTATGTTATAATTTGGGATGTGTTAAAATTGGCTAAAAATTTTTGGTTAAAAAAGGCTTAAAATTGACTATGTTTAATTCTCCTAACATTCTCCTAAATTTATCACCATCGCGGCCTATTCCTTTTGCTCTCAGTTTTAGAACTCTTAGATTTTCTGTTACATCATAATTTCATACCACCAATGGAGGTCTCTAGGTATTCGTACCGTATCAGGTGTTCAGTAAAGGCTCTGTGGCTCTTTCAACCATTTGATCCTATCTGTACCTAGATTTGGCACTTGTTGTATGAAAACTACTTAAACATATTATTGTTAATTCACAATAAATGTGGTATGAATATTTAACGTCGAAATACACAATATTTTGAGAAATAATTATCAAGTTGGATATCAAATTAAGTAGATTTGTTCTTAGTTAAACATTCACACCTGAACAAAGCAAACTCTCGGAACTAAATCTAAAGTTTAATTAGAAATATGAACAACGATGATAATTAGGGAGCGTTCTCATATCCATATCCGAACGCGCGCCTCAAAATATTATCTACCCGAGTAAATTGGTGGAACTCTAAGAGTCAAGCTTGGTGGTTCTTAAAACTTTAATTGCTTACAATTGTGTATCTTTGAATTGCTCTTTGAAATTGCTTAACATTAATGTCAAACCTATTTCATATTGCAATTCTAGTAAATAGACGTAAAAAAACTTATTATTTATGGAATCATGACCGCCCGAATTAAGATCGGTGGCGGTGTTGGAAGGATGTTCTAATAAAGGAAAAACTTACAAACTAGGTGTCAACTGACTTTAATCGTTTAAAACAAGGGCTTATAACATAAACTTAGGAGTAGTGGGGTTGCGTCGCTGGACTAACAAACAACTGTAACTTATGTATGTAAATCTATATATATAATAAATCTCCAAACACGTATTTTCGAAAAAAATTAATTCGTGAATCAAGTTAAATTTTTAGGCCACATAAAAACGTGCACACACATGTGCACATTCCCACACACACCTATACAGGCAAATTTTTAGAACTTAATTTACGTCGTATACGAGTACATAATACGACATGTAGTCCGTTTTGGCTATATTTTGATTTTTCATCCTTTTTTAGATGATGTGAATACCAATAAGCAGTTAAATACACGCAACGTAATGGACGCCTCACATCAAAGCAATTGTATCAAGTTTATATTGACGGTGACAGTGGTTAGTTTATTTAATAAATATTAATGCGTATGTTTGATTTAATTAACACATTCTGCTGTGTAGACATTTTGGTCACAAGTCTAGTGATTTTCTGCGTCCCTTTAGAATCTTTAATAAGGAGAAAACTATTTTGAAAGGGGTTACTTTATATTTGACTCGGTCTTATTATATTGGACATCAAATTAATAAGTCACGAACTCGATATGACTCAAATTCTAGTTTGGGTTGTGTAGGTATTACTCTCCTGCTCCCAAATGGAATTAGAACACAAATTATTTGATTACCAAACCAATACTACAAACTTTATTGCAACAGAGTTTCCTAATATTATTTGATGGACCTGGTATTTCTATTTTACTTGACAATTGACATCAACGCAACATTGTAAGACTTTAAACAGCAAACACGTTACTCTAATGTTAAGAATAATTTATATTTACTAGAAAACGCGATGGAATTTTTTAGACGTTAAATCATTCTACAATTTTCCATTATAGTCTGTATATAATGAAAAATAGTGAATATATAAAAATATCGGTTGTTTAATTTTGTATTATTTCTCTATATAATTATTACTGAATTTATAAACATATCTCATTTTAAATTACAAAACAACACCGCTATCGTAATTTCAGTGTGACTGCTTTATTGGTTTTTGTCTAGTCCCGAAACCCAGTAAAGCAGTAAATGATAATAATAGATAGATCCTTTCTAATTAATTTTCAATTAAAACAATTATTTTTTCTCCGGTAATCAAATCTAAACCTCTGCTTTGTAGGATATCACACTTGTCTCTATTAGCAAGACAAACTTATAAATTATGTAATAATATCGACTCTAAATGATAGTAACGATCCCTAAACAATGTTGCTTTTGTTTTGTTTGCGAGTGGAGCTCATTGTTAAGAGACTTAGCATTCAAGCTGCTCTAAATCTTCACTAACGGCCTTTTAAAATGCCCTCACATTACTTCCAAATGCTCTTCCTTTGTACTTTGAAAATTGCAATGAATCTTCATGATTTTACTCATTCGTTAATATTATTTATTATATTCTATTGTACAATAAAGTAACTTTTTTAACATAGACTTTGAAGCAAGGTTAATAGCAATTTCGTTTCTCCCACGTCTTTCTGCGATGCGGTAAATGTTTATCACTAATGTTAAAATATTATCAATGATTCGGATGCACTACACATACATCGTCTGTATGACTTATAGGCAGTTCTATAAATTCTTATCATATCATTCTCTTTGATGGACAGCTAAACCTTATTCTTCATACTTTATTTAGATTAAGACATGCCCAATTTCTCATGTTGATTTCCTTTATCATACGAACAAGTATCAGCGCGGGTAGAGGGATAAATTCACTCGTGCTTAGCGATTCAAAACCCTGAAAACGTTGAGAGTTAGCTTATCCACTAAACTAACACTACATAATTCTTAACCAATAGATTAAATTATAGAAACCAGTGTCGCTAAGCCATTTTAGGCCTGAACTTCAAATTTGTGTATCTTTTGTGATCATTTGTGTTTTTTAATAGGCAAGTAGGTGATCAGTAGTTGGTGCCTGACACCATCGTCCGCTGACGAGTTTTTCTAACGACGAGGTTTTGACGTACCTACCACCAAGTGTTAAATGCGCACATAGAAGTCCATTGTTGAACAGCCGGGGATCGTACCTACGACTTAAGAAATACGAGTTGCACTAAAGCCAATTGGCCAACACTCTCTAGATAAAAAATAGTGCGAAAATTTGTCGTTGATGGTTTTACATTTTTATTCAGTTTTTGTATACATTTTGAGTATCATCTCCGCTGAAATTAAAATTCTAAAAGCGTTTGCCAATATTTTATGTGATAGTCCTTGGTAAGTGAGAGCGGACAACTCAGCGTTATTGGAAAGGGATCACTCGACGTCCATCTATATCAAAAATTACTGGCTTTAATGTTTAAAAATGCAATATATATGGGAAATATTTAGTTTGTATAGTATAGTTTTTGTTATTGTTATTTTAGTTCAAGGCGAATAAGTTTTAGACTTTTTTCTCTCATTTTTGTTTATTTTCTATATTCGAATTGCTTGGTCATCTTTTACTATAGAATGTATTATAAATCTTGATCACAAATTCAATATGAATATACTATTAATAAACTAAAAAAACTTCGTCTATACTAAAAAACTGCTGTATTAAACAAGCGCAATATAGAAAGTCGAAAACTAAATTAGTATGAAGATGACAGTTCTTGTCGACAAATTTTCACTTATAATACCACAAGAGCTTCAAAATTATCGGGTATTTCCCGATAGGTTCGTTGCAAACAAATGAAGGAGTCAAGTTTCGCGCTCGTGATTTTTTAACCTGAAAAACTTGACGACTTTATTTGTTTGCAGGGAACCTTGAGGGAAATGCCAGATAATTTTGAAGCTCGTGTGGTATTCGGGGGATTATTTTTCCGACCCAAATGTCGGCCAATAGAATTGCACCATGAGACGAAATGTACAGTTAACAAATAAGAATTTCATAATGAATAAAACAACTACTTAATACTTTTCTTGAAGCAACTACCAGAGAAAATTTTCAAAAAATTATCAGTATAATACCATGTAGGTTGTACCACGTGACGTCGAATGGTGCAATTCTATTGGTCGATATTTGGGTCGGAAAAATAATCATACAAATTTAGTTTTCGACTTTCTTCATTCTAAGCCCGCTGTCCATGTCCAAAATTATATAGCTTTATTGAGGTTTTTATATCCAAAACCTAGGTGCACTAAAAAACACACTATCAGAGTTTAATGTTAGGGTTATTAGACAACTAATAATAAAATTGATACGCTGAGCATGTTGAGCTGTCGCCGCTTATCGCCTAAAACACCGCACACCGGGTCCTTTAAAACAAAATGTACCTAAGGACGCCAAGTAATTTCCTCGCCTCTCAGATCGCATTATCTGTATAACTGATACAAATGATCCGCAGTTCCGTCGGGACGTGCCAAAATGGCTAAATTAAAACAAAGTTACACTTTGCTGCTAAAATTTGGTGCGTATATAAAAAGCCACAAAGTGCGAGGTTCGCCTGGCGGGCCTCCAGCCTACCCCGCGGCTTGTCAAGCCAACAATTCACACCCTTTTTGTTCAAAATTTAAACGACAACAAAATAAATAAGAACATTTTCATTCATCATTCACTTACAAATTTTTGCATATCATTAAACCTATTTATACCATTAACAATAGACAGTAGGTATAATATATGGAATTTTATGCTTATTGGATTGTTTTCAGTAATAGTTCCATACAAAACAGTGCATAACTAATGAATGATTACATAATCATAGTTCACAAAACATTAGCTCAATATATTACACGCATAAACAGTACACGAACTAAATTGTATGTTTTACCAACGTAACACGATCGTTTGAGCGTAATGGTACATCGAAATTATGTCCGCGATGCGAACGCGAGCTGCGGGGATAATTCACGGTTGGTGCGCACGTTCTAAATGTTATTTCCAGGGGAAATGTGAGAAAACATCTCGAAAGCAAATTATAAGTGAAAGAACTAAAGCCCGGCTTCAACTATAAAATATTTGCATCCAAACGAGGGCGGAGCAACAATAAGATGGAAATGCAAAATCCTACTCCACATTAATGCATACTCCCGGTCCGCTAATAGCTAGAGAACTCGTTTATTTTAAATGAAATCGGACTTAGCTTTCAAGAGAGTTTTAGAATGGATATAATACGGCCATTTGTAATCCTATTTGATCCTCAGTTATTTAAGGGCTAATGTCGACTCGATTTGCCTAAAATTACAAGAACAAGTATACTTCCATTCGTATTAGTAGATATTTCCTTAAATTTATATGAAAAAGTTCCTAACATGATTGTTTCGTCAGATCTTCGTGTGAAAGCATGTGTGTTACATAAAAAGTGGGAAATTGTTGCGCGATGTGCGTTCAAATAGCCATAAATTTTAATAATCTTTTCCATACCGTATACCAAATTTTTTAAATTGTATAATGTATAATATTACAAGTTAAAGTTTGGCCTATGCATGCCGTAAATAAATATAAAACTCATACCTAATTTCATATTTTAATTTAATATTAAACGTTTTTGTTTATTTAAATCAATTATTCTACGATGGGAAAATCTTCTTTATATTAAAAATTTAAAGCTTACTTTTATTCACCAACGGTTTTCGCCGTAGGTTTGAGTTTTAAGTGTGACGAAGCACGGAATTACTTAGAAATTCCTTATTTCTCTAATAATAAACCCTCTATGGGATTTAACTCGGTCGTCAAGCGTCAACGACCGATATTTTGAAACTCTCTTTGACACAATCTACATAAAAAATGAGCCAAGGTTTCGTGGTCCGCGACACGCCGCTAAATGAGGCTTTTGAAGTTCTCTGTTTGCATAAAATCAGACAGTTTTTTTAACTTTCCGTGGCCATTTGTTAACAGTTAACGCTCGTAGGTAATTCATCTAAACTAAAATATATTAACTACTAGATGAACCGGCAAACCTCGTATCACCTACAAATATTTCTGACAAAACTTGCTCGGGATGCTAAGCCTTTGTAGTGCACATATCTATTGTCTATATAGTCGAATAAACTCTAAAGAAAAGAAGTCGGTCAAGTAGTGACCGATTTCAATTCAAATGCTACATTATCCCTGAGTTGGCTATATTAAATAATATTTTGAAATAAAATTTAAAATATTTTGGAAAGAAATATAGTATAAAATAGTTAGAAAGCGAGCGAGAAGGCACTATTGTAGGTATGTTAAATCCCATAAATTTTTGACTTACCCTGAAACTATAAGGCTCAGTATCTGTTTCATGGGTTTTATTTTACCCTACCGTATATCATTTCAGTACATTTTGCTGAGATTGCTTGACTTTACACATTCTTCTCACACTTCATATATATAAGATACGCTTTCTCGTTGGTAACCAGATAAATGCGGTAACACCGCGTCAATCAACGTCTAATCGCAGCCAATGAAACCATTAAATATTAAGTATAAGTGTTTATTTTAAACCATCTACAGTTATAAATGTTATAAATTCAGATGATTTTTTGTTTCAATAGATACGCAAAATCTAGCAAAATTTAGCAGTGTTGGCTTAGTGGCTTCAGCGTGCGACTCTCATCCCTGAGGTCGTAGGGTCGATCCCCGAACCTGTGCAGCAATTGATTTTCTTTCTATGTGCGCATTTAACATTCGCTCGAACTGTGAAGGAAAACATTGAGCGCAAAGCTTGCTTTAGACCCGAAAAAGTCGACGGCGTGTGTCAGGCACAGGAGGATGATCACCTACTTGCCTATTAGATTAACAAATCATGAAACAGATACAGAAATCTGAGGCCCATACCTAAAAAGGTTGTAGCGCCTCTAATTTATTTTTCGATAATTAAAATACTTCTACTACTAACTCTGATTTAAAAAAAACGTCACTCCCAGAATGTAGAATTCCTACAATAACTATTCTAATTAATATTTTGGATACATTTCGTTTGGAGCTGCGAATATAGTTCATATTTTTTTATAGTACAGAGGGCTTATGATAGTGCCCATGGACACTTACACTGCTAGAAGCGTTGACTTTTAGGAATTGGTACGCTCTTATCTTGAAGGACCCCAAGTTGAATTGGTTCGGAAATATATGAAATATAAGATATAAGATGGTGAGGTGATGTTAACTTAACCCTTTTTTATCCCAATCACTCTGGTAAAATTGTAAAACAGTACAAATTAGAATTCTGATTTATTATTCTACTCGTGTGCAAGCGGGTCGCTAATAAATGTTTGCAAAATTTACGGGCTCCGTTGTAATAGACTAAGTCCTGTCTAAGTAGTTAACGCATAGGGATTTCGATTCCCCGCAAAAGAATAATAAAATTGTTTCGTATTTATAAGCATAGATGACCTCACATAAAAAACGGCCTCATATATATTACAAAGCTTCTAATAAAATCTCCTTACAAATGGTATAATTTTTATTAAATACATTAATATTTAAACGGCAGTAGCCTGTGTAGTTCTTTTTACTTTTAGTGAATATCATTGAACATAATGAAGCGAAATTAATATTATGATATTAATTTCGACGTTAAATTATAAAAGCAAACATGTTACCAGATATCAATTTAATCTGCATCGAATTCTTCTCATTGTTTGAATACACCTGCTATGAAATGTGGAATGAAAAACAGGACTTTTTATGTTCACGATAAAACAGAAAAACATATTTAATAAAGCAATAGCAAAAAGGTTTAATTTATAATACAACAATGTTACCTTAAGTTTACCGAGAAAATAGGAAATCAGGTTTAATTCGATAAACTATATTATGTACGTAAAGAGCGGGTCGTTTATGAATATTAGAAATATCATTGGAGAAGTAACTCCAGTCTCTCTAAAATATAAGATAGTGTATCGCATAGTATGTAAACACAGGTCTCGTAACACAAGCGTCGGGGACTTTTGTATAATATTAAAAAAATATATACGTAAAAATATTATATTATCTTTATAAATAGGCTGGACATGTTTCAACTTAGAAATGCCGGCTTCCATTCAATATTTTGCTTCACCGTACGGGCAGGTGTGAATTGCGCAGAGAAAAAATCAATTGGTGCATAGTTGATCTACTAGGCTAACAATTCCAAAGCTTGGAATAATTCTTTTGACCCGACATAATCGTACAACGCAACATACTTATTACCTTGAATATATGTTTTTGTATTTACTCGGTTGTCAATTAAATTATCTTTATTTGTGTATATTAGTTCTATAATTCTCAATGAACAAGAGGGTTAATAAAATAAAGAATGTTAATTATCACCCAAAGGAGAAATAACGCGGACCTTTATCAAACTCAGCAAGAACTCCAACGCTCGAGGCAAACTTAGTTTCACAGGGCAAATGTAATTAATAGCTTTTAAGAATACCATGTACACTATTTTCTTTTATCTGTACAGTGATTATAACAATTGTATCGGTAGTCCTACGTACGTAGATATATTAATATTTAAAGCAACTTAATGTGCCACTGAGGTAGAACACTTCTTTCTTTTAGTTAAAAATATTTATTTATTTATATTATCTATATAAATATTCCAAAATATACTAAAACGTATATGTAAACGCGATAATCAAAATTAAAACCCCCACGTAACTGACCTACATAATATATTATATTTTAAATAAATAAAAACTTTTTATAACTCTAATACTTACTAAAGTTGGAAATACTTCAACAAAGTCAATTGATTCGAGGAAGAATGACGATAAAGTTAGAATTAAAAGTTGCTGAATAACGTATGAAGATCTTGTTGTTCAAGAACGTCCCAAATTCCCATTTCAGGTGAAATCAGAGGCCTCTGAGCGAATTTAGGTGAAGTTTTCTCGTCATTATTTGGAAGGCACTTCAAACAGGTTATGTAAACACACCTCGGTAAGATAAACTGTAGGAAAACACGGGTGTATAAGAATAATGGGATAAAAGGCTTTAATGTGTGTCACGAATCCGGAGTTTTGACGTAAAAATACGATAGGCCTTTATTTAAGCGGCATTATATGTAATCACATGTAGGCTTTCCTGTTTTTCTCCATAATTATATGGAATCGGTTGATGTTAATCTTAAGGCTTAATATCAGAAAATAAAATAATCAAATTATTCGTATTAAAATATGTTTTATTTACACAAAACAAACAGGACGGTGATATTACAGTCGTGTTACTAAATATGCATGTTTATATAACTCTAAATACATTTTCGTGCAGCATATCGAGCAGTGTTGGCCTAGTGGCTTCAGCGTGCGACTCTCATACCCGTGGTCGTAGGTTCCATACCCGGCTGTGCACCAATGGAATTTCTTTCTATGAGCGCATTTAACATTTGCTCGAACGGTGAAGGAAAACATCGTGAGGAAACCGACATGTCTTAGACCCAAAAAGTCGACGGCGTGTGTCAGGCACTGGAGGCTGATCACCTACTTGCCTATTAGATTTAAAAATGATCATGAAACAGATTCAGAAATCTGAGGCCCTAAAGAGGTTGTAGCGCCACTGATTTATTTTTTTATTTTAAAGACATTATCGTAAGTATACTATACACCTACCACTGCTTACGTAGAGTACCACTGTAGCGTAGTAAATGGAACAAGTTAGCATTAGTAAGACCTTCGATATCATGGTGTATTGTGCAAGAGCTTAAGACAACTTTTGATTAGGCTTTATTGGTTGTACGTTCAGACAGAATTATAACTAAGCGCGCGCATTGTGCGATGTTACGTCTTCTTTGTGTTGCTCTATGACGTAGAATCTTGAACGATGGCAGAGACTATGTCAAGAAAACTGGAAACATTATGGTTGGTCATTTATTAAAATATCTTGGACAGACCCCTAAATAAAACCGTGCTGGACTGAATCCAGAAGAACAAGTGCTGACGGTTAAGAAAAGGAAACTTGAACATTTCGGCCACGTCTTACGTAACACCAAAAACTACGAGCTCCTTCAACTAATTATTCAAGGAAAAATGGCAGCTAGAACAAGACCAGGCATTGGACGCAGGTGAAAGACTCTTCGCCAATGGTTTGGTCACAGCATAAAGTAATTGTTCAGAAGCGCAGCATCCAAATTTAAGGTGGCCATCGTGATCGTTGGCATTCGAAAGGAGGCCCTATAAGAAGAAGGAAAATGGAGTAACAATAAATTGGAATAAAACAATCAACACGGATAAATAAAAAAGTAATTATTAGTAAAAATTTGTTACATATGACATGATATGATGTTTACTTACTTACGCAAAGTTTATTTTCTGTTTATTAATAGGTATCATTAGTGTTAGGATGTTTTATTAAAATTAGCATGCTAGAATTAAGTTATGAACTTGGTGAATTGCATATGCATGCATAACGCTACTACTGTTACAATTCAATTGTGAATTTAGATGAAAACTACGTAATACGATTTGGATCTACAACACAGATTTGCATTTGGAAACAAACTATAAATACTTCATTTGTCGAATTGAACGTCGATTTCCGTTTCGAACGTCGCGTCCCGTCGATTAAACGCGTCGAAGCAGAGAGCAATTTTAAATGGCTGCGGTCAACGTTAGTACCTACTATTACACTCACGATTTGCCCGGAAATTCGGCAAAGCGTTAGTGCCTGGTGGAGGTCGGTATCTACCCATTCATTTGGCATTTCCATTAAAAGGGTACGTTTAACTACAGCTAATTTATGCAACATACGGCTCGAGGGGACAGATTACAGAGTAGTGTGTCCGGTGTTCTCGGTTTGAAAACGAATCACCGAATGTTCACTTGTTGGTAATCAAGCGTTTAATCTCTGTAAAGTGCAATTAACAATGGAATCACGAGATTTATTTTAGTAAATTAAGATACATTTTCTAAGCATCCAGTTGTAAGCTCATAATATACTTATAAAAAATAAATAAATCAATGGCGTTACAACCTTTTTAGGTCTGGGCCTCAGATTTCTGTATCTGTTTCATGATCATTTGGTAATCTAATAGGCGATCAGGCTTCAATGCCTGACGCACGCCGTTGACTTTTTGGGTCTAAGGCAAGGCCGGAGCGAATGTTAGGTAAATGCGCACATAGAAAGACAGTCCATTGGTGCACAGCCGGGGATCGAACCTACGACCTCAGGGATGTCGCACACTGAAGCCACTAGGCCAACACTGCTCAATATATACTGCTTATAAAAAATATAGTGAACCTAATTTCGACGTCTTGCGTGTAATAAAAGAAGCGCCCAGATAAAACTTTAAATTGCCCCGTCAAATAAATTCCCGCGATTCGTAAATACTTTGCATAGATTGAACCTAGAGGGAATCCCACAACAAAGCTGCGGAGAGCTTTTCCGATATAAGAGAACGACTGGATCGCTTTTGACAGCTCTGATCTGGTTCTGGAATTTTCCTATTACCTCGTTTCCCTTACATCGTACCCGCCAGTAGCGGCTACGATTTTTATAATTAGTTTTCGCAAGACTTGGATTTCTTTGGGTTGTAAGGTGTAGAAGGAATAATTTAATGCTTAGATTTTACTATGCCCTTAAGAAGTCTAATGAAAAATATGTTTAAAATTAAGTTAAATAATTAAAAAGTGCAGTAATAAGACACAGACAACTAAAATACAAAACTATAATAGAATGTTTATTTTAAGTTGAGAATCCGTATTATTCTGCCATCCTTTGTCTCATTTATATGAGAATTTTATTCATACATCTAATATTTTTTCTGTCTCCATTGAGACATTTCCAATAACTCTCAAGTCCATTTTTCGATTTCATTTGTGTCATAACGATATTCATTGGTACTTGTGTGATGCTTATGTGATGTTTTATTGCTATGGAGACTATAATCTTAGAGACATTACGTGTTGAGGTAAACTGATTCATTTTTCGATTCGGGAGCTTGATTTGTTTTGTAAATTTGTAGGAGATGTAGGTGTGTGTGTGTCTTCAGGGAACACAATTAAACAGCCCTGACACTTCTACCACAGTTTATTCTTCAAATCACACAAATATGATTAACATTAAGCATAAGCAAAATAAATATAACAGAAAAGATAAATAAAAGCGTAAGCGGAAAAATTAAGTTAGCGCAGTAAACAAACGTGCATCTGCCGTGTAAGTGCGAGACGGACTAAGGAGTAAGGACAGCGGGCGCGCGCGTCACTGCGCCGGCGATCGTTCTAGGCTTCCTTTGTTCTGCAAGTAGCGGGACTTCGTGCGCGCTCACTCGGTGCGACACGACACGAGGACGATCCGATAATGCTCGGGGACTCGACGATGCGGTTATATAGAAATGATATGTTTGCTTATGTTATGTGTTATTGTGCATGTTTAATATTTGTGTATTTAGTATGTAAAGTATTTATATATTATATTATTGTATTTATATAGTAGTTAGTTTTATTAAATGTATTGTGGCTACGCCACAAATTAAATACCAATGGTTTATGCACGTCAAGCATAAATTATAGGATATTTATTCTTACACAAAAACCATTTAGGTCTGGCCTTCACGTTTGTGTATTTATTTCGTCATCATTTGTTTTTTTCTTATGGTCAAGCAAGTGACCAGTATACTGTGCCTGATACATGCCGTCCTCTTTTTGGATTTAAGGTATGACGGACTCCTTACTACGGTTTCCTTCACCGTACGAAGGAACTTCACAGTGACGCCATCTAACGCCGTAATCTAAGTGAATTTTTTAAATGTCTGTAGCGCTGTTGACACTCATTTGGAATTACGAGCTTTTATCTCTCATTTTTGAAATCAGAACTGCGATAATCGCAACAGAAATAATTATTATCAATTAATAATAATCCTACTTAATAGATATTACAGTTCCAACGAACTACGTACAATATAAGAGCCAAAGAAATACAAAAACTACCAAATACATTCAACAATTCAATACGTCTATAGACATCACCATTCTCCAAAAACAGACTGCCATTCACACCTCAACAATAACCAATACTTGATTGGTTATTGGTGGTTGCTTGGAGATACAGTATTCCTACATCGAACCACTACACCACAGAACACGAGCAATACATAGACTGTAGTCTATTATTATAAATATGTATATTGAGCAGTGAGTGCCTTTTTTGAGATTCTCAAGACGGCACTGATGATAGACCGGCTGAACGCTGTACCGGTTTTAATCAACCTTTCAAATAATAAATAATATTAATGTACCGCAAAAAAATAAGTGCCATATCAGTCAGGTCAGGTTATCATGTATATATATTATATATGTATATGATAACCTGACCTGACTGATATATGTATATCTTTTTTTTTTTAATTTTATGGCCTGGTAACGAGACCTTTATTATATGTATATCAAATATTTGTCAAAATGTATTGTATATAAAATGCATTTGTTAATGTTCCAATTGTCATCTGACAAACTAAAATTCAGTACGTAGGATATACATTAAAAAAATATTATCTCGTAAAGATCATGGATTTATAAATCTATACGGAAACAAAATAAATATAAAGCCGGTGAAACTTAAAAAATCACTCAATAACTAGGAATAACATAAAATTATTTTTTACCATCGTGAAACTGATTTAACTGCATAACGAAACATATTATAATAATTATGTTACACTATTCATACTATAAAAAAACTAAGAATCTATTTCTTTACAACAATTTAAAAAATTATGTCCCGTATTTCAAGGACCACATCAATTAAAACAATCCATAAACATAATAATAAAGAATGTTCCATTTATTTTTGAATTTTATTCGTTATAAATAATCATTTCTCTTATAATAGAATGTAGATAGAAGTTAAGTTGAGCTTAAGTAGCGCTTGAAAATCATTTTTTCCGCGTCCCACATACAACATGCATAAAACTTTTCTTTTAACATGCGCTTGCTTTCACACAAACAAATGATCAAATGCGAGGATGATTATGCTCCGGAATACATAGTACGGAATAAAACTGATGAGAATTACACGATTTTATTTTAATAAAAGCATTCAATGCCCTGAAAAGGTTCGCGTTTTTCATTCATAGACAAAATTAAGGGTACCCGAGATTCAAGATGGCCTCCGCGGTCGGTTGGTTGCATACATTTCATGCTTGTTCTTTTTAATTAATGTCATGTACGTACTCAAATTATCTTTGGTGAAATAGACAACGAGATTCTGTGTCAATCACTTCTTTTATAATACTGTCAAATTCTTAATATTTAATAAAACCAATATTTCTCTTAGTCTGTTTTTATTATGTTATAAAATAGTAATAATTATGTAACTAAATTAATTCGTAAAAATATTATATTTTTTTTATTTATTGAATTATTCCTATCAAAGCACTTTAAAATAGCAATGCACTTTTATACAGTTTTTCTATATTTTTTTTCTATTTCTTTAGCTTCTCTATTGTAATTTGTTAGAAGTGTAATATCTGTTAAGTAGGATTATTATTAATTTGTATATGATTTATTAACACGGTTAATACTAATAAATAATATTATTAATTATACTATATGTGGAAATTATGTATTAATTAGTATGAGGCCTTAACAAATTATGTGAAACTAATTATATTAAAATCTATTTTTCAGCCAACTACAAATAGTAAAGGGTCCAGGAAGAATTGAGAGACGCGGATAAATATACAAGTTTTGTCTTACTGCAACGCCGATTTGTTCCCGAGTAGCTGTCTATAAGCACTATCTTATATTACTTAGAGTATACAACATTGATGACATCATCATGTTTGAGGTTTTTCTTAAATAAAGGTGAAATGCAAATAACCTTTGCCGTTTCAAATACGTGACGCGGGAAGTTTGTGTCGGGGGATGAATACCAAAGTTGTAGCACCCCTGCAGACGTTTAACCGACTACAATATACAAAAGTGTGAGCCCGCACCAGAAGCAGTGGCCCTTATCGTCAACGTGATTTGAATACTTCGACGACTTTTATTAAACCAATATGACAAAAATGTTTGCGACAACTGCGCTTTGAATACGCAAACTTGAAATTATAAACTTGGGAGTTGTAAACTTTATAAAGCATTGTGTATTGTTAGAAACTTGTTCAGTTATGTAGCGGTATTGCGAGGAAATCGTTGTAGAGTTCTGAATTAAATTGTTCTATTATTGGCAACTGAAACCTTTATTTTTTTTATTTATTGTAAATAATAAAACATTGCTAAAAATTGCACATTGCATTCTTATTTTTTCGTCGGTTTCAAAGACGTATTTCTCACCTTCTGAGTAGTTGATAAAACGTAAGTTCCTCTTTGTAATATTATTTTTATAGAACAGGGGGCAAACGGGCAGGAGGTCTATCTGATGTTAAATGATACTGCCTATGGACTCTGTGCTTTGATATGATTCTTAATTTTCAAAAGAGAAAATAATTATTTTAAAAGTTAACATTTTTTTATATTATTTAAGATAGTGGTGAGATAGTTATATTGTTATAGGCAAAATAAACGCAGATTATTTTAATTGCCTTTCGAACACACTTTGTTAAATAAAATAAATTTATTATTAACAACAAAATATTATCGACTCAGCACTAAAATTGACACAAAAACGTTGTTACATGTCGAATTAATAGTGATCCTTCGGGTTTTTTTTTAAGTCTAAGCTTAAGAAAACTTATAAGTATGGCCTATTGCTCAGGATTGATTAATTATACGGAGTTGACTCGCATTAATTTCATTAATTCAGCTCGCTAAAGCAAGAACTCTGATGTCTTGCTTGAATTTTCATTTTAATACTAGCTGACCGGGCAAACGTCGTTTTGCCATATGTATCATTTATAATAAAAAAATAGGGGTTGATCGTAGAGGGGTGAAAGTTAGGGGTTTGTATGTATTTTTTAATGTTGTATCATAAAAAATAAAAACAGAAAAAAATATCTAAAAATAAAAAAAATATATTTATGGCAACGAAAACTGTGACACGAGAATGTTATATATTAGATGTGAAGGCTTATTTCTGTTGAAGCGTTTGACCCTGATAGTTGAATATTATTTATCTCTCATTATCATTATCCTAAGTTGGTAACTTTATCACTCCAGTATCAATGAGGTTATTATATATTATTTTCCACGTTATGCTTTAATAGAATCACGTAGTCCGTAATCTTTAAAATGGAACACGGAACAAATACATTTTCGCGCATGAGCGAATAATATATTTTTAAACGGAAAGGATTGTTGCCTAGAACTTCAAAACAATTATTATTTCTTAGGGAATCGAACCGAAAACTTCATTCGTCAACAGACTCACTCATCAGCACAATACAGACTTAGGCAATCAGACGGACTTTAGGAATGTACGGTTGTAATAATTACAATGTAAAAATTTAATAAATAACTTATAAATATATTGTTGAAATTGTAAATTAAACTAAAAAATGTCAGGAATTTTTAAAAATAAATTCACAAAGAGAAACATAATATTTTAAACGATTCATAATATCGAAATATCAAAAGCGTAGAGTAAACATTGTCACAGTTCAATCCTCTCGGGACTAATGAAATATTTGCTGTATATTTTGAATATTTTACGCTCGTTTACATTCGGGCTCCCTTGGCTAAAATATCAGTCGTTGCACAGGAAAACTTGGCAACTCTCATAAGATTATGTATACTATACGGGACTGTTCGAAAAAGTACACTTTTTTATTTGGAAATAATGCGCCTAGGCCTTGGTTCAAGAAAGAAACAATTAAGTATGGAGAAATACTTTAATTTTGCATGGAAACCTCATCAAGAGCAAACAAGTGTGGTAACCTATCAAACGTTGGAGATCTTGGAGATCTTAGTAGTGGGATGCTAAAAGTAATTAATAAGTAGTAACAAAGTTATAACACAAATGATAAATTGAAGAAGTTAAATAAATATTTGCTTTTTTGCCTTTATCGTTATATATACTGTATCCGTGTATCATTTAAAATCTCGTTTAAATATTTAATTGTATAGTGCTCGCGTTGTAGTATAGTTTTTTTCTGAATATGTTAAGATAACAATATGATATCGGGACACGATTATTTTACCCCTGTATAATGTTTATACTTCAAAGACATAGACATATTCTTTTGTTCGACCCTTTTAGGACGCGCAAATTCTCAAAGGAGTGTGTGAAGTAGATTCTATTTGAGGCTTAAAGCGACAAATATTCTTCATATTAAATTCTGGAACATTTGCGTTAAATCTCTTTTTCTACAAGCGATAACAATATTTTCTAACTCAATGAACGTAATGATTTTGGTGTTAGCGGTACGTCGTAGGGAGTTAATGGTATGAGGAAAAGCAAGAATTACATTACGCGCTTTTACAGATATTTAATGTTATATTTTTATATAGCCTTAATATTTTAAGTTTATACTCTTCATGTAGTTGTAGTAAGTCGATTCTCCACGCCTTTATTGTAGTCAACAGTACTTAATTGGTGTACTGTATAAATAATAGAAAACAGATTATATTTGTTAAAAACATACAAATGTTATAATATAGTGTTCAATAATAAGACAATTCAGGAGTATTATATAACTTAGATAGTATGTGTTTAATTTCCGACGGCATCATGACGAATTGGCAGGTATAAAATAATATTTGAGTAATAAAAAAGTGAATTTTAGCCAGAAATTGCTTTAATTGCTCAATTTGGCAATTACTCGCCTCATTAAGTAACCATAAATCTTAAAACTCGAAAATTTGCACAAACAGGAGGCAATAATTAAAAACAAATACCGAACGGAGAATCCTCCCTGAATCAACAATGAATCGATAAATATTTATGCGAGGCATTGTTACCATATCTTGTTATATCCTTTAAAAACATGAAATGTTACATATTAAAATAGATTGAAATATCCAATATATCTATTATTGAATAGTAGCTTTTTCAAGCGGTTTCACCCACGTTAATTTAGGATTAATGCCCACGGGGCATATAATAAATGCGTGCGGTTCTTGGTTCTTCATTTTGTTTGCGTAGTTAAAACTGAATCTGCCCACAATAATATATGGAAACAGCAATTTTGAATAAAATTGATTTAAATAAGGATTACTTTACCAAGTCTATAATGCCTTTATCACATCTACTATCTCGGACTTCTTTTAGAACTTTTTAATAAGAACTTATTGGTTTTTTCTGGTTTACACAGCGCTTGGAATGTGAGCTACATACATAATGTCAATTTCATAAGTTAATATACGCCGTTTTTAGAACAGTTTTTACGCTAATCTCTGAAAACCAAAGCGTTTTTTTATATTAACATAATCAAAGTGGATTTCACAATTCCTTTTTTATACATTTCGTGGCGGATATTTAGATTTCTTATATAAATTTACTACAAAAGAGGCTACACAATACCACGTCCTATAAAAAGGAAGAAGGAAGTGGATACTCTTAACAGATAATCCCTATAAATTAATTATTACCGCCTCGCACTCATCCAGTAAATAATACGGGATTCAGAAAGAGCTTTCACGTGTTCACTTCTTGAGTCTCGTGTATTTTTTCGTTTCGAAAGTTTCATGAATACGATGATAAATGATATATCCGACCTCGAAAAACCACCGTCACACAAATGATACCCGAAGAACAAAACCGTTGTTTGTTGAACTCTACAAATGAAACGAAACTACGTAATTGGCTTTGTTTCAGGGAAATTACTTAGTTCCGGGCTGACTGGCGACGTCATACTCCGTTTTATTACGAGTGAGAATTTACTTTTGTTTTTAAGAAAATAGAAATTTTAATAAATGACAAGGTGCTGCGAAACAAATGTCGCTTGGTGATATCAAAATTGAATTAAGGACAGAACAGTTTTATATATTTTTCCTTGTCATATATGTTAATAACATTTATTTTAGATCTTATAAATCCTTATTCATTATAACCACAAAAATATAAACCAAATGGTTCGGAAGGTTTTAACCAATATTCTATTATGGTTACTTAAGTTTATCATAATAAGTACGCTGAAGTATCCCTCCCTAACTTGACGAAGTTCGCAAAAACAAGATGAATATATACAATCACTAAATATGAGGGCAAGTCTACTCTCACAAACCCGCATAACAGAACAGAACGTAGAACGTAAGTATTGTATGACGTTTTGGAATCGGTGGAAAAATTACTGGATTAAATAAATAATCATTAATACAATTGTGTGATTCGTTTCGAAACAGTGGCAGTCGATTTGGTAAAACAACTTTGGCAGAGTCTATATTTTTAAACAATATACAGCTTTAAAACTTTTGGTAATACGGTCAAATTCCAAAAACAGACTTGTACCCAGCATATATTCAATAACAAACCTGGATTAAAATTATTGTAGGTCCATAAAATGTTTACGGTCATAACTTTCGATAATATTTTCATATATTAGTGATATAGGATATAATTGTTGTGTTGCAAAACTGGTTTAATTTTCTTCTACTATACGCCTATCATATAATAATTAATAATTGGTAAGCTGCAATATAACGAAGCCGTGTAGCTAATTAGTAGACATCTGCTTCGAAGGCTGTGATGCCTTACAAGTATATCAATCATAGACAAAAAATAGTGTTCCAGATTTCATTGATATAATCCTTGCATGAGCTTTAGTCTATGCTTTCCTGATTGATGACATAAACCTTATGTGTCTTAGCCTTATGTGTAATTTTTGTTACTTACGTACATATTTTAACGACCTTAAAATAAGTTATACAAAAAATGCATAAGAATGAAAGAAGTTGACGAAGCCTTTTCTTACTTCTTCGATTTTTCACTTTTTATATCTTAATTTTCTTATGTTTTCCTGTAGGATTCCACTTCTTTTACCTACCTACTAGACCAGTCCACGTAAAAACGTCTCATTTAGTTTTATATAATGGGACGACCTCTATTATTTTTCGTAAATACAAATACAATACAAATACATATATATTAATTAATGAATTTTAATGTTTATTATTACTATAAATTTAAAAAAAATTGTAATTTATTTGTGATGGTGTTTAGCCAAATGTTATTGATATTATATATAAATAAATCGTCAACTATTCTGTGCGACGACTCGAGAGAGATGTCGTAGTTGCGTTAAGTGATATGCCTGCCTTTGTTTTGATGTCGTTCACTAATTAATGATAATGGCTGGGGAAATATATCCCTTTGATGTGTCGTTTTACTTAAGGAGATTTCGTTTTAGATACTTAGGAAACTATCGTAATCGTAATCCAGCTAAAAGCTAGTACATTATGTATAATATGTTTGCAATGGAAATACCGTTGGATTACTCGTTCGAGTGAGCTCTTGACCAGTTTATTTGTAATAGGTACTTTGAACTGCTTCATTGGTTGTTTTGTAAATAAGTCTTGTTATACTTTGAAAATAAACAATACAAATACAGTAAGTTTCTAAATAAGATTCTATTTGCGCATCATTTCTACTTTTAAACTTATTTATACATGAAATCGTTTCGAATTATTGATTCACAAATGATTATTTTTTAAGATATACAAATATGTCTACATGAATAATGCAATAGCTTCAAAAATACATAGAATTATCTTAACTAGGAATGCTATCTTGAGCTTTCCGTGAGATCTAATATTAAAAAACAGCGTTTTATGTTGCTGAGGCAATAAAGTACGCGAGGTAAAATAAGAAATTCAAATTGCGACTGCAATAACAATAAAAGAGTACTTTCACTACAAGACAAGCCATAACACGTTCAGAACACTCATCATGAAAAATAAATTCTCTACACAAGAAAAAAAGAAAATGAATTCACCAAAACGTTGCCATTCCTCGCATTCAAAGTGCATGAACGTACTTTATTTCTAAATATTTTGTGTTTATTTTGTACGCGACTGTTATTTAAATGAAAATGGATTCTTATAATATGTGTGACACATGAAAAAGGCCTATGTACGTAAACAGTCAAAATAGTTCAACAAATATTATCTGGGTATATAAAGGCTTTGACATTTTGTATGTTATGTCATAATGAGAGGTATTAAAACACCATTGTGTGTTCTGATACCACCGCGATATAGCTATTGCAGATATACATAGTAGTTCCTGGAATTTAGAACCAGATTCCAGGAAATGTTAATTAGTGTGTTAACTGCATACAAGCACAGGATATTTTCCCATACGCCGACAAAAACGTCTAATAAAAAATTAATGTAAATAATTAAATATGGTGCTATCTATGAATATGCTCAATATTCCCAGGACCTTCGGAATGTTGGAGTGCTTACAATGGCTTAGTCAATGCACCAAGTCATTGTTCAAAAGCGCGGCATCAGGTAATTAAACAAGGCATGATGATCGCACACCTTAGAAAGGAGATGGCGTTCTGAGAAGAAGAAATGCATACAAATAAGGAAAATCCGACCGAGTATAAATGTCTGCCTTAACTCAGAGTTTATATACATAAAGTAGTTTTTAAACTCTGAGTCTGCTATCTAGGTGTCATATAATGTTCTACACTTGGGTAATTTCTGTCACAGTATCAGGCATTTCAAAGCAATTCAACAATATTCTCAATGGCACCCTAAATGAACATCACCGCATATGCATTGTTGAAATAAGAACAAACCATAGAAATGGCTCGCATCATTGCAATCTATGGTTAAAAATATATTTTAAACAGGCATTGCGTTGTTATGGATTCGATTTTTTTATGGTACAAGGGACAAACGAGGAGGCGGGTCACTCAAAGTGCTTATCTCCGCCCATGGACAACAGGAACAGTAGGTTTGCAAGTGCGTTGCTGGTGTTTAATGTAGTGGTACGCTTTTTTAAAAACAATAAAACTCGACAGACAGGCCACAATCCCACCTCATGTTAAGTGAGTTGCCGCCTATTGAACGTCAGTCCAGGAGATGCCTATTTAGTCGCCGCTTGAATGAACCCATGTTCAACTTTCAAGGGTAATTGGAAGGGGGCAAGGAGTTTCCAATCTTTTGCTGTTTGTACCCCTTGTGGATGACAGCAACGAAAGGGTGAAACTCCAAATATCCAAGGTACCCAAGATACGACCAACCGACAAACCAACTGCCCTTCCAGGTATTTCTGAATACCTGGAATGGCAGCTAGTTCCAAAACAAACGCAAAAGGTCAAGGTGGAGCGAGTGGAATGTATAACACATTTTACATATCAATATTAATATTTACATACATATAACACATTTTACATATCAATAAATAAATAAAATCATGTGTTTGCAAGGCCTCGACGTATATATTACTTATTTCTGCCGAGGAGTTTCTAAGAGTGCTATGCCACTTAATATCTAATGCAACTTGAAATACTACTTCACAATAATAAATGATAATTGGCTCGTTCAGACATTTCTACTAATATATACAGACGATGTAACACATTTGCAAAGATAATAACCAGAATAACGATTTATTGAAGGGAGTAAAGCAATCGACGCTGTTACCCACGACAAATTCGATTTAAACATTGAGTTATTCTAATTGCTTTAGCGATTTAATTATTATTTACTGATGAAGCATTATGGTAAATTTAATTAATTTAATTGTAAACATTACAATGTATAACATCTTCATATACTTTATTATTTTTATTAGATATACTACATTTATATATAAAATTATTAAACTATATAAAATTGAGATATTTTGTCCTAGGACCTAGTTAATATTGTTGTAATGTAAAACGGTAATCTAAAGAACTTAAAATAAACTATCACTAAGCTAGATTTATAGAAATACAATTATTAGCTAAACGGTAAGTACTAATTCTGTTATATTTTGTTGCTTCTAGACTCATTCTATAAAATATTATGAATCCTATAGAACAAACTGTTATTTTTCTTGTAATATTTTGCTCTCAAGATGTATGCTTTAAGCTGTTATTAATTTTTGTTCCTTAAGTGTGGAAAATAAAGAAAGACTAAGAAAAGCGAGCCTGAGAGGTTATCTTGTCGTTAGTCGTGAAATTGTTTTCCGCGCTTCGCCTTTGAGATTCTTCAGCCACATTGTAAGCTTAATGGGTGATTCAAGACTTTTAACATTACACTCTGCTTTTTATAATTATAATATTGCCCGTAAAAGTTGATTCTGGAAATTTTACTTTTTTCTACGACGAGCTTCTAAAAAATAAAATAAAATATGTTTATTATGGAACATAAGATACAGGTATCACTTATTCCACGTCATTAAATTTGAATCTGTAGGCATCCCTACTCATCGGCAAAGAAGACAGAGGGTGGCCGAGAAAAAAAATTCTTCCTTAACTTAGTCTTAATTAAACCTTTAACTTAACAAGTAGTTTAGTTAAATAAACCTATTACAAAAAAAATGGTGGCGTGTATCAGGTCTTCATTCTTCATCTTCATCCTTTAAGTGCGTATAAAACCAGAAACAGAGATCTGAGGTCAAGATCACAGGTTCTAGTGCTACTTGTTTATTATTAAAGTTTGATTTTTAGAAAGAATCTGTTCTGTTTGAAAGAATTTTATAGTTAATTTTCAAACATTATAGGAGTTCTTGATAAATCCAGGCTTGCACAGCAGTAATCATTATGCACTTTTGGCACCTATCGCATGACTATCGTGCGCTGTGCTGATGAAAACATGGAGGTCTGACGTAATTGAACTCTGTAAATGAATTTCGTGAAATGTTTGCGATTCGATTACCCTTTGATCGGTGAATGGCCTACACTATAAAGGATGTTAAAAATACGCTGCCTAGGGCTGGAAAGGGTTGAGCTTTGAAAGTTTTTTTATCGCAACAGAAATATGCATATGATAGCAACCGTATGTAAACTAATATGTATCAGATACCATGGAACTGGAAGTTATCTAGATTCAATTCGATAGATTCAAAAATATGTTTTCTTAAGTTTTGGAGAGCAGCCATATGTTTCTAAGAATATAGTTATATATCCCCACGAGAATGTAAGTGAGTACTTCTATTTCACCATGTCTCCTGCTGATAAAAGACAAGTCTTTGTTTTTAATTTATGTTATTATTATTACTACTTAAGATGTCATGTGGAACATGGTGTAATGCTTGCAGCTCCTTACAAACGTTGTGTAAAAAAAAAAACATGGCGATTAAAAAGAGTGGCGGAGAGTTTATTGCCAGTTCTTCTCTTCCGTTCTACGCCCTTGATTTGAGAACTGGCACTAAATGTAAAGTTAGAAGCATTTCATATACATTTCTTTTTTTTGATGTTCATAAGTGTACATTGTGTTACCTATATGATTAAATGATTTTTGACTTTAGGTATATGCCTATTGTCTAACGATAACTTTCTGAACTATACATATTCATGTTACGTATTGTAGTTTGAAGCCGCAAATATCTTTAGAATTTATTGACCTTATCACTTTTACATCACGATCAAAATAATTAGGCGATTATAAATCTTATATTTGATAAATAAGATGTTTGTATGTATATATTATTTGGGTAAAATCAGCAATTTGATTATGGATAAAAATAGCCTCGATACCTCGCATTTTAAAAACTCTGTCGGCACAAAACAGTTACTTTAATTGTGATAAATGAACATGAGCAATAAAATCTGTTTATTGTAATAAAATATTGTGGTCAGACAAATAAATAAATTTTATTTAAAGTTATATTTAATTCGAAGTCGTTATTTCAACCTCAATGCGTTTGTAAACGATCAATTCCCGTTCCTGATCAATTTTAATTACAAATGAAATAGTAATATCTCACTCGATTTTCATGCAATATAATTTGAATGTAATATATTAAACCACAATTATTTTATTGGAAAACTGTAATTAAGGCAATTTACATTTTTAAGGTAATTTATGTTACATGAAACAATGCCTTCGTGTGATAGGGACGCTGCAGTTTGTATGTAATTTATATTTAGAAAAAGAGAAGAGGGAATTTACCCCGGAAAAAAGTTTTAGATTAGGACGCTCAGAAGGCATTAATAAAGAAAAATGTCATCAGAAAAACAGTAATAAATAAATCTGCTGGTCTTCCCATTGGAGGAAGACATGAGACCTCATAAACTCCATGACTAATTATTAAAAACTAATTATTCTTTGCTAGTATTCTATTCTGACTAATTCATATTAAATGTAGCTCCCTATGAATGAAATTTTTTACAGCATTATAATAGAATACATAAAATGTAAATGCAATCTTTCAACCTTAACATAAATCAGGTAATCTTACCAAAGCTGCCGCGGATGCTAAAACAATCCCATCTGAAAGCGCCTTCCATCTAAGAATTTATGTCTAGAAAATAAATACAGCAAGGTAGAACGTGCACTCGGAACAAATTGCTGAGCAGACGCGAAGATCTCTGGCGGAGTGATAAAGGACCACAGCAGAGTGCTTATGTATTCCTCAAATGGTCTACAATCCAGCTCGAGATATAACTGAAATAATTTTCAGTGAATAGTTGCTAAATAACATGTCATTCTTAGTGTTTCGTGCAGAAGAGAGCGGAATTCAAGGTGTTGTTGATGTTAGAAGGACACGAAAAGTATATTCAATTGTCTAAAAAATAGGCAATTATTAACAGGCGTAGCTGTAACTTATGGCTGCATATTACTTTTCACTGCAAGTATTACCAAGCTATTGTATGGGGTAAGAAGTAATTTTTTTTTTCAATTAGTTATTAATGGTTGCAGGCTTACAAACAGGGTGTAAAACGACCTTGGCAATTTAAAAAAGCTCTACGCTCTTGATTAAGGAACTGGCAGTAAATGTAAATAACCATGTTTTTACTGACATTCATAAACATATCTAGTTAAATGATATTTTGATTTTGAATTTAATATATTATTTCTTCTACATTTGTATTTTTCTTTCTCCACGTAATAACGAGTTTAGTTCTACACCATTATTTCGAATAATGAATAAAAATCTCCTAGAGAATATTGAAACAAAGTTTTTATAACGATAACAGTGGGAGCACAAAACATGTACCAATTATTTTGCCCCACATTATATTCAACAAAATCTGCGCTGGATTATTATCGCGATACAACGTGCTTTCTCGATCTATAGAAAACATCGCTTTCATAATTCGATTGAAACCCACGTACGTGTTCAGGTCTTAGAGTCATACCAACTTAGTAGCCAAAAAATAAAATGTATTTTCAGATAAATATATTTACAAATACAGCCTCCAAAGCTTTGGTCGCAATTCATTGAGTTCATTGGTCTGGAACGTGAATGATTCTCAATGAAACTATTAAAACTAATTCGGACCTAATGCGTTGGCTACGTAACGCATAATTAGTGTATATTATGGTGGCATACCGGGTGATTGTACTCAATATAACCGAGGTGTCGAGGCTTGCGGAAGACAGGGGAAAGTGGAAATCATACGGCGACACTAACACGACCTTTTAGAAATGAAAAGTGTACGTAAATATGAACCTGAATTACAATAAACATCTGCTTTATTCCCCGAGGGAACTAATCGGACCCATGATAAGGTCAACAGGAATCTTTATAGAAAGCAACCTACAAGTAATATATATATCCAACTAGATGCCAGTTCCTCTCAAGAATTAATAAAGTTCGTATCGTGTTCAACGAACTATTAAATAGGTCATTGACGAGTTTATAATAATTTATAAATTGCTTTTCCAAGATGTCTTAGGAACACTCGAGCGTGAATAATTATTATTCAAGGAGTTATCCGTGTTTAACATATTTTAAAATTAGAATTGGGAATCATTGTATAGTCCATTGAAATGGTACAATTTGAGGGCCAAATTGAACATTTGTTAGGGAGACTTTTTTACTTATAACTTTTTGAATTTATGATAAAAAGTTACATAGACATGTAGGCACAGCGATTTGCTACAAAACGTACCTTTACAAATTTTATGTACGATGGATAGTTTAGGAGATATAGCCAAAAACGTGTTTTTTGCACCCCTTTATCCAAGATGACATACACGCCAACCCCACAAACTTGAGGTTAAGCTTGTATTGACAACCCCCCCTACATGTTCCATAAATAAAATTGTGTTCCTGTAACAAATGTAACATTTCAATGGACTAATAAGATTTGAATAGAAAATTATTTTAAAAGTGTTTTGTTGAGTTTTCAAAATTCGAAGAATCATTACAAAATATAATTATAGTACAAAGTCATGTACGATTTATGTGTTATTAGTATGAGAATCGATATCATCATAGTACATATTATAACATTGCTCTGATGTAAAATTTTCTATTCCGCCATAGCGAACCGACATCCCAAAATCAGTTTTTAATCAAATCGACACGTTTTGTATTTTATTATGGCATTCATATTAGACGTATTATATTATATTTCTCTTTTGTACTATTTCAAAATTTGATTGTCATTTATTAATTCGTTAACTAGTGACTGTGGCACTTGCAATTTTTTCTTTGATTTCTAATTGATAACAACAGTATTTTTTGACATTTGTTTTATTGCGATGTCTATTTGAGACTAGTATCGCAAATCGAGTTTAGAAAATAAAATGTAAATTAAATCTAATAATATTTGAGTATTGGTGCAAACTCAAGGAAAATTCTTTTAGTGAAAACCGGAAAAGTACTAGTATAAAACCGTAATGGCGCTGGCGTCCTTTCGTTGTACGTTGTCCAGCTGTAATCACCGAGGAAAGAAATTTCACATTACTACCAACGTTCCGTAAATAGCTAAAAGAAAATGTAAAACTCCGCAACGTTTTGGACATTCTGTTTTATTTCAGCAAAATCTCCAAAAGAAAAATATTGTATACTATTTTTACGTCTGGACCCTTTAAAACAAATTCGCTTCTAGCCAGTGTGCATTCAAAAAAATTCTGTTGGAATTACTTGTAAAAATCTATGTAATAATTTGAAAAACAAAGCATATAAAAAGATTTGATTTCAATTGATTACAATCGCTTCTATATTTAAGGCTCCCACACAAAACTGCGAATTCGCATCGCATCGCAAATATCTGCGAATTCGCACGAACGCAACGCAAGAATTTCCGATCTGCTTCGCATCGCACATTCCTGCGATATTACGTCATCATTGGTGACACCATTTTAGTCCGCTCTGAGACAGCTTTAGAGAAAAATGGCGGAATATGAATTAGATTTTTTAATATCTTTAATTGAGGAGCGTCCCGTCCTTTGGGACACAAGTGATGAACATTATAAAAATAAATTTATTAAGCAAGATGCGTGGAAGAACGTCTGTCCCAGACAAAGAAAACAGTGAAAAAACAAAACTTGGTAAGTACTTTAATTTCTACAACAATACAATCAATGCATATAAGTATGAATTAAATAGCGTGCACGCGTGTAAGGAGGCTTCCAGAATCTGGCGCGCTATTCTTACTTCTATGAATAAATGTAATTCAGTGCAATAAAGTGTGCAGTACGACAAGGTAAATAATGAGCATCGACTAATGTCGTGTTTCTGACCTATTAAATAGTTCCCATCAGAGTTCATAATCGTAATGAATGGATGAACCCAGAATCTTCTTTTTCTTTTATATCTATTTAACAATAACAGCAGTGCAATAATCTTTCTTAGCGATCCATCTTACGCTTCTTAAAAACACGTTCAGTACGGCTGACTTTGAAGGAATGGTCGCCCTACCAAACGGTTTGACGCACTAAATCGTATCGTAGAAATTCGCATCGCAAGTTCCTGCGATGCGAATTCGCATCGCATCGCATCGCAGTTTTGTGTGGGAGCCCTTAACACCACACTGGAGGAGCCCACACTGCAAAAAGAGTAAAATTGCATAATGTTTAGCGATATTAAACACCAAACCTCAAACATCTTACTTATATAAAATGTGTCCATACATTTTATTAATAATATATAACTGTAAATAATAGTTAAATTCCTTGCTTCACAGTTATCCTGTTTTCTTACCTAACTTAATCTATATTACCTATTTATGACACCTACTTAATACTTTGTGAAATAAACTGTTTATCGTCATCACCAAATCGAATGAAACGCAGCAAAGTGATCGCCAACTTTCGAAAGGACGGCAACATAAGTAATGTACATATTAAAATTCCTTAAAGGTTTCAAGAAAAATTACTGGTCCAATCAACAACTTAGTAGATTGTATCAGTACACTTAGCTCCCGTGGGAAACAGCTGTAGATTAGCTGAGCTAGCAAGATTGTCTACGACAAGCGCTCGGTAACGCCACGTGTAATGCGATAAACTCAATTTCGCCTTTGTAGCACCTTTATTAAATCCATGTCCTCGTGACATGCAAAGCGATGCAAGAGCGCCCGTAAAACTGAGACACGCAACGTCTCATATTTTTGGAAGACGAATTTCATAATATTCCTTATTTATTTATTTATAATTTTTACACAAGAATTAAATTTGCACGCACGTTGCCCCCTGTTATATACAAAAAAGGAAAAAGAAAAATTATTTAAAATGACAACAGCGACACAAAGCTACACAGAGGATTAGGATACAGACAGGGAGTGCTTATATAAGAGAGTTTTGAAGGAAGCATAAAAACAACGAGTATACCTTAATGTGATGAAAGTTTAATCTATTTAAAGATTACACCTCCCGTTAACCCAATGAAAATAAAATTTAATTAATTTAAATCAATAATTTATGTCCACCTAGCTCCTTTGTTGCTCGATGGTAGCTAGGCGTTAATTTTTTTTTTGGAAGAACAGTGTTGGCCTAGTGGTTTCAGTGTAGTCTCATCCGTAAGATCGTATATTCGATCCCCGGCTGAACCAATGAACTTTGTGCGCTTTTAATACTTCATACGGTGAAGGAAAACAGCGTAAAAAAACCACAAAAAAAATCGGCGGCGAGAATAAAACTCAGGAAGCTAATCACCTATTAGAAAAACCAAATAATCACGAAACAGTAAATCTAAGGCCCAGACCTCAAAGATGGTAGTGCTACTAGTTTTTTAGCGTTCTATTTTGTTTAGAAATATAATAAAATAATACCATATTTTAGAAATAGACAAAACTTTATCCTATAAATAAAACAGACCAGAATCAAATGTCGTATCTCAAATGTTTATGTATGAAGTTGTCCTCCATAAAGTACCTAGCAGCGAGTTACCATACAACGTCGCACCCGGGTTCCTTCGGGAAATCTCACTCTTGAATCTGCAACGACCTTTATCCTATGGAGAGCGGATGAAAATTTCCCTTTCACTTTATTTTAATTAGAGAGACTGAAAGATTTAGAATGCTCGGGAGTGTTAATTTTAAAAATGTATTAAAACGTTTTTGTAATTGGTACAACCATCGTTTATTATTATCCAAATATGCATTATGATTAATTGACAGCGGCAAACGGAAGCTTATAATATTCTATATTTCTTGGCCGATATATGTCACTTAATATGTAATATTAAGTATAAACCTTTATGTACACGTTAGAGCTCGAGAGCACGAATAGCGTGACTGTCATCCCTGAGGTCGTATATTCGATACTCGGCTGTGAACGGACTTACTTTCTGTCCATGTGCGCATTTATAACTCGCTAGTACGGTAAAGGAAAACATCGTGGAGGATCCGGCATGCATAAGACCCAAAAAGACGCCGACTTTGTCAGATACAAAAACCTGATCACCTCCTGAACTATTAGAAAAAAAACAAATGATTACGACACAGATACAGAAATCTGAAGCTAAAAGGTTGCAGCTCCACTGGTTTTTATAGCAAATTAAGAAATATACTATAAAAATAACAACTTTATTGACAATCTAAAAGATCAAGAACATACAATACAATGTATAAAATTGTCCGCTATCGTTCGAAAACACACATATTTAATGTTTTCTTTTTACATCTTTTCAAAAAGGTTCCTGAACTGAACCCTGGATGCATTGGGATCGCAACAGATATAAACATTTTTCTTACTGACTTAATTTGATTGTACACTAAATTAAGTGTAATATTAAAGTAATAACATAGCTCAAGTAAAATTTACAACATATATAAATATATATATACAATAGTAACAATGAAAAAGAAAATTGCAGTTTTTCGTTGCATTGGCACCTAAGAACAGCCAATTTCTCTCAAATGCTTGGCATTCTGCCGAAGCGAGAACATAGTTTGCATATCGATGAACAAAAGCGAAAAATATCGGTATTCGTTTAATAATCGCTTTTCTTTTATAGTCTGTATAACTTTGGAGACTATAGGTTTGTACCAGTGTACCTTTAAGTTGACTGTAAAAGTTTAGACCATATTATAACTATTGAATAAAATATTATCATAAAGTATAATTACTGTTAAAAACCATTGAATTAAATATTATTATAAAGTATAAATACTATAATTTTAACTAAACTTAATTACCTATCTACCGGTAATGTAAGATCTCTTACGCCTTTGAAATAACAAAAAAGATATTATTTTCAAAAGACTAAATTATAAAATTGTGCAGAAATACTTTTAGCATTTAATAGTAACAACTGACGGACAGTAAAATAACCTTCAAAATATTACTTTTAACAGACTGAATATGAATACATTACGACAGACCAGACATCCCGTATTGTGTTAAAGTCTGAATACATTTTTCATCGCAAATAACACATATATCACAATGAAATTCTTGTCGATCGAACAGTCGCTTTGTCTTACTTATTTTCTTTCATTTTTCCCGCTTGATTTGTGTTCTACGAGTGTTCGCTGCACTTGTTCCCGTCGCGACATGAACGCTCCCTACAGAATATTTAATATGAGCATACAGAAATTTTGGTTTTGGAAGTATTATTAAAATAACTCTCAATAACAAAGAGTTAAAAAAGCATACACATATTGTTTTAATTCTTTTAATTTTTAAGGGAATCAAAAATGTGTTAAAACAAAAACAGAAGTTAGAATTGTCTGTTGTAAATGTGATAGTTATGATTGTATAATTGTAATAAATTTCTCCAAGTGTATTCCTAAGGTATGTTGTTATACTAAACAAAGTTGGGATACAACTTGCTTTACAGAAATTCCCCGTACGGTTCAATAATATTTGTTGGGGAATAATATTTGTGTGAGCAAGCGGGTAAATCTAATTAGTCGACAATGCCGAACAGTGTGCACTTCGTAGCTTTCAGTTTGCTCTCTAATTGTCCCCTCACTTCACTGCCCCGTGAACATACGTTCGCATTGCTTTATGGTCAGTACTCTAGAGAGTAGACACAATCAAAGAATTCACGAAATCAAAATATGTAATTTTATAGAGAAATACGTGTTAATATATATATGAATAAGTCACAAAGTGGTGGTGTGCTGTAAAAATTCCCCAAAAGATTGGTTGATATACTCAATTTAATTAATGAAAACCTTAACTCATATTTTCTTTTTACAAACCATTTTAACAGTCATTAGGTAATGCTAAATTAAGTGCTTTGTGAGCGCCGTGGTCCACACCGCTACAGAGACCGCCTTGCGTTACACTTTTTGCTTTTTATTTCCTCTTAAAGCTTTTATACTTTGAGCTCAACTATAATTTCGTCGTCATTTCCGCTGATTTTCTTTAAAAAGATTAAACTCATGGAGAGTTTTAATATTAAAATTGTTGACTTTCCTTTATCTCGATTCCAATACTGACGAAAGGACCCTTGTCATAATTATTTTTAAAATTAAACTGTCTTAAAAGGAACATAAATAAGTTTATAAATAAACTTTTAATACATTTCATGCAAGTAGTAAGCATCATCCATGTGAAGTAAGCATTTGAAATGCATCATCAAGCACTTAAATTTATAGAAATTTTGTCTGTTCTGTGTCATAACACTTTGTTTCATACAGCCTTCTGTCCCTACAAACCCAGACAGTTATTGTTTCACTGAACCTTTTGTATTCGACTGTTTGAATTCAACAATTGACCACGGATGCAGTACTAAACTATATAATAATAATACACGCAGGAGTTAATTCACATGAAATATGAATAAAACAACTGTTTACATAACTAGAATCTAGTTATTTAACTACCAGAATGTTATAAATTAATTCTGAATGAAGCTTACAATACAAGCAAATACAATACAATAAAATAGCAAATAAAAAAATGCATTAAACACAATTACATAACAATGTTTATGTATTAAATATTATGTGAATCACAAATTCTTTAATAAGAAAAAGGACGAGTTTATCTCTGACCCCAAACAAAAAAATTCATATGACTTTCGCCTGAATTCCTTGGGAGCACAAACTTCCCCAATATTTGCTTTGTACTCAATTACGCTGAGGTCAACTGAAGGTTTTTGCGGAAAACCATTATCTTAAGGAGCGGCTTTAGAAAGTCTCATATTATTAAGATTCTAAATCAAGTGGTTCTTGGAACATTACCAAGCTATTGGTCAAATAAAGTGAGAGTGAAGTACTCGATATTCGGGTAGATACATTTTACCCCTCTTTCATAGACTAATAGATTCATAGACCATCAATGCTTTCCTTGGATACAAAACAGACTATTTAGCATATTATGTAAGAATAATAATCATGCATTCATCATGCTTCTGTGCCTGACATATGTCGTAGAGTTTTAGGTAGGTATAAAGAAATGCCGGTTTCCTCATTATGTTTGCCTTGACCGTAAGAAAGTGTTAATAGCGCAAATATATAATAATCCATTGATACGCAGGCTCAATACTTACATTTAGAAATTAATCCATTCATTTCATTAATCATTACATTTAGAAATATAAAAACTTGTACATAGGTTTATAAAAAAATGTTTCTTACCGAGAGTTTGAATTTAGTTTTTCTGTAAAATTCAAAGTTAAGTTTATGCGAAAATTATAAGATAAACTACATGGTAAGCCATTTAAACTAAACGAAGCGCTGTCTTAAAATAGCTTTAAATATTTGGATGTAAAACGACAATTGCACTGCTAATGAACCGTATAGTCGGAAAGTTCTTTTTGGCTATGCTAACACTCCGCAAGAAGTGCACTTTTATTGACCTAAGTCATTCGTTTTATCGAAAAATACAAAGTATGTAAGTTATGTATTAATAATAACTTACAAGTATATAATAAAGTGGCTTGGAAATATACAGAAAAGATATAAAGAAAAATCAGAACATGTCAAAGGGGTCTAGAATGGAGCATGCTTAACATTAGAAAAATGAATAAAATAAGATATTTAAAGATAAGATGCGTTACTAAAGCTACTGATGCGCTAAACTATGCTCTAAAGCTTAAATGGAGATGGGCATATAGCAAGACTATCTGACGATCGATGGACCATAAGGGTGACCCGGTGGGGAGGCCCTATTAGGAAACGAAACAGTAGAAGACCGCTCACGAGATGGGTGAACGACATTGCTAAAACGGCTGGCTCCTGCTGGATGCAAATCAACCAAAACCGAGATACCTGGAGATCTTTGGAGGAGGCCCTGCGGAAGGGTTCTTGCAAAATAAATGGGAAATAGATATAATAATAGGGAAAAAAGCTTAGTGTTATTTATTTTCTTAAAAATATATAATATATTTAGTTAAGTTTACTTTGTTCTTTAGCAATAAAAAGTCTTTTTTATTTCATTTTATTTATTTATTATGTATAAATAACAATTCTATTGTTTTATCAAACAAGCTAGCTAACAAATCAATTACTTTAGATTTCCTTTATTAACCGACAATTAAACATAAAAAACAAAGGCGTGTACTTAATCTTGTCCTTAGATCTTGTAGCTGTTTTCTGTATAAATCACCCTCATAAACCTGACGAGCACCATAAATATTTGGGTGCTACATGTGCTGGTTTGCTCACGATGTGTTCCGTAATTGGATGAGCATTTATTAATTGCACACAACAATTCATTTCGCGTAGTCTGGGCTCTAACGCACGACGATAGGTTCGAGCGTCTAACAATACACTTCATTTAATTTGGGGCGTATCTTATAAGTTCACATTCATATTCCTTAAAAACGTTTTATTTAAATCTACTCTCGTAAACCAAATGTAGTTTCAGTTATTTGTTTCATATTATAAATATATTTTCATCATTTGGATTTATTATTAAATGCTATATAAAATATAATTTACTAACAGAGAATTGTTCGTTTGCACTAAAAAATCATTTAAAACAACTCACCGTTTAGTGGAATTCTTAACACTGCATGTGTGAAATTCCGAAAGTTCTTGGCATATATGATGCACAACCTGCAGCGTGTGAGCTCAGAATACCAACGAAGCTCAACTATAAAGAAACACGAGAGAATTTAAATGAGAAAACCAATACAGATAATATTTTAAAACCTTTTTTTACCATGCAAGTATTGAGCAAAGACGAACAGTTCTTTGACTCAGGAGTATAATACAGTTTTTGGAGGGATGTTTATTTATACGAAACACTGTTAATTGAAACTAAGTGTCAACTGTCTTTAATAGTTCAGGACAAGAGCTTATAACTAAATTAAAATACGGTTTCTGAAATAACAAAAATCTGTAACTGAGATATTTTTATTGAACATTTTAATTCCTGATAATGGGAATGTTTTCTTATAATTTATGGAAGTATTAAAGACTATATAGTTATTTATGACATCCAAAACTGACATTATAGAATGTATTGGATGCAAGTGGAAGTTGAGCCAATCGTTAATATTTGGTATGACTAGCTTTTCGTATTCTTAATTAAAAATTATATGTAAATAAACTAAGGTTAGGTTACATAACTCAGGTAAACACGCTTTTATTATTGAGACGGAAATGCCCGGACCAATTGCAATAGCTCACTACTATCTAGTGACATTTGAAATTTTGACGCGATTTATTTAATCCGTCATTTGCAATATTGACAATTGACAGACAATATGTTTTCTTTGTGTAATGTAATGTAAGAAAATAAATTTAGATTACCAATTAAAATGGTAATTATTATAATTATAATTACCACCTGTCAAATTTTGAGTGAGCGCAATGCGCGCCTGCAATGAGAGATGAGGGAAATATAGCAAGATCTTTGCTGATTTTCGCTTAACCCTAAAATGCCTAAATTTTTAATTCTATAAAGTGAAATTAATTTCAGCAAAAGGGGACTTTAGAAAAAATATCTTCTTGGCTCCTAACTTTATGCAAAGTCGTGAACTAGCAATATTACGTGTAAAAATGTTACAAGATCTTAAAAATTCATAAACATCGTTGTAGGGCCGTAACAAAGTTTTATAATAAAAACTTTAACCCGTTGAGCTATTATTTCGAAGTTTATTTTCACGAGCAAGATTTACTAGGCCAAACTTTAAGACCATATTTTTGCTAAATAAATATTTTTAACTGTTTTATTACTCGCTGCAAATAAAGTTACATACTTTATTAACGAAGTTTTATATTCAAAAAAATACTGAAAATATGAGCATAAAGAATTGAGGCGATGGAACATAAATAATGGAGCAAATTGTTATGATGGCCATCACAACTTCCACAATGCTTTCACAAAGAGCACTTGCCACATACGCTATGCGACATTAAGCCCACTCACGCCGAATAAAGAATAAAAAACATTCATATCAAAAGTAAGAGCATTATAAAGGCTTATACACAAGAGGCAGTTTCATTGAGCGCTATTACTGCAGTTTACGCAAGCACATATTTCGCTCTATCAAAAGTCGTAGTAGTTATTCGTAGCGTAGAACTATAAAATGCACGCGTTATACGAATGACTTTAATTATTACGCTTTGAGTTCCAATGGTGTTTATGTTTATTTTATACATGGAAGCTGGTACCACTATGGGTTTGATTTACTCATATGCTATCGTGTATATTTTGTGCACACATTGAATACTTCGTTAAGCTTAAAGTAAAAGTTTTAAACATAACTATAGATTTATATTTACTGATAAATAATAGTGACGAATAAAAGCAGACGTCATGATAATAATCAATTATTAAAAGTAATACGTTACGACTAACAAAGATGCTAGGTGCATTAAATGTGTTTTTTTTCTAAGATTATTTGCATGTAATTATAGTATGACATAAACAGATATTGGTACATCAATATATAACTCGTTTGGCCTGTAACAATATGCCTGGGAAAAAACAATGTGACAGACGATGTTTATTAACTTTCTATTTCAATGCCTTGTATGTTTACACCCTTAAGAGTTAAAAAGTTGTAGAGAACTTCGCAATATACTTACGAACGAGACTAATACAACTTCTCAATGTTTGACCTCCCTTACCCCCGTCGAATGACGCGGTGTGTGACAAACCATTTCCCCTCATACTAAAGTTTCTACGTAGCTTTAAAGTTAATTAACGGTTGCGTGACTTTGTTTGTATTTTGTATGTTTAGCTAAACTAATAAGAAGGTTTTTTCCAAGATTCCATTATTTTATTTGCTTATTAACACATAAGAATTACCTATAATATATAGGCCTGTACTCTAGAACGCCAATCAAACTTAGATCTGGGTTCAAGAGTTGTCAAACTATTTTTTCAGGATGATGTTTGACATATTTGACAGCACTCCAGAGGAGATTGTAACTAAAGATACGAATTAGAGGACCATGTAAATCATTTATACTATTAATTTAAAAATATTTAGTTAACATACACGATATCTCAAGTCTTTTAGATACAAATTAAAATTAATTTAAAAAATCAGTTCGGATATAGACAATAGAATAATAAAAATAATACTTACATAATAAAAAATAATACTTAAATAGTACTAGAATAAATAAAACCTACATGGAATGTTAGTTCTTGGTTGCAATAGTTTTTACATTAAAATTAATTTAAAAATAAATCACTTTACACATAATTAAAATACGTATATTGTATTATGTTATTCAGATATCAGTCCATACCATGAGATACAATGTCGGGTAACGGGTACCTCATAGTTGGCCCTTTTTTCTCACACCGAATCAACATCGCATTACATCGAGGAAAAAATGCCAGCAGAAACTATTTACTTATTCGCGTGTAAGGCAATTTTTATTGAAAATACCAAATCATTTTATAAGGTAAATGAGATTTGGGCTTTCGTAACTGGTTTAAGTCGTCAACAAAAATAAATAATATCTAATACTATACCATCTTTATTTTCTAATGCGTATATAAGCGTACGAGTATACGACGTTACTCAATACCTCTGACAACAAAATAGTCTGGGAAACAGCAAATGAAAATAATATTTATAAAATGATTCAAATGGGGTTCGGGGCGTCAAACACAGTATACACTTTTATATACCGAAATGATTGTTAATTTCTTCTGGGCTATATACACTATCCGCGAAAACCGAGTTAGGGATTTATGCGGCAATAACTGGAGTCGGCGTTGCTCCAGACACCAAATCTATTTGCTAACATAAAGAGAACTAGCCTAGACTCGACGATTGGAAGTTAAACTTTCATACGTTATCTTATAAAACCAATTTAGTCCTCTATTTACAAAAAGTATATTTTGTAAATAAAGGACTAAAACCTCAAATTATCATTATTACAATTTCGTAAAAGTTCTTAGTTCAATACATATTATAATACAATTTACCGAGCTGTTGAGAAAAGTAAAACACCGAAATATGTCTGCGTTATAATTATACTTTTATTTACATATACTGAACATTTCAAACTTACGCCTGGGGCCCAGCACTCAGCAGGGCTTACTGCATACACTTTAATCGCAGATTAAATAAAAAATCTAAGTGCTAAATTGGAAACATCCATAGATCAAAATACTTATTATATTATTTATATTAATATAAAAGAACAAACAACTTTTGTTGTGAATAACAAATATTGTTAGTTTCATTGGGTAGAGACATATTAATAGATAAATATTTGTAACGAAAATAACGGCTATCAAATCGCTCTCTATAAAATAACACAAGGACTTTTAATACTTAAACAATGAACGTAAGAACAAAGATATTTAAAACCTCATTTCTTAATGTCTATTCATAATGTATACCGTTTTCATCATTTAATATTTAACGGAAACATTATACCGTAATTTTAAGAGCCATTAATAAGTTCAATGTAATATTTAAATGTAAAATGGTTGTTTAGATGAGGCAATGTTGAAACGATCTTCCATAATTCTTGTTCACGACTGCAGGTAATGGAGACAACGATTAAGCTAACGACCCACTGTTCTGAAGTTTATTTATTCAAATATTCATACCATAGCATTATAATGCTTATAAATAACAACGGGCCTAATAATTGTACATACTTGTACCAAGACACAGATATTAAAATCATAGATGCGACCTGCGCTTACGCAAACTCATTGAGGCAGGGGCTAATCAATCCATTGGTATAATAAGCCAAAAATGGGGTAAGATACAAAGTCGAGATGTAGCGTTAAGTATAACTCCCGTATGTCACTCCCTAGAGCTATAGTTCGCGCTTAGTCTCGACACCGAATTATATACTCCTTTTATTACTAGATACGTAATCCTCTAATACCCTAAATATTTTATACCCTGGTACATAATTATAAAAATTCGTTATACAATAATGATTCCTTTTTCAATATTAAGTTTTCGTTTACTTCGACTACAAGTTTGCGACATCAGCGTTTCGGAATCACAGAATCAGCGACAAAATGCCTGGCATTAGGGACCAATTGTTTTTTTTAGGTTATAAGTTTATTTTTTGTTTAGTTTTATAATATTCGTTATAAGGATACTTGAAACCATATGTTCCTATTAATGATCCTTTAACCTGTGGTACATAAGCTCTTTGCTCTCTCATTAATCAATGTATTCACACAATATTCTGGTACATATTAATACACTTATTGACATTAGTTAGATTGTTTAATAAATATTAATAATACGATATAAAATGCTGTATGGAATGTTGAAATATTGGCTCAATTAAGGGTACATGTTTTATCCATTTACCGTTAAAAAATGTGAACGCATGAAACCGTGAAAATGAAATTCATGACAGAAACAAAAGTGAAATAATTTTAAATAAATATGATGCATTGCTTTTGTAACAAAGTGACTTTATAATTTGAATAAACACAGCTTTCGAGGGACTGTCGTTCAAATAAACGGAGTTGGTTAAAAGGAACCACGAAATAGCTTAAACTTGAATAAGTAACATGCGATTGTGTAAGAAGCACACGATGCATTTAGCTCGGAGGTTCGATTCCACGTGAAGTAAACGTTGTTATGGATTCGATGACATAAAAGCCGCTTACCAACATTCCGATAAAGAAATCTGACGCAGAAATGTTTTTCCACAACTGAGCGTTATTTAGGGCACTTTTTGCCGTTCACCACCACTACGTGAACCGAGCTGCCTACTGAAGTATTTCCGGACCAATTCAACTTAGGGTCCTTCAAGAAACGAGCGTACCAATTCTTAAAAGGCACACTCGCGAGTTCTCTGGCATTGAGAGTGACCATGGACGGCCGCGGCGGTACTTAACGGCTCACCTGAGCTTCCAAAAGGTCCTTTTTAAATTACGCAACTAGTAAAAGTATAAACAAAGGACATACAAAAATACATGATAAATATAACTTAAACTAAAACCACGTCATAATTGAATATTAAGCCATCATAGTTCAAAGTAAAGGAAATCTTAAATGGGTGATTAACAACATTACAAAATTCCGCGGCACACGCTACGGCATTGTCGTATACCGGTGTTGCCTGTAATTCAGTTTAAGTGTCACATTATCGTTAGCATAATAAGGGAACAGCTGTCTTACTTTTATGAATTCTTTAAACTTTTCTATGTATTTTAAACTTTTGCGTTTGCGTGAAAATATATAATATTAAATATATCCTATATACGTATGTATATTTTATACGTGCAACAGGATCCATACATTAAGATTTCAGTATTAAAAGGCCAAAAGAAAAGCTTCTTGCTGAAAGCACCGTTTAGAAAGTTATAAACGGTTAATAGTTAATTAATTATTTAACTTAACTTACATAATTAATTACGTTATTAATATTTTTATTAGATCGAATATTTTAAATTATTGTTTTATCTGCTCCTTATATTATATGTAAATTAGTTAATTAATGTATAATTTTATACCTCAATTATTAACGCAAAACTTGTATATTTTAAGTTAAAGTTAGCACGGTATTTTAGAAATTGTATTCTAATATATCAACCACGATAACAAAAACTATACATTACACATAACATTATGTATACATATTTTATTTTATTATATTTAACTTATGGAATTAAACAAAAGGTGATAAGTTAATTCCGTTAAATTAGAAAATACTAATTTGAAAGTTAAAAGAAAAACTTGTTTCTAGTTGATCAAGAAACCGCTAATTTAACTGAAAGAGAACGAAGAGCATCTCAATTAAGCTTGTAAAGACTGCGAGATTGAAGCGTTAATAACTGAATTTAAATTGGCATGGAAGAAATTATTTACCACTACGAGAAGTAATTATATTATATTAAACTTAATCATAATAATAGGTTGGTATTCTAAAACTTTATTTCAGTGTTTTTGGGTTAGGGCTAGTGATTTGTAACATTAACTTATTTTACAGAACAATAGAAGTCATAAAATATTACATTTGAAAACCACTGTCGTATGTAGTAATATAACAATAGCAGCCATCTTGTCAAAGCATATAACATATAAATAGGAGGTTATTAGTTCGAATCTGGAGAAAAACCATTGTTTTGGGTTGATAGACAGGAAAAGGGTCTAAAAACATAAGTATACGTTTCGATTATATTTTTTCAAAAGGCCTATTCTTGATATTTCTTCTAAGCAGAAATATGCCTATGGATTTTGGATGATAGGAATTCACACCGCACATAGTACGTTGAAACAAAAGAATGCACGATTCTTGCCAATTGTGTTTTCAGCACTCAATCACACGTCACTTGTCTAACCAATTTCGGCTTGCAGCGGATTTTATGCAGCCAAGTCCAATTTTCGAGCACAGAAAATTCAGAACTATTTTTGTGCAATCAATACCGATCAGTTTCTGCGCGAAAACTAGCTGTTTACAAGCTATTTGCTGACGGGGAACAAAGGCATATTTCAGTATATTTTTTTCTTAATATTTTCCTGGAAATGTGATATTTAAATATGAGTTTCTTTTCAGAAATCAGTTGTACTCGATAATTACGATATAGAGACTCAAAATATAGACAAAAAAAATTTAAATTAGGAAATATGCGCTATCGAATGTAAGCTATGATTTTTGGGGCGCATGCATAGTTTTTTTTAAGAACTTTAAAACTTGTTCTGGTGTAATGGAAATAACGAAATGTAATATACTCGTAGATATTTTTCAAATTTAAAAAAAATCTTTAAATATTATTGGGGAAAGTCACCATGAGATCCGTAGTACGACCAATTCTGGATATATTTAGACTAGTTTATATTGTATAAAAGAGTAACTAATACTTGTTTAAAATTAATTAAGATATAAGGATTTACCATATCAATTATGTATATATTATAGGTGCCAATATTTATGTTTCATGTTAAAATTATTCGAAAGAATAGGTAGATATACATAAATCAGGTTTAAAATTAGAATTATTTTTAGCTGGCGCAACTGTCTAAGTACTCACATACGGTATTACTCGATAGTTTTACTCGAAGTCGAGTAAAAATTAACGTGTGGACCGCAAACTCACAGCTCGAAGGCTCGCACCGAGCCGGCTCGATGGAATTAAAAGAAAGTAATTTCCTTCGAACCTACTCGAACATATATAGTGGTTTAATCGCATTTTTTAACGAAGCGTCCACATTATAAAAGAATGCCGTAACGACAAAGAACTAAAGCAGATAGAATTTTCCGGCTCGACCAAAACTAGCTATTGTCTATAAAATGTTATTTGTGAAACGTTTTGTAAACATGAAACAAAGAGATTTCCTCAATAGCGAGGAAATTTGACGTTAAATTATTTTCTTTGAAATGAAAATATTATTAAACGTTTATTATTTAAGGTTAACCGATAGTTTGTGAACATGATGTTAGTGAACATCTTATTAATATAAAATATGCATTAATTACTTGTTATCAACCTTTTCAAGATAATAATGACACTTTTTTATTAAGATATTTATTTCGATGTATCTTGAGTGGTCTTAGACCCCGAAGAAAAAAGGTACTGATGTCCCTATCCTTTTTTTGTTTAATAGTTTGTAGTAGTCGATGTATTTATCCTGTCTTGTCTTTTGGTGTAGCGGATTGAAGTAGAAATACTATATTTTCAGCATAAGTTAAGTTAGTCATAATACTTATTATTTCATTCTCTTATAAATATATTTATTCTTATATGAAGTTAGCAGTGTATAAAGTTGTATATAAAGTTGAGCAGTGTCGGCCAGCTTTAGCGTGCGCCTCTCATCCCTGAGGTCGTAGATTCGATCCCCGGCTGTTCACCACTGGACTTTCTTTCTATGTGCGAATTTAATATTCGCTCGAACGGTAAACCTGCTTGCCTTAGACCCAAAAAGTCGGCGGCGTGCGTCAGGCACTACTGTGCTGATCACTTAATTGCCTATTAGATTAACAAATGATCATGAAACAGATACAGAAATCAGAGGCCCAGACCTAAAAAGGTTTTAGTGCCACAGATTTATTTGTTTATTATATGAAGTTAAAACTATTTTAGTTTTAGGATTCTCTTGTAATGAGTTCCAAAAACCTTTCATCAATGTTTTATTTCTACAGGATATGTTTGTAGATGTTTTTGTTAGAATGAACTGAACTAAACTACAGCCTACAAAAATTTCAGATTGGTTACAATAGTTTTGGAATAAGCATCCTTGTGAAACAGTTTCAATGGTTCGAACGACATGTACGTAAATGCAGCCGCATCTCGTCCCGATCAAACTCACGTACTTACTGCACTGCTGGAATTAGTCATAAAGTACGTGGACGGAAATCTCGGAATAAAAAATACTTCGACAGCTACTTTACCACCAACATTATCGTTCTTGGAGCTCAAAATAATATTTCTTTTTTACAATTTTGAATACAAATTATATGCCGTGACAGACTTCATAATTTTTTAAAGAACTATTAGACGTTAGTATGTAATCATTAAAAATTGAACAGCAGTGACACATTTAAAATAAAAACCCCCTTAAAATATCCCTCCATATACCCTTCTGAAGACATAAAAAATAACAAAGGCATACCCACTACGTAGAATCCGCGACAATCGCTGCACAAATTGAATTACATAATCTGAACTTTAGCCTTGTTTCACTAAAATGAAACAACAGAGCGAATAAACGTTTCTCTTGTCTTGTAAAACCGACCAATAAAATAAACAAAATTACTTGGCCAGTTGGCTACGAAAGCGGATAGTGTTGAGGAAATTATATCTATTGTCTGATACACGACTGCGCTTCACAAAAAGAATTTACACAGTATTTTGTACATCGTAAAACTAGCATTTCCACGAATTTAACTTTAAAGAAATTTATTCTCACTTAAAATTAGGACAAACCCATGATTCTAGTTGATGTACATACGAAAATATGAAAAGCGGTGGCGTCCCTATAACATGCGGACAAGACCAGCGAAATCAAGTAGATAAGAGAGAGAAACAAAAATTATATTAAAAACATAAAAAAATAAAATATATTACACCACCTTCGCACGCAGTTACTGCATTAAAGTCCATCTATAAATAGAATATAGTATAAATAGTTGAATTCGCATAGGATAAAGAGAAAAGATTGCCTTACGTTGTAATCAGTTATTACCGTTAGTTGCTTAATGGCTTTTAGTGCATATGGCTGACCCGGACATTGTATGCCGGTGAACAATAATTGCTTTGCATTGGTTTAAATTAATGAAGGAGACTCAAATATGTTACATACTACGTTTGATCAAACAATGTTGTCATTAATAATTGTAGGTGTAATATCTGTAATTCTATTTCGAAGAAATTTTGAAGATTGAAGAAATTATTATTGTATTAAAATTCTTTTGCCATTTTCGTGATTAATATATTACAATTGGTTTTATGGTTACTTTAGGTTAGAAACCTAAAGTGCAGTGTTGGTATAGTAGCTTGTGCGTGCGCCTCTCAAATCAGAGATCGTCCGTTCTAATCACGACTATGCCAATGGAGTTTTCTTTCTTAATGCGCAATCAAAACTCGATCGCATGCAGGAAAATATAGTGAGGTAATAGTCATGCCTTATGGCTTAGACCTTAGTCTTAGAAAAAATTATGATAACGAAACATACAGAAATCTGAAGCCCTTGCTTGTATACTGCTTTTTTGTCTTTTGGTATTTTCTGTGTTTAATGTTTCCTTAAAAATATAAATAATGTCATGTCGTCTTTACAGTGCATTGTACTGCAATCCAAATAAATTACAACTATATTTAGGTACCCTTATTAATTAATATCTGGAAGTTTGCTTATAACCGCAAAACAGCGTTAATATGTTTAAAGGTTTACAACGAGAAAAGGTAAATAACACAGAAATTTTCATCTTATAAATTTAAAGTAATAACAAGAAAACTGCAAATTTATGCAGATTTCATTGCGAATCTGCATGTTCTCAGCATTTTTAAGCGCCTGTTCTCCGATAACTGAGGCGTTAACTATCTGCTCTTTTCTTTAAGTGGTATAATAACTACACAAAGGCACGTGCGCTGTGTTGTTACTGATAATGAAATCAATTTATAACTGAAGAGGGATTATGATGCACAGTGTCGGCCCGTTTTGTAAAATTACTAAAATTTCGTTAGAGAATATATAAAATTACAAAATGTTCTTTATAGGCTGTCTAACCTTTAAATGGTATGGATAAATAAGGATTTAAGAGCCTTTGATAACATTCCTTACCGTTTCGACTTACAATTAATAAATTTTAGGTGAAACTAATTAGTTATTTTACGTAAAATTCATTAAATACTATAAATCATTCGTGGCGCTTGTGCTTCCTACATCATCATTTTTTTTGTGCGATAAACATTCGTTGTTAACCGTCACTCAAGAGCTGAATTTATTATGCTCTAAACGCTCTACTAACTGAGCTGAATTCCATTTATTTCCTTACAAATTCATAACGTTTTTGGCATACTGGAGTCACTGAAGAGTGAACACACTCGGTCTTCGATCAGCGCATCATCGTTCAACGAGTAAACGACCTTTTGTGATTTACAAGTAATTTATTACTGTGGGTTTCTCCGAAAACGGAACCTAAGATATCTGTATACATTTATATTAATAATTTGTTAATCCGTAACTAGCTTACCTACATGTGCAATAAGGAATATTACAGCCAACTTTATACTTTATTACAATTCATGATTTACTATTGGCATAAAATAACTTAATTTTTAGCCTCTTTATATAGCATTAAAACTTAAACTATCTCATGAATTCCACCGTCTTGCTTTTCAGGAAAATGTTATACATTTTACAAGCTTTTACAGGAGTAAATAAACTGGTAGTCGTTGATGTATTAAAAATCAAATGTTTTAAAATATTTACTTTAGTTTTGGAATTATCACAATTTCTCTCAAAAACTTACATTCCGTGTCATGAAATTCGTTGTGTTCTCATAAGCCTAATATAGATTCTCTTTGTATGAGGTGGATGAAAACTCCACTGCGATGACGTCACGTCCCTAATAGAAGTTATCTCGAATGCTAAACTTATACATATTTAAACATGGCCACTGGGGCCTTCAGACCAGTTATAGTTAGACTGGTTAGCAAAATCCTCCCTTCAGGTTGGAGAAAGCAGCACCTTCCTCCACAATATTTTAATATAACAAATACCTTTGCATTTATGTTGCGTGTGTATATAACTTGCATGAATTACATAAATTTTATTTTACCTACTCCGCTGGCGTGTGTGAAAATGAGCGTTGGCATCCGAAAGAAAGAAAATGAAAAAAAAGAAGGACCTAAGCGAGCTCCAAGTACTCAATTGGAAAGGTAGCGCGCGATCGGAAAAAGTGGCGTTTTCTAGTTTCGGAAATTTTATTTTAGTGTGAATTTTTGTATAAGTTTACAAATAAAACACACATGCACACAAGTACAGTAGACACATTCGTAAGAAGCATCTACGTATCTGGCTAACTAATAAAAATATCTCTGACACCACGTTTGACCAATTACTGGTATTAACCAAACTGCCTATGAAAATACTAACGAATTAAATACTGTTTAAACGGTGAAGATGACAATGACAATCCTCGTTCAAATTTGCATAACATTGTAAAGCAGATGTTCTACAACAATATTATTCAGGGAAACTCTGAAGCGGATATAAATTTAAAAGGAATTATACGAGTAATATCTGATAGTGAGTCAAATATGAGAAATGGTCGGATGTGCCGCCAAAAGCAAGATTGTAGAACACATTGCTGAATCATTGCAATGCTTAGTTTGCGGTTTTAACGTCCGACTTAGCACTAGTTTAGATTGTGAATATGGCTATTTAAATAGCTCGATTTATCCTTTTCTTGTTATGGTAATAATATAATATATTTTTCGTAACATTATTAATACAAACCAACAACGCAATATTCAATTATCATAGTCCGATAAGAAATTGACGCTGGTGGGATGAATGCAAAAATAATCATATTTCAGTGTCAACGAACCGTTTGTCATTGTGGAGAAACTAAATTAAGTCTGTCATAAAGTTTTACCCCGATTTAGATCTAATAATGGTATCCATCGAATACATAAGGGCACACATGACACAATATATGGAAATTATTAATGAACAGTATAGATTAAAAGACGATTTTAATTGTGCGTTGAGTGAACTTACAAAAGGTTGCTATAGCTACTGTAAGAAATATTTAGTCTTTTTGGTAACTATTTTTCTATCAGTGTTTAATGTTCTGTTGATTTTTTGTTTTGTATGTTATATAAATGTAAATAGTTGCCACATTGGAATAATCTGTAAAAAAAAATTGTTTAGGCAAATACACCTTTTAGGAGGGTACCAAAGTTCCAATAGGCGCGAATCTATTTTCAATTTTCCTTTTATGAACCTAATTTGGACGAAAACATAATGATGCGGTTTTTATTATTTGTAAATATTTACCTTGAAATTTTACTTGCAACGGATTTCTTCTCATTATTCATTTTATTATATTACTTTCTCGGAAAATCCATGAATTGTATAACTCATATGAAAACAATAAACAATATATTGAGTTATTCACAACACCCTTTTAAATAACTTTTCTTACTAAAGAAACATATTTGAATTTTTTAAATAGATAATATCTATGACATGTTAAGGTATAGGCTAGTTATAAATGGACTATTTTGATTTATTTCGATAATTTAAAAGGTTATTAAAATGTTCATTATGGTCGTTACAATTATATATAATGTGATTTACTAACTAATATAGTTAATTTATAATTATAATATAATGAAAGTTATAATACTTTCTACAAAACGCGGTAAAAAATTAATAATTTTCATCAATAGGTGAGAATTTTTCAGAGCGACTGAAGCGTTGCTCTTCATGGATATTGCAGCATTGCAGTTCAATTTCAGCATTGCTTGTGATTTTGACGTAGGCAGTGGTAGGAAATATTTTTTGCAATTAATATTTTACCTCAAAAAAATTAAAAGTACTTTATTTAATGTACTTTTTGTATATTTCTCTTAAAATTATAGCGAATGCTTTATTTTTATATCATCCTCATGGTCCGTAGTACGTCGAGAACTGCGCTGCCATCCTCTAGAAGTCTAAGATCTAATTAAGTGTTATTATTAGACGATATTTGTGCCGTATTTAATAATTATCTTCTAAAAGGAACTGTCAGATCACGAGAATTATTATACGAGATACATAGTTTTTTTTTTTAAAGACAATTTACACCAATTGACCGAGCCCCATGCTAAGCTGGTTAAGCTTGTGTTATGGGTACTAGGCAACGGATATACATACATATTATAGATAGATAGACATATAAATACATATTTAAACACCCAAGACCTAAGCACAACACCAAATGCTCATCACATCGATGTTCGTCTCAGCCGGGGATCGAACCCGGGACCCATGGATTCGCAGTCAGGGGTACTAACCACTAGACCAATGAGTCGTAGTAATAATAAAAATTAGTAACAAAAATTTTTCGTAAGCTGTTGTTATCTATCTGATCTTCATTCAAATTTACACAATTTAGTTACTTGTTCAAAGTAAACAATTGTTGGTTATTCGCTATAAGCTATATTTTTACTTAATCAAGGTTCCTAGTGGAAAATAAGGAAAAAACCTGTTCGTCTCGTTAGCACTCGTGTTTAACTTTAGCGGACGCCTGTGTTTATATTCACTCTGTTAGCGGTATAAAAATTAGCTTCTGAAACGAGAAAGGTATTCGAAAAACATGCTTTAGAAATATTAAAACCTGAATTTAAAATATGAAATATATAGATGTTGCATTTTCGTTAAAACTTTGTCGCGATTTTGGGCAGGTTTTACATAAAAAAATTACGTCAGAAGTCTCTATTCAAATATTTTGATTCCCAGGTGAAAATTCTGCCCTTATTCGTCCTCTGAAAATCGTGAAAATAAACAGTTTTTATGTTTAAAATAAAATCGTTCAGTCGGATAATCCTCCTTAATGTAGTACTGAGTATTTTTTAGACAGGACTTAACACACAATGGCTGTTGTATCTCAGCTAATCCTAAGAGCTACCATCTAAGATCTATCTGTACTTTTGTAAAAAATATTGTACATATTCTTATTTTTGTTTCTTTTCTTTAGCGAATCGCTTTTACACGAAATTACATATTTTTTATTTTAATATTTACAGAGCAATTAATATTTTATATAGCTTATTTTCTAGTAATTTGACAAAACGATGTACACAACTAACTTGAACTAAGAATTGTAAATACTGTATATTTGATTGTTATAATTAGAATTAAAAAAAAAATAGAAACTTCAAAAATCATTTATTCATATAATTAACAAAATGTACACTTGAACGTCAAAAAATAAATATAAACGAAATGCCTCTAATTTTACATTTACTGCTAGTTCTCAAATAAAGGGCGTAGAACGGAAGAGAAGAACTGGCAAAAAACTCCCCGCCACTCTTTGTACAAACGTTGTACTAACCTACCTTATTTTTATATTATCCTACTAAATTAATGTAATTTCTTTGAGTAATAAAGTATGTTTGAACCGAATTGTGTTTTTCAAATTTTATGGGTATTCTTTTTATTGTATATATATTGTGAAAATTAAAGCAGCGAAAAATTTCATACTAAAATACTGTGGTTTATCAGTAGTGATTCATATATCACAATATTATGGTCAGCTGTGTCAATGAATGACGCTTATCGCAACTTCCATAAAACCAGATGCAAATAAGTAGAACGAGTGACACATATAGACAATAGACTCCACAGCAGCTCCATTGTCACGGTAGATTTACTGTAATTTTAATTGGAATAACACGTTCTTTTATATTAGATTATACAAATCAAAGACAATAAAACTTGAAAACCTACTGAATGACAGTGTAATCTACTGTAATTATTAGCTGCCAACGTTGTATAGTATTTTTGCGGTCACTACTCAGTCAAAACAGTTGCGTGATGCGTCATTTCACATTTGTGCTTAGTCGAGACAACGATGGCGAGTGGAGCGGCCGCTAAACCACATTACAACTTGGAAGATGCTCCGGCACTCTTTGAAAAGTTTATAAAGGACCATGATAAAGTGTACACAGATGACGAGGACAGGGCTGTCCATTATGAGGCATTTAAGAGGAGATTGGAACAAATAAACAAGGCCAATGCGCAGAATGCCTCAGCGACGTATGACATAAACAAGTTCGCAGATTACACGGCACAAGATAGTAAACATCTCACTGGTGTCCTTCGTCCAAGTTAGTTTCTTTTATTTATTAACCATATTTATATACACTTTTTGGCACAAGAATTAAATAATAATAATTACTTAATAATAAGATAAAAACATGATTATAATACACTTCATTCTATAAATGTCGTAGGTCTCTTCTAGCTCTCCACTTATTTCAAATCTGGGCAACTCTAGTCTACAAAGAAAGGCTTTACTAATCCCATTTCAAATTTATAATATCAAATCGAAATGTTATTTTAAGCTGATGATGCAATATAATATATATATATTACTCATGTATGTAAATAAGTGAATTTTATATTTTTAAATACAATATAAAATAAGTACGTTGGTATAAATACTGTGATATTTTTCATATTTTAAAGGCATGTCGAATGATTCACTAAAAATCGCTTATTAAAGGATAGACTTAGTCGCGAAGTTCTTTGTTTTTATCGGATTATTTTTAAAGGTTGCATTGCTTACGAATGTCTTATTCATTTTTAACTGATTTTTATTCACTTTCAGATAATTAACATTGAAGATTCGAGTATGGGGTTACAAATTACGAAGATGCTGTTTAGGAGTTCTTAAAGAACCGTTTTTCAATTGTTTATATATCTCTCTTAGTCTAAAAATTTTTTTCCATCCATGGCGGGAACTTGAGTGAGCGCAATGCGCGACGCAGAAATCAGTGAAGAAGTTAAGAAGAAGAAATTTAAATTAAATTTTGAAGAAATTATAAATTTAATTTGCCAATGTTTCGTTAAAAAAAATATTTGTGACCGTACCTAATTAGTTGCGAATAAACAATGATAATATATTTTTTTTTACAATAGCAACATTTTACAGTCATTGAAATCCTATCGCAGTCGCATTATATCCTTATTTATACAGGATAATGATATCACCGTTGTGATTACTAAGCAATGTAATTTTTTAATGAGTATTTAATTACGCCCATCATACCATATAAGTCAACAATGTTTCTCATCTAGAAACGTTGATTTTTTTTCTCTTATTGTCCGCATACTTTTAATACACAGATAAAGGAAACGATAAATCATTTATGCTTAGAATAAATAATGTTATATTAAATTTATAGCGTATAAATTATAATATTGAATTATTAAACCGTGTTATAATTTAGTATTGAACAGAACCTTGGAACAATGGACCTTGGAACCTCATACCTTATAAATTACAAGCATACATTGTTGTTCATACGAGATAATAGCAAAACTGATGTAGGAAAATAATCAAGCTATGATACGCGAGTAGTAGTTTATTTTTTGTTTTAAACAATTCACGGAAGTGTGATCGTTTAACATCGCCATGTTAGTTACCGAAGTTGGTTTCTCGTTGTTCTTAGAAAAAACATATATGTTTTGACGCGCCATATACGGTCTGCCATAACAAAGACATTTATTAATGCGAACCTGAAAATCTGTGTTAAATATTCGTATAAAAATCACCAACCAGTGGTACAACATTTTAGATCTGGGCCTCAGATTTCTGTATCTGTTTCGTGATAATTTGTTGCTTCTAATATTAGCAAGTAGGTGATCACCTGCACCTGACACACGCCGTCGACTTTTTAGATATAAGGCATACACGGTATCCTCACGATATTTTCCTTCACCCTACAGCCTAGTTTAACATGCGCATATAGAAAGTTCATTGGTGCATAGCCGGGGTTTGAACCTACGACCTCAGGTATGAGAATCGCACGCTGCAGTCACTACTGCTCCGTCGCCTGAGTTGGTTGCGTGCTAAACTAGGTTTTTTGATACGCAAACGATGTACAACTTTGTTTAACTGGTAGAGCTAATCTAAGGAAAAAATATTAAAAGAAACATATATAACTGTTCACATATATTACAGGGTTTGTGGGAAATAACATGTTTGTTATGTCTTGTAAATGATATGTGACTCATTATAAATCTGAATACCTAAAAAAATCACTATAGAAGTCTACTTCGCAGAAACAAACAAAATGCTGCTTAATTTATGCTTGTATTTTTATACGTGACGAATACACTGAACGTGACCATCCCAAAACGTAGTCGGATTTATTGGCTTAGCTCTATCCAGAAAATACTCTTTTCATACGATTTTACGATAAGTAGAATTTAGATACAGTCTTGTTATATATTCTTCTATATAATGCAGTACGTGTTGTACTGAATTTATTATTTCAAATTTAATAAAATTAAAATAAATCAGTGTCGCTACAACCTTTTTAGATCTGAGCCTCAGATATATATGTATGTTTCATGATCACTTGTCAATCTAATAGCGACGTAGGTGATCAACCTTCTGTGCCTGACGCACGCCATCGACTTTTTGGGTCTAAGGCAATCCGGTTTCCTCACGATGTTTTCCTTCACCGTTCGAGCGATTGTTAAATACGCACATAGTCTGAAAGTCCATTGGTCTACAGCCGGGGATCGAACCTACGACCTCAGGGATGAGAGTCGCACGCTGAAGCCACAATGCTCAAATTTAATACTTTTGGTAAATTTGACAGGGATTATAAATGACTAGCAGCGCAGGGTTTTGTGGGCGGAAAAATTTTGCGACCTCATTCATAATTTTTCTTAATGGTCAAGCTTTTCAGCTGAGAATATATCCTTACAGTGTTTTACTTCGCCGTAGTAACAAGAGTTACTTGCGTATATAGTAAGAACAATTGTTTGGACATAGTAGTGTAGTGTTGAGAATAGCACTGCTGCTAGCATAAAGACCAGTATCAAAGTCTTAAAGTTCAATATGAAATCCTCACATTCTTCCACCTGCATGTAAATACTGTAATCGTAAGCTTTGGTCCAGAATGATCTCGAATCGTGCGGTGAATGAGATAGACCAACCAGATCAAGGACGTGTCAAACGAAGCACTACGTGAATGCCACCCTTGTGGTGTCTACGATTATCGCAACAAGGATATCAAGCATAATCTATACTCCAAGATCCTCTCGACCACAAGATATGATAAAAAGATAAGATAACATTTATTTTATTACTTTATATTTTATGTTGAGTTCCTTGCGATTTTGCGACATCAGGTCTTCGGATATAAGGTCAGAATGTTTATCTCTATTGGAGGTGTAATTCTGCGTTAAGACATAGGAGTAAGTACTGTGTACCTGTTGTGACGGTGAGAAAGTGAGGTCAGTTTTCCGCACGTACCCAATTTATACGTAATGAAATACTTTTTTTTATTATTATTTACAAACCTATCAGACAATACACAGGTGATATTCATTTATATTTGGTATAAAAACCGAATTTATTTCTCCTATAGCAGGTATTAAACAACGCAGAGAAGTTGCATATGAAAAATGAAAGGATATATAATATGATTGGACAATTCACACCAATTGACCTAGTCCCATGCTAAGCTGGTGAAGCTTGTGTTATGGGTACTAGGCCACGGATATACATTATACATACATATTATAGATAAATAGACATATAAATACATATTTAAACATACAAGAGCACAACACCAAATGCTCATCACATCGATGTTTGTCTCAGCCGGGGATCGAACCCGGGACCCATGGATTCGCAGTCAGGGGTACTAACCACTAGACCAATGAGCCGTCAAATATATCTATGTATATATTTCCAAAAAATTATGTTTCAACATAAAAATAACGAATAAAAGAACACCATATTATAACCATACCTAAACAAAAGCAAACAAAAACAAGACATGCAGCAAGTGGCATTGACGGCAACAATTTTAATTGGTACCTAGAGGAAGCAGAATGTACCATAGACCAAGTTACTAATAAAAAAAGTCACAAACAAACTGGTAATCTAACAGGTATGAAACTGTATGAGAAGGTATGAAACTGTATGAATATTTCAGTTTCCTTTTTGAGTTTTACATAATATGCCCATTGCATTTACGACTTAAGTGACGTATAGGACTTGTATAAAATAGTGAATTGAAAAGCGGGTGAGGGTTAGTTTAAAATAACCGTCACATACAAACTGGTAATCTAACAGGTTTCATACCTGTATGTACTGTATGAGAAGGTATGAAACTGTATGAATATTTAAGTTTTTTTTTTCGAGATTTACATAAGCTTATTGCATATACGACTTAAGTGACGTATAGGACTTGTATAAAATAGTGAATTGAAAAGCGGGTGAGGGTTAGTGAAGTCAAATCACCAAACGAAACCATTTAGAGGATTTGTCGGCCCCTCGTAAGTGCTCGTCAGGAATGGGATAACTTCCCAAAGGTTTATCTTATTTTCGGAATCCTCACAAACGAAGACGTCGCTTTTATGACAAGATCTTTTACTAATCTAAATCAAGTGCAAGAAGCAAAAATTTAAAAATAACATGTATTTTTTTTCTATAGGTCCATTAAACGAAAGAAAACATTTTTCGTGATTGAAGCACGTTGAACTCGCGTTTTACTGACTCTAGAACAAAAAAATACTTTTAAAAAAAGACCAATAGGCTACTATTATATAGAAATATATTATATTTATTTATAAGTTCTAAAACAATATGCATGCTTATAAAATAAAATAAATTATTGATGTGTATGTACGTTACAAACATACATACACATCACTTTTATTAGAACATAGAAATTACAAACAAGCAAGGAATTAAACACAAAAGCAAGGAAAGAAAATTATAATCAAACAGCAAAAATAAAAAACTCATATTTAAAGTAAAACTAAATAGAAACTTAAAAACGAAAAATAAATATAGTTACGGTAAGTAGGAAGATTATTGTGAAATATTAGGTCCTTACATATGAAATTGGCGTTTTGTGTGGGAGGAACAAAAAGTCGAATATTTTTAAATATAATATATTTAATTAATCAAAGTATGAACCATTGTTTTCTATGCACTTTTGCCATCTCATAGGTAGTTCATTGATCCCTTTACAAAAACCAGTCGGACGGGAATCAATAAAATCTGTGAAGGCGATTTGGACTGCCCCATCAGAGTTAAATTTTTTCCCTTGCAAGAAGTTGTCCAAATTTCGAAAAAAATTTAATCTGTTGGAGCAAGGTCCGGGGAGTACGGAGGATGTCTTAGACATTCCAATTGAAGCTCTTCTAATTTGGTAGCCGTCTGTTGTGCAGTGTGTGGTCTAGCGTTGTCGTGAAGTAGCAGTGGCGTGGAGCGATTGACCAGCCTAGGTTGTTTAGCCGCTAGCTTTTTCATCATGGTTTGCAATTGTTGACAATAGAGCTGCAATTGCCGTAATAGTCTGGCCAGATTTGAGAAAACTGCAATGAACAATACCAGCACTAGTCCACCAAACGCTTACAAGTAACTTTTTTGGGGTTAATTTTCGCTTGGGGCAGGATTTGGCTGGCTGGCCAGGATCCAACCATTGCGCTGAGCGCTTCCGATTATCGTAAAGAATCCATTTTTCATCACAGGTAATGATTTGGTTTAAAATACCTTCATTATTGTGCCGGTTTAGTAATGTAACGCAGCAGTCGACGCGCGTTTGCCGGTTTGCTTCAGTCAATTCGTGAGGTACCCATCTTTCAAGCTTGTTAATCTTCCCAATTTGCTTCAAGTGAATTAAAACAGTTTTATCACTAACACCGCAGCCTGCAACTATCTCGGACGTGGTTTGCGATGGATCCGCTTCCACAATAGCCTTCAATACTTCATTATCAACTTGGGTCTCAGGCCGTCCACGGGGCTTGTTCTGCAGGTCGAAATTTCCAGAACGAAAACGTTGGAACCAAAAACGAACTGTGTTTTCTTTTGCAACATGACCGCCATACACATCATTCACCCTTCGAGTCGTTTCCGCAGCACTAGTGCCACGGCGGAACTCGTACTCGTAAATAAAGCGATACTTTAAGTTTTCCATTTTGTAAAATGAGTGACGCAAACAGAAAAAAACAGAAGAAAAAAACAAATGAATGACGGTCATCGAAGCACAAATACATGAGTAAATAGCTGTACAAATTTTAATTTGGAATTCCTTACCAAAGAGGAGAACATCGTGATTAAAGTGGAAATACGCCAATTTCATATGTAAGGACCTAATATATCAATAACCTATTCATGTTAGTAATTACATTGTTAAGTGAGAGCCTATTCACATGAGCATTAAAAGTAGCGAAGCGAGGCGTAGGTACGTATTAGACTTTAATTCTAGTAACTCGAAGATTACAAAGAAAGGAATATTTGGTAGGAAGGTCATTGTGAGTATAAAAGTTAAGCATTTTATAAAAATAAACAAGGTCAATGAAGTCACGTCGGAGTAAAATAAAGGGTATCTTGTCGAAATGGTCTAAACTTTAAACGAGCGTTGTACGCAATGGACCACGTAAGTGTTGGCAATTGCAAAGTTTTCTAAGAAAACGTTTTTGAACTGTCTCGATAGCATTCCTCAGTAATGTGGCGACCAGATTGGCGATTACGTATATATACTGCTCAAAACAATTAGCGGAACAAGATTTTTCTCCTTTCTATTGCTTAAACTAAAATTAGATTTAAATTAACTTGTACACTATTTTTTACCTTGTTAATTACTACAATTAATAAAAAAAATCAATTTGTATTTTTTTTATTAAAAAAAATTAAAATGTGCATTGTAGACGAAAAACTAATTGGTGATAAAAAAGGTCCATCAAAGAAATATTCTTATATCGTTTGAATATTCGTCTTTAGTGACTTTCAGTAACGTGTGTGGCCTCCATGAGCCCTAATCACGGCTTGACAACGACGCGGCATGCTTCGTATGATCCTCCGAATATCTTCTTGTGGAATTCGCTCCCATTCTTCAATCAACGCTTCAGTGAGCTGCTGCAGTGTTTGAGGTGCAATCGGACGCTTCCTGATGCGCCTGTCAAGCAAGTCCCAAATGTGTTCAATTGGATTTAGGTCAGGGCTCATGGAAGGCCACTCCATTACACGGATTTCCTGCTGTCGTAAGTAATCTAACGTGATGGCTGCAGTATGCGGCCTGGCATTATCTTGCATTAAAAGAAAATCTGGGCCCATACCATATGCTGCGGGCCAAACATGATCTTCGAGCACATTTTCAATGTAAGTTTGAGCACACAAGCGCCCGGGAACAACGACGAGATCTGTGCGCTCGTCCAAACTAACTCCGCCCCAAACCATCACAGAGCCACATCCAAATTTGTCATATTCCTGGACTGCTGCTGCACTGTATCGCTCGCCTGGGCGTCTGTAAACACGGAGACGACCATCGCAACGTGTTAGACGGAATCGTGATTCGTCAGTAAAAAGCACTGGCCTCCAATGTCGAAGTTGCCAATTAGCGTGATTTTGCGCGAACTGTCGGCGAGCTTGTCTATGTTGAATTGTTAGACGCACAGCCCGAACTGGTCGGCGTGATCTCAAATTGGCTTCCAACAACCTATTTCTTACCGTCTGGTCGGAAATTTCTACACCAGTAGCCGTCCTTAGTGTATTTTGTAGATCTCTTGCAGTTGTGGTGCGGTTACGTAAAGCACAGTTGACGATGTAGCGATCTTGCAAACGTGTAGTTTTTCTCTTTCGACCTTGACCACGCCTTCGTGAGTATTCTCCCGTCTCACGGTATCGCTTCCAAAGTCTGTAGATAACAGAAGGGGCTACTTCTAGATCATTTCCTACATAACGCATAGTTCGACCCTCTTCAAGCAAAGCGATAGCTCGGGAGACATGCAATTCAGTCAGATCTGGCATTATGACCTAAACTCACTCGCTTCAATGAATAACAATACTCAAAAGGCTCACTTCAATTTCTATTAATACTCAAAAGATTGAAAAAACTACTTAAAATGTGTTTTCTGTGATTAGAAAGTAATGAAAATTCAAAGACGTCACTTTGTTTTTCGTCTACAATGCACATTTTAATTTTTTTTTTAATAAAAAAAATACAAATTGATTTTTTTTATTAATTGTAGTAATTAACAAATTAACAAGGTAAAAAATAGCGTACAAGTTAATTTAAATCTAATTTTAGTTTAAGCAATAGAAAGGAGAAAAATCTTGTTCCGCTAATTGTTTTGAGCAGTATATTATGATATGTTGTATAATTTTTTTTCTCTATGTAAAGAAACATCCCTAAGCTTTTAAGAAACAACATAAGCTCTCAACATCGCAAAATTCTGTAGGTACCTTTAATATAACATAGTTATTGTGATGCAGTAGATAATAGAATATTCGCGAGCCATATCGGTTTGCGTCAGGCTGTGATGACATTCTCGTTTAATTTACTGAAAATTATATCTCCAACCATTTACCGAGACACCGGTGCCTCGAATATGATATTATGATGCATTTAATTTAACTGGAAGGTTACATTAATTAAACTCACAGAAATTTCTCTATCAAAATGTTTACTTCTAGACAGAGATTTTAATTACAGATATGCACTTTCCATTATGCACTATACTTTAGGGTGCACAAGTATCATAAGAATAGGCTCACTTTAGACATTTAGTGACATTTAAAAGCAGTATAATTTGAATTTGAACAAACTTAAATTTACTTAAGTAGTGTTTAGTTCCCCGTAAGTACCAAAACGCTCTGCATGTGAAATACTGATAAAAAAGTATTTCAGACAAATTTAAAACATTTAAAACCCTGCTAACATTAGAATCTTCAAACACAATTTTCTCAACTAGACAACGTTCATACGAAGCTCTATAAATTCATTAGCACTAATTACCCTGCAACGAATATACATTAAATATTCATTAGATGACGTGTTTAGTATGTTCCAATAAGGATTGAGTTGTGAACAGGAATAGCTGCAGGCGAGTTGACTCCAACGTCAAACTTGGGAGCTGTCTTCGGCTGACACGAGGCAATAATAAAGTCACCAATGAGTGCCGTAATGAACTTCGAAATGAGTCTGTGGAAAGTTCGACAGTTTTCCTTGGTTAAATAGTAATGATCCGGTGTAGTGCTAAGCTTTTCTACAACTAAATAGTTAAGAGTAAATACTTTGAATATTTTATTAATATTGCCAGTTTCGTATAATTTATTTTCTTTGATTGAATTTATACCAAAAATAATTACACTAAAGATATAGCCAAAGATGGCATACATAATATACACAAACAGGTTCAAACAATTGAACAAACGAAAGAAAAAAACAATCATAATTATTAAACACATTTAACCAAGTAATACTGCTGAGTTGTGTGACGTACGTGGCGGTGTGTATGTAGGATGTGCTCATAATTTAGGGTTTTTAGCATTTTTATATAATTGATTATTATTATTAAAATAATAATCTTACTTGCAATCTATAGGTTTAATAATAGCCTCACAGTAAATTATAATGTAAAATTCAAAACATAGTGTTAATAATGGAATCTGAGTTCTATAGCTGTACAAACTTGAAGATAGAGAATTATATGGAAACTTATCAACAAACAATACAAGACTTAGCTGGAGGGCTGAGGTTCGTGTCGCTATGCATTTAAATCGAGCATCAGATAGATTTCACTTCAGCATGAAATAGTAAATATAAGTGACGACTCAAATTTGTGTATGTCATTTGTGTATTGTATGGTGTCATTATTTTTAGGTACACTTATTTGGTAAGGCTTTGTTGGTAAGGTCAGGTATGGCTTAATTGGTAAGACATTTCGATCATGTTATTTATTTTGACTGAATTGGATATTACTTAGTTTTAATGAGTAAGTCATATAGTGAAACCTTACCCGTGATAGCAGTTATGGCCTCGAGGCTTCAGCATTCGAATCTCGTAGTCGTAGTCATTCTCAGGCTGTGCACTAATGGACTTTCTTTCTATGCACGCATCTAACGCACGCTTGTGAAACACGAAACATCGTCAGGAAACCAGCATGTCTCAAATCCGAATATCTACGGCATGTGTCAAACAGAAGGCTGATCACCTACAAGGCAAGACCCATTTAGAGTTATAGCGCCACTGGATTATTATTATTATTATCATAACCGTATGTTTATACTTCTGCGTTACGCCTAGTCGATGTAGAAAAAAATTACAATTTTATTTATACGTAAGGTATTTTTGTAACTAGATAGCAAACATAAATTTAATTCAGTTAAAATATACCTAAGGGATATATGCGATATCACGCCCCGGCAGGATTACGTTCCCAGGACGGATAATCTAATGAGACGACAATTTGCGTTGGATTTGTGAATATTGTGCTGATAGTGACATCTGTACTGTAATTAGGGATATATATTTTGTACGCAAATATACATATTGTATTAATTACGCGATGAAGGATGAATGTAAAGTAGTTAAATGTAATCGTTGTTGCAGAATCCGAGCCTCCTTAAAGGTCATACTAAAGGTTACTATGGATAAATGTCTATATTGGATATAAGCATAGTTAACTAAATAGGAATAGGCTTATGTAATAAATTATAAAATATTATTGCGCTTTTAATTTAATTAAGTAGATTGTTATTTATTTTTTATCTGCGATTATTTGTAATCAGCCTTATGGCTATGAGCGATCTGTTCTGTCGTGCTGTCATGTGGAGTGGCTTCTCATTGGAATCATTTACTCATCAGCTGCCTAGACCTACTGCCGGTCTTCTAGCTCTAGAATATGATGACGTTTAAGTCGTCTCACATACTGTTCTATGGTGAGTTGGCGAGCAAGTGCGTTAGGGTGACAGATTAACAGCTCTTTGTATTTAGCTGCCAGTCTCCGGATTGCCTAAAGAGGCAATCCGGAGACTGGCAGCTGAGAACTATCAAAGGATAGTTCTCATTTAAAGATGTTCGTAAACTTCGTCGTTGATTATGTACCATGGTACTTTTGCGATTGCTCTTAGGATCTTGTTCTGTTGTCGCTACCTATATAAATATACACCTATTTATGTTGGTATCACTTGCGCTGTCCCACAGTTGGAGGTCATTTGTCCAAATGGGCTTTAAGATGACTTTATACCTATATATAAGGATTTTGTTGTCTAGAAAAAGTCTCGAGTTTCTTCCTAGCATCCAGTATAGGCTGTTGTACTTTAGCTGTAGCCTTCACGTTAATCCAGGATCAATGCGTAAGCCAAGTTATCTGACATGGTCGCTGTGGGGCAGAATACATTGGTCCAACTTTACAACGTCACCCCTTCTAAGGGTGAAGGTCACGTGTACTGACTATGAGGCATTCCCTTCCACTTCCATTCCATTTTCGGAGCCATTCATTAACTTTGTCAACGCCCTTCTGCAAGATGCCAGTCTTGGGTCTTTATTGCTTGCTAATATAGCGGTGTCGTTAGCAAACATTACTGTGGTTATTCCTGGCAATAGCGGTAGGTCAGCAGTGTACAACGTGTAGAGCATGGGGCCGAGAGCAGATTCTTATGGTACCCCGGCATCAATGTTTTGAATATGCGATCCTCTAGGTAATATTTGAATATTGGAAAGTAGGAGTGGGAAATAAACTGCTTGATTTTACATAGAAAAACTTTATGCCAGACCTTGTCAAATGCCTTTTAGATATCCAGAAACGCTGCTGAGTAGTATTCCCTTTGTTCTAAGGATTTTCTTATGGCGTCACATACTCTGTGAACTTGTTTCACTGTGCCATGACATTGTCTGAAGCCTATTCGATGATCTGGTATTAGTTTGCGCACCATGAGGCTTGGCATATATCTGCGAGATAGTTACTTAAGAATCTTTTGTTAAAAGAAATAGAAGTTTGAACGGCTTTGACAAGGCATCTGTCTACAATCTCAATTTAGCCTTATTTAAACGAGATTAAACAGTAAGACAAGTCTTTAGTATAAAGCCTTGGCTTTCAGTAGGCTTTAATTAGAGCATTATATAAAAGCCTCTATAACAACGTCGGTAATTGGAGCCGAGTCAGTGGCAAAGTAAATATAAATTAAATGAGTGACCCGCTGCAAGTCAAAAGAACTTTTGAACGTTTGGTCGAGAACAAGTTTCTTTGGATTTTTCTTTACTCGTATAATGAGAATATTTTGGTTTCAAGTTAACGCTTTATGGGTTTTAATAATGCAGTTTTAGCGTACAATATTTGTTGAAACTCTTATGTTAATTAAGAAATTTATGTTTGTACATTTCGCGGGCTGTCCGTGGTCTGGTGGGGCATAGTTAAAGTTATACTTGAAACTTATTTACTATATCGACAAGTAAGGTCACCGATGGACTACATGTAAAGCGAAATTTCATAAATACTAGATAATTTATTGAATTTTTATCATAATGACAATTACCGATTAAAAAAGTAAATAGCAACATCTTTCAACAAATTTTCAAAATTTAAAACTGCTAGGATGTTTCACGTCCTCCAAAGCAAAATAAATTAATTGTGTAATGGCCAATATTATTTAAATAAAACAATTTTAAGTCGCACATACAGTTCGCATGGAAATACTAATATCAAACTTGGCTTCTTAGAATAACAATGCCGTGATTCAACTTAAACCGGGAGCAGTTGAAAAGAGTATTCGTGTATCAAAAATTCAAAAGGCATGCGACAGTAAACTATGTTGAAAACTTTTTGATTTATTTAACCCCTACGGCCTCGTTTCCGTATAGAACACTTATTTCGACATGAGTTATATTCCTGCCGACCCATTTAATTTTATTCCATTATGTTTACATTCATATGAAGGGGCATTAACTAATGTGTGCTAAAACTTCATGCTTTTAGTCTTGTTTCGTGAATAATATGCGGCATGAGGCAGACGATACGTTTTTAACATTTTTCAACCACTCTGAGGCCATAGACCTTCTTGGGTACATTATTTTAGCTGAAAACTGCATCCGTGTGAACCAAAATGTAAAATATTTATTAAATAATATACAGTATTTACAATTTTCTTAACTCACAAAATAATAAAAATAATTAAAAAATAAATTTAAAATGTTTGGTCCCTGTGGCAGTATACCTTTATGTCTGACAACATTTCCTCGCTGTATTGCGATACTTATTCGTTGAGCAAGGAAAGCACCAGCTCTGGGGTCACCGGTAGGTACTATCTTTAATTAGCCCAAAGGGAACAAAATCGAAGATGGAGGAAAGACTCTTGTATTTGAGCCATTTATTATTTTCCGCCTGCTCTGCATAAAGAAATTAATTTATATTTTTGGTTTATTAAAAAAAATAAACATCATTGGCAACATTTTTTACAGATACTTATAACAAATAAATGAAGCTTCGATGGATACGAAATTAAGAATATTTCGAATTAAAAAAACGAATTTCATTTCAGCGATGTACAATATAACAATATAGAAATGAGTACTTCATCTGAACAATATTACAAGTTTTTTTTAATAAATCTGAAAATTTGCTGCAAAAATACATATACATTTCCGAATTCTCATCATAATGAAAAATCTACCTTTCAGTTCATATTTCAGAGCTACTCTGCAATGCCATGGATATTGCAATAACAGTTTGTGGTATATGAGTTGAATAGTGAACGTATCTCGACACTGTTATGACGTAATGCAGTCCCAGATAGTGCATTATGGAAGCTGTCTTATTGCTACTGTGATAGCCTGTACGTTAAGTCTGTTTACACTGACATGACAAAGGTACTCAGGAGGTTCTATCTAGTTATTGAATGTATAATGTTAAGAGACAAAGATTTACACATTTTCATACTAGTATATATTGAGAGTACGAAATAATTCCATTTAAAGGAATATACCATGAAAAAAATAGTTTTAAATTAAAAAAGTTCATAAATCAAATTGACTAGCTAGTTATATTTGAAACTATCTTATTATAAAAATGTATCGTTACGACCTATTAGGTCTGGGCCTCATTTCTGTATCTGTTTCGTGATTTTTCCTAATAGGGAAAAAGGTCATCAGTTATCTGTGCCTGACACACGCCGTCGACTTTTTGGTTCTAAGGCATGCCAGTTTGCTTATGATGCTTTCCTTCAGCGTACGATTGTTAAATGTGCAGACAGAAAGTCCATTGATTCACAGTCGGGGAACTTACGACCTCAAGGATGAGAGACGCACACTGAAGAAACTAGGAAAAACGAACACACGTTTCGCTATTCAAGATCATAGATGTCTCAGAACTTACTTTCATATGTCTTTAATTGCTTATCACGAAAAATATAAAAAAAAACAACAAATATATGTTATTGTAGGATCTCAGCTGCCCTTCTTAGAAGGCAAATATAATTCTAATAAAATCTTATAAATACTTCAACATAAGACAATTTAGACCCTTATATCAAACGTTTCCCAATTCAGTTCAATTTTTATTAAAGAATACATAACGCGAACACCTTTGATAAATATGTTACATTTATTTCAGCTAACATTTCAGGAAACGACAATTTCATTTGTGAAAGAACAAAGACCGAAATAGTTCCATTTTCTGCTTTCTATTGGATTCTTAGAGAAACCACTTTAAACATCGCCTCGAAACAATACAATATTCAAATAAAGGCTGAATAATAAACGGATATTTACGTTTATTGCGTCAAACTAGATAAAAATAAAGGTTTAACCTAATGTCATAAGCCTTTATAATATATTACACGTTAATATTAGAGGATAAAAAATTAACTTAGAAATAATGGCTACTAAGTTCCAGCCTACGAAGTCTATTATCTACTAGGTGGTTTCATTTTCTTTTTGTTAAGGCGTATTTTATGAATAAGTATTATAACGTATATAAGTAATACAACAATATACGTATGAATTGAAGCTTATGTTGTGCCAGCTTTGGTGGTTGTCATGGTAACATAAAAATAAATACATAGTTTTTTCGCTTAAAGGATATAAAAGATATATGATGATAGTGTAATAAGATTGTTGTCAACATTACAACATTAAAGTATATACCAACATAATTTAAATAAATCTTTTTCGCATTTTGTATGAAAGAAAACCGCACTTCTAGTTTAATCTCTCCTTTGAGAGATCCCTATAAATCGGGAGCTGTCGTAAAATGTAGGGTAGACTGGGTACGGTTGTGACAATTTTGATTTGAGTCCCAATAATTTTGTTAATTTACTATTTAGCTGCAAGAAAAGTAATTTAAATCTTAATTTGTACTTTTGTCTACGTAAAAATACCAAAATATTATACCTTAATACGCTGTATTAATTATAGCATCTAATTTAAAAAAAAAGAGAAAGTGTCACAACCGACCACAGCCCAAGGACGGTTGAGACAGTGGTTGGGGTCAGTAGTGACAAATATAAGCATACGCAGAAATGGTTTATAATTACTTTTATTGTTAGAAATATGTAACATAATACAACATAACGGTCTTCTATAAAAAGTTACATACATACTTAAAGCAAATAAACTTAAATCTTAGAAGGCTTTTATTACAGCCTTCTTAAAGGCCTTCAAAACATTAAATTAACAGTAGGTAACTGAACTTTTTTTACTAAAATGAAACTAATAGATTTTCTATTAAAAAAATAAACATTTATGAATATATGAACAAACTGACATCTAGTCAGATTTATCATCACAGTTGTGACAAATGTAATAGTGATTATCACCAGCGCACTCTACGTGGGCCCAGAGTCCACATGTGCCTTGGCACTTGATCCATTTTTCGCCAACCCTGCTTTCAGAATATGCGCTTACACAAACCAGACAGAAATATTCTTCTTCATCGGATGACGATTCTGAAGTCTTTCTTCTGTTGGCACTGACTTTTTCTTTGCCTTTTCCTTTCCCTATCTTATTTTGCTTTACTTCACCTAAGTTTCTCTTTACCTGCTTAGCCTTCAAACGTTTTTCTTTTTCTTCGTGTTTTTTCCTAACTGCCTCTTTCTCGGGAGTGTCTGTGTAAATTGTTGACTTTTTTGTCCTAGTGCCTCTTGTTTTTCTTTGAGCAGCTTTCGGAAAAGGGCGAACAATTTCAGGTGAAAAAACAGGCGGAGTGGCTGTTCTTAAATCAGTCTCTTGTACACAGTCAATTTCAGGCATAAGCAAAGGCGACGTGGTTGAAGTAGATGCTGGCTGAATTCCATTTATGATTGGACTCGAAGATTGCCCCAGTAAAGAATCAGAAGGTGGCAGAACTTTATTGTTGAGTCCAGGATTGTTATCTAAAGAATCAGGGTTTTGTGCGTTAGTATCACTAGATGGTGTTGTAGGAATGGTGTCAGGGTTTGGTCTGTCCGTTACAAAAGATGGCGAAAAGTCAATATTCTGGAATAAATTACGATTAAAAGGATAAATACCAGTTTTGCTGAAACCTGCCTGAATGTTCGCTTGTGTGAAAGCCTGAGGCATAGCAGTCTTGATGATACCTGGTATGTGGTAAATAGACATTGTCTTGCCAGGGTGACTTCTCATCCAGCCGTCACAAGCAGTATTTATAGCCTTTTTCAATGGCCCAAAGACAGATCGGTCTAATGGTTGCAGTTTGTGCGAGCAATGAGGAGGAAATGACAGCAGAGTGATTCCATTTTCTTTGCAAAAATCCAGTGTATTAATATGAATGTGAGAGGAATGATTGTCCAGCACTAGTAACACTTTATGTGTTAGAGAAGCATTAGAGAATTTTATGAAATGCTCTAAAAATACTAAAAATGACTCATCCTGCATCCAGCCTGAAGGATTTGCCGTTCCAATCGATCCCACTGGCCCGTCTCTAACAAAGTGATCATGATAACGAACTCTCGGAAAAATGAAAAAAGGAGGTATGGCATTTCCCAAGGCATTTACTGCACAAGCAACTGTTACTAATGTACCACGTTCAGCTGATGTAACAGCTCCGACTTGCCGTATGCCACGTCTTGCCACTACTTTATCTGGTCTTGCACGGTAGTGACACCTGTCTCGTCAACATTGTATATATCCTGTGGCTCATATGTGTGTCTGTCCAAAACAGTTTGCAAATTATCATAAAAACTTCCACATTAGTTTTGTTAAAACTTGTAGCTCTTGAAAGGCTTGTAGCCTGAGCTACACGTACAGACAGGGATGGGTTTCTATTAATAAACGAACGGAACCATTCTTCACCAGCCATATTATTTTCTACCCAAGTAGCAGGTCGTTTTATGTTGTATTTAGTTGTCAGTTCAAATGCCAGCTTCCGTACCTCTTTTGTAGCAAGGCCAAAATATATATCCGCACATCGTATGATATATTTTGATAGCTCTTCTTCTTGCTCCTTTGAAAATACTTTATTATGAGCAACGTAACCCATATGGATGCTATCTTCATCGTGATTCGCACCCATTTCATCACGTTTGCGGATGTATCGCAACAACGACATGCGGTTAATGTTATGCATTTCCGCAGCTCTGCGTAAAGAAGTCCCGCGCTTCACTTCTTCATAAGCATGCTTATATTTACTTATGTTAGACCGCGCTCTTTCAGTCTTCCGCAAGCGTGTTCTGAGCATCTAAAATGAAAAAATATAAAAAAACAATATGTCACAACCGTACCCACAATATTTGTCACAACCGTACCCAACGCATACTTTCGAAAACAAATAATCGCCACGACTGGGCCAAGTAACCTACGTAAAAACTAATCACTCTTAATTAACTACTAATATTCAACTTATAACAAAAAAATATAAGATATAATCTATCTGTATACAAATAACAGTCAATATTAAAAGAAATTCATCAAAAAAACTTACTTTTGACTATTAAAAAGCAATGCAGATTCCTGCTTACGTTAGCGTCGCGCGCTAGCTGACACAATGTGGGGAACACGTTTAGACATGCATGCCGCTTCTCCCTCCCCTTGGACCCTTACCCGCATTCCGTATAGTTTTGCTGTTATAAGGACTGTCACTACCGTACCCTGGCACAACCGTACCCAGTCTACCCTATTTGATTTTACGTTCAACGTTGGATACACTTAAAATTCTGATCCCTATCAAATAACAACATTTCGGAATTATACAAAACCACTTTTACGACAGTTGAAATAAATAAGATAACGAGATTTTTTACTGGTCTTACTAATCAATATACACACGTACAAGGACAAATCCAGTCGTGGTTTTTATAAAGAGCAACGATATGCACACTAAATCGTGTATTATCAGAATTTGCTTTCCTTCAATTCGTGACTATTTCTTCTACCCCTGTTTATACGAGTACGTGAATTAGAAAGTATATATACGGTCACTGGCAAAACACGACAGACGTGTCGAAGCCTAGCTCGCGCGACTAGCGTAGGCGCATAACGAGCGAAGTTCCTACATGGTGTTTCTGTTGTCTCTTGCTATTCCCTTCTCTTCAGGCTACTTATGGAAGTAACTCAAACGTCAAAAATCATTTAATCACATAGGTAACACAATGTACACTTATGAACGTCAAAATAGAAATGTACATGAAATGCTTCTAACTTTACATTTAGTGCTAGTTCTCAAATCAAGGGCGTAGAACGGAAGAGAAGAACTGGCAAGAAGAACAACGTTTGTAAGGAGCTGCAACGTTGTGTAAAAAACTCACTTGTTATATTAAAAAAAAACATAAGTAATAGTGACTTATAAATGTGAAGTAAATCCCTGTTCGTGTATAAAAATCACTAGATCTACCGAAATTCAAATAAGGAAACAATTATTTTTATTAGCTGATCTCTCTACTTTAATATAAGACATAAATGGATAGAAAATGACAGACATTCCAGGACAAATAATTCATAATAAGGTTCATATAAAAAATATTTAGTTAACTACTGTGTAGTACATACCTAATAATAGTGAATATAAAAACCGTTTATATTCGATAAACTTGCCTTTTTTATAACCATTAAACTAAAAGAACTATACAATTTAGTAGCTAATTAAGTAGTAGTACCCACTGAAGTATTTCCGAACCAATTCGACTTAGGGTCCTTCAAGAAAAGAGCGTACCAATTCTGGAAAGGCCGGCAACGCACTTGCGAGCCTTCTGGCAGTGTGAGTGTCCATGGGCGGCGGTATCACTTAACATCTCGTGAGCCTCCTGCCCGTTTGTCTACTATTACAAAAAAAAAACCTATTCCTTGGGACTTAACAGCTCTTTGTTCCAAGTATTTTGCTAATATCCTATGTATTTTGTAAGAATTACAAAAGATTATTTTTGTTTATGGGCAATTATAACCCCATTCTAAAAGACATACATAATACATATCGTAAACTAAGTGAATAAAAATGTATATGAAATATTTATATTACACAGTTTTCAAATGCTATAAGGGTGTACTGCACACGCTTTTCAGGTCGCTAAGGCTTAGTAGGAGTTACACGAATGCAATTTAAATAAATCCACAAACTTAATTATATGTATTTGTATACTAGCAAAATAAATGAACTACAGAAGGTGAAAAGGTGGTAAAAATCTCTAATAACAGAAATAAGATATTCATGGATAATTACCAGTTTAAATCTTACCTCAGAACATGATAATTAAATAGGGGTGCAGGATCGCGCATTGTCCTTTGAAGTAACTTTGAAGCAGACAATAGCAAATGTTAAGAAATTATCATATTTTATTATCTTAGAAAATTGATCTTTCTTTTCTCAAAGTGGTAGAAGCTGTTAATATCACATATTTATATTTAAAATAAAAATGTCGGTGATGTCTGTTACCACTGGTGTTCGCCATTATATTGTAGGTCATCAACAGGCCTTTATAAATATAAATACACGATTGCTTTAACGTGGATAATATTAGTTAAAGTAAGCTTATATACACAGTGCGAGCACTGTTGGCCTAGTGGCTTCAGCGTGCGACTCTCATACCTGAGGTCGTAGGTTCGATCCCCGGCTGTGCACCAATGGACTTTCTTTCTATGTGCGCATTTAACATTTGCTCGAACGGTGAAGGAAAACATCGTGAGGAAACCGCAATGTCTTAGACCCAAAAAGTCGACGGCGTGTTTCAGGCACTGGAGGCTGATCACCTACTTGCCTATTAAATTTAAAAATGATCATGAAACAGATTCAGAAATCTGAGGCCAAGACCTAAAGAGGTTGTAGCGCCGTTGATTTATTATTTATTTAAGCTTATACACAACTTATAAGTCGTTCGCAAAGTAACTAAGAATAAGATGTAGAGTAGAGAGTAGCGTCTAAATTACATGAAAATTATTCATTAGTCTTATTTTGCGCTAGATGGTAATGTAAAATGGCTTATATCAAGAACTCATTTAGTAAGAAAAGTTTATTGTATCGTAATCTGTGACGAGCTTTCTTGAACACAATATGACAGAGGTAATTTATGATATAGCAATGAGCGGTACTAATATGAAATTTTCGGGCTTCAGTTATCACTCACTCAATAATAATTCACTTCTACTTAATAACTTGCCGCATAATAACTCCGTAGATTACCAATTTGATGTCTTTATGTCGCTAAAGATTGAGATAATGCAACTTCTTTATTTTTATAAATAAGCACTCTTTGAAATGCGCAAGGAAGCGTACTGCGTGCGGTCTATTATCCGCAATGACCCGATCAATGGATCGCCCGGATATTCGCTGTCATGTGGTCGCCTTGTTTGATGTACCAGCCCAGACTGAAGATAAACTCATGTATATTACTGTTTACAATCTATCGTTTTAAAGTTAGATATTAGCAGTAATTGTTGCAAAATAAGATTTGAAAATAGAATTTAGGTACATATTAAGTTATTGAATATAATCACATAATAAAAAATACTTATTATTTGAGAAATATATCTAATTATTTATACTTCGTTGAAGTAATACAGAAATACGTATCTATTGTAGAATTGAAATAATTAAATAAAAAGGCGGGCAACAGGCGGGCTTATCCCTTTCGAGCGATCTCTTCCAGGCAACCACGGTACCTTCATGTAAAATTCATGAGAAATAATTTATGTATGTAATTGGAATCTTTGAAATGAGTGTAACAATATTTTTCAAAGTTGTACTAATTTTATTTAATCATTTTGGTTATAAATGCAAATAGCAACATTATTTTTTAATTGTATCTCCATATTTCCATATTCTCCATATTCTACCTAAAAGTATTTCCAAATTACACTGTGTCAGGTAAAATAACATTTTTATTTTTCAGGTAAAATTTTCATCGTAGTTTAATTGCGCTTAGATAGCGTACTGTGCTGCAGAAGTACACGCCAGCTCTACATAGCTATTTAACGTAAATTTCATTATTATAATGAAGGTAATTTACTTATAATATATATTGTGGATATTAATATTATAGTACATTATATATATAATGTACTTTTTTATTTTTATTTTTTATGATTGGACAATTCGCACCAATTGACCTAGTCCCATGCTAAGCTGGTGAAGCTTGTGTTATGGGTACTAGGCAACGGATATACATACAAATACAAATAATTTTATTCGCAGTCGAGACCAAGAAGCCCAAGATAAATAAATTTTAATCTAATATTTGATTTGAATATTTTGTCAAAATGTAACATAAGCTTTAAAAAGCATGATCTGAATATTAAAACTCAATATGAGCGTCACAAGAGTCGTTACCCATTTTGCGGTTTGGAGCACGTTGTGTGGAGCGTAGGGAGCGCGAAAACTGCAATATTTCACGCTCTATGGAAATTAAATGTCGCACGTGTTCATTTAAAAAGGTTCTTTATTAAAATATTATTTCGAACTATGCCAGGAACTTTTCTCGTATGAAATTTAAAGTTATAAATAATATAATTATCTTTGTTATATATGAATTAGATACATAAATAATATATTAAGTATACCTATACACTTTGTAGAATCATTTTTGTGTAGAACGATTTATGAGTAATGGAAACAAAGATATAATTATATATACTTAGTTTAAATAAAAATTTCAGATAGATGGCACAAGCCATTACTTTTAAAAACTGTATTACTTAGTTACTTAATGTTCTATTACCCCAAAATGGGGCAGAGGGCTTTCAAAGTGAGACTCCATCGCGTTGAGCCTCGTATTTTACATCGCTCCAAGTATTTACGACGGTCTTTGCCTTATCTGCAACTGTACGACGCCAGTTTTGCTTGGGACGCAACGCTTTCGCTTTCCTTGCGGGTTCCTATCACGCGTCGCTTGATTTGTTAGCTAATCAGTGTTTCTGGGCAGCGCTCCCAAAGTTGGTGGTTAGAGATTATCTCGGGCCAGACACCCAGAATACGGCAAGACACGGGTTGACTAAGACTTGGAGCCGGTACGAGATGTCGTTAGTGACCTTCCACGTTTCAAACACATATACCCGAATATTTGAACCTTGAGTCGACGAGTCAACTTCCGTACTGTCAGGCCAGAAGTTGTGCGAAGGTTGCTCAGGGCCAAGGGCAATGCGTGAACTAATGTTTTCTTCTGTACGTCCAGCTTCAGACACGACGCTTCCAAGGTAAACAAATTTATGAATGCGTTCCTAATCCTCTGCACCCATCCGCAATTTGGTGCGGTTTTCAACTCCAGCGGGCATTCCTTTAGTTTTCCGAGTGTTGATCTGATCCCCGCAGAACCCGCCTCGCGTTCCAGGTCTTCCAACTTGGATTGCATATCAGCATAATCCAAATCATCTAAGATATTGGTTAATCCCCACTCAATTCCGCGGCGCTTGTTCTGATGTGTGCGATGCATAATCCTGTCGAGAACAACCAGGAAAGGAGTTACGAGAGTCAACGCCCGTTTGCACTAGGTTGATCGTCTTCGGCGGGCCAATGTGTGTCGAAAGCTTTTTTGAAGTCAACAAAGGTAATATAAATCTCCCTCTGCTATTCCAATGCCTATTCGAATATGATGTGAATTGTATTAATTTGGTCGGTACACGAGCTATTAGGGCCAGCAGGGGAAGCCAGCAGAAAAGCTTGGAAGGAACGAAAAGAAAGGTGATACAATTGTTGCATTGGGTTAGATCACCCTTCTAAGACATACGTATAGTTATACAAAGCTCTCTGTTCCAGTGCTTTGGAAGCTTCTCGCTGATCCAGATTTTGCCAAATAATGGTATCGTAAAAAGGTAAGCGTATCAAAAGTGGTGGCCAAGTCCGCTTTTAAAATTTCCGCAGTTAAGACCTGGTGCTTAAGGGCTCTTAAGACTAGTAAGTCTTAAGAGCCATGACCGCTCTTTTTTTTTTTTTTTTTTTTTTTTATAATATATCACTTTTCTACTCCCCTGCCATTGTGTCCAGGGACCTTTGCACATCACACGTCTCGCGAAAGACGCCCCGGCTACATCTGTAATATTTTTGTTAACAATATTCATGGGCGAGCCGGGACGCAATTCCTCGCGAGACCCGTTCTTGGGGTTTTGTTTGCCGCCTTTACATATTCCACAATTTTTTCGCAGAACCGTTCCAGGCACGATCTGTGCTTTATTAACATGTCCTGTAGGCCGTTACGGTCTACAGTCATCTGCATTTGTTGCTCCAGGTCGTGCCTGGACGATGCAAATATAGGGCAATGTAGGAGCACATGTTCTACTGTTTGTTCTTCATCGCCGCAGTCACATGCTGGGCTTGTCCTAATTTTAAACCTATGAAGGTAATGTGCAAAGGCTCCGTGCCCTGTAAGAATTTGCGCCATCTGGGGTGTGAAACGCTTCTCTTTTATTAATTTGTACGCAGTTCTAACATTTGCGATAAATAATTTTTTAGTTCCAGCTGTTTCACCCCCAGGTAGCGTTCATTCCATACATCTAGAGTCTTTTGCCTTATCTGATGTTTTACATATGACAGGGGGTATGCGGCGTATTCAGGTTTTGACCTTAGTCTTTCCGCCGCTTCTTTTGCTATGACCGCTCTTGCTACTTCATCACGTAACACTTACATTAATAAACAAGGTTATTCTTCCTTTACTAATATTGCAATAGAATGAAAAACTAGCGAACTTTGTTTCATAATATGATTTTTTTACTTAGCCTATCTTTGTTGTAGCTACATACGGAAGAGACTTTCCGTTTTTCCGGAATATTGGTTCAGCTATAAAAAAAATCTAAACTAGAAAACTAGATTTAGGTTTTTTTAATGTATATTCGTGCCATTAAATTTCGTACCATTAGGATTTAAAGATGATGTCTGTTAAATGGTCCAGAGTTGATGCACATTTGAGCCCTATTTATGACATTTTGCATAACTTGCCGTAATACTTCCTGCGATATGTTCCTTATTTCTTGATGAATGTTTTCTTTTAGAGCTGCGAGAGTCTGTGGCTTGTTCACATACACCCGAGATTTCAAAAAACCCCAAAGAAAGAAGTCTGGACTCGTCAGATCGGGCGATCTTGCAGGAAATCGTCGACGAAATTCACGTTGTGTTTTTATCACTGATGAATTATTCCGTAAGAACATTGAAACGATTATTCCACGTTCTTGGGGAGTAGAACGGTCCATGTTTATTTTCAGTGTATTTTACATTTGTTCACTACACAATTTTCAACAACAGAATGAAAACTATCGTCATATAAAAAAAATAAACAAATTTTCTTTAGTGCCATTACTTTTGCGCCACCCGTTATTTATACAAAAACTATACTATTAAACAGGTTTTTGTGGTTAAAACTGATTTAAACCTTCTACGGGGATGATATAAGGAGTAAATCATAATAAAAATAAAAATAGCATATACCTAAATATTTTATTAATCACTTTGTACATTACTTAAATTATTGTACATCTATACCCCTAGAGAAATGTTTACAAAAATGGTCCCCATCCGATATACATCTGACACAGGTTGTGTACACTCGTAGCTTCAACTATGAGATGTTCCACTTGACCTTCTGCAGACAGGGAAAGAGATAGCTGCTTATTCTTCGTTTTAACCTGAAATTTCATGAGGATTGATTGAAAACTAGCAACTAAATGTAAATTTTTGAAGCTTTTCTTTTTGAAGTGAAACTTCTTTATCGGCGTTGGAAAAAATTTACCGTCACATTTTTCGGTTACGCGCCATCTTTTTCTTGTCCCTACCACGGTTGATCCGAAGAGATTCGAAGCCATTAATAACAAAAATATATAATAACGATAACATTGATAGTAATAATTCTATTACAATTAATGAAATTCTGTAATAATCTTAGTAGTAATGAGGTAAAAATGAAATAATTGTATTTGTATTCATGTTTATGATAATAAAAGCCTTTTGTTAAACTTAATTTCTAATTAAACTTTATTTAACCAATTTCTGTAAAAGCAGATAATTTTTCGAAAAATAAGGTCATAAAGAAGTTTCACTGCTTACGTGTGTACACCTAGTACACGCACACATTTTTTATTGAAGTTACATAATAATAATTGTTAAAACGGAAAGAGATAAATCACTAACAGACAATAAGAAAAATAAATATAAAATACTAAAACCGACAATTTTATTAACCAATAAAAACTGTTTCGAGCTGAGAAATATTAAATGTCTTTTGTTTTTTTTTTTTTTTAATTTTTCACTAGGTTGTCATATATCGATAGATGCCTTTAGAAATTTGTGTTTTATAGCTGTAGTCAACGGTCCGATCTCTTTGGACTGCTTTACCAATTGTATTAAGTTTTGACACAAATATATGTAGGTGATACGACGTTCACCGGTTCATTTAGTTGTTTATAAAAGTTATAAAAAATTATTATGTCATTAATAAACTTTATAATGAATGCCTATAACTCATTTAATGTCTGCTTATGTTTGGAGAGAAGGATATTTTTCGTTACTTACCATGCCATTGAGTCTTTGTTTTATATGTCTTAAATGATGTAAAGCTTGTTCGTTCGTCCTTTCAGCGCAGTCAAGGCGTGCTCGACCCCACGATACCAAGGGATCGTACACGAACGGACCAATCACTGACATCAACGCTGCTGTTTGTTCTCGTAACGCACGCATTACCGCTTCGCAGCTTTTTCTGAAAATTATTTAAATTTATTAATTTTCGAATATATAAGGGCCGATTCGACCAAACAAGAGTAAATCTTAATCTTAGAATAAATCGTCAGTTAATCGAGAGTAAATCAATTTTACGTTTTACCAACTACAAATTCTAAGAATAGTGGTCTTATTCGGGAATACTATACCGCCGTTTCGCACGGAATAACAGCTATTCCTAGAATAATTTAATGGCGTCAGTCAGTCCAATCAGCTGATTTCTGTCATTTCACAAATATGTATTCTGTGTTTTAATTTCAAGTCAACGCAACGCACTAAATTAATAGTCTGGCATTGTATAATGAAACGTTTAAACAATTTATTATTTATTTTTAGATTTTTTATTTTCTATAATATTAGAATGAAATTCAACTAGGCTCAACAGAAGTTCCTTTTTAGACGAAAGCCTCAAACAAACAAGAAATAAAAACTTTTTGTTGTCGTTTGACACCTGTTAAAAGCTACTTTATCACTCTATAATACGGCAAAATCGAGTTGACATGATGTATGCTCTTACACTGTCCCGTTGTAGAACAACATTTATTTGCCGAGTTTTATTTTAGTTCACCATTCTCTTGCTATTCGCGTATTGTTATTCCTAGCGCAATTATACTATCGATTACGTGGACAAACGACTATGGATTTACTCGAGATTAAAATCATGGAATAGATTATTCTTGGTATAGTTACTCGTGTATAAATTGAAGTTTGGTCGAATCGACCCTAAGTGCACTAACTTAAGGGTAATTTTGTCAACAAATGTATTACATGGTTATGAAAATTGTAGTAACCATTACCATACCAAGAAATGTACATTTTTGATAGTTTATGAGGCCTTAGAACGAAGTAGATATGGTTTCGTCAAATATACGGACGTATCAATATATATATAGTTCTTCACAATAAATATATTGAAAGTAATAATATCTTCAATGAAAAATATATTCCGACTTTTATCAAGCACTTCAAAAACTTGAAGAAAAAATAAAAGTAAGAGAATTATTTCGATATTGAAACATATTTTAAAGTGGATATTTTATACATAGATCGACAATAATTCAGGCGACATGAACGTCATCAACGTTCAAAAATCTCACCCTGTATGAAACCTCTATTTTTCTTACTAAACGATTGTTCCAGACTTCTATTAATCAAAACTTACCTAAACATCCCCTCGTGCTTTAGTGGTCCCATAGCAGCCTCCATATTATGCGTGAGACGAAAAGGCACTCTCTCAGGCCATTCAAAAGCCTCGCCCTTATTAAAGAGACAATTAAAGTCTACATGAACTGTATCACCATTGGTCGAGTCGAAGGATATATTCTCGCCGTGTCGGTCGCCAAGTCCTGAATTTATAACAAATTATTGCAGACGTAGATAATATAGGGTCTTTTTAATAATTTATTTATTTGCTCATCAGTATTCCTACAGCTACTCACTAAACAATGTCCAAACAATTATATTAAAAGCCAAAAACGGAATACACATTTAAACATTTTTACCTATTTAAAAAAAAACTATTTGTAATAAATTCCAAGATAGATTGATCATTATTATATATATTTAATAAAAAGAAAGAATAACAAAGCCATCATTAATAAAATATAACAGAGTTTTAAATATTATTTTAGTTACATTAAATATATCTATTTGCTGGTAATTTGTGTTATAATCTGAAGGTATACGAGACATGACTGAGTTATAATAAAAATAATTTATTTATTAAGCAAGTATTTTTTTTTATCTTGTTTTAGCTCAGTTCAAGGGTAAACGTATTAGGTTACGATATATAAATGCGTGTGAAAAGAACAAACAATTCTTCTCCTAGTGTCGTTTTAGTAGTCGTAAATGATGTCATATACACTCGCGAGCAAACAAATCGACTCAAGCGCTACCTCTGCATTCAAAGATTGTTTTAAGTGAAAGTATACAACATTTTAATAAAAATAATATGTCATTTGAAAGCTTGAAACCTAAGCTTTAAAAAAAACATCAACACGATTAAATAAAACGACTACCAACATGTTAATTTGCGCAATTAGTGCGTATGGGACAAATTACTCACTACGCTACCAGCAAGTTGCGCTACCCTCTACCCCTATAAAACCCCGTTACCCTTCAACCTTTATGAGTTGCTTATAAACAGTTGACCGATACACATCTCCGCAACCTGCATTCTTTGTTTTCAAGAAACCATGGATACCACACCTCAAGAAGCCGCTCAAGTTTTTGCCTTATTGCAACAAGGACTCAGTCAGCGAGTAGTCGCTTCCCAGCTTCACTTGAGTCAATCTGCTGTATCCCGAGTATACAGACGATAGACAAGAGACTGGAGCATTTACTCGGAGACCAACAACCAGCCGCAACCGTTGTACTTCTGAACGAGACGACCGTTTCAATGTCTCAACCTCCCTGCGAAATCGGCACCTTACGGGTGTCGACGTGCAGGGCGAGCTGAGACGTGTTCGAGGTATAGCTGTCAGCGAGTGGATAGCAAGAAGAAGTCTGAAGGAAGCCAACCTGACTCCAAAAAGGCCTGCAACGGGCCCCAAATTGACTGCAGGCCACCGGCAAGCTCGGCTACAGTTTGCTCGAGAGCATCTTAACTGGAGCATTGGGTAATGGCGGTCGATCCTGTTGACTGACGAGTGCAGGATGTGTCTGCATGGCAGTGACAGGAGAGGCCGGGTCTACAGGCGTCCGGGAGAGCGATTTTACTAATGCTGATTAGCAGAAATCGTTGCCTATGGTGGCGGTTCTTGCATGATGTGTGCTGATATCTCGTTGGAGGGTTAAACCCAGCTCGTTTTCGTGCCTGGAGTAGGCCGAAGAGCAGGACTGACAGCTGATGGGTACATCACAAATATTCTCCTGGAACATGTTGTGCCCTACGCAGGATTTGTTGACGAAGACTTCATCCTAATGCATGACAATGCTCGATGCTACACAGCGCGCGTTACTCAGCAGTTTCTTCGAGAAGTCGATTTGCGCACAATGGACTGGCCTGCGCTCAGTTCAGACATAAATCCCGTCGAGCATTTATGGGATGAGCTCAAACAAAGGGTACGAGCAAGAAATCCAGCCCATTCGAGCCTTGAAGAATTGAAAGCAGCTTTGTTAGAGGAGTGGGAAGGTATTCCTCAAGACACCGTCAAAAAATGAATAAGGTTGATGAAGAACCGAATACGGGCTGTAATTTGGGCTAGGGGGCAATACCAATTAGTGAACCAATAAATGTTATACTCTTTAAGAAAAAAAACGTGTTTTATTTGTCAATTCTGAACACAACTCCTTTACCCAAAATCCCATTTTTCTCCCATTTAAGTTCAGACACCAATAATAAAAAAGGATACATGGATATTAATAATAATAACATCTCATAAAAGCTGAAGTTTTAAGCTTTCAAATGACATATCATTTTTATTAAAATGTTGTATACTTTCACTTAAAACAATCTTTGAATGCAGAGGTAGCGCTTGAGTCGATTTGTTTGCTCGCGAGTGTAGTAGTGGTAAGAAAAATTTAATAACAAATTTTAACTGGTGGTGGTGGGACTGATTATAACTTTAGGCTTACTTAAGTTACTTAGCACACCATAAACATTGGAAATACCTAGAAATGTTTTTTTAAACAGACAGCTCTTAATCTCGGGTGAACAATTGTACCAAAATCTATGGTTATTACTTATTATAGATTATTTAGAAGATCGTTTATTGGTATAATTAAACAACTAAGGGTATTTTTAAAAATTCAAAAGAACAAAGACTGTCCACAATATTATGAAAATCGAGACGAAGTTGAATAAACTAAATTAGACTTAGTGACTTACCCAAAATATATCCCACCATGGACATTACTGCTGTAGTTCTGATGTATGCCGATCGCGCTTGATACCTAATGATTTATTTATTATTTATTTATTTAATTATAAGTAATCTTACAGCTAACATATATATTATAAAACACTTAGACAATACAGAAAGCCAAAACAGATCACATAGATAAACAAATCAATATAGAACAAAATGTTTTTGGATAATAATTTTAAAACTTCAATTCTCCTACCGACAGATAGACTATTAGAATGTCTAGACCAATGTTTCCTAACGTGGGACCCATGTCCCACAAGGAGGCAATTTGATTCATTAAAATTTTTAGGAATTTGAATATCGGTTTTTCATTATATGTTTTGTAAATGTACTTACCGTGTTTCGTTAACAATTTCCTAGTAATTTCCTCCAAAACCTATCATTTAACTTTCTTAAGTGAACAATTCAATTTTTTTATATTAAAAATATATGTTTGGGGCATAAGAATCTTAGAAAGGCTAAGTTGGGGCATGGCAATAGTCAATACGTAGGGGAACGCTGGACTGGACATAAATCACTAAAAAAACATTTAGAAATCTTAAATACTTAACAAATTATCCCTGTTTCATATTTATAATTATTTAAGGTAACGAAATAAAAATAAATTAAATAAAGCCTCAAATAGGTTAATTGCAAATTGTCTTAAACTATTTTAGCTAATTCACGCGTTTTTTAATAAGACCGCAACAATTTCGCAGCGATAAATTTAATTTTAAAAGAAAACAAATTAATATAGGGAATATTTTTTTTATTGTTATGTATTAAAACTAGGAAAATTATTCTGAGAGAATACGGGTCAAAATCCTATAGGTTTTTACCATAAGCCACAAATGAACTATAAAGAAATACATATTTTAAAAGACTCACCATCCATATGGATCGGCGAAGACCCTCCTAAACCACTCCTGGAAGAGCGGTGGATGTCTAAGAAGCAGCTGCTGCTCGAATATACGCCGTTTCTTATCAACTGGATCTTTGTTGAGGCACATCATTTCTTTTAGCTCGCGGTTGCTTGTATGGATACCTAAAGAAAATAATAAGACAATATTAAAGAGAGAAAACATTTGTATTTCTATGTTTGTAACGAATTACGGCATTAATGTTACATTATACCTGTATATATACCAAAAATATATAAAGAATTTTCAACCCTACGAAGTCAGCCTATTTATATGCATATAAATAGAAAACCGTTACAATAACGTCGATAATAGTAAAATGCTATGTAAGAAAAAGTTTAACTGCCTGCCCGATTCTCTTTTTTCCCAAACTAAGTTATTTTTTACCCGACTTGAAAACCGAAGGAGGTTTTTCATTTAAAATTAAAATTGTATTTTTATATTTTTAATTAAAAAAATAACTAGTTATACCTAGTTAATAATATGTTAATTCAGCTGTAATCTTGGGATGCTTTATTTTTTAAACCACAACAACGATTTGCCATCAAAAAACCACGCCCGATAATAACGATAAGTAGCTATATAACTAGTATATTTGGACTTGATTATTCAGTTGAAGTGTATAATTTTAAGTCTAGTAAAGTCAAGTAAGACAAGCAAATATCGTTATGGGACAAATGGCAGTATTATAGATTTTTTCAGATTAACCAACCTTTTTGCTTATAAATATGTATAAGCACCGGCCTTAAGCCTACGAGGTTTGGGACCCACTCGATAAGGCCACATTCCTCATTCAGGGGTAAAACACTATAGGTTCGAATATAAAGCCGTCTACGTCTGGTTTCTGGCGCATCTTGAAGGAACCTGTTCACAACCGCATTGAATTCCATCAGACGAAAGTCTTTTCGGAGATCGTCTCGAGGTTTCAACATTATTATGTACGATTTACCATCTGAACCTGAAAATAATAAAAAGTACATGATAAACATAATGAAGATTTAAAAAAATACACTCCGAATGATATCTAAAAATATATCTTTTAGATTATTTGGTAAGGAATCAAAAAGGTAAGGTAAAAGGAATTTAAAAGTTTTTTTTTTTATATTTTATAAAATATTCCAGTATACTTTAGGTTCAGTGTGCCTAGCGTCTAGTAATTTTATGTATGAGAAAGTAAATTCAAATGTTATATATAACGAAAGAGACCCAGCTTCGCACAGGCAACCGTGCCCCGTAAATATTGACTAGAAAGTCTTTTCACTTTTCATTTCGAATATATAGACACTCAAATTGTGTCTTTCTATTGGTAAGGAAGGTTATTTTCAAAATCGGTTAAGTAGATTTAGACATTATTTATTTCTTTACACTTCGTAACCTTATACAAAAAAGCAGGTTACATAAGTTATTAGTCGACAAACGGCCTTATCGCTAACAAGCGATTTCTTCCAGGCAACCCTAATATGTAACAATGAAAAAAGAAACACGTTAGGATAGGTCTGGGGCTCAGATTTCTGTATCTGTTTCGTGATCATTTGTAATAGGCAAGTAGATAGTGAAACTTCTGTACGCAACACACGCCGTTGACTTTTTGCGTCTAATGCTCCACGGTTTCCACACGATGTTTTCCTCCACCGTACGAGCGAATGTTAAATGCGGACATATACAGAAAGTCCATCGGTGCACAATAGAGCATCGAACCTAAGACCCTAGGGATGAGTAGCACGCTGAAGCCACAAGGCCAACACTGCTATCATACCTCTTTTTAAAATGACTATAGAGCATATGTTTATATTAAGTAATATGTACATTATTTTATGTAATGGAGGGCAAGCAATTGTAATTTAAAAGTACCTATGTTTAGCTATTAAAACACCTTAATAATATATAATATAAAATATAATAATAATAATAACATTATTTACATTACAACAACACAATAACAGGAGAAAAATAAAATAAAATAAATGAAGTAAATGCAAAATAATGTCTTACTGCTAAAGCCAATATAGGCTCTCATGATACTTAAGTTCAGCAAATGTCTAAAATAACAATACAAACCTTTCAACGTGACTTTCCTCGGTTTTTGTAAAGACGGCAATATCTGTATTTGCTCCTCTATACCTGCGATATAGACAGGTGGCGCCGCGGGTATATTAAAATCTATGCGTTCCTGTCTAGCCGCTTTTGATGGCAGAACGATCTTACAAAACTCCTGGAACGGCATCATTATATGGCTGAAGTTATCCTTTGCCAGAAGACGCGGAAGAGTTTGGACTAGCGATGATACTTTGGTTGTCTGAAAAATATGAAAGTATGTTAGCCATATGAATAAATCGTCATGATCGTAGAACAATGTCGCATCTGAAAAAAAAAAACAAAATCCACTTTTTATCATATTTGGATACTACATTGACTAAATATTACGGCTCCATTAAAAAAAATCCATGTGTTTTAAATTATAAATTAATCAGTCGGTAAAGTGACGGATTTGATAGAAAGTGATTTTTCTAGAAAACTGTGTAATTTAATGTTTTTATTTTTATTTTGTTTGAAAACAAACCCTTGTGTTTGCTTGTATGCCAATTTTCATAATAAGAGAATATGAATTAAAATAGTTATGACAAAAACTAATATGATTATATTATTTTGAAATGGCTGCCCTGTAAAGTTTACTATTTGTCAGATCCGTCACTATTCTACGACTATGACGAAATTTTTACTAAGAATAAATCCTATAAATACAGATAGCAATGATTATTATGAATTTTATATTGTTAAAGTATATTTTGATAAAATATTCTATAATGTATGAATATTCTATTATGAATAAAGGAATAAGTTTTCATTATCACTTATGCATATGTTTAACTAGATTCTTAAAGTTGACCGTTGACCTTAAAGAAAAACGTTGACCTAATAATATTTTGTAGTTGTTTTGCTGATATTTTTCTTCTAATAAAGAAGGCACCCAGCATTCTGTGCCTTGTGTGTTTTGGGTATAAGGCATGCTGGTTTCCTCACGTTTTTATTCATAGTACTAGTAAGTGTATATAATAACAGCCGTGACTCGGATACACGACCTCAGGAGCTTGAGAGAAAAATCACTATCACATCACATCACCCACTAACGCCAAAGGAATTTGTAAGAAAATTACAATAGCGCCAAAGCTTTGTCACGTGACCGTTTTCTATATAAATTCGTTCGGCGTTAGTGGGTCACGCCTGGCGCAGTGATTTTGTCCCAAGCCCTAAAATTGCTGTTTTTTTTAAGTGAAAACTTCTTTATCGGCGTTGCACACTTTTTTTGGAATGGGTAAAAAATGTTAAACTCGCGTCAGGACACGTGATCTGATCGAAAATTCGTAAGACGGATGGAGAGCAGACAGCTGGCGCGGAGTTTTTAATGTAATATAAATTGTCATGTTTGTGTACGATAGCGCAATAAATAAATATTGTATTCTACCACATAAATGATAGTACTTTTATACTGATAATTAAAGCAATTCGTGCAAAATTACCACCAAAATATCAAAAATGCACAACGTCAATATTCAAGTTTTTACTTCTGCCGGCATACTTACAGATCCACTTTCAGCAATAGGTTTATTGCAGAGTTCTATCAACTTCTCAGCCAATAGTGTGAAATCAGACACGAGTTTCAACATATGCGGTTCTTTGAGTCTTGGGTCAGCAAACACGTCAGCACATCGCTTTTTTCGTTGAGGGTAACTGGACTTCACTACACAGAGCATCATCCATAATGTATGTTGAGGGTAGGCCATTATCAGTTTCACTATTATTGCTTTTAGTTGAAGGTACACCTAAAATAAATAAAAATGCTTTTAAAAAGGGGAATCATTAAATTTAATTTTCTTCAATAACGTCGTAGGATTTGGGGTCACAGCACTAAATTACCCTTTTTATTATGTTAACTGTATAACTTAATTATAGTTCGACAGTATTTAATTTTTGTAAGTGAAATAACGCTTAGTAATAAATAATATTATTTCGCATAACCGCCACGCGGTTCTTTGCGCAGACTTGTAACACAAGTATTACGTGTGTTCTCAAATGATTAACAAATGCGATAATCATGATTGATTCAGAAATATAAAATAAAAAAAGATCCCGATCTTTTTTTATACCATTCAACCAAGTGCTTGAGGAACAAATATCTCTATGGCTCACATAGATAATAAATATTGAGATAGATAATCTAAAGTACAAAATTGTCATTTAATAGTAAAAACTTGTTACCTCTTTAACTGGATGGCATATCCTGGACACAATTTGCGAGAAGGCAGTCAAGTAAAGGTATATTGGTAGTCTTTCAGAATAAGTTTTGATGATTTCTGTCATTTGCGCAAGCACCGAGTGGATACTTGTATCTGATGACGTCACTTCTACATCCAACCTAAAAGTTAAAGCTTTTTTCCTTTCATTTGAATTTTAATATTTCAAGAAACGTGCGGAAAAAAGTTAATGCGGAATAATCCAAATTTTTTTTTTTTTCCAAAAAAAATGTTGTACTAGTACTAACCAAAACTCATGCGCATATAAAAGCTAATGGTTGTGACCAAATTGTTAATAAGCTCCCCACGCTAGGGAGTGGTGTTCCGGATAATTAAACTATGTTTAAAACAAAAGAAATAGTTTTGTACTTTTCTGAATTCAATGGTAAAACATCAAGTTCTCATACCATATTGACAGCATCCTAGGCATGCTCTGGTACAAATATTTATGTCCATATTGTAAAGCTTTCCCATAACTGTTCAAAGCATAAATACGTCTAGTCCACATGGCACCATTATCGCTTGCTACTTCAGAACTACTCACTTTCTCGTAATAAGAACCCAAACATACCTGAAAACGTTATTAACTAATTATTCAGTATGTTTATAAAAATATTTTACTCTATATTAGTCTGTACTGAAAGAGATCTATCGTGAGATTTAAGAAATGAAGTGGGATGTTTTCGCTGTGCAGTAGGAGTGTTGTAGATTGGAGGAATTCAGGAGGAAAAAATAATAATAAAATAATTTAAAACAACGCAAACAATATTTCGTACAAGAGATTTCTTCAAAAGTTTACGGAGGAGTAACAGCACCAAAAAGTAAATAAACGTCAGTATTATATACAAAAGAGGTAACAAAGTATTTTTACTTTAACAATAAGGTCGCGGCAGATTGTGTTGAAAACGCTATTACGTCATTATAGTTCGATATATCTTGATATATAAGAGAAAAAACAATTATGATAAATAACAAATTTATCAGTTTGCATAACGGCCGGTTAAATAGTAAATTTTAGGAAAAATGTATATATATAACTTTTTGATATTTGACTTCGACGGTTTGCTAGTAATTTTCCTTCATATTGTCCAACAAAGTATAATATTGAGTAATTGCAAAAAAAATATATAATGATTTCTGGCTTTAATAATATTTGAATATATATTAAAGTGAAACTCACAAGACTCTTCTCCCATTGCTTGAAAACATCAACTGCTTCCTTGTAGTACCCAATATTAACGTCAACGTCCACATTCGTTGTTTCATCGTTGTATTTCGCGATCAGTAACTTTGCTTTAGCACATATTTTTCTGAAAACCATTATATTATTAATAAAAAATAAGGAAAGAAAGTTGATTTTAGCGTGCGGCTCTCATCCTTGAGGTAGGTTCGACCCCCGGCTGCGACAAAATATTTTTTGTGTATACGTTCGCATTTAACACTTGATCGTACGGTTAAGGAAAACACAGGCACCGTCAGGAATATGGTGATATCCTTTTTCTAATATACTACTACTAGTTACAGTAAATACAGTACAGTAAAGTACAGTAAATGATCACGAAATAAATACAGATATCTGGGGCCCAGACCTGAAAGGTAAAATGAGTGGAACTACAACGTTTTATGTCTGGGCCTCAGATGTCAGCCCAACTCGGGTGATCAGCCTTGTGTGCCTGACACACACCGTCGGTTTTTTGGGTCAGGCATGTCGGTTTCCTCAAAATGTTATCCTTTACCGTACGAGCGAGAGTTAAATGCGAACGTATACTAATATTTTGTCGCAGCCGGGGGTCAGTCCATTAGTACATTGATACATTAGGGCACAGCCGGTGTTCGAACCTACGACCTGAGAGATGAGACTCACACGCTGAAGCCAACTAGGCCAACACAGCTCGTAACGAGCAACAAAAGGTAACTTATAAAACAATAGAATTAACCATAGATTTATAAATTTAAAAAAAAACTCCTACCTTTGTTCCTGGCTAAGATTTTCGAGTTGCGGATAGGCATCATCTAACCCTCGTCGTAAGGTCGTAAACGCCTGCTCCTGTTGTCCTCTAGCCCAGTACATTTTGGCTTTTTCAATAAACAACTGTTCTGGTTGATATTCCTCTGCGTTTAATATGTACATGTATGCCTGAAAATTCAAATAGGTATAGAATTAAAACATTTGTGATTAATCTTTTTATAAAAAATAAGGAAAGAAAGTTGATTTTAGCGTGCGATTTCATCCTTGAGGTAGGTTTTAAAAATTAAAAAATTAAATAAAAATTTTTTTTGCGTAAATCGAACCTAGAACGGGTTTAACAAGAATAGACAAGAAATGAAAGCAGTTAATTTTACCTGTTGAAAAATTCCGGCTTTCCTTGCATGTTTTGCGCTTTGAAGCCACAAGTCCCCGATGCAAGATCGGAGTTTACTTGACGTCATCGGGTGAGTTGGTTCCAATAACTCCTACGAATAAAAATATACAGTTCAGTGGTACATAGATCTTAAGACAATCTCGTCTTGAGCGCTGTCAAATATGTCAAACTTCAGAAAAACAGCTTGGTTTGGTTTAACAGTTCCTGACACTAGATTTAAGTTTGATTAACGTTATAGATACATATATTATTTGAAAATATCACGATTATTTAATAATACAAATAAAAATATAATAATAGATCACATCACACCAACGTTCTTTGATAAGGTTTTTAAAATGTTCTTTTTTTATTTTATTTGATGAACAGGCAAAAAATTTAAAAGGTACTAAAGCTTTTTGATTTAGAAACCATAAAAAATGTTATTAAGAATTTTATTACTATGTATTTTGGAAAGTATATAAATTATAAATAAATTATTGAGTTTCCAAGTTTACCCTAGTATTACAATTTCAGTGAAGAATAAAAATCCATTTATAAGGTCACACTTAAATAAATGTAAAGTTATTTATATTTAAATTATTTTTATTTATATATATTTTTTATTTATTATTAATATATATTGCTACACGGCACATGTACCTAGAAAACAGGCTGCTACAGTTCTCACTACATCGGAAAACTGGAATACACTTTTGTAATATAATTTAAGTATAACATTATTCTTATTAAACGCCAGAACACACGTCGAAAACTTTTAATGTCAAACAAATGAGATATACAGATAGATAAAAATAATAATTTCATATGAATAATAATAAAATATTTCCATAATACCTGTGTCTGTTGTAATAATATTCTTCTTATACGTAATAAGGGCTCCACAGTTCTCACATCAGATTGTACTACAGACAATCTCTGCCTCCATTCGTCGAGTAAACTACTTATTAATTCATCACCATAATTTTCACCATCTTGGATATTTTTGAGCCTAAAATACAGTGTAAATTGTATAGCGTGTGTTGAAGGAAATGTGCAATTGCTGGTATTAGAGTTGTTATATATAAATAAATGTTACAATATATGGAATGCGAACCAAAGTCAAGAATTTTCAACGTTTAAAGACTAATATACTTCGAAGTTGCATGGCGTCTACACCATATAAATTAAAACCTTTAATACAAGAATACAAGCATTTTACAACAAAATCATGTATTTAAGTTCTGCGGAAATACACATTTCTCACTCTTTCGTTGATCTTTTTCTTTATCAGAAAGACTGGCAGATCAGTACTGACTCTACAAGTATTGTTTACTGGGCATCCAACCTAGGAACTCAGTTAAAATGCATTCAGCAAACAGAGTAAATGATAGAAGATAAGAACCAATCTCTGGGACTATTTATCGACATCGACTAAAATATCAAAGGTCTTATTACAAAAACCGTATCATCTAACCTATGAAAGTCGATTCGAAAATCTTAGTGCAGCGCTTTGTTAATGAAAACGGAATTATCGGAAACAGATAGCAAAAATAAGCGCGATTGAGGTTGAGACTTTAAAGACTTCCTGTACTTCGACACTTGGTACAGGCGTCTATAATAGGTTCCTACTGTACTATAGGTACAACCTACAACATTGTAAACCAAATATTATGCTTTGTTAATTATATACACTTTATCATTGATTCTAAAGTTAATTATTTAATTATTATTAAAGTATGTATTATTGTAACGAATGAAGACGCTTGATGGACAGAGAAATTGTGACCAAATGTGTGTGTGTGTTTTACCGTCACATAAAAAATGTTATATATTTTTAAAAGATTTACCCTTTCAGAGCTTCCTCGGCATGTCCGGCTTCTGATATGATATGGAGACCTAAAACACTTTGATAACCACTACGTAACGCACTTTCGCCGCGAGTCTCCGCATCCATTTGCAATAGAAGCCTGTTCCTTGCGTCTGCGCATGACACTTTGAAATAATCCTCTTCTTGCTTACGATACGACAGTAGAATTCGGCCCATTAACAGACCCCAGTTTTCACGTGATGATGGCTGCAAAGATTTGTTTACTTCAGAGAGAATTCTTGTCTCTGAAGACATAATAAATAATTCTCATAATTTCCATATCATTATTTAAGAAAATGTTAAAAAAATATGTAGTTTTTACTTATAAAATAGTTGTGCCTTAATCGAAATCTTGGCTTGTAATTTTGATATACAGTGTGTGGCGTAATGAATGGATAATATGGTAGGTACGGGTACGGGTAGAGAACGCTGTGGCGGTTTAGAAAAAACATTTACGTTAAGTAAAGTTCCCTCGATATTTAAAATATGTATTCACAATTTTTAAAGATTCAAAAAAATTACATCCGTTGCGTCTGTTTATGGTGGCAAGACTCCAAATGAAGGAGTTTTTTCATCTGATTTTTGGACAGTATTTCTGTAAACTATGATTTTTAGGGCGTATGCAAAGTTTTTTTTAAACCGAGATGTAACTCTAATTTCACGTTTTGCCTTTTTCCAAGTTAAACCGAACGAGTCGTAAAACAAATACTGTTACCTGAGTGATTCATTACTGTCACATCCTATACTTAACACTTATTTTTTAATGTCAATAAGCCATAAAAAGGATTCACACAAGAGTCTACTTACCACTGATTTAGAGACTAATTCATCCAGTTGTTCAAATCTTCCCAATCTCCATAAGGGTTCAGCAGATAATTCCATCATAGTGTCATCTACTTCTTGTTCACTTAATAGTCGATAAGCTGTAAATGGCTGGTCCAAACCTAAGTAACAGTCGATCATACCCTAAAATGGCAACATTCGAGTCAATCCAAGTTAGTTTATAGATAAAATGATTCAAGAAAACAATAAAAAATTATAAAGTTATATGTATCTAAAATTGTCAAGTTTTAACAAAACCTATCATCCAAAAAGTCATTGCAAGTTTGAATAAGAAATATCCAGGAATTGCAGAACTTTAGGATTTCATTTTCATCACAATTATGAGACGAGAGGTAACGGATAGTATGAATACACATTGTTTTTCATTTAATAATATTTTACCAGATCACAATCTGAACGCGAACGAACCGTGATCGACAGACACAAGCAAAATTTTCGAAAAGAATGAGAAATTTGAAATAAGTGTTTTGATAATATATATATATATATATATATATATATATATATATATATATATATATAAATTAAATCCGTCCAACGACTGACGATGGTGCGTTTAGTAACCGAGACCAAAATTTCCTTCAGGCAATGTAATCTAAGAATAATGGCACACGTGCTAATGCAATTAACAATAACAAAGGCGACGGCTGTTTATGACTTCAGGTGTCTTTCATAGAAATTTCGGCACCTCAATAGGTTAGTTTTGTAAGCTGATTATAAAAACAATTACACTTAAGTAAGTATGTTGTTATATGTAAATATTTCTTCGTAATAGAGAATGTCTGTTGCGTTTTAAAATTGAATTAATGTATGGGATTTTAGTTAAACTCTTATACTTGAATACCTGAAGACTATGTCTGTCAAGCTGTCCCTCCTGCGCAAGCCGCTCGTAGCAAAGCGCCGCGTCTTGCAACCGTCCTGTCACTACCTGCGCTAGTATTAACTCCTTCAAGGATGGTTCTGATCGCTTTATCGTTAAAATTCCTGAAAATATTTGGTCCTTCGATACAGATTTCAAGCAATTCATCTAAATTGAAAAATTAAAAAAAAACATTCATATTTTTAAAACCTAAATTTTACGACACAATCTTATCAGTAAAATATTACCATAGTAGTCACGGAGTTAAGTTGATTTTGTACTTAGACCTCAATATATAAAGTATCATTATAAATTTATATATACTCAGCGGCACGCTGTGGCCTCCATAACAAATAAACAATGTTAAATAAATGATGCGTTACAAAATAACTTCTGGAATCATTTATTTATTTAAAAAGTATTTGCCAACGGGCACTACAAAGCTTAATTTATGAACACACAAAAATAACAATAAAACTAATTGCTAACTAATAAAATTCTTAGAAACTACAAATGTGATTTTAAAAAGATATAAATGATAAGTGATTTTGAAAAATATTTAGAAGAAAGCAACATGTTGGAAAAGGTAACTCTGCGAAACTGTTAGGAAGTGGACAATTTTAAACTTACACATCCTAGGAATAGCAGCGTTAGAACTAGGACGGTTCTGCATACTTTACGAAGCTTTTTGAAGTTTAAATCAGATCGTTTATATAAATGCCTTACCAGCAACAGAGTCAGGTTCATCCAACAATGCATATATTTCAGCCAGAAATGGTAACTGACTCTGGATCCTCTGCTTATCACCATCCATGTATAACTCGAGGTACTGTAGAGCCCTTTCCAGCTCCCCACATGCGAAATTGCCTCTCGCTATTGCCAATTTATCAAATTTCTCTATAAACTTTTGTATTGCCCTATGAAAAAAGGATAATCAAACAAATTAGTTTATTAACTAGGCTTATAAAGAAGACAAAGGTACTTACTTATAATTCTCGTTCTCATGAGGACGCTGCTTAGTATGCATCCACTCTAGAAGCCATCTATTTAGGAAATCTAAAAGAGTGTAGACAGTCTTGCTATATTTTCCCTGAAATATACATACACATAAAAATTCCTACTAGGGAAACATCACTACTTTAATTGGTTGCTTTCTGAGTCCTGCGCAAAAACCTTCGGGCTACGCCGCATGGAGGCGAATGTTCGAGAAAGAGGAGAAACAAATGATTGCTATAATTCTTATTACCTGGTTGCCTTCCTCCGCCTGTATATAATTAATATTAGGCGTCATTCGAATATGGCGTATCATTTTATACTTCGATCGTTCAGATGTAATTGCGACGTCATTTTCGTAAATTTCAGCGCACGTATTTATGACCGCTAACATTTCCTCTTGGATATACTGAACGTTATTCTTCGACATCACTGCATGTAACAGTACGTAGGGTAGAAACAAAAACAGAGTTCTGACGTCACGCCGCATGCTTGGATGTACCGTTCGAAGTAATTCCCTTATATTATCCGATTCTATCAGAGGTATCAACTGTCCCGACCAATTATGCGACCATTCTAAAAAGGTAGTAGCGTACACGGATCCAAATAGTGGATGAGCCTTTTTTGGCTGAGACGGATAGGCCAATGTGTATCTAGAGCTGAGTAAAGGGAGCATTATTTGATGCATATTCTCGGGGAAACTATCCCACACGTCTTTTTTGGAACCTGTTGGTGAAATGTCGTAGATTTTCAGAATTTCTTGTATTGTTAGAGCGTAGCAGTCCATGTTCTGAAATTTTTGTGAAGTGTTCTTGAGTTTTGTTAAAATTTCTTGCTCCACTGGTTTTAATGTAATTTTATACAAAGGTACATAATCAATGAATAGTTATGAGACATCTTGGAAATTTTGGAAATAATTCCTCATGTGTAATAATGTCTATTAGTAACATAGTAATCAAACTCAAACTCAAAATAACTTTATTCGTATGGGGGTAACCGTCAACAGAAAAGATGTTAAATTGATTTTAAATTTACGTTTACTACCAGTTCGCAAGTCAAGGGCGTAGAGCGGAAAAAGGCAAGAAACTCTCCGCCACTCTTTTAAATCGTCAAGTTTTGAGTCATACAAATTGTTTGTAAACAATGATATATATATATTTAGCGAGAACAATTTAATACAAAAATTCTGTTCGTACTACAAATACCTTTATGTTAAATAAGCATACGTAACTATAAAAATTAACCATACATACCATAGTATCTTTCTCATACTGAAAAGCTCTAGTCAATTCAATCAGCGCGGTTGCAGCAAAACAATTATCATTAATAGAAAAGGCAAATGGTGAGCGATCTGGTTGTACGTATTGTCTCGGTAAATGACCGGCCTCTATGGCTCCCAATTGACCCAAACATGACCCACTCGAAGCACTTACTTCGGTATTGGGGTCTTTGCAACCTGTAAAATATAAATTTCAATCTGATACAACAATCAAAAATATATATGTGGGAAAAGCAGCAATTTTTATCATTTCAAATTGCGAGATTTTCTTTGTGATATATTAAAGGAACTTGAGTAATGAATCGACCCTATTTTTATGCTTGTTTCACTGACTTTTTGACAGGCAAGTAAAAAATAGAAATATCAATTATATATAATAAATCCTCAATTACAAGTCCTTAACCCTCTAATAAAAAGTTGAAAACCTTTGTTTAAAAACACCATGAATTACTATATCGATGCAAGAACTCACCTATCTTCTTGATACTACTTGCAATACAATGTAATTTCCTTAGTCGCGAACTTTAAGTAGTCATTAAAAATATCTTACATAAGAAAAAACACTCACCAACTAAGAGACAGTCGATAAGTTCTACTATAACAGGATCAATGTTTTTTCCACCAAATATAGCCTTGTGCAACTCTTTTCTATTACATTTCAACAGTTTATTCAAACGAGAAAATGAATATGCCTTTATGCTCGGAATATCTTGATTTAAATGCTGCAAATACCATTTTATTTTCTCCAAGAAACCGTCAGGCTGAGTTCTCCTTACATGTTTTTTAATTACGCTCTTTACTCTCTCGGATATTTTCGCATCGTCGACAAAAAATAGTTCAGAAATATAGGAACTCAATAAGTTTTCATTGTTTAGAATTAGGTATTGAAAAATTTTGTTGATCTCTTGCGGCGCGTACTGAATTTGTTGTAATAAGGAAACAGCAAGATTGGGCAACAGAGGTCCTAATGAAATGGTATCAATGTTATGAATGAAAGCGCTCCATGCTTCCGCTAGAATCTTTGGGAACTCTTTTACGAGAGGCAAAGCAGACCTCAAAGTAGCGAGTACTTTATATCTCAGTGGTGTTAGGTATTTTACTCCCATTAACTGTATTATGTCTGGAAAACTTTTCAAAGCTTTTCTCTTCACTGACAATGCTACCTTTGCGTTCACTAATTTATGATCAAAGTACGCTAACACTCCAAGAAATTTAGGGTTTAAAAAATCTGCTATCTGAGTTGTACTCATAGATAAACTTCCTTGAGGAGTGGATACATCCGGATCGTGGCATGCTAAATATCTGCACGCATTTAACACTTTTTCTGGATCGCAACAATATTGTAAGAGGAACTCCGTTAGTATGATCCTAAAATGTCTTTTAATCAAATTTAAAACCGACATTTTGGTCAACTTCTCAATAATGCCGTAGCATTTTTTGGAAACATCTTTATTTTCTGTCAGATAGATATGTACATATATATGCGGAAATCTTTCTATGAGGAAATCTGATACTGAACATTGGACTAAAGACGCGATCTCTTCAATCATAAAGGGAACTTCCTTTATAGTAATGCAATAGGGCATCAAATATGGCAGAAAGTGGTGAACATCCTTGGAGATAAAGTCCCTATAGCCTACAAATCCGAAGGCTCTGACGACCTTAAGCAGTGCTACTGCGAAATCTTTGCCATTATTGAGACTGCAGTCGACGAAGAGTCGGCAATAGTCCTTTTTATATCTTTGGTATGTTTGGTTAGGGGTGTACCCTTGGAATTCACAAACATCCCTGAGATAAACAACTGCTTTAGGGGCAAGAGAACACTGCGGCTGCATTATAAAGTAAACTAAAAGTTTAGTCACCGGCAAAATCACTTTACCATTGCGACATAAACCAAGTTCTTTAACACAATCTAAGGTTTCTGTCTGCATATTATAGTCATTTGTTTCTAAACTCTCTTGAGTGGATTTCAGTAGTAAGTTTATGCAAATATTAAAAACAGTTTCTTGGGTTGGGGAATCTTCATTTTCCTAAAAAATAAAAGGTCAAATCTATATAGGTTTTCTAGAGATTTCAAAATAGTTTTTTTAACCACCTATTTAGTAAAGTTCACTATAAATGCAATTGGCAAATAAAAAAGATTTTATTTAACTTTGTGATCAGTTTAAGACAAAATATATATACAAAATGACTTACATCAGTACACTGAAGGAATGGTTTCAAAGCTTTCAAAATATATTTGGTGTTTTGCTGATTAATAACAGCAGTAGAAACTCCATAATCAAATACATAATAATGTTTGCTGATTTCTCCAATTGTAGCCCAAAATTCAGATATATCTAAATCAGAATATTGTTGATAGTTCAAAAACTTTCCAAACAAGTTCTTCAAACCATTTGTTGATGAAATATTGGTCAGTGTTGAAGCATTTGTTTCTAAGCAATACTGTCTATATGTCTTTTTGATTGTTTCTGAATAATTGTTTGTTGAATTTTTATCTTTATGGCATTCATGACATACAATAGAAACATCCCATTTTTCATCCAACACATACCCAATTGGTTCATTTGTTTTAACAACACTATATGTACTGAGAGACATACATACTAACATAGATAATTTACTGGCTATAGTATTTTGTAAATCTTTGTCTTTTTGAAGAAACGCAGGCATAAAAATATCACTTATCGCTTTGCTGGTTGATATAATTTTGTTACTCAAAAGTAAGGGTACTAATTGTATTACCTGAAAAATAAAAAAATTACCTATAAAATGTAACACACAAACAATTCAGATCAGAGTATTATTTATAACTTGTATGGTCAATAATATTTTTTTTTTAAATTCACCTGTAACCTTGCAGATTTACTTCTCAACAGCGAGCTATAGAAGGTGACTATCAATTTGTTCCATGCGTCTGTAACTTTACCTAATACTAATTTATTGATCAACAAATATTTTAATACCACAGCCTTAACTTGGTCACTGAATAATAAATTCTGCTCTGAGAAGTGTTCATGGCATTGTAGACATATTATTTGGAAAATTACAGCAACCTCCTCGTTTGTTACTCTTTCAGTTAATAAATTTATGCCAAGAATCACTTCCATTGTTAATTTAATAGTATCTAGATCCTCAAGCATAATACTTCTGTTTTTTATCTTTTTTATGAATGTTGTCCATACAGATCTTTTGATGTCTTTATTTAAAAAATCAAATTCTTTGCATGTTTGTTTTCTATATGCACCATGAACATATTGCAATAATTTTAATGCAATTCTACATCTTTGTAAATGATGTGTGGTTATAAATTCATCATGTAAATCTTCACACAACTTTACTGACTTTATAACTTCTATTATTTCATTATAAAACCAGTTTTCTTTTAGCACAGCCTTATTTGTTTCATCAGATAAAGTGGCTAATATGCTTTTTGTATAATATTTATGTAAATTTTCAATTTCACACTCATCTCGGTTTTGAATTTCAAGTATATCTTTAGGAAATTCTACAATGTTGCTTAGAGATAAGCAAAATAATTTCAAGTCTCTACTAAATAATTTGCTATTTGTCCTTTTTAGAACTATTGTACAGATATTTAATATTATGTCTAGATTTCTCTTATCAAGGTGGTGGTGTATAATTTTCAATAACTTAAGAAGTAATAAATTTAAACTACTGAGGTACCTATCATTAATTTCTCCTTTTTCATATAAAACAGCAACAGATTGAACAAATGTTTCTATTAGATGCAAAAAATCTAATTGTACACTTTCATAATCTAAATGAAAATCTATTATAGATACACTTTTTATGTTGGATATAAGTTCAACAAAAAATCTAAAACATACTATTTTAATATCAATACTGAAATGTTCCAACATATTCAAAGCTAAATGAAATAAGTTTTTATTCACCACTTTCTTTTCATATATCAGGGTGGGGGGGATGCTTTCTGATAACAGTTGTAGAACTATGTCTATTAAGTTTTTACATGTTTCAATATTTTTGATGCAGACATAAATTGGCTCCAAGTTAAGGTTTACTTGTGGAATATTAACATTGTCAGGTGTAAAGTTCTTAAGTACTACTTCAGTCTTTTCTTTAGGAAATTCCTTATAGAACTGTGTTAGTTTTTGCAGTATCGAATAATATTCTTCATGTAACTTATGAAAAAATGATGCTTTATTCATACATAACACAGTTAATACTTTTAATTGGGCATCTTTACTTGCAGAGTGAATTCTGTAACAAATTATTTTTAGTTATTTATAGTATAGTATTATAGAATATCGCTAGAATAATATCCAAATTTTTCTGACCTTTGAAGTTCAGGTACAGAACACACAAAGAATAGTCTTCCCAACAACCATGTATTGAAGGCAGAATAATAAACTTCTAGGCACTTTGAACAACCGGGACGGGGTACTAATACTTCCGATCGGTCTCTGGAATGAAAAAAATATGTGGGATAGAATAACAAATCAGATCAAATTAATAATAACTCAGTTACCTATAACCTTACCCAGAGAGTTTTAATATTGATGTTAACAATCGATCCAGACCATCTTCTGCATGATCTAAATTATTGAACAAGACCATTGTGGGCACATTAAACATTTGCCAAACTGCAAAAGTTCGATCTTGGTTTTCCTCTTCCATGGCAATTAGTTTTACGTTTTATCCAATTATTCATACAAACAGTATATACATATTTATTAGAGAACAAGGTAAGGCAAAACAATTCGAAATTTAACTTCAGTACTTTGTAAACATATAATATTAACATATAAATTATTAGTCGTCTGTTCCGTAGATTTCAGACTTTACTATTCAGAAATCAGAATTCAGAAATCAGATTACACTGTGTGACTCTTTAGTGTTTATAAATCATTTAGAATTTAGTTTATACTTTATAGTTTATACTCATCTTTTCGCGGGAATCTACTTTTTTTCGCCCAAAGGGCAGACTTAAGCTTTTCGACCAGATCACTTGAATAGCCTACGTAATTATTAATTTTATTATAGTATGTTATCGGATCCGCGGATTATGGACTTAATGCCTTTCGTTTTTCGGATCGTCTTAAACTTTGAAGTGAAACGTCTTTAGGTGTATGAGAGTAAATTTTTTACGGAACGTCACGAAGATGTGCAGCGTTTTTGTCGAAGAAAAGGGAGAGAGTGATTGAGACTGATTGAGAGAGAGTGAGAAGGGTGAATACACATTAAAACCCTTATAAAAATTTTATTACTGAAAAAAATTAGTTTGCCAAAGAAGTTTCACTTCTGACATGTGTAAGGTGACGGTGGCAAAGTGCGCCTACCGGGCAAGTGCACCTACCACAAATATCTCGAAAACTACCGATTTGATACTAGTAGTAAGACCTTATATCGATGCTACAAACTAAATCATAGTTCTTAGTGAAACTCATAGATGGCTCTAGTCTTATTAGTAATTTTATTTTCACTCATATTCAAAGTGGTGAGGAGAGATGACTATGGCGTGATCATCGTCGTAAATCTCAAGAAATCGAGTTTTTACCGTTATACGAGTGAGGTAAGTGCACAATTTAAATATTTTGCTTTAAGATTCTGACTTTATTTCACTCCTATCTAGTAAAATGTATATATTTCTTGCAATTTAAATATTCTAACCTCAAATTTATATAGTTGGGGAAGCGCGCCATACTAACTTATTATATGGCGCACTTCGCCGAAATCCAGAGGTTACAAACTTTTTAAAATGTGTCTTTTTTACAAGCTTTTATTTAACTTGCAATGTTTGTTTACTTGTTTGTTTGTATGTTCGGGTGAAATCTTGCTAATGAATTGTAAAGCAGTTATCTTAAACCGATTAAGATGTTAAATTATAAAATCATTATTATTTTATTGTTTATGATTTTTGTTTAAGATGGGGCGCTATGAAAGAAAAACTGAAGGTCCTTCATGGTCCAGAGAGGCTTTGAATGAAGCAGTCGAAGCTGTTCGATCGGGTAGAATGTCTGGGTATGCAGCCGCATTAACCTTTGCTATCCCAAGAAACAACACAACATAACGATCATAAAATTACCTCCCCATACCAGCCATATTCTGCAACCGTTGGACTTGGCGGTTTTTAAGCCTTTCAAAGATGCCTGGGACCAGGAAATGGTCAAGTGGCAAAGAACCCACAACGGCCAAAAACTGCCCAAAGCCGAGTTTTCGAGGATAGTTGGAAAAGTGTGGGAAGCCTTAAACCCCGACATTATAAAAAATGGATTTGCAAAAAGTGGGATTTACCCATTTAGCAGGGATGCAGTTCCGGAACATAAATTAGACCCCGACGCTGTAAAGAGGTGGAAAAAGATGGTGGCTAAAAAACAAGTATCTCCTCAAAACTCTCCGATGACATTAACTAAATTATGCCTTAACAAAATCAACTTTTCATTGAACTTAAACACAATTCCAACCAAAACTTCAACAAGCAACATTAACTCTAAAACCACTGAAATAATATCGTTTGAAGATTTATTTCTGGAAACTATAAAACAAGTTCCGACTACTGGTGTCAAAAAAAAACTAGTGAAGATTTCTGGAAGCGCTGAAGTAATAACTCATGAGGATGTTATAGCAAGACTGAAAAAAAAGGACGATAACAAGGAAAAAGAAATGGAAGAAAAACGAAAAATGAGAGAAAACAAGAAAAAATCAAAATTAAAGGAACAAACTAAAAAACAAAATAAAGAAAAGAAAAATGATATGAAGAGCAAACTCAAAGAGCCTACGGAAAGTACAAATACGAATTTAGCCAACCCTAACACAAATGAAATTGCAGTTCCAAGATCGTCCAGTTTGACTGTCCATCACAACTCACAAAACCAACAACACAAAATCTGTAACCCATCCAAACTCGAAAATAACTGTTTTGCAAGATATTATATCTTTAGAACCAAATAAAAAAGTGTCTCGTGAAGATATATTTTTTGGACAAAAACCTGTTCAACCAAGAGAAATTATTTTAAAAACTTTAAAAAAAAAAAGAAAAATTAAATGCGAAATCAAACAAACAAAACCAAGACAGAAGAAACAGAACAAACAAATTGAAGATAACTTGTCTACCGATAGTGAATTTAGTCTTCATGATTCAGATACAGATGAGGACTTCAAAACGTATATTGAAATGTACTTAAAAGATAAAGATTCAGAGGAAGAAATAGAAAATATGTCATTTGGATTTACCGACATCCAGTATTATGAAGAAAAATCCCACAAATTTACAGAACAGGACTGGGTACTGGTTAAATTTTCGGCAAAAAAAAGCCTGAAGCACTATGTGGGGCAGATTGTCAAAATAAATAACGACATTCCTACCGTAAAATATTTAAGAAAAACACAAACTAAACAGGGATTACTGCATTTTGTATACCCCAATGTTGACGATATATGTGAATTGCTGCATGTTGAAGATATTATTTCAATTTTGCCAAAGCCTACAGTTTCACGTCGGGGCCAAATATCATTCAATGTTGATTTTGGTAGCTTCAATATACAGTAACGTATCGTTTTTAGTAAGCTGTTTTTACAAACACGTTTTTTACATGCTTAATTTAGTTTAGTATATTTAGTATCTCATTCATTACACTCATTTTTATATGTACCAAAGTTGAAGTGCCATTTCTTAGATTATATTTATAACTTATAATAGGTCCATTGAAACTTTGAGACTTAAATCAACGTAGACTGAATTTACGTGCTTAAGTAATACTTACTTCTACAAAGAATTTTATTTTATTAAAAGTTAATATTTAAGCATTCAAGTGATCCTAGCAGTAAGTTATTGCGATAATATATCGCGCATAAGCATATGTTACTACTGTTACTAATTTTTATAACTTACAAATATTTTAATAGTTTTATAATATTTTTATCTAATATTAAACTGACTGAGATAGGTATATAGAATTACTGAATTTTGTTATATACCAAAGCTCAAGTGCCATTCCAAAACATAACGTAAGTTTATTAGATATTCGCCTATTGTTTTTTAATAATTATTTCACTCGATCTCTTTCACTTTAGTTATTAAGTTGTAAGGGTAACAAGCCTTGCTTGATTAATGTTTTCGAATAATTACAACTTATATGTTTTAGAAGATGTTTCTCATTGATTTTCTTTTCGTTACCTAGTTTTGTTTAGAATTTATAATAAATATTACACTTAATAACTAATTTCAATGACTTACTTCTTATTTCAGTCCCTTTATAATCCCATCGTTTCATCGTTCCCATCGTTAATAAAAGAAAAAATATACTTGACACTCGATTATCAATATTTAGAAAAAAGGTTCATAGCCTCTGACTTAAGAATGTATGGCGCATTTAGCCGAAATTTAGTTTTAAATACATACAGTGAAATTAGTCTCGAGAAATTTTTGCATATGTAGTGGTGTGTATATTACTCAGATCTTAGAGCGCGTTTCCACTATATCGTTCTGGCCTATACAAAAATGTTTCGATATCCTAACATTACTATTTAATATTATACTTATCCCTAGCAACACTCTGATTTTTGTTATCAATAAAAACAAGTTTTTATTTAAAAAAAAAGGTTTTGACTTTATAAAAAAAAGGTGTGTGCGCGATTCACACACGATAGAAGTGAAACTTCAAAGAGGAGAGACCGATATATATTTTTTTTCCTTTCATCTAGGTTTTTAAAACTCCGGGGGTCTACGGGGGGGTCAAAATTTATTTTTGGCCTAGGACGCACCGTTTCCGAGATATTTCAATCTAAAGCAAAAAATCGTCACTTGATAGTGGAAAGTGGAAACACGCACAAAACCAGAATAAACCAGTTTACGCTGTCCGCAGGTGCCACGTGCAGTCCGGCGTCAGTCGCTTGGTACTGTTAGAACATAAAGCACACATTTCATTCAAAAATTATAATTATTACGTTAATTGTTAAATTTTGTATTTGTTGATTGTTGTTATTGTTTGTTATTATTGTTATAATATTTGTTGAAGTGTTTAATTTGTGTGTAAGTGTTGCAACTTTATATTGTTAATTAAAAATGGCTCCAGTGTTAAAACATGGTCGAGGCAAGCCTTTGACTTCTCAAACTAAAGAAGTTTTGTACTGTTTGTACAAATATTTCGAAAATGAGTGTAATAACAACCCGAGCAGTATTATGACTCCCACTCAATTAGTTGCTAAATCAACGGGAATTTCAATAGCATCCGTCAGAAAGGTAGTATCAGAAAGCAAATGTCGACCTTCAGATCAGGAAGTAACATTTAAATCTCCTAAAAAGAAACCGAATCGTAAACCTACAATAGTAATCGATAACTTTGATCAGCAAGTTATCAGAAGAACAATTCATGACTTCCACATCACAAATAAAGAAATTCCCACTTTGAAAACTTTGCACGCAAAATTAAAAGAAGATATCGATTATAAAGGTTGTGTCAGCACGTTACGAAAACACGTCATGTCATTAGGTTTTAATTGGAAGCAAACAGAAGATAACCGGAAACTTCTTATGGAAAAACACGAAATTAGATACTTGCGAATTAATTATTTGATGAAAATTGCTGAATATCGTGAACAACGCCGACCAATTGTTTACACCGACGAAACATATATACATACATCACATACCCTCTCGAAATCTTGGTCAGATGGAAGCACTTCAGGTTTGAAGCAACATATATCGAAAGGCAACCGCTTAATCATTGTTCATGCCGGTGGTATGGATGGCTTTATACCAAATGCATTGCTTATGTTTAAAGCCAACCAAAAAAGTGGAGATTACCACGACAATATGAACTATGACAACTATTCAAGGTGGATTCAAACTCAATTAATACCCAACTTACAACCAAATAGTGTTGTTGTTGTTGACAACGCACCATATCATAACTCAATACAAAATCCTGCACCGAATAGTAATTCTAGAAAACAGCAAATGATTGACTGGCTGACATTGCGAAACATTGAGCATTCATCCACGTTGCTTAAGCCTCAATTATATGAACTGATTCTGCAAAACAAGGCGAGATTTGTAGAGTACAAGATAGACGAAATATTACGACAGCACGGTCATACTGTGCTGCGTTTACCACCATACCATCCGGAGTTTAATCCTATAGAAAATATATGGGGGATAGTGAAAACATATGTCGCAAAAAAGAATGTCGCAATGAATATGAAGGTTATAATGTCATTAGCTGAAGAAAAAATGAACGCCATAACTGTAGAGGAATGGAGAAAAGTTTGTCTGCATGCTATTGAGGAGGAAAACAAATATCAGGGTAGAGACGCAGCTTTAGACACAATATCAGAACGAATCATAATTAATTTAAATAATTCATCTGATGAAAGCGAGGATGGGGATGATTGTGATATGCCTGGGGTTGATGAATTATTAGAATAAAACATTTATGGCCGGAGAACACCTAATTCATACACGTCTTCACTGAAGTGAAAACCGGCATTCACTGCTTGTAATATTTGGAACTGGCTTATCTGCCTCATACAGTTCCATAGATTACAATGCAGTGGATACACATTTTCACGTCCGTATTAGTACGTAGTGCGTATGCGTAGACGTGTACGCATTTGGTGTGCTCCAGCCACAAACGTATATTACCTTTAAAAAAATAAAAACTAAAAATAAAATGTTGTTTTTTTTTTATTTGCTGACCATACACTACTACAAACGCAAAAATTTCTCCAAGCTAATTTACCTGTAGATTCTTCTAGAATGTGGCTATGAAAAAAAACAACATGCGTATTGTTGCTTGTTTTCTTAAAATAATATAGGGCAGTTTTTATTCTGATGCTTTATTATTGCGTTTTATTAATACAAGGCGCACTTCCCCGATTTGTCGGCAAAGTGCGCCGGGTCAGACTGTTTTCAAATTTTATGCTAAAATTCATTAATTTGCCGTCAGATTCTAATGACATGACATTAGTTGTTGTTGCAAAACATCACAGATCCTTATGGTACCATGATTTAGTGTCACTCGTGAACTTAAGCACAAGTAATATTGCACCAAAGTCAACTATGAAAAAGTATGGCGCATTTTGCCCCCATCACCTTACTTTGTACGCACGCACTTTTTTATTTAACTCAGATCACAATCCATTTATTGCAACTTACAATGTAATGTAGGTAGGTTTTTCTTGAGTGTTTAATAAAATAACAATCTTTGTATCGATTTTATTAGTTACAAATGTGACCTGTTCTTCTTTTATAATATATATTTGGTGTTTGTATATTATCACAACAACTAAAAATGACCTGGTCTCAAGCCCGCAATCGAGTTTGGAAATCATATCCTAATGAGGTCCAAATTCTACTTCGTTTCTCATGTCACAATCTCGTATTGAGCTCTGTCTGACTTTGTACAGAAAAAAATAGTTTGGCAATCCATAGTTTTGTTACAAAAAATGGCTGCCGAGGGTTTTCACTAACTAAAATTGTCTGTGCGGGATTGCCTCATGAAACTTGCTAAATTCAAGGCTTTCTTTTGTATTACCGTGACCGATAGCCATTATTATAACCAACCATTTTTCAGAAAACTATGCTTAATTTTTGAAGTGAAACTTCTTTAGGCGTATGAGTGTAAATTTTTTACGGGCTATAGTAATAATATTAGCGTCACGAAGATGTGCAGCGTTTTTGTCGAAGGGAGAGAGTGAGAAGGGCGAATAACCTTATAGAAATTCGATTTTTAAAATTAAAATTTCGTAAAGAGAATTTATGAAAATTTATAATTTGTATTAATTTTCGACACTTAAAATTTAAATGACACTCTCGGAAATCTAGTTTTAGATTTGTATAAATATGAAAAAGACTTAAAAATTAGTTTGCCAAAGAAGTTTCACTTCTGTCATGTTTACTTTGTACGCACACATTTCTTTTTTGATAGAAGACACTAAGACAGCTCTAAAATTCGTTGCATAAAACGGTGCATCTAAAAAACATTGAAGGTGTTTTTACCAATAGCATTTTAGCAGCAACAAACTGTAGAAAGGAAGAGACAAATTTTATTTGACACAATGAACTGTAAATATATAGCCTGCCTAATAAATGCCTAACATAATATTTATTTTATATGTTGACAACCGCTTTGTCAAATACATTTTAAAACTGAAGCACATTGTTATATTCCTTCAGTTTATAGAATCTTATTTCCTATGAATAAACACAATTTATTTTGTTTAAGACTTTATTGTTTATATTCATATAAGAAATCATAACTTACAATAATATTAATACAAAACAATTATTTGCAAAGAAAATATAATAGTTTTTAAATGTTTTCAATATATTACTAAATCAATTTCTAAATTCACTACTCATAGTTATTTTTATACTTTATCACATTTACATACATTACAATAACATATCTATATCTAGTACGTAATTTTGCGTAATAAGTATTTAAAAATGTCGAAACCTATAACCGCGACCAATGAAATTAAAACCTTGAAGCATCTCTACTAAAAATTCTACATAATATTTTAAATATTTTGTTGTGTATAATCTAAATCCCTACTATTTTATACATACAATAGCACTTTTTGATTGATTCAGTCAAAACTTATAAGTTCTGCAGTGTTATTATTACTTTCCGATTTGTTCATCAATGTTTGGACTTGTTGACTTTGATTTGCAACAGTTTGTGGATTTTGAGGATTGTTACCAAAGTTCTGTTGCATTTTCATAGGCTGCTGCATGTTTTGTTGAGGCATATTTGCATGCTGTTGCATACTTGGAGGTTGCTGCAAATTTTGATGAGGCATATTTGGAATCTGTTGCATACTTAGAGGTTGCTGCATATTTTGAGGTGCAACATTTGAAGGTTGCTGCTGCATATTTTGAGGTTGCTGTTGCATATTTTGAGGTTGCTGCTGCATATTTTGAGGTTGCTGCTGCATACTTTGAGGTGCCATATTTGGAGGTTGTTGCTGCATATTTTGAGGTTGTTGTTGTATATTTTGAAGTGGCATGTTTGGAGGTTGCTGCTGCATATTTGGAGGTTGCTGCTGCATATTTTGAGGTGGCATGTTTGGAGGTTGTTGCTGCATATGTTGAAGTGGCATGTTCGGTGGTGGTTGCATATTATGAGGCAAATTCGGAGGCTGCTGCATGTTTTGAGGCAGTTGTTGATTCTGAGGGCCCATTGGTTGTCCTTGTTGCATACTTTGTGGGGGTATTTGTGATGGGTGCAAATGTTGTGGCACCGATGAAGGCACCATGTTATTGGGGTTAATTTGTTGCGCACTTTGGTTGGGCATATTTTGTACAATTGGAGCACCGGGATTCATCTGAGGGTTTTGTTGAGACATATTCGGAGGTTGCATAAGATGTGGATTTTGGAAATGCGTTTGACCCGGCATTGGTTGGGATTGTGATATTTGAGGTTGTTGAATTTGTCCTTGATTTGGAGGTAATTGGGGCATATTTTGGTTTAGTGGCATCTGATTCTGCATGGGAATATTTTGGCCCGGCATCATTGGTTGACCATGTCCTGGTAAAGATGACTGTCCCGGCATTTGCGCTCCCTGCGGCATATTAGGCATCGTAGTAGACACTTGTGGATTTTGAGCATTGACCGGATATCCAGAGACAGCTATTGACGGGTTGTTGTTAAGTTGATTGCCTTGGGTATGGGGCATTCTCATGTTCATTTGCATGCCGTACATGTTATTAGCATTGCTTTGATGCGGCATATTCGGTTGAGGCATCGTCATGGGAGGCATCATGGTATTCGGGGGTTGTGATTGGTTAGGAATATTTTTAGGCATTTGGTTAGGAAGGTTAGGTTGAGTTTGACCTGGAGGGACGTTGGGCATCATTTGATGCATACCAGGTTGTGGCCGCATCTGTTGCATTTGCTGCATCATCATCTGCTGCATGGGATGCTGTTGTCCCATTGGGCGCATATTGGGTTGGGTCATGGGGACTTGGACAGGGGGAACCTGTGTCAAGGTAGCTGCCGAGTTCGACATTGTGAAGGTGTTGCTCATTTGGGGCATAGACTGAGAGATGGTTCCCATTTGACCGACATTCATGGGCATGTTTGGTTGGGACATTTGGGGTTGGCCAGGGAGATTTGAGTTGTCACTCTGAGCCATTTGAGGATGGAATTGAGGGTTGTACATCATTTGGTTAGGAAACCCTGGCTGAAACTGATGCATGGACATGCCGGGCATATAGAAACCACTGCTTGACATCCTGTATTGGTGCTTTTGCTGCTCTTGGCGCATTTGCATTTCACGCTCTTGTTCCTGAAAGTACGCAAGGCCAACGTTAAATATATTCTAAGGTTTTATATATTTAACCAGTTACTGTCTTCTTTAATCTAGAAATATCATCATAATGGTAATTATGAAGCTGTTGCATTGTTAATTAGAACTACACAATGATATTGATAACAAGTTATATAACATTTCATACATTATCTAATCTCATATATTTAAATAAATAAATATGATTGGACAATTCACACCAGTTGACCTAGTCCCATGCTAAGCTGGTGAAGCTTGTGTTATGGGTACTAGGCAACGGATATACATACATATTATAGATAGATACACATATAAATACATATTTAAACACCCAAGACCTTAGCACAACACCAAATGCTCATCACATCGATGTTAGTCTCAGCCGGGGATCGAACCCGGGACCCATGGATTCGCAGTCAGAGGTACTAACCACTAGACCAATGAGCCGTCAAAAAAATATTGGTAAAGTAATAAATATATTATATGCACGACTTCGTAAACGCTTACTTGCACTCGTTGCAAGGCGAGCTGCCGTTGATATTGCAGATACTCGTGTTTCTTCTTCCTCATAGCCTGCAATTTAGTCGCCATTTGCATTTGTCGCTGTCGTTCAGCCGCTTCAGCCGCTTGAGCGAGTCGCGCTGCGTGTTCTGCTCGTAACGTGTCCAATGCAGCGCGACTATCGCGTACTTGACTTATTTTATCCTAAAAGAGAAAGCCATCATACTTAGAGTAACGGTTTTATTGTTTCTTTGTAAATACAAAATAAATAAGTTATCAGCCTTCTGTGACTCCGACGATTGGGTCTACGGCATACCGGATTCAGTAATTTACATAGCGTCGCTGTAGAATGATAACCTCGTATGTCCAGAGAACCAAACATAACAGGAAACGAAAAAATGTTTCATTTCGTCTATGTTCGTTAAAATTTTATTATGTGCTTTTGTCCATAGTTTTGGATGGTAAAAAGGTCTTATTTATTAATAACATAAATAAGTCCTAACTTCATTAGATTATACCAGTTAAATGAATCGGTAATTTCAAAAGAACATTAGTCACAATCTGCTTTCTTTTGAAGTCTTGTAGATTTTTCTCACAAATTATTGAATTAATTAGTCTGAAGTAGCACATCTATAGTTTTTTATTGTACTACTTGTATTTTTTGAGATATTTACATTTATAATATTTGGACTTGTGTTTTTACTGCAACTAATATGGGAAGAATATTTTATTTTATAACTTATATCTATCACTTATCCTATATTATATTATTCCATATCATCCACTGTTGTTGTTGCCCAATCAAAATATATTGTTTGATAAAATTCTATGTAAGTATCAGGAATGTAACTTTCTAATGTAAGTTCGGGACAAATGTTCTTTCTGAAACGTTATTTATGTTGTTTCTGCAAAGTTCTTACACACCTCAGTGGGACTAATGTTGTTTCTGCATCTACTGACATTTTCAATCCCACGTAGCTCCATTGATATTCATCGGACTAATGTTCTTTCTTTAGGGATTTATAGATCTACCCTCAAGGGTACCATAGACAACAATAACTCAAAACACACAAATTATGACTAATGTTCTTTTTGAAACTACCGATTCAAATGATATAAGAGTCTAAGAATAAAAAATAAATGTTTTTTTGACATACGAGGTTATTATTCTAGTGACGATAGTACGATTATTAAATGCGCACATAGAAAAGTCTATTTGGCTGAGAGTTACACGCTTTTGCCACTAGGGAAATTAATTAAAAATATTTTCAGGCAAACTTCAATATTCCAGATACAATGTTCCAGTATTTCACATAATGTGCATCTGATATGACAAACATGATTTGTATAGTACATGCTATGTCATGTTAAAATATCCCAAAAACGAGACAACCAACCAACACGATAACATTGTTTAAAATTATGGATTGAATTACGCCTGCAAACATTTCTATAATTCGAAATAAATATAACTTACTTGTAAGCTCTCCAAATAAACACGTTTATCGTCTTGCTGTTGAATATATTTCAAAAGCTTCGAATGCATCGTGGTTATGTTCATGAAAAGAGTCTGTACTGACGAGTCGTTTGCAATAGATCGTCCTCTGATAAAAAATAAATTTAATTCGCCTATTTAATATACATAAATAAAACCCATACCCCATAAGTACCCAAAAACAAAGAGCAAGCACGGTGAATGTCATGTGGATGACGCGAGAGAATTTGTCAGCTTTTCTCGCTTCATCCACCGTAGCAAGTGGAGATCTGTGGTCTCTGCCTACCCATCCCCTCGGGAAAGAGGCGTGAGTGTATAGATAAATTAAACCGCGCTACTTTCACAGTTTTACATACAAATTCAATATAAAAATACAACCGTATTGTACTGTTTAAAGTTAATGTTATAATTTTTAGATCCATTTTTCTATCTCAATGATAATAATTCAAGAATAAAACTCTAAGATATACGTTTTTAACGTGATATAAGCCTAAATTAATAGCCAGCGTTAGAGGCTATATTGGAAAAAGTGGCCTGTCAATAAATAAACAGACTTAATATTAGTTTACGAGTAGGGTAGGGCGGGGCTAGTTGAGCAATTTTTCACTTGCTTGGATATAGCTCCTCAATGATAAGTCTCAACGAGTTGTTATGTGTCCTGATGGATTAGTAATTTATCCCTTAACAAAAATGTCCATAGTATTTTTTTGTAACAAGTCCAATATAATAGCTACAGATGTTTAAATGCAGAAAGTCAAGTATGCTCAATGTACCCCATAGGTGGGGTAAGTTGAGCAAGGGTATGGTGCAAGTTGAGCACTAAGAATGTCTAGGCCAAACCATGGGTTCTATGTTAACTTGAGATGAAATAAAATATGTGTTAGACAGTCAGCTTTTTATTTATAGTCTTTTATTGACAGAACAACAAAATTTAAAGAAATTTTCTTTGTATAATTAACCGAAACTAGAATCAACAAAACATGAGCATCCATATCTATCCATTACTTCCGATAATTTCTAAAAAAGATTACCAAGGCTGGTGGGTTCTGGTTTCTGTATGGAATATGGATAGCTACGATTTTTTTTGTTCTTAAAACATCATCAACCATTCTTTTCCGGAAATCTTTTTGCAATTCAGCTTGGTGGAATTTCAGCACACTCTTAGGCAAGGCGACGGACGTCTTTTGGAGAAAAATGCCATTTGTGGCAAGAATTTTTTCAACAGTTCTCTTGTGAGAGAGGATATACTTCCCTCGGTGTTGTATAGCCCATAAATGAATCATCACCTTCATTTAATTTATTTAAAAGTCAACCAATACTGAATTCTTTAGCGGCGGTATTCACACTTTTTCCCTCATCGTGGACAGCCTTTGCAGCATTATTTAAGTATTCAGTAGTGTAAGAACATCTTGTAGTCTTCCTCTTGTAAGTCCGCATCCAAACAAAAAATAAAAGATTCATTACTCATCAGTTGTTTAAGTCGTAGAGTTAGTTGAGCTATAGTTGCTCAACTTACCCCAACCCGGAATTTTAAAAGAAAAGTAGGATTGTAAATAAATGCCTAGAATTAGACCCAAAACCTATTTACAAATCAAAAATACAATAATCTTCTGAAAGATTAACACTCTCCTGGTTGAAAACAAAGAACATTTGACAAAGACAGACGAAAACTTGCGATAAACAATGTTTTTACTTTTTGGTCACAAAATAAACAAAACGCCGTGACACTTCACTCACTCGTCGAGCTGCCACTAGCTATCGTGCGATGATTACCTCTCCTACCACTCCTTCTTTTCGCTATTTGATACTCCCGCGTAAGGTGAATAGTTTCCGAGATATTTCGATTGCCCAACTTGCCCCTATGCTCAACTAGCCCCGCTCTACCCTACTTAATTAAATAAATTTAAAAATGTTAATAGCACTGTGACTGTAACGTGAAATGTTAAAACATACGTGGAATTATGAAATAAAACTAGAAAATTACCAAACTCACCAAACAAAACGAAATTAGCCATACCAGAGAATTAGTAAGTTATTATTTTTTATTTCTTAAAAAAACTTTTAAATTGAATCAAAATTTAGATACCGTATAATTCTTCATGCAAAATCTCGTTTTATCACTTACATACCTACCACAACTACAACCATTATAGCAAGGCATACATACCGCGATGAATTGCTCTTCATACGATTGACAAATATCTCGACTTGCGATTTGAGATTCTCCACAAACTCATCTATTTCTTTATCTTCGGGTTCGTCATCTTGCGTCTTAACGGTGGGAGGCTTTACGAAATCCTAAAATAATTATAAAACTTAGAACTTGCCTACACAGTATACCTACTAGTCCCAAACAATAATTATTGTTATATAGGTTTTCTAACATTGTCTGCAAATTATTTAATAAAATAATGTTTAACTATAGGCTACTTGACAGTATAAAAAATAAAGTGATATTGATATATTATATATGTATAAAACAAGGCTTTAAAAAGCGTTATGCAGCAATGTCAAAGCAAGTCACATGACACAAAACGGTCAGAGTTAATCGAGTTGGAGTTTAATATGATCGGAGACTATATTTTGATCGAAATATATGTGTATTTCCGTAATTGGCGTATTAAATCTTAATTAGAGAATTATGACTGAATAAATTCAAAACTCTTGTTAAACGTAAACTAATCCATAAAGTTTTTTATAAGCGACTATTTAAATGATCCTAATCCTTGGGATTGATTTGCTACAATTCAAACAATTTGTATGACTCAAAACTTGGCAATTAAAACGAGTTCAGTTTTCTCGCCAGTTCTTCTTGCTCGCTCCACGCCCTTGACTTGCAAACTGGTAGTAAATGTAAATTTAGAATCATTTAACATCTTTTCTGTTCGGTCTGACGTTCATAAGTGTACTTCTTTGCCTATATGAATAAAGTTGTTTTGAATTTGTCAAATAGCCGATTATATGCTTACATGTAGGTAAATTATGGTATAATTGCAACATTTTACTTTCTAAGAGAACTGGATTAACCTCATGTCTTAGACCACAACTGGTTTCACTGCACTTAAGTATACATATGGTTCATCCATGATTCATATAATTTAACAGAATACAAAAAAGGAAGGAAATAAAGTTCGGCAGACGGCAAGTATCAGCGAACCGCGGTTAAAAACAATTAACAAACGAATATTCACTCCTCATTAAAAGTACCTATACTTAACAGTCTCATAGTTGCCGACAAGGTCTTAGTTTCAAATCTCCTGTTGGGCTAAAAATACGCATTACTAAGAAAAAAATTCAGTAGACTTGGGGCCACCCAAGTGGCATCCGTCCCATAATGGTATGAGATTTAAGGAAGATTACAATTATACCTGCGTTGCTGACTAGTCCCATAGATATTAAACGCCCTAGACTAGAAAACATATATTACATAAATAGCATACTCACATCAATATTATCATTGGTGCCGTGAGACGAAGGTGCGGTTGGCGCGGCAGTGTTGGATAGACGCTGCTCCCAATAGTTTCTATCCAGATAGCGGGACAACTCTGAATTCCCAGTTGTACTGTGTTCTGGAGATGGGCTTACCGATGAAGGCGATGGAGATACTAAAGAGATTTTAAGAGAATAAAATCCAAAATGAATGTGTGGGTTCGGGGCTTCTAATCTATTGTTTATGTCCACGTGCAATGAATGAATACATTCACAAAACTTTCTAAGTATTCACAGCTGTATATGAACGTTATGTTTATAAAACATCTGTAAATAGTTTAAATCAAAAGAAGGTAACGCATTTTTTAGCGTACGCCGTACAGTTTACTTCATTAATATGTAATAATAATAGGTACTACAAAACTTAAGTTGAATCGTTATTCAATTTCAACTCTACAAATCTAAAAATACTGTTAGATATTGCGCCTCTGAAAGTCGAAATTTCACCAGTTAAATCATAAGTACTAAGTTCTTGTTCAGTCGAAAACTCGTGAACTCGATTTTTTTGCATTGCCCTTGACATTCGAGTTATAGATTCCACTATACTTATATAATATTCTATAATCAAATCTTTGTTAATCTAAAGACAAAGTTGTTTTAATATTTGTAAGGGCTTATGTTAGTTAGTCCACAGTACATTAATTACATATAACATGAATAAGATATACTAATAGGAAACTTCATAAATTATATTACATGTAGGATGTGAGGTCGGCTCTGGCGCTATAAAGGTACGCGATCGCCTCTCTTTCTCCTTCTCTTTCTGCTCCGCCTCAGACTGACTTAGTGCAAGAGCTAGCTGCAACTCCTCTTCCTCTTGTAGCTCCTCAGCAGTTTTACCTGGCTTTTTCTGCTGTAAAATCAGTAAGATAATAAATAATTTTTTTAGTCAATATTTTTAACCGGTGGCTATATAGGTTGGTAAAGAAAAATATACTATGCACAATTAAATATATTGTGTAATAGTACATTTAAATAATGTGATGTGTGTTTGTCTGGTATTTATAACAAAAATGTAATCTGATTAATGAATATTGTTTCTGTAACAGTTATATCCAGGAGTTTTGGCAGACTATATTATCTTTAATTTCAAGTAGCACTTTGTAGTCAGAGTACATTCAATATCTCAATACATTCCAAGTAAATTTCATCAATTCGGCACATGGTAGGAAATACAAAATATTTTTCATACCCAAAAAATCATGTTATGTGCATATAATGAATCAAAATATTACAATTATGTTTCTAATAAATTGGATTATTAAGGTACATAATACTAAAAAAATATATGGAATGAGTGCCATATATAAGGATTTTTTACATCGGATTACAGTATTATATCTCAAAATTGCTTTAAATATCCACTTGCTGTGTAGTGGTCAACTGTTAATAAAATAGTTTATTAGATTTTAAAGAGCTAAATTCTAAGCCTATAAAGTCTGCTATAAGGACAGTAAAACAGTATTACAATACCATATAACTTTATTATCAAAATTCCAGTAATTTCCATAATTATGTTGTAATATGTCAAAAAGTTCATACAAAATAGACCTATAGCTAAAACTACATAATTATTTAGTTATATATTTTAATTATTACTAATACATAATCAGCGTTGGAAAAGGTAACTCTGCGAAACTGTTAGGAAGTGGACAATTTTAAACTTACACATCCTAGGAATAGCAGCGTTAGAACTAGGACGGTTCTGCATACTTTACGAAGCTTTTTGAAGTTTAAATCAGATCGTTTATATAAATGCCTTACCAGCAACAGAGTCAGGTTCATCCAACAATGCATATATTTCAGCCAGAAATGGTAACTGACTCTGGATCCTCTGCTTATCACCATCCATGTATAACTCGAGGTACTGTAGAGCCCTTTCCAGCTCCCCACATGCGAAATTGCCTCTCGCTATTGCCAATTTATCAAATTTCTCTATAAACTTTTGTATTGCCCTATGAAAAAAGGATAATCAAACAAATTAGTTTATTAACTAGGCTTATAAAGAAGACAAAGGTACTTACTTATAATTCTCGTTCTCATGAGGACGCTGCTTAGTATGCATCCACTCTAGAAGCCATCTATTTAGGAAATCTAAAAGAGTGTAGACAGTCTTGCTATATTTTCCCTGAAATATACATACACATAAAAATTCCTACTAGGGAAACATCACTACTTTAATTGGTTGCTTTCTGAGTCCTGCGCAAAAACCTTCGGGCTACGCCGCATGGAGGCGAATGTTCGAGAAAGAGGAGAAACAAATGATTGCTATAATTCTTATTACCTGGTTGCCTTCCTCCGCCTGTATATAATTAATATTAGGCGTCATTCGAATATGGCGTATCATTTTATACTTCGATCGTTCAGATGTAATTGCGACGTCATTTTCGTAAATTTCAGCGCACGTATTTATGACCGCTAACATTTCCTCTTGGATATACTGAACGTTATTCTTCGACATCACTGCATGTAACAGTACGTAGGGTAGAAACAAAAACAGAGTTCTGACGTCACGCCGCATGCTTGGATGTACCGTTCGAAGTAATTCCCTTATATTATCCGATTCTATGAGAGGTATCAACTGTCCCGACCAATTATGCGACCATTCTAAAAAGGTAGTAGCGTACACGGACCCGAATAGTGGATGAGCCTTTTTTGGCTGAGACGGATAGGCCAATGTGTATCTAGAGCTGAGTAAAGGGAGCATTATTTGATGCATATTCTCGGGGAAACTATCCCACACGTCTTTTTGGAACCTGTTGGTGAAATGTCGTAGATTTTCAGAATTTCTTGTATTGTTAGAGCGTAGCAGTCCATGTTCTGAAATTTTTGTGAAGTGTTCTTGAGTTTTGTTAAAATTTCTTGCTCCACTGGTTTTAATGTAATTTTATACAAAGGTACATCAATGAATAGTTATGAGACATCTTGGAAATTTTGGAAATAATTCCTCATGTGTAATAATGTCTATTAGTAACATAGTAATCAAACTCAAACTCAAAATAACTTTATTCGTATGGGGGTAACCGTCAACAGAAAATTGATTTTAAATTTACGTTTACTACCAGTTCGCAAGTCAAGGGCGTAGAGCGGAAAAAGGCAAGAAACTCTCCGCCACTCTTTTAAATCGTCAAGTTTTGAGTCATACAAATTGTTTGTAAACAATGATATATATATATTTAGCGAGAACAATTTAATACAAAAATTCTGTTCGTACTACAAATACCTTTATGTTAAATAAGCATACGTAACTATAAAAATTAACCATACATACCATAGTATCTTTCTCATACTGAAAAGCTCTAGTCAATTCAATCAGCGCGGTTGCAGCAAAACAATTATCATTAATAGAAAAAGCAAATGGTGAGCGATCTGGTTGTACGTATTGTCTCGGTAAATGACCGGCCTCTATGGCTCCCAATTGACCCAAACATGACCCACTCGAAGCACTTACTTCGGTATTGGGGTCTTTGCAACCTGTAAAATATAAATTTCAATCTGATACAACAATCAAAAATATATATGTGGGAAAAGCAGCAATTTTTATCATTTCAAATTGCGAGATTTTCTTTGTGATATATTAAAGAAACTTGGGTAATGAATCGACCCCATTCTTATGCTTGTTTCACTGACTTTTTTGACAGGCAAGTAAAAAATAGAAATATCAATTATATATAATAAACCCTCAATTACAAGTCTTTAACCCTCTAATAAAAAGTTGAAAACCTTTGTTTAAAAACACCATGAATTACTATATCGATGCAAGAACTCACCTATCTTCTTGATACTACTTGCAATACAATGTAATTTCCTTAGTCGCGAACTTTAAGTAGTCATTAAAAATATCTTACATAAGAAAAAACACTCACCAACTAAGAGACAGTCGATAAGTTCTACTATAACAGGATCAATGTTTTTTCCACCAAATATAGCCTTGTGCAACTCTTTTCTATTACATTTCAACAGTTTATTCAAACGAGAAAATGAATATGCCTTTATGCTCGGAATATCTTGATTTAAATGCTGCAAATACCATTTTATTTTCTCCAAGAAACCGTCAGGCTGAGTTCTCCTTACATGTTTTTTAATTACGCTCTTTACTCTCTCGGATATTTTCGCATCGTCGACAAAAAATAGTTCAGAAATATAGGAACTCAATAAGTTTTCATTGTTTAGAATTAGGTATTGAAAAATTTTGTTGATCTCTTGCGGCGCGTACTGAATTTGTTGTAATAAGGAAACAGCAAGATTGGGCAACAGAGGTCCTAATGAAATGGTATCAATGTTATGAATGAAAGCGCTCCATGCTTCCGCTAGAATCTTTGGGAACTCTTTTACGAGAGGCAAAGCAGACCTCAAAGTAGCGAGTACTTTATATCTCAGTGGTGTTAGGTATTTTACTCCCATTAACTGTATTATGTCTGGAAAACTTTTCAAAGCTTTTCTCTTCACTGACAATGCTACCTTTGCGTTCACTAATTTATGATCAAAGTACGCTAACACTCCAAGAAATTTAGGGTTTAAAAAATCTGCTATCTGAGTTGTACTCATAGATAAACTTCCTTGAGGAGTGGATACATCCGGATCGTGGCATGCTAAATATCTGCACGCATTTAACACTTTTTCTGGATCGCAACAATATTGTAAGAGGAACTCCGTTAGTATGATCCTAAAATGTCTTTTAATCAAATTTAAAACCGACATTTTGGTCAACTTCTCAATAATGCCGTAGCATTTTTTGGAAACATCTTTATTTTCTGTCAGATAGATATGTACATATATATGCGGAAATCTTTCTATGAGGAAATCTGATACTGAACATTGGACTAAAGACGCGATCTCTTCAATCATAAAGGGAACTTCCTTTATAGTAATGCAATAGGGCATCAAATATGGCAGAAAGTGGTGAACATCCTTGGAGATAAAGTCCCTATAGCCTACAAATCCGAAGGCTCTGACGACCTTAAGCAGTGCTACTGCGAAATCTTTGCCATTATTGAGACTGCAGTCGACGAAGAGTCGGCAATAGTCCTTTTATATCTTTGGTATGTTTGGTTAGGGGTGTACCCTTGGAATTCACAAACATCCCTGAGATAAACAACTGCTTTAGGGGCAAGAGAACACTGCGGCTGCATTATAAAGTAAACTAAAAGTTTAGTCACCGGCAAAATCACTTTACCATTGCGACATAAACCAAGTTCTTTAACACAATCTAAGGTTTCTGTCTGCATATTATAGTCATTTGTTTCTAAACTCTCTTGAGTGGATTTCAGTAGTAAGTTTATGCAAATATTAAAAACAGTTTCTTGGGTTGGGGAATCTTCATTTTCCTAAAAAATAAAAGGTCAAATCTATATAGGTTTTCTAGAGATTTCAAAATAGTTTTTTTAACCACCTATTTAGTAAAGTTCACTATAAATGCAATTGGCAAATAAAAAAGATTTTTTTTAACTTTGTGATCAGTTTAAGACAAAATATATATACAAAATGACTTACATCAGTACACTGAAGGAATGGTTTCAAAGCTTTCAAAATATATTTGGTGTTTTGCTGATTAATAACAGCAGTAGAAACTCCATAATCAAATACATAATAATGTTTGCTGATTTCTCCAATTGTAGCCCAAAATTCAGATATATCTAAATCAGAATATTGTTGATAGTTCAAAAACTTTCCAAACAAGTTCTTCAAACCATTTGTTGATGAAATATTGGTCAGTGTTGAAGCATTTGTTTCTAAGCAATACTGTCTATATGTCTTTTTGATTGTTTCTGAATAATTGTTTGTTGAATTTTTATCTTTATGGCATTCATGACATACAATAGAAACATCCCATTTTTCATCCAACACATACCCAATTGGTTCATTTGTTTTAACAACACTATATGTACTGAGAGACATACATACTAACATAGATAATTTACTGGCTATAGTATTTTGTAAATCTTTGTCTTTTGAAGAAACGCAGGCATAAAAATATCACTTATCGCTTTGCTGGTTGATATAATTTTGTTACTCAAAAGTAAGGGTACTAATTGTATTACCTGAAAAATAAAAAAATTACCTATAAAATGTAACACACAAACAATTCAGATCAGAGTATTATTTATAACTTGTATGGTCAATAATATTTTTTTTTAAATTCACCTGTAACCTTGCAGATTTACTTCTCAACAGCGAGCTATAGAAGGTGACTATCAATTTGTTCCATGCGTCTGTAACTTTACCTAATACTAATTTATTGATCAACAAATATTTTAATACCACAGCCTTAACTTGGTCACTGAATAATAAATTCTGCTCTGAGAAGTGTTCATGGCATTGTAGACATATTATTTGGAAAATTACAGCAACCTCCTCGTTTGTTACTCTTTCAGTTAATAAATTTATGCCAAGAATCACTTCCATTGTTAATTTAATAGTATCTAGATCCTCAAGCATAATACTTCTGTTTTTTATCTTTTTTATGAATGTTGTCCATACAGATCTTTTGATGTCTTTATTTAAAAAATCAAATTCTTTGCATGTTTGTTTTCTATATGCACCATGAACATATTGCAATAATTTTAATGCAATTCTACATCTTTGTAAATGATGTGTGGTTATAAATTCATCATGTAAATCTTCACACAACTTTACTGACTTTATAACTTCTATTATTTCATTATAAAACCAGTTTTCTTTTAGCACAGCCTTATTTGTTTCATCAGATAAAGTGGCTAATATGCTTTTTGTATAATATTTATGTAAATTTTCAATTTCACACTCATCTCGGTTTTGAATTTCAAGTATATCTTTAGGAAATTCTACAATGTTGCTTAGAGATAAGCAAAATAATTTCAAGTCTCTACTAAATAATTTGCTATTTGTCCTTTTTAGAACTATTGTACAGATATTTAATATTATGTCTAGATTTCTCTTATCAAGGTGGTGGTGTATAATTTTCAATAACTTAAGAAGTAATAAATTTAAACTACTGAGGTACCTATCATTAATTTCTCCTTTTTCATATAAAACAGCAACAGATTGAACAAATGTTTCTATTAGATGCAAAAAATCTAATTGTACACTTTCATAATCTAAATGAAAATCTATTATAGATACACTTTTTATGTTGGATATAAGTTCAACAAAAAATCTAAAACATACTATTTTAATATCAATACTGAAATGTTCCAACATATTCAAAGCTAAATGAAATAAGTTTTTATTCACCACTTTCTTTTCATATATCAGGGTGGGGGGGATGCTTTCTGATAACAGTTGTAGAACTATGTCTATTAAGTTTTTACATGTTTCAATATTTTTGATGCAGACATAAATTGGCTCCAAGTTAAGGTTTACTTGTGGAATATTAACATTGTCAGGTGTAAAGTTCTTAAGTACTACTTCAGTCTTTTCTTTAGGAAATTCCTTATAGAACTGTGTTAGTTTTTGCAGTATCGAATAATATTCTTCATGTAACTTATGAAAAAATGATGCTTTATTCATACATAACACAGTTAATACTTTTAATTGGGCATCTTTACTTGCAGAGTGAATTCTGTAACAAATTATTTTTAGTTATTTATAGTATTCTTATAGAATATTGTTAGAATTATATCCAAATTTTTCTGACCTTTGAAGTTCAGGTACAGAACACACAAAGAATAGTCTTCCCAACAACCATGTATTGAAGGCAGAATAATAAACTTCTAGGCACTTTGAACAACCGGGACGGGGTACTAATACTTCCGATCGGTCTCTGGAATGAAAAAAATATGTGGGATAGAATAACAAATCAGATCAAATTAATAATAACTCAGTTACCTATAACCTTACCCAGAGAGTTTTAATATTGATGTTAACAATCGATCCAGACCATCTTCTGCATGATCTAAATTATTGAACAAGACCATTGTGGGCACATTAAACATTTGCCAAACTGCAAAAGTTCGATCTTGGTTTTCCTCTTCCATGGCAATTAGTTTTACGTTTTATCCAATTATTCATACAAACAGTATATACATATTTATTAGAGAACAAGGTAAGGCAAAACAATTCGAAATTTAACTTCAGTACTTTGTAAACATATAATATTAACATATAAATTATTAGTCGTCTGTTCCGTAGATTTCAGACTTTACTATTCAGAAATCAGAATTCAGAAATCAGATTACACTGTGTGACTCTTTAGTGTTTATAAATCATTTAGTTTATACTTTATAGTTTATACTCATCTTTTCGCGGGAATCTACTTTTTTTCGCCCAAAGGGCAGACTTAAGCTTTTCGACCAGATCACTTGAATAGCCTACGTAATTATTAATTTTATTATAGTAAGTTATCGGATCCGCGGATTATGGACTTAATGCCTTTCGTTTTTCGGATCGTCTTAAACTTTGAAGTGAAACGTCTTTAGGTGTATGAGAGTAAATTTTTTACGGAACGTCACGAAGATGTGCAGCGTTTTTGTCGAAGAAAAGGGAGAGAGTGATTGAGACTGATTGAGAGAGAGTGAGAAGGGTGAATACACATTAAAACCCTTATAAAAATTTTATTACTGAAAAAAATTAGTTTGCCAAAGAAGTTTCACTTCTGACATGTGTAAGGTGACGGTGGCAAAGTGCGCCTACCGGGCAAGTGCACCTACCACAAATATCTCGAAAACTACCGATTTGATACTAGTATAGGTCTACCAGAATCTGATGGCAAAAAAAAATTTAAAAATTAGCGATTTGCATATGGCAATAAAAGAAAAAATTCATCTGTCAAGTGAAATTTCGAGGAATTGTTTTTGGTTTGGCTTCAAATTTCTTTTAAAAAGTGATGAAAATGTCGAAGAAACCTCTTCGACCGCAAGCAAGACATATTGTTTTCAATGTTTATCAAAGAATACTTGGTCAACAAGATGCAGATCATACACAATCATCGATATTGAGCCACGTGCAAGCGTTGACTGGTTAGTAGGAATGACACGTCTTGATACTTTGGTTTATGGGATTTTTCGTGTGTATTATATTATGTACTTATACTAAACTTAGGTTTATTTCAGGGGTTTCTTATACTACAAATAAACTTGGATAGTTTTGATTTAGAATTGATCAGAAACAAGATAAATGAGTTGTACACTGTTTCTTTCTCTCAAATAGGGATCGATGAATGGTGAAAATATTGTGAACATGTAATAAAAATTGAAAATCAATTCATAGAACAAGATCGGTTAATTGAGATGCAGGAGGAAAGGTTTATTATAAATACGGCGTTGAAGACTTTTTTATGGATGTGCAGTATTTGGAACCATTTTCAAGTTCTTAATTAATTAATAAACTCATGAACAGAGTAATTGGAGTTTTCATCTAAATTTCAAACCCACATTTTCAAAAATTATCCTTGTTCATTGGATACATTTTTATATTTTCATGTATCACACACATAATCAGCCACTATAAGGAAAAAAAGTATCAAAACGTTTTACTCCAATTTCCCCAGTATTGCTAGCGTCAATTTCTTTTTTCCCTTTTTGCCATCAGATCCTGGTAGACCTATAGTAAGACCTTATATCGATGCTACAAACTAAATCATAGTTCTTAGTGAAACTCATAGATGGCTCTAGTCTTATTAGTAATTTTATTTTCACTCATATTCAAAGTGGTGAGGAGAGATGACTATGGCGTGATCATCGTCGTAAATCTCAAGAAATCGAGTTTTTACCGTTATACGAGTGAGGTAAGTGCACAATTTAAATATTTTGCTTTAAGATTCTGACTTTATTTCACTCCTATCTAGTAAAATGTATATATTTCTTGCAATTTAAATATTCTAACCTCAAATTTATATAGTTGGGGAAGCGCGCCATACTAACTTATTATATGGCGCACTTCGCCGAAATCCAGAGGTTACAAACTTTTTAAAATGTGTCTTTTTTACAAGCTTTTATTTAACTTGCAATGTTTGTTTACTTGTTTGTTTGTATGTTCGGGTGAAATCTTGCTAATGAATTGTAAAGCAGTTATCTTAAACCGATTAAGATGTTAAATTATAAAATCATTATTATTTTATTGTTTATGATTTTTGTTTAAGATGGGGCGCTATGAAAGAAAAACTGAAGGTCCTTCATGGTCCAGAGAGGCTTTGAATGAAGCAGTCGAAGCTGTTCGATCGGGTAGAATGTCTGGGTATGCAGCCGCATTAACCTTTGCTATCCCAAGAAACAACACAACATAACGATCATAAAATTACCTCCCCATACCAGCCATATTCTGCAACCGTTGGACTTGGCGGTTTTTAAGCCTTTCAAAGATGCCTGGGACCAGGAAATGGTCAAGTGGCAAAGAACCCACAACGGCCAAAAACTGCCCAAAGCCGAGTTTTCGAGGATAGTTGGAAAAGTGTGGGAAGCCTTAAACCCCGACATTATAAAAAATGGATTTGCAAAAAGTGGGATTTACCCATTTAGCAGGGATGCAGTTCCGGAACATAAATTAGACCCCGACGCTGTAAAGAGGTGGAAAAAGATGGTGGCTAAAAAACAAGTATCTCCTCAAAACTCTCCGATGACATTAACTAAATTATGCCTTAACAAAATCAACTTTTCATTGAACTTAAACACAATTCCAACCAAAACTTCAACAAGCAACATTAACTCTAAAACCACTGAAATAATATCGTTTGAAGATTTATTTCTGGAAACTATAAAACAAGTTCCGACTACTGGTGTCAAAAAAAAAACTAGTGAAGATTTCTGGAAGCGCTGAAGTAATAACTCATGAGGATGTTATAGCAAGACTGAAAAAAAAGGACGATAACAAGGAAAAAGAAATGGAAGAAAAACGAAAAATGAGAGAAAACAAGAAAAAAATCAAAATTAAAGGAACAAACTAAAAAACAAAATAAAGAAAAGAAAAATGATATGAAGAGCAAACTCAAAGAGCCTACGGAAAGTACAAATACGAATTTAGCCAACCCTAACACAAATGAAATTGCAGTTCCAAGATCGTCCAGTTTGACTGTCCATCACAACTCACAAAACCAACAACCACAAAATCTGTAACCCATCCAAACTCGAAAATAACTGTTTTGCAAGATATTATATCTTTAGAACCAAATAAAAAAGTGTCTCGTGAAGATATATTTTTTGGACAAAAACCTGTTCAACCAAGAGAAATTATTTTAAAAACTTTAAAAAAAAAAAGAAAAATTAAATGCGAAATCAAACAAACAAAACCAAGACAGAAGAAACAGAACAAACAAATTGAAGATAACTTGTCTACCGATAGTGAATTTAGTCTTCATGATTCAGATACAGATGAGGACTTCAAAACGTATATTGAAATGTACTTAAAAGATAAAGATTCAGAGGAAGAAATAGAAAATATGTCATTTGGATTTACCGACATCCAGTATTATGAAGAAAAATCCCACAAATTTACAGAACAGGACTGGGTACTGGTTAAATTTTCGGCAAAAAAAAGCCTGAAGCACTATGTGGGGCAGATTGTCAAAATAAATAACGACATTCCTACCGTAAAATATTTAAGAAAAACACAAACTAAACAGGGATTACTGCATTTTGTATACCCCAATGTTGACGATATATGTGAATTGCTGCATGTTGAAGATATTATTTCAATTTTGCCAAAGCCTACAGTTTCACGTCGGGGCCAAATATCATTCAATGTTGATTTTGGTAGCTTCAATATACAGTAACGTATCGTTTTTAGTAAGCTGTTTTTACAAACACGTTTTTTACATGCTTAATTTAGTTTAGTATATTTAGTATCTCATTCATTACACTCATTTTTATATGTACCAAAGTTGAAGTGCCATTTCTTAGATTATATTTATAACTTATAATAGGTCCATTGAAACTTTGAGACTTAAATCAACGTAGACTGAATTTACGTGCTTAAGTAATACTTACTTCTACAAAGAATTTTATTTTATTAAAAGTTAATATTTAAGCATTCAAGTGATCCTAGCAGTAAGTTATTGCGATAATATATCGCGCATAAGCATATGTTACTACTGTTACTAATTTTTATAACTTACAAATATTTTAATAGTTTTATAATATTTTTATCTAATATTAAACTGACTGAGATAGGTATATAGAATTACTGAATTTTGTTATATACCAAAGCTCAAGTGCCATTCCAAAACATAACGTAAGTTTATTAGATATTCGCCTATTGTTTTTTAATAATTATTTCACTCGATCTCTTTCACTTTAGTTATTAAGTTGTAAGGGTAACAAGCCTTGCTTGATTAATGTTTTCGAATAATTACAACTTATATGTTTTAGAAGATGTTTCTCATTGATTTTCTTTTCGTTACCTAGTTTTGTTTAGAATTTATAATAAATATTACACTTAATAACTAATTTCAATGACTTACTTCTTATTTCAGTCCCTTTATAATCCCATCGTTTCATCGTTCCCATCGTTAATAAAAGAAAAAATATACTTGACACTCGATTATCAATATTTAGAAAAAAGGTTCATAGCCTCTGACTTAAGAATGTATGGCGCATTTAGCCGAAATTTAGTTTTAAATACATAGATTCTTCTAGAATGTGGCTATGAAAAAAAAACAACATGCGTATTGTTGCTTGTTTTCTTAAAATAATATAGGGCAGTTTTTATTCTGATGCTTTATTATTGCGTTTTATTAATACAAGGCGCACTTCCCCGATTTGTCGGCAAAGTGCGCCGGGTCAGACTGTTTTCAAATTTTATGCTAAAATTCATTAATTTGCCGTCAGATTCTAATGACATGACATTAGTTGTTGTTGCAAAACATCACAGATCCTTATGGTACCATGATTTAGTGTCACTCGTGAACTTAAGCACAAGTAATATTGCACCAAAGTCAACTATGAAAAAAGTATGGCGCATTTTGCCCCCATCACCTTACTTTGTACGCACGCACTTTTTTATTTAACTCAGATCACAATCCATTTATTGCAACTTACAATGTAATGTAGGTAGGTTTTTCTTGAGTGTTTAATAAAATAACAATCTTTGTATCGATTTTATTAGTTACAAATGTGACCTGTTCTTCTTTTATAATATATATTTGGTGTTTGTATATTATCACAACAACTAAAAATGACCTGGTCTCAAGCCCGCAATCGAGTTTGGAAATCATATCCTAATGAGGTCCAAATTCTACTTCGTTTCTCATGTCACAATCTCGTATTGAGCTCTGTCTGACTTTGTACAGAAAAAAATAGTTTGGCAATCCATAGTTTTGTTACAAAAAATGGCTGCCGAGGGTTTTCACTAACTAAAATTGTCTGTGCGGGATTGCCTCATGAAACTTGCTAAATTCAAGGCTTTCTTTTGTATTACCGTGACCGATAGCCATTATTATAACCAACCATTTTTCAGAAAACTATGCTTAATTTTTTGAAGTGAAACTTCTTTAGGCGTATGAGTGTAAATTTTTTACGGGCTATAGTAATAATATTAGCGTCACGAAGATGTGCAGCGTTTTTGTCGAAGGGAGAGAGTGAGAAGGGCGAATAACCTTATAGAAATTCGATTTTTAAAATTAAAATTTCGTAAAGAGAATTTATGAAAATTTATAATTTGTATTAATTTTCGACACTTAAAATTTAAATGACACTCTCGGAAATCTAGTTTTAGATTTGTATAAATAGAAAAAGACTTAAAAATTAGTTTGCCAAAGAAGTTTCACTTCTGTCATGTTTACTTTGTACGCACACATTTCTTTTTGATAGAAGACACTAAGACAGCTCTAAAATTCGTTGCATAAAACGGTGCATCTAAAAAAACATTGAAGGTGTTTTTACCAATAGCATTTTAGCAGCAACAAACTGTAGAAAGGAAGAGACAAATTTTATTTGACACAATGAACTGTAAATATATAGCCTGCCTAATAAATGCCTAACATAATATTTATTTTATATGTTGACAACCGCTTTGTCAAATACATTTTAAAACTGAAGCACATTGTTATATTCCTTCAGTTTATAGAATCTTATTTCCTATGAATAAACACAATTTATTTTGTTTAAGACTTTATTGTTTATATTCATATAAGAAATCATAACTTACAATAATATTAATACAAAACAATTATTTGCAAAGAAAATATAATAGTTTTTAAATGTTTTCAATATATTACTAAATCAATTTCTAAATTCACTACTCATAGTTATTTTTATACTTTATCACATTTACATACATTACAATAACATATCTATATCTAGTACGTAATTTTGCGTAATAAGTATTTAAAAATGTCGAAACCTATAACCGCGACCAATGAAATTAAAACCTTGAAGCATCTCTACTAAAAATTCTACATAATATTTTAAATATTTTGTTGTGTATAATCTAAATCCCTACTATTTTATACATACAATAGCACTTTTTGATTGATTCAGTCAAAACTTATAAGTTCTGCAGTGTTATTATTACTTTCCGATTTGTTCATCAATGTTTGGACTTGTTGACTTTGATTTGCAACAGTTTGTGGATTTTGAGGATTGTTACCAAAGTTCTGTTGCATTTTCATAGGCTGCTGCATGTTTTGTTGAGGCATATTTGCATGCTGTTGCATACTTGGAGGTTGCTGCAAATTTTGATGAGGCATATTTGGAATCTGTTGCATACTTAGAGGTTGCTGCATATTTTGAGGTGCAACATTTGAAGGTTGCTGCTGCATATTTTGAGGTTGCTGTTGCATATTTTGAGGTTGCTGCTGCATATTTTGAGGTTGCTGCTGCATACTTTGAGGTGCCATATTTGGAGGTTGTTGCTGCATATTTTGAGGTTGTTGTTGTATATTTTGAAGTGGCATGTTTGGAGGTTGCTGCTGCATATTTGGAGGTTGCTGCTGCATATTTTGAGGTGGCATGTTTGGAGGTTGTTGCTGCATATGTTGAAGTGGCATGTTCGGTGGTGGTTGCATATTATGAGGCAAATTCGGAGGCTGCTGCATGTTTTGAGGCAGTTGTTGATTCTGAGGGCCCATTGGTTGTCCTTGTTGCATACTTTGTGGGGGTATTTGTGATGGGTGCAAATGTTGTGGCACCGATAAAGGCACCATGTTATTGGGGTTAATTTGTTGCGCACTTTGGTTGGGCATATTTTGTACAATTGGAGCACCGGGATTCATCTGAGGGTTTTGTTGAGACATATTCGGAGGTTGCATAAGATGTGGATTTTGGAAATGCGTTTGACCCGGCATTGGTTGGGATTGTGATATTTGAGGTTGTTGAATTTGTCCTTGATTTGGAGGTAATTGGGGCATATTTTGGTTTAGTGGCATCTGATTCTGCATGGGAATATTTTGGCCCGGCATCATTGGTTGACCATGTCCTGGTAAAGATGACTGTCCCGGCATTTGCGCTCCCTGCGGCATATTAGGCATCGTAGTAGACACTTGTGGATTTTGAGCATTGACCGGATATCCAGAGACAGCTATTGACGGGTTGTTGTTAAGTTGATTGCCTTGGGTATGGGGCATTCTCATGTTCATTTGCATGCCGTACATGTTATTAGCATTGCTTTGATGCGGCATATTCGGTTGAGGCATCGTCATGGGAGGCATCATGGTATTCGGGGGTTGTGATTGGTTAGGAATATTTTTAGGCATTTGGTTAGGAAGGTTAGGTTGAGTTTGACCTGGAGGGACGTTGGGCATCATTTGATGCATACCAGGTTGTGGCCGCATCTGTTGCATTTGCTGCATCATCATCTGCTGCATGGGATGCTGTTGTCCCATTGGGCGCATATTGGGTTGGGTCATGGGGACTTGGACAGGGGGAACCTGTGTCAAGGTAGCTGCCGAGTTCGACATTGTGAAGGTGTTGCTCATTTGGGGCATAGACTGAGAGATGGTTCCCATTTGACCGACATTCATGGGCATGTTTGGTTGGGACATTTGGGGTTGGCCAGGGAGATTTGAGTTGTCACTCTGAGCCATTTGAGGATGGAATTGAGGGTTGTACATCATTTGGTTAGGAAACCCTGGCTGAAACTGATGCATGGACATGCCGGGCATATAGAAACCACTGCTTGACATCCTGTATTGGTGCTTTTGCTGCTCTTGGCGCATTTGCATTTCACGCTCTTGTTCCTGAAAGTACGCAAGGCCAACGTTAAATATATTCTAAGGTTTTATATATTTAACCAGTTACTGTCTTCTTTAATCTAGAAATATCATCATAATGGTAATTATGAAGCTGTTGCATTGTTAATTAGAACTACACAATGATATTGATAACAAGTTATATAACATTTCATACATTATCTAATCTCATATATTTAAATAAATAAATATGATTGGACAATTCACACCAGTTGACCTAGTCCCATGCTAAGCTGGTGAAGCTTGTGTTATGGGTACTAGGCAACGGATATACATACATATTATAGATAGATACACATATAAATACATATTTAAACACCCAAGACCTTAGCACAACACCAAATGCTCATCACATCGATGTTAGTCTCAGCCGGGGATCGAACCCGGGACCCATGGATTCGCAGTCAGAGGTACTAACCACTAGACCAATGAGCCGTCAAAAAAATATTGGTAAAGTAATAAATATATTATATGCACGACTTCGTAAACGCTTACTTGCACTCGTTGCAAGGCGAGCTGCCGTTGATATTGCAGATACTCGTGTTTCTTCTTCCTCATAGCCTGCAATTTAGTCGCCATTTGCATTTGTCGCTGTCGTTCAGCCGCTTCAGCCGCTTGAGCGAGTCGCGCTGCGTGTTCTGCTCGTAACGTGTCCAATGCAGCGCGACTATCGCGTACTTGACTTATTTTATCCTAAAAGAGAAAGCCATCATACTTAGAGTAACGGTTTTATTGTTTCTTTGTAAATACAAAATAAATAAGTTATCAGCCTTCTGTGACTCCGACGATTGGGTCTACGGCATACCGGATTCAGTAATTTACATAGCGTCGCTGTAGAATGATAACCTCGTATGTCCAGAGAACCAAACATAACAGGAAACGAAAAAATGTTTCATTTCGTCTATGTTCGTTAAAATTTTATTATGTGCTTTTGTCCATAGTTTTGGATGGTAAAAAGGTCTTATTTATTAATAACATAAATAAGTCCTAACTTCATTAGATTATACCAGTTAAATGAATCGGTAATTTCAAAAGAACATTAGTCACAATCTGCTTTCTTTTGAAGTCTTGTAGATTTTTCTCACAAATTATTGAATTAATTAGTCTGAAGTAGCACATCTATAGTTTTTTATTGTACTACTTGTATTTTTTGAGATATTTACATTTATAATATTTGGACTTGTGTTTTTACTGCAACTAATATGGGAAGAATATTTTATTTTATAACTTATATCTATCACTTATCCTATATTATATTATTCCATATCATCCACTGTTGTATTAGTAGTAGTAGTGTAGTATCAGGAATATAACTTTCTAATGTAAGTTCGGGACAAATGTTCTGTCTGAAACGTTATTTATGTTGTTTCTGCAAAGTTCTTACACACCTCAGTGGGACTAATGTTGTTTCTGCATCTACTGACATTTTCAATCCCACGTAGCTCCATTGATATTCATCGGACTAATGTTCTTTCTTTAGGGATTTATAGATCTACCCTCAAGGGTACCATAGACAACAATAACTCAAAACACACAAATTATGACTAATGTTCTTTTTGAAACTACCGATTCAAATGATATAAGAGTCTAAGAATAAAAAATAAATGTTTTTTTGACATAGGAGGTTATTATTCTAGTGACGATAGTACGATTATATTAAATGCGCACATAGAAAAGTCTATTTGGCTGAGAGTTACACGCTTTTGCCACTAGGGAAATTAATTAAAAATATTTTCAGGCAAACTTCAATATTCCAGATACAATGTTCCAGTATTTCACATAATGTGCATCTGATATGACAAACATGATTTGTATAGTACATGCTATGTCATGTTAAAATATCCCAAAAACGAGACAACCAACCAACACGATAACATTGTTTAAAATTATGGATTGAATTACGCCTGCAAACATTTCTATAATTCGAAATAAATATAACTTACTTGTAAGCTCTCCAAATAAACACGTTTATCGTCTTGCTGTTGAATATATTTCAAAAGCTTCGAATGCATCGTGGTTATGTTCATGAAAAGAGTCTGTACTGACGAGTCGTTTGCAATAGATCGTCCTCTGATAAAAAATAAATTTAATTCGCCTATTTAATATACATAAATAAAACCCATACCCCATAAGTACCCAAAAACAAAGAGCAAGCACGGTGAATGTCATGTGGATGACGCGAGAGAATTTGTCAGCTTTTCTCGCTTCATCCACCGTAGCAAGTGGAGATCTGTGGTCTCTGCCTACCCATCCCCTCGGGAAAGAGGCGTGAGTGTATAGATAAATTAAACCGCGCTACTTTCACAGTTTTACATACAAATTTAATATAAAAAATACAACCGTATTGTACTGTTTAAAGTTAATGTTATAATTTTTAGATCCATTTTTCTATCTCAATGATAATAATTCAAGAATAAAACTCTAAGATATACGTTTTTAACGTGATATAAGCCTAAATTAATAGCCAGCGTTAGAGGCTATATTGGAAAAAGTGGCCTGTCAATAAATAAACAGACTTAATATTAGTTTACGAGTAGGGTAGGGCGGGGCTAGTTGAGCAATTTTTCACTTGCTTGGATATAGCTCCTCAATGATAAGTCTCAACGAGTTGTTATGTGTCCTGATGGATTAGTAATTTATCCCTTAACAAAAATGTCCATAGTATTTTTTTGTAACAAGTCCAATATAATAGCTACAGATGTTTAAATGCAGAAAGTCAAGTATGCTCAATGTACCCCATAGGTGGGGTAAGTTGAGCAAGGGTATGGTGCAAGTTGAGCACTAAGAATGTCTAGGCCAAACCATGGGTTCTATGTTAACTTGAGATGAAATAAAATATGTGTTAGACAGTCAGCTTTTTATTTATAGTCTTTTATTGACAGAACAACAAAATTTAAAGAAATTTTCTTTGTATAATTAACCGAAACTAGAATCAACAAAACATGAGCATCCATATCTATCCATTACTTCCGATAATTTCTAAAAAAGATTACCAAGGCTGGTGGGTTCTGGTTTCTGTATGGAATACTTTTTTTTTCGATTTTTTTGTTCTTAAAACATCATCAACCATTCTTTTCCGGAAATCTTTTTTGCAATTCAGCTTGGTGGAATTTCAGCACACTCTTAGGCAAGGCGACGGACGTCTTTTGGAGAAAAATGCCATTTGTGGCAAGAATTTTTTCAACAGTTCTCTTGTGAGAGAGGATATACTTCCCTCGGTGTTGTATAGCCCATAAATGAATCATCACCTTCATTTAATTTATTTAAAAGTCAACCAATACCGAATTCTTTAGCGGCGGTATTCACACTTTTTCCCTCATCGTGGACAGCCTTTGCAGCATTATTTAAGTATTCAGTAGTGTAAGAACATCTTGTAGTCTTCCTCTTGTAAGTCCGCATCCAAACAAAAAATAAAAGATTCATTACTCATCAGTTGTTTAAGTCGTAGAGTTAGTTGAGCTATAGTTGCTCAACTTACCCCAACCCGGAATTTTAAAAGAAAAGTAGGATTGTAAATAAATGCCTAGAATTAGACCCAAAACCTATTTACAAATCAAAAATACAATAATCTTCTGAAAGATTAACACTCTCCTGGTTGAAAACAAAGAACATTTGACAAAGACAGACGAAAACTTGCGATAAACAATGTTTTTACTTTTTGGTCACAAAATAAACAAAACGCCGTGACACTTCACTCACTCGTCGAGCTGCCACTAGCTATCGTGCGATGATTACCTCTCCTACCACTCCTTCTTTTCGCTATTTGATACTCCCGCGTAAGGTGAATAGTTTCCGAGATATTTCGATTGCCCAACTTGCCCCTATGCTCAACTAGCCCCGCTCTACCCTACTTAATTAAATAAATTTAAAAATGTTAATAGCACTGTGACTGTAACGTGAAATGTTAAAACATACGTGGAATTATGAAATAAAACTAGAAAATTACCAAACTCACCAAACAAAACGAAATTAGCCATACCAGAGAATTAGTAAGTTATTATTTTTTATTTCTTAAAAAAACTTTTAAATTGAATCAAAATTTAGATACCGTATAATTCTTCATGCAAAATCTCGTTTTATCACTTACATACCTACCACAACTACAACCATTATAGCAAGGCATACATACCGCGATGAATTGCTCTTCATACGATTGACAAATATCTCGACTTGCGATTTGAGATTCTCCACAAACTCATCTATTTCTTTATCTTCGGGTTCGTCATCTTGCGTCTTAACGGTGGGAGGCTTTACGAAATCCTAAAATAATTATAAAACTTAGAACTTGCCTACACAGTATACCTACTAGTCCCAAACAATAATTATTGTTATATAGGTTTTCTAACATTGTCTGCAAATTATTTATAAAATAATGTTTAACTATAGGCTACTTGACAGTATAAAAAATAAAGTGATATTGATATATTATATATGTATAAAACAAGGCTTTAAAAAGCGTTATGCAGCAATGTCAAAGCAAGTCACATGACACAAAACGGTCAGAGTTAATCGAGTTGGAGTTTAATATGATCGGAGACTATATTTTGATCGAAATATATGTGTATTTCCGTAATTGGCGTATTAAATCTTAATTAGAGAATTATGACTGAATAAATTCAAAACTCTTGTTAAACGTAAACTAATCCATAAAGTTTTTTATAAGCGACTATTTAAATGATCCTAATCCTTGGGATTGATTTGCTAGAATTCAAACAATTTGTATGACTCAAAACTTGGCAATTAAAACGAGTTCAGTTTTCTCGCCAGTTCTTTTTGCTCGCTCCACGCCCTTGACTTGCGAACTGGTAGTAAATGTAAATTTAGAATCATTTAACATCTTTTCTGTTGACGTTCATAAGTGTACTTCTTTGCCTATATGAATAAAGTTGTTTTGAATTTGTCAAATAGCCGATTATATGCTTACATGTAGGTAAATTATGGTATAATTGCAACATTTTACTTTCTAAGAGAACTGGATTAACCTCATGTCTTAGACCACAACTGGTTTCACTGCACTTAAGTATACATATGGTTCATCCATGATTCATATAATTTAACAGAATACAAAAAAGGAAGGAAATAAAGTTCGGCAGACGGCAAGTATCAGCGAACCGCGGTTAAAAACAATTAACAAACGAATATTCACTCCTCATTAAAAGTACCTATACTTAACAGTCTCATAGTTGCCGACAAGGTCTTAGTTTCAAATCTCCTGTTGGGCTACGCATTACTAAGAAAAAAATTCAGTAGACTTGGGGCCACCCAAGTGGCATCCGTCCCATAATGGTATGAGATTTAAGGAAGATTACAATTATACCTGCGTTGCTGACTAGTCCCATAGATATTAAACGCCCTAGACTAGAAAACATATATTACATAAATAGCATACTCACATCAATATTATCATTGGTGCCGTGAGACGAAGGTGCGGTTGGCGCGGCAGTGTTGGATAGACGCTGCTCCCAATAGTTTCTATCCAGATAGCGGGACAACTCTGAATTCCCAGTTGTACTGTGTTCTGGAGATGGGCTTACCGATGAAGGCGATGGAGATACTAAAGAGATTTTAAGAGAATAAAATCCAAAATGAATGTGTGGGTTCGGGGCTTCCTAATCTATTGTTTATGTCCACGTGCAATGAATGAATACATTCACAAAACTTTCTAAGTATTCACAGCTGTATATGAACGTTATGTTTATAAAACATCTGTAAATAGTTTAAATCAAAAGAAGGTAACGGATTTTTTAGCGTACGCCGTACAGTTTACTTCATTAATATGTAATAATAATAGGTACTACAAAACTTAAGTTGAATCGTTATTCAATTTCAACTCTACAAATCTAAAAATACTGTTAGATATTGCGCCTCTGAAAGTCGAAATTTCACCAGTTAAATCATAAGTACTAAGTTCTTGTTCAGTCGAAAACTCGTGAACTCGATTTTTTTGCATTGCCCTTGACATTCGAGTTATAGATTCCACTATACTTATATAATATTCTATAATCAAATCTTTGTTAATCTAAAGACATTGTTGTTTTAATATTTGTTAGGGCTTATGTTAGTTAGTCCACAGTACATTAATTACATATAACATGAATAAGATATACTAATAGGAAACTTCATAAATTATATTACATGTAGGATGTGAGGTCGGCTCTGGCGCTATAAAGGTACGCGATCGCCTCTCTTTCTCCTTCTCTTTCTGCTCCGCCTCAGACTGACTTAGTGCAAGAGCTAGCTGCAACTCCTCTTCCTCTTGTAGCTCCTCAGCAGTTTTACCTGGCTTTTTCTGCTGTAAAATCAGTAAGATAATAAATAATTTTTTTAGTCAATATTTTTAACCGGTGGCTATATAGGTTGGTAAAGAAAAATATACTATGCACAATTAAATATATTATGTGTAATAGTACATTTAAATAATGTGATGTGTGTTTGTCTGGTATTTATAACAAAAATGTAATCTGATTAATGAATATTGTTTCTGTAACAGTTATATCCAGGAGTTTTGGCAGACTATATTATCTTTAATTTCAAGTAGCACTTTGTAGTTAGAGTACATTCAATATCTCAATACATTCCAAGTAAATTTCATCAATTCGGCACATGGTAGGAAATACAAAATATTTTTCATACCCAAAAAATCATGTTATGTGCATATAATGAATCAAAATATTACAATTATGTTTCTAATAAATTGGATTATTAAGGTACATAATACTAAAAAAATATATGGAATGAGTGCCATATATAAGGATTTTTTACATCGGATTACAGTATTATATCTCAAAATTGCTTTAAATATCCACTTGCTGTGTAGTGGTCAACTGTTAATAAAATAGTTTGTTAGATTTTAAAGAGCTAAATTCTAAGCCTATAAAGTCTGCTATAAGGACAGTAAAACAGTATTACAATACCATATAACTTTATTATCAAAATTCCAGTAATTTCCATAATTATGTTGTAATATGTCAAAAAGTTCATACAAAATAGACCTATAGCTAAAACTACATAATTATTTAGTTATATATTTTAATTATTACTAATACATAATCAGCATTATAATAATTCCACAATAAAATGAAAAAGAAAAGAGTAAAGCTGAGAAAAACAAATGTGCTTTATTTCCCAGTCCAGCTTTGTTTTGCCTTCAATCTCCTTATGAATTTAGGTGTGTCAGGGATTGTTATCCGTCCAGAAGTTTTAGGAATAAATGGCTCGTATGTTGGAATGGGTATTGGGTGGTGTACCAACTTTGCTCTCATTTCTTGAATATTCCTCTCTTCCATCTCTTTTCTTTCTTTCTCTAGCTGTTGCTTTTGAAGTTCCATTTCCTCTTCTTTTTCTTTAAGCTGCTTTTCAAATTTTTCCCTTTCTGCTGCTCTTTTTTCTGTGTTTAGTTCAAAAGGTACTAGTTTTACATTATGGTTAGACTGAAGAACTGGTTTAAATGGCTCCTTATATAAGACAACAGGTGGTTTAGCTTCAAATTTGAAGTTTTCCTTATTATCAGATGAAGTTGAACTACTAGTAGCACCATGAGTAGCAACTTGCGTCCTTTTTTTAACTGCCACAGGCAATGGCTGAGCTTTGAACTGAGATGCCAAACTTTTTTCTTCTTCAATTTGTTTTTTTATCCATTCTTCCTTTCGTCTCTTTATTTCTTCATCACGTTTCAGAAAAGAGAATGGTTCTGGTTTCAGGGGGCCCAACCGAGCTGTTTTGTCAATTTTATCATGATGAGTTTGTACTTTAGAAGATAAGATGCGTGGCCTTAGATGAAGATTCAGTGATTCTGTCGATTTTGCATGTTTTGAAATAAATTTTGTAGTAACAGGCTTAGTGGTCTTAGGCGGAAGTTTTACTGGAATATGTGGTTTAGCTAATATTTCTTTTGGTACAGGACGAGCTTTAAAACTGTGTATTTCTTCACAAGTTGGATTGTTATTTTTATGTATTTCAGTTAAATTAAATGGCTCTGGAACTGTAAGTGGCTTTTTAGGCACTTCAGGTAAATGAGGTACAGAAAGAATTGATTGTGGAACAGGATTAGCTTTTAATTTAAATTTCCTAATTTCTTCCAATTCGAGATCTTCTTTTTCTTTTTGAGACATGATATGCCGAGGTCGAGAACGCTCCTTACACCGGAGGTGTGGAGATAAAGCTAATGTCAATCTTGACTGACGAATAACATTTTGAAATTGTTTAGGTTTACCTGTACGAAATCTGGTTGGAGTATCCCTTTGATAATGGTATATAGCTTCAGCCATTGAAACAAATTTTGTTTTCTTGGAAACAGAAATATTTGAAGATCCTCCACTTAGCTGTTGTTCATATTGATGGTGCATATATTCATCATTCTCGAAATTAAGATTTTCTAAATCTTGTTTTAACTTGGTAATATCACTCATCGACATAGATTTCTTCAAAGAACAAAATTCGTTGTCGAACGGCATATCAAAATTATGCTCTCCAAAATACTCATCTGATGACAATGGCTCATCTTTAATACGTAAATCATTTGGCGTAAAATCTCCTCGGAAGTGACTTACGTAATTTTTAGACATTTTTGATATAATATATAATAACACAATAAAACACAATAGTAATGGATAATGATAAAAGGTCCGTTATTTTAAAGTTCCTTTTGATAATAGTTGACACAACTGTTGACGGCCGTTATGAAGACGTAAAGTAAACCATGTTACCAGTAAAAAAATTATAGGCTATATTAATATTTATTGTCTATTGTTATAACTGTCATTAGTAACGGCTATAGTTATTGTCACTTGCTGTCATGTGTCAAATTTCATGATCTTAGTAGTATTTAGTATATACTGTTTTTTGGCTTATGTTGCCTATTTATAAAAGAATTGTTCTTGAAGTTATCTTCAATTGAATTTTTTACAAGATAAATAGAAACAAAGATTTATTTCTCCATCTACTTTAAAATTTTAAAAACAATTTTTTATAATGTCGCAACCTCTACCGAATCCGAATACATTATTGCCTCTTGAACTTGTGGATAAATGTATAGGATCAAGAATTCATATTATTATGAAGAATGATAAAGAAATGGTTGGAACTCTTCAAGGTTTTGATGACTTTGTAAACATGTTATTAGATGACGTGACGGAATATGAATCTACACCTGAAGGCAGAAAAATAACCAAACTGGACCAAATACTTCTTAATGGAAATAATATAGCTATGTTGGTTCCTGGAGGAGAAATGCCTGGTGACTCATATGAAGGGCAATGAGAATTCATTAAAACCTCTTATAATTAAGTTTTCTTAATGTTAATAAACAAATGCTTTCTAATTTCTATTTCCAGTTTTATTTACATAATCTTAGATCAATATCATAATGATATATTAAAGATAGATTAAAAGGTTTTTGGCATTTCCTATAAAAGTAAAATAAAGAAACACAAAAGGTTATAAATAAATATAAATAGCGGACCTGACAGACGTTGTAAGTAAACATCTTAAATTAAAAAATCTACTACTTATAAATCAAACCATTCTCGAACGCACAAAAAACGGTCCAGCTATTTTGGAGAAGTTAAATTACAATTATAATAATACTATTAATAAAAATATAGTTTGAAACAATAGATAAAATGTGTTATAATATAATCTTTTAGTTCATATTTTAGCCTACAAGATACCAAGGTGAATGTGTAATAAAGAAATCAAATGTGTGTTACTAGGAAAGTATATCATTCTTACCGGAGCTGGTGCTGGACCATAGTCACTTGAAGGGTCATTAATTTCAATCTTGGCAGTAGATGATGGTGGTCTGCTCACTTTATCAAAGCAAGCATCACACACTCGCACCTATTATAAAATACTGTTGTTAAAGAACAACTGTTAGCAAAAAACAAAAATTGTGAAAAAATTGATAATTTTTTTATTAACCAGCCTAAAAATTATTTAGTATTATTGTAATAGAACTATTTTAGGAATCATCCAATAAAATTAACAATTTTCACTGTTACCTCAACACATAATAATTAATTAACTGCTGCGACAACTGGTTGCATAGGATTAAAGTAAAGACTAACCATGGATGAGTAATAGACGCTTTTAGTACCTCTTTTTCAATTCCAAATTTTGGCAGAGTCGATGTCTTAGAGCTGCACTGTTGGCAGAACACTTGACCGCAGGCACGGCAATGGTGACGACGGACAATCAATGAGAATGCTACACGACACCTATATTTAAAATCAATTATTTAAGTACTGCATAATAACCAGAATTGAACCAGCAGTAAAAGTTAAAGAAAAAATTAATTTTCTTGACAATTGTATTGCTATTTTACTATTCCTAAGACTTGAACAATAACACATTCTGAGTTTGGATTATCATTTATAAAGAGAAATTGTATTTACAGATTTGCTTGTATATTAATCAATGTCCCACCTATTATACACATATGTATGTAATTGTGTCAACAGTATACATAAAGTTTTGTTTTTCTTTCTTTATTTAAAACGTTAAATTTGTTTACCTACCCATATATGTATGTACTTTTTGTAACCACTCAATATGACTTTGCTGTGGAATGGAAGCCTGGTTATCCATATCACAGGTTCTTACCTAGTTTGGAAACCAGTCTCCCAATGCCTTCTCAACTGTAATCTTATTGTTTGTTGTAAATGTTATATGGGAGAAAATAAATTATTATTATTATTAAAAACCCAAAAAGTAACCAAATTTAGACTAAGTACTAACCTATGACAGACTTCACCGTCTGCCCACTCAGGGGCTGTGTCAGCTGAGAACATTGCATCAGATTCTTTCAATGGTGGAAATTTATGACCTTCAGCCTTCAATATATTGACTGTATCCTGTTTATAAACAAAATTTATTTAAAAACACAACAGACTATGGTGAAGACTTTCAAATGACTGGTGTATTTAAACAAAGCTATATGACATGAATGATGCATATAATATGACTCATCACATTTGATAAGGTGATAATCAAAATGTATCTATTATTTTTTAAAGTAACATTTTACTATAAACTATAAACTCCTTGACTACTATTGTATAATTATAATTAATATAAATATTTTATACAAAAACACATTCATTAAGATAACTGTATTGGTATATTAAAGATATAATAAGGACATTGACTCTAGTAAGTAGTCCTGTAGCAATGTAAATATCTTATCACAGAATTATTAACTTCAATGCACCAAGCGTAAAATGAAAATATAAGATACTAGACCTGCTCTTCTTACAACATATTGTAATGTATAGAATTGACATTGACATAGATAATTCTGTAATTAGATTATGAAAATCAATATTGCAAAAATGATTCGTACAAATTTATGTGTCGATAAGCAGACAAAACTAGTTAATATTGTCACTAACCTGCACAGCTCTATATTTAGGGATGTTTCTAAAAGCAAATGCCCAAGCTTGTATCAGTTCAAGAATTTTGTTTTTTAAATTTTCATGTTGTGTTGTTTTAACTAAATCACGGAGCATTTCGCAAAACACTTTAGATGTCACCTCATCATGTACTCCAGACCCTGTATCAATTATAAAAAGTTTCTGTCATAGTTGTTTATAATAAAAGGTAATCGATTTATTAATTATTATTTCACTTCTTTTCATAAAGGATACCAAGGCTTAAAGGATTTCAAGATTTTAGTAATTACTTAATGGCCATAGTGTAACTGAGATCCTTTATCACTATTATTTTTAAGAAACTTAAGTATCTCACTTAAATAAGAACTAACCACAATTTTTAACAATGCTCTCGAGAGTAAGGAGCGCAAACATTGCTTGGTGTGGGTTCTGAGAATAAAGCTTCTTTTTCACTGCTGGAACTGCATATTTAGGTCTAAAATAAAGTTACAAATATTATATGGGAAATAATTGACTGACATTGCACTCATCCAATAATAAATAAACACTTTACTCACGAACAATCATTCTGTCTTATTAAATCACAGATTTGTAAGATAGATGGCCAGTCAGGATCTAGGCGTAGATTACTCGTCGCTTTATCTAAAAATGTATTTTTGGACCCCAATTAATTGTTACACCTTATTTTATATAAACATCTCAAAACATTCCTTGAAAATAAAATCTGTAGTGTTAAGCTAGATATATAATTTTATAGAGGAAAAGAAAGTGATGCAAATAAATGTAAATTAGTGAATTGTAATAGTAAAAACATTGATCTAAACATATACTAAAATTATTTGTATATATTTACTCACCCAGCAATTTATCAAACACAGTAGCCCGAAACATTTTAAAAGATTCTACGTTTTTTTCATATAATAATTATGACAAAAATGATAAAATAACTATCTTTATGTGGATAGAAAAATGACAGCTCACTTTATCTTTTTATTTTTTCTCCCTAAACTATCAATATCGGGAATTAGCTGTCATTGTCAAATTGTCGCAGATAAAATTCGTTACAAAACACTTCATAAGGTATATATAGATTATACACAATAAATATTGTAAAACCATTATCTGTGCCTCTACCATTCAACGATTATTCATAGTTTTATTAGCGAATGATGATGACGATATTAATTTATCCCTAATGGAAAAGGCAACGGTATTAGCGAATTGCGAAACTCAAAGTTAATTAATAATTAATTAACTTTGAGTTATCGACTCGACTGTTTAAATTATTGGTGAATAGCACTATTTTCATATAAACAACACTGATCAAGGACGACAAATTTATTATGGAATATCATTAAAATTTAAGAAACGTGTCTCAGTTTGCAGTAGGAGAGTTGTAGATTGGAGTTTTCAGGAAGAAAAAAACAACAAGATCATAAGAAAAAATCAATCGTTAATAACGTAGCAAAAAATATTTCGTAATAGAAATATTATATTAAGAATTTTTACAAGAGACAAACAGCATCAAATTATAAAACAAAAAAAAAACGTTACTTTCCGCTTATACATATATCCGCAATATTTTAACTTTGCATTTGCGGCTGGCGGCTAGCCACTGACGGCAGCTTTCGTATCAGCCAATGCCATCAATCATCAATGGCTTTATCTACGAAAATGCGAAAGCGCTCTACAAAAGAAGCAATCAGCTATATTCAGAACAATATTACCTGATTAAATAAATATCTACCATAATGATAGTTAAAATTATTCAACGTTAGCTTACTTTTATTGAGTTTTTTTCTTGTTATTAATGTTAATAACATCAGTAACTATAGACATATTATTTTATTATAATAATTAAATTTATTAGAATAATAAGCTACATTGTGTACATAACTAATGTAAAAAAAAACTTGTTTTCCTATTTTTCTTCAAGGGACTACAAGAAAAACCTGAAGTTTCAAAAAAAAAGAATTTGTGAAGTGAAAATCTCAAAATCGTTTTGCTGTTTCTTTTCTACGGCCTGATTTATTTACAAAAGTTCAGTGTTTGAATTAACGTAATTAGTTCTTGCTGAAAAGAGAGCTACTGCAAAAAAGCTTATTGTGGTGTATAAATATAATCATCAATTAGGAAGAAATTCCAATGCAAAATTGATGCTTTTGTGTTGTGATATCAACATTTTAACGAGATAGAACCTCTTAATGTGGTGCTATATTGACGCTTTTGTGTTGCGATATTAACATTGATGTGCCTCCGGAAAACATACAGCATTGTATAATGAAGAAGCAATGTATACTTAGCCATGAAGTGCGATACATACCGAGTGAAATAGTTCCGCTTAGATAGAAAAGATGGCGCTGTAATCGCCTCAACTTCATACTTATCTTAACCAGCTAGGACGTTGTCATTTCCACAGTCATAGCGTTGTGAACTTTCGCCGCGTGCGGTTGAAACCGAAACGACTCAATAACGACTTAAAACCTTATAGTCTTTCTTAGTGTTAATTATTAGCAAAACGCATTATTTATACATTACAAGTGCGTAATGGACTCACGATGCCGATAAGGCCGCCGCCGGGGCCGATCAGGCAGGTAGTCTAAAAAAGTGTCGAGCAAGGTCGCGAACAAGACAAAGAGGACTCCACGTGCACCAGCAGCGCGTCTGATAGCGACTCGGAGCGTGAGGGACCGCCACGAAAGAAAAGGAAACGAGTAGCACAGGTAAAGGTCGATCCCATGATCGACGCGTTATATAATCAAGTGAGTTTCCTCACAAATTTTATAATGCATCAACAATATTATGTAACAATATTATGTACCATCAACAGTATTATGTACTAGCGACGGACGCCTCGGATTGGGGTTGGGGGGCCACATCCCCTTGACGGGAACCTTGTCAGGAAAATGGTCATACCAACAGAAAACGTGGCACTGCAACAAAAAGGACTTATATGCAGTGATAGCCGCAATAAAAATAAATGTAAAAATATTACAAAACACACACGTGTTAATACAATCGGACAAATGAAACTCTGATTGCATACATTCAAACAGAAGGTGGAACGAAATCGATAGGGTTACTTACACTAACCTTCAAACTATTGCACCTGACGGACAAATTCAACATAACTCTGTCGGTACATTACCTACCAGGGTGATCATAGCAGACAGATTATAAAGGTTAAAAAAGGCTGCGTAGTGGCACCTTCTTTCTCTAGCATGGGTGTTTCCCCCTCCTAGTCTGTTACCCTGAGTTTTAGCACACCTAAACCGGGTGACGGGAACCTATCTGATAGTTGCTTCAGATTGGCCGCGAGGTTTCTGGCTGCAGGACCTGAAATCCAGGTCTCTAGATCACCTCCACGAAATTCAACACCTATCGCAGACACTCCTAGATACGACAATTGCACTGTCTCCTCCACAAATACAAGCATTGACCCTAAAAGTTTGGGAAATTGGGGGTGGGGTGCCCAAATAAAAGACTGGTCCACACAGGAAAAATATCTACTTTTGAAGAGTTGGTCACTCCACCTTGCCCACTTATTTACCCGCAATCAAAAGAGGGCTGTCATGGTGTGACAACTCTCAAGTGAAGCCAAAATCCCCTCAAACAGCCGATATTGCAAAAAATTTAATATCACTTTTTCTAGAAGAAAATTTATCCTATCAACCATCCTTGTTCGCAAATCGGCAATTTTAACTTTTTGCGGTCCCCATGTAGAACAACAAACATTTTCAAATTTTATTATTAAACACACCCTCAGGGTATTAGGAGTAGCTAAACCAAAAGTCGTGAAATCATCCGTCACGTGGGACCCGCGAATAGTACTAGACTGGCTTTCTTCCAACCCCCCTAGGGTCACTTTATTCGATACGGCTCGCAGAACAGCCACAGTATTGCATTTAGCATTGGGCCGCAGGGTTCACTTTATTAGAAATTACTGACGAGCAATTCGTGGATGATGGTGGTAACATTTATTTAACACCGGTATTCGAATCTAAGACAGACACTCAAGACGCCAGTCAACATGGAAACTTTCGAAACACCACGATAAAACATATGCCCTATCACTTTAGTGAGACTTCAGTTAGTCCTGACGACTCGTTGGTCTAGTGGTTGGTGCCCCTGACTGCGGATCCATGGGTCCCGGGTTCGATTCCCGGCTGGGACGAGCATTGATGTGATGAGCATTTGGTGTTGTGCTTGGGTCTTGGGTGTTTAAATATGTGATTGTATGTCTATCTTTCTATAATATGTATGTGTGTCCGTTGCCTGGTGCCCATGGCACAGGCTTCACCGGCTTGGCATGGGACTGGGTCAGTTGGTGTGAACTGTCTTTAAAAAAAAAATAGCTTTGAGTAATAGGTACAAGAAGATCTCAAGTAAAAAATTTAAACAATATTTTTATATCCATCAACAGCAAAATAATTGGGTCGAAATTCAACCAATAGATGCAATTTTTTATTACACGGGGTAATTGGAAATCTTCAAATACATACATTCTTTAATCATTACTGCCGCGAGATAGACTCTCGTAGAGAAAACTTATCACTCTTTCTTTAATACATTTGCACCATCTTAATTATAGAAATACCTTGTTGTGATGATAGGAAGTTTATATTATTATGTTAATTGTACATCTCAATCAATATAGTTATATTTATACCGTAACTAAGAATAATAATTGCTAAATACTTATGCTTTGATTAAGAATATTGGCAAGTAAATAAAATTGTTATATAAACAATAACGGCTTTAGCTAAAGCCCTGACTTTAATTCTTCATAATCATCATAGCGTTGTGTTTTATACTGTACTTTATACATCCACCAGCAGATAACAAACACGTCTTCATTATACAATGCTGTATGTTTTCCGGAGGCACATCAATATGACGGTTTTACATAAAAATAAAACCGATATTATGTGCCGAGAAGGAAAACATACAGCATTGTAGGAAGCTCTTCCTGGTGAAGACTCTATGACTGTGGAAATGACAACGTCCTAGCTGGTTAAGATAAGTATGAAGTTGAGGCGATTACAGCGCCATCTTTTCTATCTAAGCGGAACTATTTCACTCGGTACGTATCGCACTTCATGGCTAAGTATACATTGCTTCTTCATTATACAATGCTGTATGTTTTCCTTCTCGGCACATAATATCGGTTTTATTTTTATGTAAAACCGTCATATTATTAAAAATGTTATATTTCTATACATGAAATAATTCCTTAAAATTCTATACTTGCATATCATTTTAAATTCTTGCGTATGGCGGATAGTACCGATGGCATTAACTGGAGCGCTGGTGTAAACATATTTTTACTATTATGTTTTTGTTCTTCTTCGCTAGAAGTAATAGTGTTCTGTGCGGCTAGCACCCCGCAGTCCGCAGTCCACAGAACACAATTACCTAAAGGAAGAACGACGACTAGGAACACGGATTCTAAGATACGCGAATGTATCGCCACCTATTATCAACCCACCCAAAACTACATGTGGCGGCAATATTTGAATATCTGGCGGCAAAAATTTGAATTGCCGGCAGGTCCAGGTTCCCCAGAAATTTATTAATTTCGGATGCATAGGCCATTTCATTTGTAAGAAAACTCAAATGAATGGGAAAACTCATTCATTTGAGTTTTCTTACAAATGAAATGGCCTATGCATCCAAAAGAGCACTAGATATTTAACAAATGATCTTGAAATAAAACAAAAACGTTTTCTCATTGAATTATTATTCATTTCACTTTTATGGATCCTTATTATTATTTGGACACGAAATCAACATAATTTTGTAATGTTCGTAGTCGTGGTCGAATTACCTAGGTAATTCAAATGAAAAGTTTCAGTGTTTTCTTCTCTACAAATGAATAATTTACATAAACCACTTTAAAAAAAACGGTACCACGAAAACACTTAATTGATGTTTTTAAGCCAGCCACAAACTGGCCCACAGTTGGGTTGGAATTTGAGCCACAGTTGCCCCTTATGCAGCCAAACAAATTTTCTAATGGATCTTGCTGTAACCGTCTTGTGGCCAGGCTCTTTATACCCTCATTAGCGAATTGCTTAAACAGCCGCTCGACGCCATTAATGGTCCAAATCCAACCTTCCTGTGATGGGGGTGTTCGCAAAGACCCCATAAATTTCATTGTTTTGAAAAAATATTTCATATTCTGAAATAATTTGTGGTGTGGGCTTTTCGCTGTCATGTTTGTGGAGAAAATTTTTCCACGCCGCAAGTCTGCTGAGTCGCTATTCAGCGCGTCAAAAAGCTTGTCGATATGTGATATCACATTTGCAGTAACAGCAGCTTCTGTACTGAGCGCGCCTGGAAATACGAAATAAAAAATGTAATAGAACTAATGAGCTATCTTATGACACATTTCTTCTACACTGTTACATACCATCAGCTATCTTTGCATAAAGTCCTGCTGCCACTGTGTGGCTCAAAACTTGTGCAGCTAGTTTGACGCGCATTTTTTGTTTTGCATTTGGGTTTAGGTGATCCTTTGTCAAAGCAGGAGCGAACACAAAATTTGGGTTTTTGTTGTCGATTTCAAAGAAATCTTTTATGTGAGACCATTTGGCCACACCTGTAAATTAACAAACGTAGTTTTTAATAGAGGCAAGTACTTGGATGATAAGCGTAAATAAAATATTGTAAAACTAAAAGGGATGCTAGAGGGAAGTGTTAAGTGCACCACCAGCTTAAGAGCCTTTTAATTTTTAATAGAAAAAATTGAATTATCTTAAAATTAAATGCTTTTAGCAGGTCGTGCAATAGGCCCTAAGTGTTACAAAATTTATCATACAGTTGTTTAAACAGTCACAAGAACATACCTTTTCCTTTCTTGTCTTCAGATGAAATGTTAGTAGTGCACTCAATGTCATATTTTAAAAAAAGATTTCTAAAGCATTTGACAAGATGTGGTGTGTCAAATAATGTCACAATCTCTTTGTTATGCACTGTTATGTATGGGCGCTCCACAGTTTCACCCAAGATTGACAGTGCTCGTCTATTTACACCATCCATGTCACAGACAGTGGCAGATATGTTAATACCTGATGCAAAACATTGCTGTAAGATCTGAAACAAAAGATATTGTTTTATATTAGTTTAAGGCATTCTAAAGGTGAATAGTAACAAAAATTTTTTTTAAGTTAATACCTCTTTCAAAAGCACTGCAAGCCTGTCCGCTGTTGAAAAGCCACTTGAGAAGAAATGTGCAATCGGTTGTTTTACAGTTTTCCTTATGCCAGCAACCATAAAAACTAGGGCATGGGATGCCACATTGGGGACCTTCCTTGTGCCCCATGATCTTGGTATCCATCAATGACATCTTCCTTTGGGTTATAATCAAAATGTTTCTTTAATGATATTTCATCGAACATTAAAATATAATTATTGTCCGATCGCTGCTGTGTTTTTAAAATTGTTTGAGTACTTCCAGTACTAGCTCGGTAATACCTATAGCAAAAGGCACTCTGTTCAGCAAAGCCTTTAGGGTGCCTGGAGATGGTAAATAAAATAATCTCCTCAACAAGCGGTAACAAGTTGGTGACCTTTTAAATAGCCTCAAGGCTACATTGGGGGACCAAATTAATTTTTTCCTCCTTTGTCCATCTCCTTCCAGTGATTTTTTTATTATAATTTCTTAATTGCCCTTGGAGCAAAAGAGCGAATGTTGGTGAGATTTTCTCTGAAAGTTTTCGTAAGGAGTTGCTTTCTGTGAGGGCATTTAATTGCAGTTTGAGTTTCATGTTCTTTATTCGATTACGCAATTGGCAAACACTGTGCATATATTTCAAGCATTTTTTGTAAGTCTTGCTCTCTTTGTCAATTTTCTCAGATTCAAGAACATCCGTTGTTGATTGGAAATTTCCAATCTCCCTCAAAGGGATTCTTTTTGATGGCCCTGCTTGAGGTTCTTGAGGTATGTGTGAAGGGCCTGGCTGCAGATTATCGGGCAATGTAACCGCAGGAATGAATACAGGTCCAATCTGTAATTACAAGAATAAATCAAGTCACAGTCCTCATTTACTATCGTAATGTTTTTAGGTTTATGTAGGTAGGCCTACATACTTCAAACTATTACTATGTTTAAATTATAACAAATTTTGGTTAAATTAAATACAATGGTGAGTAAAGTTCATAACTTACCTCATGCGGAACTGCAGTTCTTAGCAATGATTTTTTAGTGCCATCTGTAAAATCACCTTCGTGGAAGTGATTTTGGCACAGCATCCTGTGCTCAGCATACAGCTTTTTTTGAAAAGCTATTGAAGTGTGCTGTTCATCCGAGGAAAAAGGTATTTTGCCCACAGGGTGCAGCTGAAAATAAACGGGCATAAATGTAGTAGATATCAAAGGTAAGGAGTAAGAAGCACGTAATTATTCTTGTCAAATTCAAGGCGTAGGTTCCATCGACTAGAACTTGAACTACATTGTATTTTAACCACGACAATTTGACAGTTGTAACAAAGACCAAACGTTGTTGACTGCTTTCTAGTTTCTTGGGAAATGCAAAAAAGTTCCAACGTTGACGTATAGGTTGAAATATTGGGTATGTTCCGATATACACTGCGACCACTGTACAGAGTACTGTCAATTTAGTATACTGTGAAACCGTTTCTCTATAGCCAGCTATACTGGTTACAATTTAAAACGGAACGCAGTCCAGTATACTAGTCAGCTTCGTTTTTCGACACAGTTTTCAAATGAGTGCATCAAAGTTTTTCAATTCAACAAGAAAAACTATTATTGGAGTATTATCGCATTAAAAAAATCTATATTAATATTAACTGTCAATTGAATTAATACTACAAAGAAAGTAAGTTAGAATTTTAAATGTTTGTTATTAAACTGCAAGTTATATCAGCCGTTAGGCATTCAAGTGGTTTTGATTGATCACGTGATCAAAGCACTGCGAGTACCTTACCTCGAAAACGCCAGTGCTCGCAGTAGAAGTATAGCGGGGATTTGTGACGTCATATATTTCCCTAGGACGCTGCGGCTGTATACTGGCGTCCATAGCGGAACGAATTTTTGAACAGTGGGAGCACTATACAGTACTCGCAGTGTATATCGGAACATACCCATTGTCAATCGATTTGATGTGATGTTAACTAAGAAGTTAATTAGTTTAGTACGTACCGCAAAAGATTCCGAACTCCGGGATTTGGAAAACGAAACAAAGAAACGTTTTCCTTTGCCGTGGATTTGCCACACTTCGAACACCTGCGACTGTCTTCTTTTCGGTTTTCTTTAGCGGCCGACATTTTCACAGATTTCAAGAGTCACTATCTCGTATTCACTGTGAAGCACTAGAGTCACTATCTCAAAACGGGCACAAAACATAAACGGAGGAATTAAAACTCAACTCGACGTTCGTAGTTTGGGTAAATGACGAAATAGCATGGAAAAACAAACATTCGGGCCACAACAACACCGACAACACCAACCTTGATGTAAAATCGCCATGTTGGTTTTCTAGGTTCTAGGACAATGTTGCTATTATAAAATTTATTTAAGCATGAATGTTTATATCTTGACAGTGGCAATAACTGCCCAAATAGGTATTTTATTGTGCCAATGGACTTTGTATCCGGCTAATAAATAAATTAAATAAAAATAAATAGGTATTTTATTTCTCCCATACACACGTAATCCGTATTGGATGATGAGTCATGACTCATGAGTGACATCATAATAGAACACGCCAAATCTCAAAATTTTAAATTTGTATAAATTGTCTGAAACCTCGCAGTGAATGAATGATGCATTTAGGCACCAATGTTTTACACTTTTTTGTCGTTCTTTATCCGTTTTGTTTAGAGGCCCTTGGTTGGTGCAGAAGGAAGAATGATCATTGGTAACATCATTAAATATCATTATTAACTGTACGTATACGTAGCATTGAAATAATAAAAAAAGTGGAATGTAATGTTCCCGGTCTTTTCGGTATTTAATTTGCTAGCTTTTTCTACTTTCCTAAAAATACACATTTCTAGTAAAAAATGTTTGAATGATAAATTTAATGTAGACTAAACATACGAAAACGACTATGCAAACAACTTAACGCACGATAAAATGTTGATGCTGAATGATAAATAAATACACACATTCGTCACTATTATTATCGCACATATGTACATAGTTTATCACTTATCGCAGAAAATATCAATTTTTTACAAATAAAAAGATATCTGTGACTGCATTGTGATATAAAATTTAATCGGTGAGAGACTTGTATGATGACAAATATTAATTTCATTCTTGAACAATATAATATTACCAAAACGAAACTTGCAAAGTTAGAAAAAGACGTTCATTCGTGTGAAAATTTACTTAGGAACATTAAAATAAGACTTGGTGCCTTGGAACTACAAATGGCTGCTCAGAGATATATTTACAAAGACTTAATGGAACTACGCAAGATTAACATGATTTTACATCCATACCTCGAAAAACATCCTGTTAATAGATAGTTCATTATTAAAGTTTACAGGTAGGAATATGTCTCTTTTATTTTAATGAAGTCTTCTCAACGACCTATTTTTATAATAAGTAAAAAGTTCCTTAGCGGTGCATAGCGGAGTATTGACGCGATATGTTTCGTCAAATTTTGAAAAATCTATCACAAATCCGTGTTTACTTTTTTTGTAATAATAAGGCTCCAAATACCGTCTTCCCCAAAGTATTTCATTGCTAATGTAACTTGATTTAGTTTGAACCGGTTGGCCCGTTGACTCAATTGTTCCTTCAAACACGACAAGTATTTCTACATTACATTTAAGTAAATCCTTAGCTGAAACGTTGAAGAATGGACTTCGTTGGTCTATTTTATGTACGGCAGTTAGGGGAAATATGAACAATACGTCATCGGATGCGTCGACTTTTAGGTCCAACTTTATCTGATGGTAATTTAGTAGGTCAATGCCATCAGCTACATATTTTATCAGATAAGCATTGATATTTGAAGCTATTATTCGCGATTTCCTCGTGTTACCTACTCTGAACATCATGCAGAGGTTCCCATCTCTTTGGTTAATGATAGCGTATTTTGAAAACATCAGAGTCTGCGCGCGATTTTTTTGGTTTCGTTAACTTAGCAAATACTATGCCAATAATAAGTGACTGTATTATTTTTCCTGTTATGCTCTCAATACACATTGTGAACATTGCTTCAGGGCATTCCAGGGTGATTGCTCTGGAACCATAACCTATGCTCGTTTGGACTTCTATGCTGAATAAGAATATGGACGTAAAGTTATAAATTTCTCTTACGCAAGGTCTCCATTCTGTTAAATTTGAGGCATGGGGTAAATGATTGCTCTCGAGATCACCATGAAGGTACAGAATCATCCACCAGATGGCAGCAAACACGAACCAAGTTAATACACAAGCTATAACGCAATATAGAATTGTCCATCTCCAGCGTGCCTCTAAAAAGACTTTGACTATGTCATTGAACAGTCGAAATTTTGTTTCACCTGAATTGTCAATGTTCAAGTCACCCGATTTAAATACAACACGTTCTTGCAACCTAGCTCGTTGTGACCGTCTTCTTTGAATGTGTCTGAAAATTGTGTTTCGTATCATATTAATTACTTAAGGATTATAATTAATAAGTAGATACTTATAGATACAAAGCCTGATAAGAATATACTTTAAAATTAGAAAGAAGTGAAAGTATATTTTATAAGAGATCGTAGGTAGGTAGAGCATAATATCATACGAGAATGAATTTAAAACCTTAACAATTTTGACAGGCAAATAAACACTGTATATAAAATAATACAATAGAAAAAAGTGATATGGAGGAAAGGCTTGCAAAATATTTTTTTTCATATAGTTCAATAGCTAACCTACCTGGAACAATTGCAAAGTGTGTGCGGCACATCTCCAATAGTGTCGCATTCTTTTGTGTACATACCCATTTATTTCGAAATTCATACAAGTATCGTACGTACTATTCAAATACACTGATGTATAATGTCTACGATTAATACATAAGGTATATTTTTTAATGTGTTATACACATTTCAAAAGCGTCACACAGGTTTAAAGATTTACTTCCGTCTGTAACTTCGTGTATATTCACGATCACTAATTAAATATTTATTTACTAAGAAAAGATAAAGAAGATACTTTGACAGGTTTTATAGCTATCTTGTTGCAGTCAATCTTTGACAAACATCATATCTAGGATCTTAATAACTTTACGGCGATCACATAGTTTTCTTAGTTTGCTACTTTCCACTATAAAATATTTTAGTATTAAATATGCGGTAATAGCAACTAAATTTCTGAAAATCGTTATAAAATTTATTTATCACTTTCCTTAAAATCTACACTATTTTCTTAAGCCTATCGCGGCCATATAATTTTAACGTTTTCGTAAAAACATTGTATTAAATGGAATCATAAGATTTGGTTACGATATAACACTTCTATTACCCATCAGATGGCGCTGTAATAAAAATGACTTATTATAAAGCGTGTATTGTCTTTCTTTATTAACTAAAGTTAAAAATAAAATATTTAAAGGATCATAACGAACGAAAGTCTATATCAGGTTATATATATTGCAAAATGTGCGATATATATAACCTTGTAACGGGCGGATGGAAGCGCTTTAGTACTTAACACCTAATCGCGAAGAGTTATTGGTATGACAAGAATACGTATGTTCATTTCCAGTGTCACATCCCGCGGGATGCACCTGAGGACGCCCGGAAAGAGCAACGGCCCTGACAAAAGAGCAACTGTGATAGGTCTAAGCTTGCTGTCATTATTACCTAATAGGAAAAAAATAACAATGTATACATTTAAAGAAAAAACTTTTTAACCGGATTAAAGTTATGTATTATTATAAATTTACAATTATTTAAAATAATTTTAAATCTATCCGACGTTTTTTAATTAATTATGTTAAATAATTGTAAATTTATAATAATACATAACTTTAATCCGGTTAAAAAGTTTTTTCTTTAAATGTGTAACGGTTATGTCAATAAAAGACAATACTATAACAATGTATACATGTTCGATATTATTTTATTATAAGCTTGCATTAGGGTATGCCATAGTTATGAAAAATATTCAAAATCATAGCCATGTGTTTTAAAATACATTTAAATTGTTTTAAGTATTTTGAAATTAAAATAAGTATAGTAACCCTTTTGTTATGATAAAGTGTATTTTGCACTTCTTGGTCTTATATATAGTAAATTATTATAACACGGTTTTTTATTCCATATCTATCCCTTCTAACAATAGTTTCCAAATTTTTGTTGCAATACGTACATGATTGCTCTATCTTTACCAAGTACCAATTCTTGATAAATGTACTAGCCAATTACATTGTTTATAAACATATTCTATACCTTGATCTCCCCAACCCGGCTGGTCCCCGTGGGGAGTTAGACCAAAACCCTCCAACATTGATCTAAAATTAATAGTAGTTATAATTACTATTATAACTAGCTATTACCACACTAATAGTTATTAGTAGTTATTGACCATTTGGCAATGAATAGAAGCATGATGAGGAAAAAAACTTTCTGACAGAATAAACATATTATCAACAATAAAAAATCACACAAAAACAAAAGACTATAACAATTAAAAAACTAAAATGGAAGTGGGCTAGAATGGAAGCAAATCATTAATGCATTGGTACACAGGTCACATGAAGAGCAAAAGGGGTAGACCATTCCTAAGGTGGATTGGTGAAATAAGAGCCGTGGCAGGTGGCACATGGACCCGAACTCCCCAGGTCAATAATTTATGGTAATTTATGGTTGCATTTGGAGGAGGCCTTTGCCAACAAAAGGCAAACAGACAAGGTTGTCGAGGGAATGTAAATATTCAACTATATTTAAGTTAATTTTTTTCAATACTAAACATTTATATTCTAGCTTAAGTAAAATTGTATCTTGTCTGAATAAAGGCTTATATTATTATTATACCTTGACAGCTAAAAGGTCCGTGTAAATCTTATCTGCAGAGGCACTGGCAGTGAATGAGTGAACACCGTCAATTGTTTCCGAGCGCGTGGCTAGTTAACAAATAAAGTTGGATTACAATTGGCATAGGTACCAACAACAAGAGTCTGCATCATACGGTTGGCAGTCATCTGTATCCTGGCGATCAATCCACACGCTGGGATTAGACATTCTGATCCTTTCGCTTTTGTTAAGATGAAATTCAAAATTGGAACGAACTAACGCGCTTTCCCGCTCTTTTTATACTGACAATATGTGTTCGTAAACTGTGTGCGAATTCCCTTGTTTTCGAATAGCAAATATTATTTAAATATGGTAAGTTATTTGACTCTTTATTTGCTTGTTTAATCTTATAAGTTTTTAAGTATATATTTAATTAGTTAATATAGCTACAAATTGTTTTTTTCAAATTAGGTACGAGACGATAATTTTATTATCAATTATTTAAATTATATTTCTAGTAAATTATATCACGCTTAAGTGTCTTTTTTATAACAAAAACGTTATGAACAAAACCTACTTCGCTTTTCAAGTCTTATGTACTTAATATGTAAAACACTTATTATGTTTACATAGCATAGGTGACATGCATACATTTATTTACAATGGGATTCTACTACGTTTCTATTTTTTTTTAAAGATTTTATGGCCTACTATCGAGACTACGTATCTATTGTTTAAACAATTACACTCAATTCAGCTATCCATAGACTAAATAAAAAAAAGAACATATTAATAACGTTAAGGTCGCGAAATATCAATAGAGTAGGCAGAATAGGTGAAGTGTTATTCTTATGTGTATCATATGACATCTAATTTTACGTTGACTCACTCGCTCCTTATTACATCGTGGGCAGGTCACTGAGCTATTTTTTTATCGTATTATCGGGATTCAAGTGTGTTTATATTTATGTGTAATAAGTCTTTAAATGATATAGAACAATGTTGGTTTAGATTAAACATAAATATTAAAATACCGTAACTTTACTTCGTTTTATTTTTTAAATATAGTTGATAGTAGACAAACGAAATTTAATCTTTTAGTGCAGTATATTTTTAGTTAAATTTTGTTATGATTTAAAAACTCCCATTTACTAGCCCGAAATAGTTACTTCCTGCTTCGATGGCCATACTTTAATCTACTGCAATAAATTTAGGCACATCCTAGTGCCACTTGTGAATTTTGACCCCTACGTCTCACGCAAATCATCTTAAATAAACTATATCCTGACCGTTGAATATTGCTAGAGAATAAAATATTATCCATAGAGATCAAAATCAGTGTAGTATATTCAAATGTATCTATTTATTTGGGACTGGTGACTTGTAATAACAGGTTTTCCCAACCTTTTTCAAGCACCAGTCTCTCAGTATAATACATAGCTTTATGCTTATTGTTAAGTTTATTATTAATTATTAATAAAGTTAATAAAGTTTATTTCATATTCATCTATCGATACATAACGTAAGCCTAAAAATTAAATAAGGCTATCTCATTTCTCTCTTTTTGGGCGGTGGTAATGATACTTCACTTAACATCCTGTGAGTCTATTACCTGTTCTATAGATAAAAAATCTCATCGTAACACTAGTAAAGAAACATTAAATACAATGAAAAAGTGCCAAACGTGCGGAACTTAAATGTAAATACTTCCTTTTTATTTAGAATAAATTTGTTTTATTATATTCTGTAACAGGCCTAAGATTTTGTATAAAATGGACTATAAAGACCTCATAATTAGATGTCTATTTAGATACAATTATATAGGTTTCTACTTTTAGATATTACATAAGAGTTAAGATTTCATATAATAAGATATATAAAATTTGTTCTTTAGGTACCTACTTTACATCCAACACGGAAACCAAAAATACGCAGTAGCGTGCTTAATTAAAAATATGTCGTAATTCATAGATAAAGCATCGTACGTATGAATGAAAACCATAAACAATGGAAATATGTAGTATTATTATATTTTGAAACAACATTGCAAATTATAAAAACGAAGGAAATTTTCAATTATAATGTTATTACTATTCTATTCATACCTATGTATCTGTATTATCACAGATATCAGTCGCTATGGTCTATCTTACAGGAAAAAGGAGTGTAAAAACAAACAAAAGAACGTTAAAATTGAGATTACTATTTAAGGACACCTTTTGATCTGTGCGAATAGTTTAACAGCTGTATAAACTCCTTGTTAAGCCAATGAATTTATATATTAATTTTTAAATCGATTTTAGTGTCGATATCCATTAAATAAAAGAATTCACCTATTTGAAAATCTTCTCTTATTGAAGTCGGTTAAAAGCAGAAATAAACAATTCGTTTGATAAGACACGTTCTTGAGATATTCTACTGTTCGATACCGAATGTCATTGTCAATATCGCAATTCACAGTTAATGTGCGGGTAGCAATAGGGCCCCGTGGCAAACTCATTAATTACTCAGAAGCGTAATTAAGATCGGCCTTCGGCTCAGGTAACATTGTGTTTCACGAATGTGACTATACGTCACAGTGTGACTTGTCTAATAACTTTACCAATTACATATTAGAAGCCAAATCATATTTTGCCTAGCAAAGTTTTAATGATGGTCAATCGACGCAATCATTGCCCTAATTTAAATTGTCAAGGCGATTTTTGTAAATTTTAAGCTCAATTGTCTTGATCTACTGTAATTTTCGCCATATTAAAGCACGGATTGGGTTAACTATTTTACGAGGTTTTCCGCAATATGCGAGATTAATCTTAGTGGGAAGAAACGGGGAAATAAAGGCATCCGTTGCGTTGTCATGAAAAACGGTAATATCCTGTCTTTGTATTCACGACTTATTGAATGAAAATTATTCTTTCATAAAATGAAACGTGGATTATCAGATTTTAATGAGAAGTTATTATAAAACTTATATATAAACCTGGACGCACCCACTTCATAACCGCCGTCTTGTAATATTGATCACTTTAGTTGCGAAATTAACTTGAACCATTTTATTAAAACGACTGTTGGAACGTACTTTCATGTTTTAATTAGTTTCTCTACTCACCACGAGATGACACTTAACAAAAATTGTATGATTATAAATATAAGAGAAGGATACTTTCTAAATTTCAATAATAACAGGCATGTATTTTGTGCATTTTCTTCAAAGTTCAAAGTATTGATAATTTTTAAATATTAAAACTTTAATCAAGAATTACATTCAATCCGTATGTTGTCACTGATCTAGTTATTATGTCCTGTAACGAGATATGCAAAGAACTTGAACGCCTTCTATGTGCAATATGTGTTACGAATGGAAACAATGATATTAAAATATAATAGATATTATAAGCGGGTTGAATGCTAATTACGGTATCTGTATTTTGCCGATGCACTTTGTGTTTTGTTTCGGAAATATATATTTTTATAGATCATAGACAGAATAATTTTTTTTTCAGGAATCTGAAAACACAAATCTCCAAGACGATGGCCATCTTAACAATCAAGAAAGATAACTTTAGAATATCTACACAGAATACACTAGAAAGAAAATGGAACCTTCTACATCAACCTATGAGATGGAAATAAAAAAAGATATCGAAAAAGATGTAAAATCGAAGCCAGTACTCTCTGCTGGTAAAATATTTTACAAACCAGGTGTTATTGAGGAGGAAACGGATGAGACGAGCGTATTTGAGAGTTCTGTGGTAGAATCGCCGATGCTTGGGTTCAGTGCGAGTGGTCTACTACGACAGCATTCAATACACCCAGTGAGCAGTCTTCATAGAATACCAACATACAGCAGTTCTATAGGACAAAGCACGATTTACAGAGTGGACAGTTGTAGGTGAGTTTCTGTTTACTGTTATCTAGGTGTTACGTTGTCTCTGGTATTATGGACAACGGAGTTTGTATATGATACTTAATATCTCGCATGGGTCGCTCAAATGCATGGCATTGTCCCCCCATTACAGCAAAGTAAAGTACCGTTACAGATTAACTTAATTAACGAAAAATGAGTTAATTTTTTATCAATCATAAAAATTGAGGCGCATTTTCTTTTAACGATAATTAATTCTTTAATTGTTTTAAGGTTATTACGAACTTTGCCAAAAACATAAATGCTTAGGTCCTCAAGTGATAACTTTATCCGCACCGATTAAACAAGTTGCTATAATTACATTTATTAGCCACAACGATGGATAAATATTTGATAAAAGTAATTTTTTTTTATGATTTTAATGATTAGATAAAAACAAAGTCTTTGCCAATTATCTATTTAGTAAAGCCGTTGACATTAAAGAATGGCTTAAATATAATATTTTAGCCCAATTAGCAATTCATATAATCATAACATTTAATTAATTAATGTTCAGTATTAAAATTGTACAAATTCCACGATTGAATAGATTAATTTTCAATCGTATATACAACCCATTTTTATTGGTTTTTTAGTATAATAGGTAATATAAAAGATTAATACGAATTACTTAGAGTTATTATTGTTTTACTATCAGCTAGTATTTAACTTTTTATAGAATAGTTCAAATGTTACAGGTGGTCATGGTTACAATGGTTTTCCATCTATTGATTGATTTGTATCGATAATAAGTTATAATATTCTGATTATAAATCGCAACTGTCTTATACAGAAACGTACCCCTTTTGAGTCTATTATCACATTCTCAAACCAATATCTAATCAGACGACCGATAACTTATATATTATCTTAGTTTCATGACTAAGTTGATGTAAGGAACATGTTTGTTAATTAAAATTTTAATTTCGATAATTTTTTAAAAATTGTTCTCTGAAAATGCGTCGTAGGCGCAAATAGTGATAAGAGTGACATTATCGTTGTTGACCAAGTCTGTTCTACTTTCGTTTACAAAAGGTATTGTGACTGAATCTTGAAGGGTAATTGTATCTATAATTTTTTTTGTAGTTTTTTGATTATAAAACAGTTTGTTTAAAAAACAAAACAAGTTTTTCGGCAAATTAATTTTCTTTCTGATATTGATTGCATTCTTGAAAGTTACTTATTAAGATGACAAATATATTACTAAAATTATGTACTAATATTTTTATACAAAAATGAGATTGAAAAATTCTAAACAACAATATACTTCATCTACATAAAACCTTTTGACTTTCAAAATTCAAATCGCTTACTAAAAAACTCTTGAGAAGAAATAAGAAAATATTGCCCATACAACGTTTAAACACTTTCACGTGTTTAATCCATTTAACCTTAATATTCTGTAAAAGCATCAGTAACCAAGGTTAACAAATAACTCTCTTCAGGATCTCTTAATCTAGCAAATCCACGAAAATCTGTAAATATTGGTTCGCGTCTAGATAATGAATGATTAATCGTGCTATAGAATCTTTCCATCACAAGCACAGACTGTAAGAAATGAGTCTTATATAGACTATAAGTGATACAGTCTCTAGAACTTGGTAGCGTTTCGGTTATAATGTAGGGTCCAAGTTAATATGAAAACCACAGGAGCACGGACACAATTTTTTGACACAAATTATTTTTATTGTACAGTAAAGACACCTCATAATAACGCAATTACGACGCCATTAAAACTGACAAAAATGTATTCTAGGTAGTAGTCGTATACGCTCAATATTTTTTTTATTATTTCGGGTTGGATTAATACATTTCTGGGGCATGTGAGTCATTGATAATAATTTATCTGTGGGCAGTCAAAGAAAAAGTCTGCGTCAGTTGACGTTTTCTTTACGAGTAAGCGTAGCTTATACAATAAGAAAAATCTATTCATAGGTACACAGCTAGTGCATACGTAATGTCCAACGATTATCCAATAAGCACAATAACTTACACATATAATTTAAAAACTCTACTACAATAAAATAAAATTAAGATGTATTTTTTATCTTTATGCTTAAACAAATAGATTATAATAAGCATTTGTTTAAGCCATAAATTACGTATGTTTTTAGTAAAAATTGTCATTGTAATCTGTGATAAGTTAGATTATCTTTTTAATTGTACGCCATAAACTTAAGGATACCCACTGATTAATGCAATATACGTAGATAAACCTAAACATACAGGTCGGTGTCTCTGAAACTAAAATAATATAGCATCTAAACAATAAGGAAAGTAATGACGTTTCTACGATCCAATATTTTATAGGTTTAGGTAATAATATAATTAAAAAGTAAGGAATAAAAACATTAACTCAAATAGAATTATCGATATGTAGTATAGACGTCTGAAATATAATCTATTTAAATAAAATGAAAAATAATGAGCAGTGTTAAATAGGTTTTTCACGTAACATTCAAATCAAAAATAAATATAGAAAAGATGGATTATTGATATACACTATAAGTAGGTAATTATTAACAAAAGAGGAGACTGACTAGAACTGATTTTTAAGGAACCCAGGAGACAAAATAACACGTGAAGTTACACCTCCTCCTTCGAGTTTTCTGAAGTCAGGTCAAAAACAAACTACACAGGCAACGCCTACAATTCTTACATAAATTATGTATTTGCAAATAAATAACCGGAAAATTTTAATATAGCGATTATTTACTATGTGCTGATGTCTACATCACGACTAAAGATGTCACATTATTTACTTTAAGGCTTTAATAATACGATCATGCATCTCTGCTTACGGAGGCGTGGTGATAATTATAAAATTAGCTAATACATTTTAACTCGTATAACTTGTTATGAATTTACATTTGATTTTCATGGAGTATTTTTCTCTCTACTACCTATCACTTACTAGATATAAAAGCCTACGAAAGTTATTTTAAATTAACTCCAGTCGACGCTGTAATAATATGGTAGGAGTACCTCCTTCTATTAAAGTTATGATGACTTGATAAAAAAACATTGCTTATTTACCTTTATTTTGTTATCATAATTATTTTTTTAGATCATATTTATTTATAACATGTCCTTCTGAGAGAGTCGAGCGATTCAAATTAGTGTCTGGGAAATTGCGCATTAGCAAATCAATTCACACTATGTCAAATTGAGAGTTAAATGAAGTGGGGTGGGACCGAATATACAGAATGTTTTTAATTAAAAATAAACGTAATAAATACTAAAACGTAAAGTAAGTTTTGTGATATGAAAAAACATATGTAACATTATCAATAAATTATTTAAAAGTTTCAGGATCTACCTAACTTAGTTTTACTTTAAACTATATCTAAAGGTAGTTTGAGGGTAAAGCAGTTATAACGTGAAGTATTGTAGTTGCATTGTGTTTTAAATTATGCCAACCCATGCCACACCCTGTATGTAGAAACAGCAAAATTGATACTAACTGAAATTTGTTTTCCGACTGAACTGATAATTTTCATACAGAATCTCGCGATATAATTATAAAGCATTTAGCGCGTCATCTTTGTGTGGAGAACGATAGAGGCAGTCGTGACCGTGGCATTATCGCGTGCGCTGCTTCAGGAGCTGTGAGGGATGGTGCCGTCTACGCATACGCTCTCCTGCCAGTGAGCTGCGCGCACGCCGACCGCGCCATGCGAACCGACCCCGAGTCACCTGCCAGTCGCGAGGAGTCTCATCTCCTTCCTGACGAATGGCTTAAAGTCAAAACCGTCCCCGGGAACGGAAACCTTTCCCCGGGCGTCTACTACCCCACTGGCACCAAGAGGTTCGTCGATCAGCGAACACCTGTGCCGTCTCCGACAAATACCATCCCGTACTGTTTCGCTTTTATACTTCTTGCATTAACTCATTAATTTCCATTTTATTGTTTTGTTTTAGAAATAGCTTAACTAGCTATAACTTTAACTAGTGTCCATTATCGACATTAACATTGACGAAGGTCGTAGCGTCGTAGCATCGTTCACGCGTGATCTACGCGTTTGCTCTCTTATGATCTATAATTACCGTGCACCATTCGATTGGAACGACGTGGATTTGAAGTATCTTTTTTTTATTTTTTCAGGAATCGCTCGCACAGACATGGTCTTTCTAGAAGATCTAGGCGACGAGCTATACTTAAAAATGGCGAGTGCAACATTCTCAAGTCGCGCCTCAGCCAGCGAAGATTGCGCTTCCTGCAAGATATGTTTACAACTTTTGTGGACGCCCAATGGAGATGGACATTACTACTGTTTACACTCTCTTTCATAGTATCCTGGTTAATATTTGCACTCATATGGTGGCTGATTGCGTTTACACATGGAGATCTAGAGCCTGACCACCTACCAGAGATGCAAGAGTCATCGAACTGGAAGCCCTGTGTCTTGGGAATATATGGATTTACATCTTGTTTCCTATTCAGTATAGAAACTCAACATACGATTGGGTACGGTGCGCGTACAACCACAGAAGAGTGTCCGGAAGCGATTTTCATAATGTGTTTCCAAAGTATAGTGGGTGTGACAATTCAAGCTTTTACGGTCGGTATAGTGTTTGCTAAAATGACGAGACCGAAGCAGAGAACACAAACACTGCTGTTTTCGAAACACGCTGTGATATGTCAGCGGGATGGTGAACTATGTCTTATGTTCCGCGTGGGAGACATGAGGAAGTCGCACATAATTGGAGCTAGCGTGAGAGCGCAACTTATTCGATCCAGAACTACCAAGGAAGGGGAAGTGCTATCCCACTATCAAACAGAGCTCGAATTGAACGCGGATGGGTGTGACAGCAACCTATTTTTCATATGGCCTATCACTATGGTTCACAAAATAAACGCGGACAGTCCGTTCTATGGAGTCTCCGCTGCGGATATTCTTCAAGAAAAGTTTGAAATTGTGGTTGTGTTAGAAGGTACCATCGAGTCAACCGGGCAGACGACCCAGGCCCGGTCCAGTTATACGGCTAGTGAATTAATGTGGGGTCACAGATTTGTGCCTTTAGTGACATACAATCGTGAACGTCAGGGATACGAAGTAGATTATTCTAAATTCGAAGATACTATGCAAGTTGATACCCCATTGTGTTCAGCGAAAGAACTAGACGAATTTTATGGAAGTCAAGCGGACCACAGATCTATTGGTGAGTCTCTTTTCAAACGTAGACCCGGTGGTGGCTGGTTGTATGTGCGACATTAATGTTTGCTTTTATGTTGTCTAATGTATTTTCATTGAATTAACCTGACTGAAACAATATCTTATTTAATGTGTTAACAAAGGTAGTTACGTAAGCATACCTAAGATGAATTAACTAGTGTAAAATACTATGATAAATTATATGTTATGTTTATCTAAGTTCAACAAATTATTATGAGTCTTAGATAGTATTTGATTTATTATGTTTAGGTTACTGCAGGAAAGTGCACTTTAATGAGTAGCGCTCAATAATAATCAATATAATTTAAACTACTTGGTGTGAGACTAATGACGTTTATTGATATATTTTTATTGATATTATAACACATTACTCTTATTTAATTAATATTTATATATAATATATTAAACTACTGAAATCGTTTATATGCGTAGAAATAAAATCGTAGCATTGTGCTACGGTTTTGTGAGAGTTAGCTCTTATTAACTTAGTTTTATGAACATACAGAAACATTTACTGTAATAAAATCTATTGTAATATAGTTTGTAATTCTATTAATAATGTAAAAAATTAATTTATGACGCTAAATCAGCATTTTATGTTAATAAAACAGTCAACCCAGTATCAACAAATATAGTTTCAAAATAAGATTCTCAACTATTTGTAAGGAAATTATCTTAATGAGCGCTGATTTAAATGAATATGTGTATTTTATGAGCAAACTTAGTGTTACTAATATTTTCTTTCAATTGATAATAACGCTTGCTTACACACAATTACTAACCATACAAAACAATACCTGTTCTTGTGGTTAAACTTCTCTTTGTTTTTAATATTGCCATCGTATTAAACTGAATAGATATACATAACATCTATAATGTAGATAGAATACATTTTTGCATTTAATATTACTGTCATACAGTCTAAAAATCTAAAAATAAAATTCACTTTAGCAGCACTGTTTCCCCACCTATTTTGTGCCATGCCCCCTTAGCCTTCTTAAAATTCTTATGATGAATGTAACATGCGTAATTTTTAATATCTAAAATTGAATTGCTCACTAAAGAAAGGTAAATTATAGGATTTAGGAAGAAATTACTAGGAAATTGTTAACGAAACACAATTAGTTGATTTTATAACATGTAATGAAAGACTGAAATTCCAAATTATTATTTAAAAATAATAAATTTTCGAATAGAAATTAAAAAAAATTTGTGGAATTAATTAATTAAATTTTAGAATAATTATTTTTCTATTCAAAAATAAAAAATTTTCGAATAGAAATTAAAATTGTTTTTGTGGAATTAATTTATTTAATTTTAGAATTATATTACGTGAGCCTCGCTGAACTGTCGTTAAGTTTTCAAAACGATACTTAAATAATATTATGTCGCATTTAATCCATTACAAAAGCTTTGTTTAAATAATCCTCGCCAAAAATATTACTTACAGAAAATTTAAAAACCAAATATACATTTACTTTTTATAACTCTAGTTTCGTTCTAAGCTCTAGTTTTTCCAATGTGGGGTCCACGCCTCACAGGGCAGCAATTTGATTGTGAAAAATAATAAATTTTCGAATAGAAAAATAATTATTCTAAAATTAAATAAATTAATTCCACAAAAACAATTTTAATTTCTATTCGAAAATTTATTATTTTTTAATAGAAAAATAATTATTCTAAAATTAAATAAATTAATTCCACAATATTTTTTTTAATTTCTATTCGAAAATTTATTATTTTTTAAATAATAATTTGGAATTTCAGTCTTTCATTACATGTTATAAAATCAACTAATTGTGTTTCGTTAACAATTTCCTAGTAATTTCTTCCTAAATCCTATAATTTACCTTTCTTTAGTGAGCAATTCAATTTTAGATATTAAAAATTACGCATGTTACATTCAGCATAAGAATTTTATAAAGGCTAAGGGGGGGCATGGCACAAAATAGGTGGGGAAACAGTGCTGCTAAAGTGAATTTTATTTTTAGATTTTTAGACTGTATGACAGTAATATTAAATGCAAAAATGTATTCAATCTACATTATAGATGTTATGTATATCTATTTAGTTTAATACGATGGCAATATTAAAAACAAAGAGAAGTTTAACCACAAGAACAGGTATTGTTTTGTATGGTTAGTAATTGTGTGTAAGCAAGCGTTATTATCAATTGAAAGAAAATATTAGTAACACTAAGTTTGCTCATAAAATACACATATTCATTTAAATCAGCGCTCATTAAGATAATTTCCTTACAAATAGTTGAGAATCTTATTTTGAAACTATATTTGTTGATACTGGGTTGACTGTTTTATTAACATAAAATGCTGATTTAGCGTCATAAATTAATTTTTTACATTATTAATAGAATTACAAACTATATTACAATAGATTTTATTACAGTAAATGTTTCTGTATGTTCATAAAACTAAGTTAATAAGAGCTAACTCTCACAAAACCGTAGCACAATGCTACGATTTTATTTCTACGCATATAAACGATTTCAGTAGTTTAATATATTATATATAAATATTAATTAAATAAGAGTAATGTGTTATAATATCAATAAAAATATATCAATAAACGTCATTAGTCTCACACCAAGTAGTTTAAATTATATTGATTATTATTGAGCGCTACTCATTAAAGTGCACTTTAATGAGTAATTTTTAATATCTAAAATTGAATTGCTCACTAAAGAAAGGTAAATTATAGGATTTAGGAAGAAATTACTAGGAAATTGTTAACGAAACACAATTAGTTGATTTTATAACATGTAATGAAAGACTGAAATTCCAAATTATTATTTAAATAATAATAAATTTTCGAATAGAAAGTTAAAAAAAAATTGTGGAATTAATTTATTTAATTTTAGAATAATTATTTTTCTATTAAAAAATAATAAATTTTCGAATAGAAATTAAAATTGTTTTTGTGGAATTAATTTATTTAATTTTAGAATAATTATTTTTCTATTCGAAAATTTATTATTTTTCACAATCAAATTGCTGCCCTGTGAGGCGTGGACCCCACATTGGAAAACACTGGCTTAGAACGAAACTAGAGTTATAAAAAGTAAATGTATATTTGGTTTTTAAATTTTCTGTAAGTAATATTTTTGGCGAGGATTATTTAAACAAAGCTTTTGTAATGGATTAAATGCGACATAATATTATTTAAGTATCGTTTTGAAAACTTAACGACAGTTCAGCGAGGCTCACGTAATATAATTTATTTAAAAGTGCATTAAATATATGCTTTAAGAATGCTGACCGAATATTTATGTTATTCATTCGAGAATGAATTTATAGCTGTTTAGTTATAACTTAATAGTTCATTTAAGATAATGATAAGTGTTATTAATTATGGTCATAATACGCACATGCATGTAAAATGTTTATTAGATTTACAATTTGCACCGGACCCATGTAATAAATATTGTATATATCAAAGTAAGTATAAAAATTACCAGTCACCCATTAAATTTTTGTGATCACATTTAAATAACATTTTAATATCTCAAACTTTCTTAAGACGCTAAATCTTATTCTCTGTGTAATATGTGAACATTTTCTTGTAAAACTTTTAATATTATGATTATGTGCTTTTAATTAAGCTTAAATTACTACATTTATATCCTAGAGAAACTAAATAAATTACCATTTGATTTCGTTAGTAATATTAATTGTAAATATTTTTGTGATGTATCGCAGAGAGCACGGAAGCCATGGTCCTTAAACTGCCCGAACGACCGAAGGAACCAAGAAACCCAGAGCCAAAAGCCGTTCAAAAGGATGGAGACTTCACCGTCACATTATAATCGAACAAATAGAATTTATTCCATATTTGGAAAAAGCAGAAGAATCTCACTTTTCGAACTATCAAATAAAGATTATGCATACAGCAGGGCAGCATAGATGAGCTAGATTCATAATCCCGCTACTAGTAATAACTTCCCACTAGTCATGTTAAATTTTACATATTATTAAAAGTATAGTTCAAACTCATATAAATATTTGTGATGATTCTAAGCATTCCATGTTACGATCGAGTGTTATATCAAAGTTTATTAGATTTAAGTAATATATTTAAGATGAGTGATATTTAAATTCCAGTATTTTCATTTCTATTTACAAAAAAGTGTCAATAAATCTTTTGTTATTTGTAAATATTAAGTGAATAATGCATGTTGTGATGTTTCTTTGTCTTTAATTTTATAACCTTATCCTGCTATTTGCCGTCTGTCTTTAAATAGTAATTCCCTGATAATATTTGTTTTAGCATACAAACATATTAAGTATTTTAGTAAATTACTCTGTTAGAATTTATAACCTGCTATGTTAAATAAAAAACACCACATATATTCGTTAGTTTAACCATGTTGAATCACACATACGTAATAAGTATATGTAAAATAAACACGTCTAATTGTATATAGGCACTTTTTGAATGTTCGTCAATAAAAAAAATGAATATATCCCATGTTAACAATATTAATGTACCTTAGTCGCTAACCGGGGCAATCGGACGGTTAATAGATGTTAATTTATTGTAAAACTGAGCTTTAATAAAAATTAAAAACTTAACACAATTTTAACATTCACGTTGTAGACGTACTAATTCAGAAATAACAGACCTGCAAAAAAACCATTTTGTTAGATTAACAGTAATCAATTTATATCTTAGGAATTCCGGAACAATTTACGAAATTTAATGCTTGTTTGAAATACTTTTAAATGTGATCATACATCATATATTACTGATTAAAATTCTAATACTTAAAATCTTAAATTGTTAGTAGGCTTAGGCAATCGTTGACCTTTACGACGAGTACTTTGAGTACGGCTTTTGAAATATTTTTTAAGTTTATAGTTTATAATTATTCATTTTGAAAGTACCTTATACTTCTTAATTAGTACAGAATAATTTCCATCAACTGGTGACGCTAAATAGATAACATAAATTTTAGGGTAATCAAATAAAACATGGGAATTTTAATTTAAATAAGGCAATTTGATTTGATTGTTTATGTGAAACGTTTTGTGTTGTCCATGCTGCTTTTTGTTATTGTTGAAATACATTCGTTGCTAATCTCGATGTATGTAACAAGGTAAGTCATTATTTTGTTTAACCGAAACAATGTTAAAACCAACGTACATGATGATAGTAAAATAGCTTATCGACGCGTTTAATAAAACGGCTACTTTAAGCTTGTTTTGAAGATGCAATCCTTTAGAAAATAATTCAAAATTTTATAATCTATAAAAATTTGGTGAGTGAGGTGTTGGACATTGTGTAAGTTCGGTTTTTCTCTTTTATTAAACCGCAGTTGTTTAAATTGATATACTTAAGTGATTATTTTCTAAAACCATTTCAAAACTTTAGACCTGATTAAAATAACTTATCACGATTTAAAGATGACCGCTAGAAAATATAATAGATACTTTATTTGTGTATATTTTGTTCGTCAAATTAGTTAATTTCTAGAAATTGCTATATGCCTGAATGTCAACATCATTACCAATTGAGACTAATGCTTAATGAACATCATTAAAAAGACAAGTCTTTTGCAGTCACCTCTTCAAACACACCTTTTATTTACTTTCAGGTTATATGAATAGTTCCAGTACATCCCCTGGAACAGCACCTGATCCAATTACCAGAATGTCTGATAGACTAGTCGTGGATGCCTTAAACAGAGCAAGTCTTACCAATAGACCATCTTCCGTCAAGTACCCACCAGATTTCTTTGACGCTCCACATCACACATCGTCTTCTAGTGAGGAAGAGACAATGCGTAAATCAGGGAAAAATTCTGCACGAAGTTGACAATATGGACTGCACTGATATTAATTTGTATGTTACATAGTTTAATCCGCACAGTGTAATAAATTTTGTGCGATACAATTATATGACCATTAGCGCTCTACTACGGCGGATAGCGATATTAAACTGAAACTCTAACAGCGCCATCTTTTGACAGTTATTAAAGTAATTACAAAAATAGTATAATTATTTTATATAGACGAATAAAAATTAGTATAATATTAATTGCTTAGGTATATTTTAATTGTACTGTAGACCTGATTTGGAATAAGTTACATATTTACTTAGACTTACGGTTAGAGTTAGCAAAGTGTACCAAAAACAAAATAAAACTACCAAAACTTACGCTATGTTTTATTGTCAAAGCTAACAACAAATTAGCTACAATTATAGTAATTAAGGATGATTATCAAAATCTTTTTATTTCTATATTTCGTGCATAATACTTTAATAATGTAAACTAAACATTTTTAAAGCTAGATCTAAAACAGTATCTTTTCTAGAAGTGGTTTTAATTAAAACCGGCAATTGCATTTTTGCCGTTTGTCTATACTATTTCTTAACACTTTATTGCAGTAGGTATACTAATAATATTATGAGAATACTTGATTTCAGGCTCTTTTATATTCTGTATCCTTATAATGAGATCTTTTTCAATATCTTCTGACATTGCAAGATAAACTACAGACATTGTCGCCATATAAAGCTGACGATTATTCACTCTGGAAGATGACGAAATCATTAAAAGGCCAAAAGAACACATGCCCCCTTTAAGACAAGCTAATCGCGAATGGGCACAAAAACCACAGGATAAAGCGGAGCTGTTTGCCAACTTTCTAACGGATGTATTTACACCTAACGAACCGGACATAATGCAAACCGAAGACGAATTTGATGAAATCATAAATAGTGATCAGCAAATGTCTTTACCACTAAAACTTGTTAAACCGTCGGAATTAAAAAAAACTATTAATAATTTAAAACAAAAAAAAGCACCCGGTTTCGATCTTATTACCGCGGAAGTACTTAAAGAACTACCGAAAAAAGGTATCGTTCTGTTAACAATCCTCTTTAACGCAATATTAAGACTACAATATTTCCCAAAACTATGGAAGGTGTCCATTATAAACATGGTTCCAAAACCTGGAAAACCTCCAACAGAAGTTTCATCATACAGGCCTATTAGTCTTCTCCCCTTGCTATCAAAAGTATTTGAGAAACTAGTCATTATTCGCCTTCAACCAGTACTCAAAGAACAAGAAGTAATACCTGACCACCAATTTGGGTTTCGTGCACAACATGGAACAATGGAACAAATACATCGTGTTACTCATACAATACGGCAAGCCCTAGAAAGAAAAGAGTATTGTTCAGCAGTATTTCTCGATATACAGCAGGCTTTTGATCGCGTATGGCATAAGGGCCTCCTGTGTAAGCTAAAGTTGAACCTACCAAATACTGCCTACCTTCTCCTAAAGTCTTATTTGCAAAACCGTATGTTCCGGGTCAAATGTGAGGATTATCTATCATCAATCTGCCAAATAGAAGCAGGAGTGCCTCAGGGCTCAGTGCTGGGTCCATTCCTTTATACAATCTTTACAGCCGACATACCAGTTACGGACGATGTTGTCATTGCAACCTATGCAGACGACACTGCAATCCTTTCCTGCAATAAAAATCCTAACGAAGCATCCGCAAAACTACAAAAATGCCTGGACAAAATAGGATTATGGTTAAAGAAGTGGAGGATACGGGCAAGCCCAGCGAAATCAGTTCATGTTACGTTCACACTAAGAAGAGAAGAGTGCTCACCGGTGACTCTGGAGGGAGCTGTTTTGCCAAAACGGACTACAGCGAAATATTTGGGCATGCACCTGGACAGACGCCTGACTTGGCAAGACCATATAAAAGCCAAGAAGGAGCATGCTATTGGTAGGCTTCGTAGCATGAACTGGCTATTAGGCAGAAATGCGGCACTCAGTTTGGACAATAAACTCCTCATCTATAAAACTGTAATTAAACCAATATGGTTCTATGGGATACAGCTCTGGGGGTCAGCAAGCCGCTCTAATATCGAAATCCTGCAGCGGCTACAAAGCAAAACACTGCGAAATATGAGCGGTGCGCTGTGGTTAACACGAAATACTGAAGTCCATAAATATTTGGGAATTGCCACTGTCGAGGAAGACATTAAAAGATCAACCGTGCGATACAAAATGAGACTTCAGCAACACGTGAACCCCCTAGCTTCGGGCCTCTTGGAAATGACGGACAGTGTCTATCGGCTAAAAAGGGCGAAACTTGCCGCAATCTGACAGTTTAAAAATTACGGAGGGAGTAAAAATTATTGGATTTGCGTTCCCTAATTGCCAACCTTTCCCCTAAAAATCTGATAAAAGCCAAGAGGCTGATTGCAGATAGATGAAGAGTTTAAAAAAAAAAAAAAAAAAATATCTTCTGACTTCTGAGTAAGTAATAAGAGATTTTTTTTTGGTACGAGGCTCCTACTCCCTTTTATCAGACATAGAAATTTGTGTCCGTATCTCTTACAATACTTTGTAACTTAAGATCGTAGTGTTGATTCAAACAGTGCTGACCTAGTGGGTTAAGTATGCGACCCTGAGTTCGCACGGCGTTGCACCAATGGAACCTTCTTTCTATTCAATTGATCCTACGATGAAAGCAACATCGCGAGGAAACCGGAATGCCTCAAACCGTAGAAATCTGACATACGCAAAAGGTGACTGATCTACTTGACCACTGGGTTGTTATTATTAGATCGTAAAGTAAACGTAGGTCAACTATTTATTTAGTAAAGTTCACCACATCATAATTATTAATATTTCAATAATATACTAACTAAACAATTAAAAACAAAATAACTAAACTTAAAATATAAAAACTAAAATATAGTATAAAAAGGAGTCCCTTTAGCCGTTTAGCCGTTTAGTCCGTTCCGAATAGCTAGACTAAATCCTTTACTGAGGTAGCTGCCAGCTGTTTGTTCTCCTGTGATGTCGACTAACCTTTTTGCTATTTTCTTTAAAAGCCTTATAGCGCTAGAACCCCACGGACCAAGGATCTAGACATCGAAAGGGACAAAATCATATTAGGTCAAATTAACTTACGGTAATGTGGAGTAAATAAAACACTAGTATCTGATTTATTATTTGTATTTTGAAATCATTCTAAAACATTAAATCGTAATTGATTTTAATAAAAGCATCACATTGGACTAAGCATTACTAAGCGGCGCCTGCACCGCGCAAAATTTGATTTTTGAATCCATAAATACTACAATTTTAGGAATTAAATCGAAATTTTCAACACTAAATTAACATTTGATAATATTAAGACTGTTTGTTATCCTTATTCCTTGGAAGACGAATATTGATAAGTACTTTCATTAGATTTTTCTTTAAACATAGATAAATAGAGTGTGAAAATATGAATTTATTCTGTTTTAACCTAGCAACATGACATAAATATCATTTTTAGAATTGGTGTATACAATAATTTTCAAATTTATGATTAATTCATAGAAATAATATAATGTATAGTAATAATAATAATTAGAAACTGTATAAGCCCAAAAATTTATACATTCCTTATTCTCTTATATTTGGATAATATTTAATACTTCATTTCCTTAATAAATTCGTATAATTTGGCGCTAGGATTAAATTTATCTATTGAAGCACTTCTGTAATATTACAAAAATAGCTTATGAAAAAAAATTATCTACGAAAGTGTACCCTTGTTAGAGGAGGTTTTAAATTTATTAATAGTAATAAACTTTTAATTAATTAATTACACAATATAATTATTAATAAGAAATTAAACTGGTAATGAAGTAAGAATTAAGACCTCCTCTATTAAGAATACTTTAAGGTCCGTATTCTTACGTATTTCAGTCTTATCAAACATAATTTCGTAAAGAAAAAATGGTTTGACAGCTCTGGAAACAAGATGTAATTTCTAGAATACGGGCCTCCGTACAAAAATCTTGAATATCGTCGTTTGTATGAAAAAGGCTATATTTGAACTAATTAATGGAAGCTTTCTATCCATAGTTTGACTGGCGATAGAAATTCTAAATCTAGAAGCCTTAACCTAAACATAAGGAAGAAATTTATTAGTAAAAATCGTTTTTTAAACAATATTTCAATATAAATTCCGTTAACCCTATGTTTAATTTCACTAAATTAATAAATACTTTTCTATGTACAACTCTGTTCCAAACCAAGAAATTATAAGGTTCATTATTAGGTATACCCCACCCACCACTGTGAAGAATTTTTTCTTGAAATTCACTTACACTTAATAATCAGAATGGACCAATTAATAACAAATTTAATGTATTTTGTTTTGTCGTTAATACTAAATCTTCGCTTCAGACCTTATAAAACGTAAGTAAAAGTTAGATAGTTACCATGTCCACGATGTAATTTCATAATAACTATGATAACAAATACGGTACTTACTTTTTATGTTTCATAATGAAGCAGTGGGGGTTGCTTTATGCGTTACAAATGACCAAAAAATCGCGTTCTAGTTATACAAGACTGTATATACAGTAAATAACAGATTATGGCTTTCAGTACTCAGATTGTTTATACTGACGTGATCGGTTTTTTTTAATGTAAAATTATTTATAAGAACAAAAATGGTAAAAGGTTACTCGCAATACATATATTATGCTTCATAATTTTATTTACTATAAGTAATTCAGCGAGGAAATGCTGCCAGCATTTCTTAACCAAACTTCTTAAATTTGTTTTAGTTATCCATTTTTAATAATTATTATTACTAGCAGGTTAAGAATGTTGTAAATACATTTTTATTTACCATATTGTCGCAGGTTGCCCTTGGACCATAGGTCGGTGACGCTGTATTCAGATGACTTACACAATCGTTTTTATATAAATTGCTACGTAGAGAATGTTGGCTTAAGGCCAGTTACTTGGTACATTAAAAACGAAAACGATATTTCTATAATCTCAAATATTTCCGGTGTTTTTACTTTTAAAAATTGCTTGCCGTACAAATATTACTATTCGATACATGCGGTGTAGTTTACTATACGAATAGTAATCGAAAGCAAATATACGTCCGTACTTTACGATCAATATAACAATTTATGTCAATATAATAATGAACATATTACATTATTTATTTTCCATACTATAATTTTTATATCTGCACGAATTCTAAATGTTTTGTTGGGCTTTCGTGTAGTTCCAAATATGCTCACGGAGAGCTTCTCAAATACGAAAATTAATAGCATAATTTAAATACCTTTAAAATTCGATTGTGTCATATTAATTCTGTACTTGTAAATAAAAATTTTGAATATTGCCCATATAAAATATTGAGTACTGTCTAAAACATCTCAATGTTAACTATATTTAAGTTTGATTAATTTTGACGATATTTTTATAAAGTAATTTCATTTAGTTTTTTTCATTATTAGAAAACCTAACGTGCAGTTTACGAGTAGAATTAATCGTCAAAGTATCATATTTTTCAGAAGAAAAATTACTAGCCACCGAACGATTAGAGGGCGTTCTAATTAAGTAATTTTTTTTGGGTGAGTTTGTATAACTTGTAGAAGGTACGTCACTTTGACCGGATAAGTTCGTATAACTCGTCGAATGTAAGCTATGTAGACCTGGTGAGTGTGTATAACTTCCAGACACTAAATTATTATGACCGGGTGGGTTTGTATAACTTGTAGAAGGTAAACTTGAACTGGGTAAGTGTGTATAACTTACATGTGGTACGTCACCTGGTAAGTGTAAGTAAGTAGAAGATACATCCCTAAGATTGGATAAGTAATAACTTGAGTAATAAATCCCAGTGGGTGGTGAATTACAATTGGAATCAGAGTTGTACTGAGGGGTGGGCTGTCGTCAAGCAGGCTCCGGCGCCGGTGACGTCACCAGAATTGGGATTACTGAAGCTTTATCGGTTATATGGTTGTCACTTGGTGATCTGAAATGGAAAAAACATTTTTAAGGTGGAATTTTTACGATTCGATTAAACTAGGTGAGATTAGGAGACTTTGTTCTGAGTTAATAACGTTAAACTTGGATCTAGTTGTTAGAAAAAAGTGAATCCCGACTAAAGTAAGGACTGACTTTACCCTTGTCCTTCCTTAAGAAATTTAAATTTTGGCTACATTTAATTTGTCCTAAAGCTGTTTATAATTTGAATAATAATTGTTTGTTTTGTTGCAATGTATTTTTATTTATTCATAAGTAAAAATAAGTAATGTACCTAATGTACTTTGATTATTATTACTATGTAGGTTAAGAAAATTGTAAATGCTGTTTCTGTGTTGCAATTAAAGATTTATTTTTAGTAAAAAAAGGTTTATCTAGCAAAATCGTCTAACTTACAAAGTTAACACCAATTTATAAACAGTACTTAATTATGAGAATGAGCTCTAATAGGCAACGATGGCGAAACGTCGTATCACATCTGCTTCTTCTATTACCACTACTTCATAGCGATCACGACCGCTCTGTCAAGAGTGTACCGGATAGGAAGGAAGAAACTTAATTATGAACAAACTCACTTTTTGATTCTATTATGTTCCCTATGATCATGGCCATTCGCCATATGCGCGACGCCATTAAGCGTTGGACCATGTAACCTCTTCATGCTAGCGTGGCTATGACTCCTATGAATATGACCATCTCTCTCCGTCATGGCTGCAGCGGAATTAATTTTCTGCAAATCATTTTCGACTGCTAAATGTGTGTGACTTGCATTTCTGGACTTCTCGTTGATGTGTTGGACAAAGTTGTTTTGTGCCATGAGTCTGTTTTCCTTTGCCCTTGACTCTGGAATCTTTATTTCTATGTGCTCGTCTAGAGACATGGAATCGACGGAGCTCATGTCTAAGGTGTCGTTGGAGAAGGTTTTCGGAATGGTGCCGAGCATACGATCTGTAATTAAATATTGTAGATATTAATTTATTAATAATAATTAAACTTAATTTATGACAAAAGGGTTCATATATCGCTAGTCCCCACACTAGGGAGGCCCTGTGTTGTGGGTAACTAGAAAACAATTATTACGCGGTACATGATTAAAACAGTTAAAAAAAAATAGTGTTACAAATTAAGAATGAGTGAGTGTGTTAATGGATGTGTATGCGCATGTATTTGAGAGTGTTAGTTTTTGAAACCTCAAAGTCATAACAATATATGTAGTAATGCCTCTGTAGATTCGAAATCCAATTTGGCTAGTGTAATTTCTATGTGACTGAATAGTTTGACGATTCAGAATCCATAGATTTGGAAATTTCATTATAAAGTATAATAATCATTGAAGGATAAATAATAAAATTTTATTTTGTTCTGTTAGACTTGGGACGAATAGTACTATGTGAGTATCATGGAAGATGTGCGTTTTGGTTCACCTAAGTTGACTCTTTTGATTGATTTGACAACACGATTTGACAAACGGGAATTTAATCTGAACAGGTAGACATAGTTGTAGCATGGAGTAAAGTACTGATTTTTAAAGACATCGTATGTCTTGCAAACGCGTTGACTTTGAAACCGTAAAACTATTATTTCGATAATACATTAAGCTAATTAAGTTCAGTTTTAGAATCGTAATCCATCGAGGAAATACCGCAGGGTCAAACTATTCGTTAGCGACCAAAAGGATAAGTTTGTTATAATTATTGTAAATTGGTTACATAGTATTATTTTTTCCTTAAATTCCGTACCAAAAATAAAATATAAAAACTCAGCCAGCTCTCTCTAAATCATCATAATTATCAAATCTTTTTTTTTTATATGAATAGATTTTTAACCGACTTATAAAACACCGTAAGGCGTTATCAATTCGACGTGTGACTCTTTCGTGTATGTTCAAGCATACCTCGGCTGTCCGTTGACCAATCTGGATGAACGAGGTGTCGAATAATTTTATTTGCAGCGATTTATAGCATTTTGTAATCATTCTGATAATTTTCAGTATGTGCAGAAATTTCTCATAAAAAATCCAAAAGTCGCACCCCCACGTCGTGGTTAGTCGCTTATTAGTCGGTGGTTTATTAACTTTTATCGATAAAATGGTTTGAGGATATTTATTATCGTTTAATACGTTCTCACACACAATACAATAGAAATATTTAGTGTATTTTGTACTTAATTTTTTTGAAGGAATTTATGTCTCCTTAATCCTACGACGGATGTTAAATAAAATAAACAAGGATAATGATTTGTACCTATTTATATGTCGGTTTTATTTTTAATGCCAATATTATCCTCAAACTCTTCGCTGTACGGAATTATTATTTGCATTGTACTCTTGAAAGATCACGAGGATAACGACTTCGAAGGCTTTATTAAACATTTTAAAAACACGCCTTGAAAAAGTGCCTTACGTTCGTAGTTCAATATATAAATACATCATTCGTTCTTAACTGTGTTTTAATAATATATTTTATCATCTTCACGCGCTCGTTCAATAAAGTCATAAGATTTAGCTATAATAGCTGGCGTTTTTCTACTTTACTTATTTAATCATACTATTTATATTGGAAATATTTTTTCATGCACAGATATTATTTATTTTTAAATTGTCCGAGAATAAATCTGGCTTCAATAGTGACATAATCTTTAGTTTACTTTCCTTGTAACTCAGAAATTGAGAAAAAATACCGCTTACTCATAATCTATAAATAGCTATGAGACAGGTATAACACTTATTTTTATTAACGTCACAAAATCTTTTGAGGAAATAGCGTACAGTCGCGTTCATAAATAATCTTAATTATAATTTATTTCTAAAACCATCGGACGTCATTCGATTTCTGGAGATAATACGGGATAAAAATCTTGAATTTCTGAACATCATCTAATAAATGAATAACCATCTAATAAAAGAAAATGATAAACCAGGGAAAAAACTGACTACTATCATATCCAATTTGTGCCTATAGTTTCGGTTAAAGGACTTCCCGTATACCTAACTGATGGCTTTGTCGATATAAACGAATAAAGGCTCAATGTATCATAAGAATGCCGTTACTTATTTTTATAACAAAGAAACTTCAAGTTTTGAAAACAATAAAAATTATGATTGAGAAACTCTGATATACGAGTATATTATCTAAGAAATATTCAAAGTCACGAACGATAATTTAACATATTACACAATTATAAAACCTGTAGAAATCTGCTTACTCATGAACTATATTTAGATGTGAAGTAAAAGGATAAAGAGAAAAATATACCTAATTTCTGTGAAGTGGAGACGGTTGCTCGGAGCTCGTCGAGTTGTTTCGCGGAACAGAGCGGCGTGTCCACTTCATATGTGTTGTTGAAGCGCGTGTAGTCCACCTGAATAATCAAAGGGTGTTATTCATAAGCGATAGAAGATAATAAATCTTTTGTTTCCTTTGTTTAGATAAAAACAAAAGCCGGCAACAGACTCGCATTGACGTTTCTAGTGTTTTTTAATAATGGTCCCGGAATGGATTTTCCATTTGGTAACCCGATATCCTGGGGTAGGGAAAGACCATAGCGTATACCGAGATGCAAAACTGGCGCTGCGAATAGGTATCGCCGAAGCAAAAAAGAAAGCATGGCAAGAACTGCTTGACACCCTGGAGCGGGATCCCTGGGGACGCCCGTATCAGATTGTCACAAACAAGCTGCGCTCGTGGGCCCCGCCACTCACGAAAAACATGGAGCCGGAACTGCTCAGCACAGTGGTGGCGGAACTTTTTCCTGAACGCGACGCCCTGAGCTCCCCACATGAGACGACTACGGAACACAGTGTCACAGTGTCTGAAGTATCTCCTTCGGAGCTGAAGACAGCAATAGCGCGCATGACCACTAAAAAAACTGCACCTGGTCCCGATGGCATGCACGGACGAGTGGTAGCTCTGGCCCTCGACGCTGGTCTTGACATGCGCTTTCGAGGCCTCCTCACGGAATGTCTTAGAAATGGCCTCTTTCCGTCAACATGGAAGACTGGGTTGCTAGTTCTTCTAAAAAAAGGTGGAAAACCTCCAGAGTCACCATCAGCGTATCGACCTATAGTTCTCCTAGATGAAGCCGGCAAGCTCTTCGAGCGTATTATTGCCGGTCGGATTTACAATCATTTGGAAACTATAGGACCAAACATACATGAGGCTCAATTCGGCTTCCGGAAACATAGGTCAACGATCGACGCAATTGCGCGCCTGCGAAGCGTCTGCGAGGAGCAGGTGTCACGGGGCAGAGTGGTTTTCGCGGTATCGTTAGACATCGCGAACGCTTTCAATTCCTTACCATGGGACTGTATCGCGGACGGCCTGCGCCACCACGGCTTACCGGCCTATATAAGAAAATGTGTAGCATCGTACCTCAACGGCCGCCGGGTTATCTTCCCGAAACAAAATGGCATAGGGAGTCACCTCATCAAGTGCGGCGTCCCACAAGGTTCGGTTCTTGGCCCCCTTCTTTGGAACATAGGTTACGATAGGGTGCTGCGAGCGAAACTAGTCCCTGGAGTGTCAACTATATGCTATGCAGACGACACCCTCGTGGTCGCTATTGGAGAAAATTTTAAGGAAGCGCGCCTCCGAGCGACAGCTGGAGTAGCTAGGGTGGTTTCTGAAATTAAGAAGCTCGGCCTTGTTGTCGCCCTTCAGAAATCAGAAGCTATATGCTTCTACGGCCACAGAAAAGCTCCACCTCAAGACGCAGACATCATTGTCGGCGGAGTAGCTATCCGGGTCGGTACCACGCTCAAATACCTTGGGCTGATTCTTGACCCACGGTGGACTTTCAGACCACACTTCGTGGCACTTGCCCCTAAGCTCACCGCCACCGCAAACATGCTCTCGCGCATAATGCCAAACCTCGGCGGGCCGAGTGGGGGTGTCGCCTCTTATACGCTAATGTGATCCGGGCAAAAGCACTGTACGGGTGTCCCATATGGGCCGACAAACTGACCGGGTACAATCGCGCAATACTCAGGCAGTCGCAGCGAGTGGTCGCTGCCAGGGTTGCGAGGGCGTACCGCACTGTGTCTTATGACGCAGTGTGTGTTATAGCCGGTACCGCGCCATGGCACCTCGATGCGGCTGCTTTTAGCGAAGTATATTGGAGGAGGGCCGAAGCTCGGGATAAAGGGGATAACCCCACACTGGAACAATTAAACGCGTGGCGAGCCTTAGAAGACCAGCAATTGTTAGTAGAGTGGGAAAGCGAGCTGGCGGGTGCGAGTGCCGGTAAATATACTACCGAAGCCCTCAGACCTTTGCTTCAACTTTGGGTAAAGAGGCGCTGGGGTCACCTCAGCTATCGACTTGTGCAGATGCTGTCCGGACACGGATGCTTTGGTAGTTATCTGCACAAAGTAGTAGGGTGTGAGGAGTCACCAACCTGTCACCACTGTGTCGGAGACAACCGGGACGACGCCCTGCATACACTGAGGGACTGCCCAGCATGGGAAGTGGAAAGGAGACCTTTGTTAGATGCTCTCCAGGGCGAGGACGCAATACTGCCAAACGTAGTGAAAGCCATATTGAGCGCAGGAAATGACGGCTCGTGGAAAATCTTCTATAATTTCTGCGAGTCGGTCATGAAAGTCAAAGAAGAAGCGGGAAGAACCAGGGAGCTTTGTCCCGGAACTCGTCCGCGGCGGCGAAAGAAACCGCAGGCCCGTCAAATCCTCGCCACCTAAAGAGTGCCCAAGCGGGGAAGCAGGGGTCCATGCGTTCAATAGAAGGGATGGTGATCCATCCCTGCAAGCACTGGACCCGATCTCCCCTAGCTATCCATAAAAGCGTATGGCCCGATCTGTGAAGGGTACTTGCTGTGTCAAGTATCTTCACAAATCAACAATGGGCGGGGAGAGGCGGACACAACTGCCGCATCGCATGTCGGGAAGCGATAAGGCTCTGCTGTTACCGCATCCCGCCTAAGGCGATTGTTGGTGGCGCCTTGGGGTTTTAGTGGGTATGCACATTCGCGAGTCCCACATAACCCTCCCGCACTAAGCAGTCGCACCGCGGTAGGGTATGCGCAAGGCATTTCCCAAGTAAAAAAAAAAAAAAAAAAAAAAAAAAAAAAAGGGAAAGACCATCCTAAGGCAGATATAGTCAATCCTGAGGTAGGCAATGAAGCCATATACGCCTATTACAGTTATGGCAGTGTCCGGTAGTATCTCTTAGCATCAGGATCAGGAAAAGGATTAATTCATTGAAATGTATAGGATTCGGACGATTTCAATTGTTCTATATGTATTCATCAAAATTCACGCAATTATCCATATTATATATTATAGTTCGTTATGTGCTAGTAATATCTACGGCCATTGTATATATTATAATTATAAGGAAATATGGAAAAGTTTGTACTTTACATATAGGTATTCAATAAGGAAGATCAGTTTCTAATTGATGTTATGGCTGAAAACTCCAAAAATTTATGATAAAAAAAAAATTACCTCATATTCACCAGTATCCTTTCTAAAAGATACCATTGTTTCAAATCGATGTCCCCACAAAATTTCAGATGGTAAAAAGCTACTCCTTGCTTGCGTTGTCATACCAGTTGATTCGATGACACCCTCTGAAAATATTGCGAAAGCTCATATAAAAACTATTATAAAACGAAGAAGTTTATTTAGATAAGATAAAGAACGTATATATGTATGTTTGCTAAAATAACGAAGTGAAGCCTCGGTAAATAATGTTTATATAGTATAAGCTTTTTCACAATTATAAATGTATTTAATGTTAGACAAGAGCATATAAAATATAAATAAAACATGATTCTTATCGTTGAATTTCACATATGCGAGATACGTATTTATTGAATATAAAATCTTACTCATGGTTTGAACATTGAATTGTATGAATTCAATAACATTGATTGATTACTTTAGTATACATAAGTTCTGGAACAATTCATGGAATGGTGCAATAAAGTTTATGAATAATCTATCAACTATTACGATGTAAAGGCAGGGCAATCTACCAAGTCACTGTCAAGGAAGTGCCAACAATATACGAACGAATGTTTTGTAATATTTAGTTTATAACAATAACATTTAATTTTGACTGATCTGTTTTACGGAACATCTCGTTGTTGATATTAATAAAGAATAATTATTTTTTTTTTTCTACGCCATTTGACTTGCGAACTGTTAGTAAATTTAGAATTAATTTAACATCTTTTCTGTTGCCGTTTATAAGTGTACTTGGTTACCTATTTGAACAAAGTTATTTTGAGTTTGAGATTGAGTGTGTTAGCGGCCGATTTTATTTGTATTTCCTATTTAATATTTATAATCATCATTACGAACTAATTTAAATAAAATAACGTCTTACCTAACATAACTACAATTTCGAATCTCTCTCTTAACATATCTGAGGCGGAAAGGTTGTATAGCGGTGACTTTTCATTGATCTTGTGAACTATCGTCATGGGCCAAATGAACATTAATCTGTCTTCTTCCCCGTCAGCTCCCACTTTTAACTCTTGTTGATAGAATGGTAATAATTCCCCTTCTCTGGTAATCTATTAAATTTATCATTACATTAATATATTTCTACATCTATTGTCATTTTACTATTAAAATCATACCTCATAAGCTGAGCTTAAGCAAAGGACATCACACACATTAAAGCACCAAATACGAATTAAGAATTTAAAAGTGTTAAGAAACGTTGCTGTTGAAATAACAAGTGTTAACTTGTGGAAAAAGCATAAGCGTATCGTGCATACAATTTGAAGACAATGTTAGTACTAAGTATCATGCAAGAATGGTTAAAATGAATGATTGCCGGGGAATCCATAGACGGGTCTAATAAGAAAAACACCTTTCAACCATTAAGACTTAAAATGCATGTATATAAACACAAACCAACAATGTAAAAGTAGCTGTAATTAAAAAAACAGGTACCTTTTTTCTAATAATTTGAGCACGAACATGCGCTTCCAAAATATGAGATTTGCGTATGTCTCCGACCCGAAAAAGCAGATAGAACTCGCCATCTCTCAGGCAAATTACCGCGTTCCTCGAGAACAGAAGTGTAGTGTTACGCTTTTTGGCTCGAGCCAGCTTTGCGAATATTAGACCCACCTATGGACAAGAGAAAGTGGTTTTGAGATTCATAAAGAAACTGTTGACCTAAAATTACGTTACGTATAAAACTTTATCTGAATTCAAACGACCACTTTTCTTTATAAAGGGAGTTGTTAAGTCACCTCAAGTTATTGAAAGTTTATAAGCGTGCCGTCTGATATCCCCAATCACTAACCAGTATCCGCTTTGTCGAAAAAATATACCTTGCGGCGAATAATCTGAGCTCTTATATGTGCCTCAACTATATGAGATTTCCTCATATCTCCAACACGAAACATCAGAGACAGTTGACCCTCTCGTAGGCAAATGACAGCGTTGCGGGAGTACAATAAAGTTTGGGCTCGTTTTTTAGGTCTAGAGAGTTTGGCAAATACGATGCCGACCTAAAATTAGATGCGACGTTGAAATAAGTGACGTAGTCGTTGATGACGACTGACTTATTCGCTGGACAAAAACCCAAAATGTATTTGCAAACTTTAAAATAGGTAGACTTCTTACTAGTTTTTTTGTTATTTTGGGCGCGGTACTAATAATTAACGACAGATAAAATGAATACGTTGTCAAACAGATTTATCGTGATTTAAAAATGAATAAACCTACGTGGTTTCTTAAAATAAGTAATAATTTTTAAGAGCATCTGGATCACAAATTAGAACGTTTATAATTTTGGCAGTCTGTCAAGTTTATTTCGATATGAAATTATCTTATTGGCTTTGAAGCGGGAAGGGTTCTATAGAAAACTCGTATTGATAGGCACCTTATAGAAGAGATATTAGATTTCATTTTTATTAATACTTTATCCATATAAATTAACAAAAAAGGCACGTATCTTGTAATCTAAAGTAACCAATAAAAAAATAGGTGTCATAAATTCAGGCCAGCACATTGTGGTGTGATTTTTTAAAATAACTCCGTAAGATTTAAAGACTATTAAACTCGTTAGTCAAAACAAAACGTAAAACTCACCATAAAAGCTTGAATGAAAACACCGACAATGCTTTGAAGACACATAACAAAAATCGCTTCGGGGCATTCTTCATTTGTTGTCCTGGAGCCATAACCAATAGTGTGTTGTGTTTCTACAGAGAATAGGAAGCAACCAGTAAAGGAGTTGACATTATTGAGACAGGGAATAAAGGTTTCATTGGAGTTAGTGGAAGGATTCAAGTCGCCGTGGGTGAAGATTATGAGCCACCAGATGAGAGCAAACAGGAGCCAGGAGAGGATGAAGGATAGAGCGAACACGAGCAACGTCCAACGCCACTGTGCGTCCACAAGGGTTGTGAAAATATCCTGAAGGTATCGGCGCCTGCGCTTAGCCACGTTCCATTGGACTACATTACAATCTCCGTGCTTAAAAATAACGCGCTTTCTCACGCGTCTCGCTGCGTATCTGGCTTGGCGGTATCTGAAAATGTAAATGACACATTAAACACGGGCACTACATATTAATTTCTTTTAGAAAAAAAAAGTACATCAATTATTAGAAGATATTGTATCAGACTGGGATAAACGGAATTATTGTATTTGGAGAGATATAATTTATTTTTGTATTAATATAACAATAACAGAATATCGCAAGCTTATAACATTTAAAATTTATTAGGCCAATATGGTTTTATTCACATTTAGTAAAAAATTAACAATCCATAGTATAGAGGTTAAATTTTCTACAGACACATTAACTTCACAAACATTTGAAGAGCATTTCATTTCATTCTAATCGAATTCAAAACGACGTCAACTCATGCCTGCGTAATATCACTGAAATTAATCATCTCAAGTGCCTCATCTGTTTACGCTTAAATTGCTTATTTTTATTCAGATAAGTTTATATATTATGACTTATTATATATCATATGACGTGTATTATATAATTTTTTTCATTACTACAGTTCATTGATCTGTTTAAAGATACAAGGAAGTTATAAATTATGTTTCCAATCTTATCATTGGTAATTAATAGTTATTTATTGACTTACGATATAACCAATCTAAACAATAGGTGGCACATTGACTGCAAACGTCACAAATAAATCAAAATAGAAAAAATAGAAACAGGAAAAATTAATTTACATACACGTATGTTATGAACATGACTTTGAATGTGTTTGAGTATTGCAGAAATCTTTTTGTATTGTTGTAACAATCCGGCATTATGATATCAATAAATTGATTAAAAGGCAAAAGCACTATGTCCCTTAGGTAAAACAAAATACAGATAAGCTTTATCGATGTAGATAATGCTTTTACCGAAACTCAAATAAACTAGCAAAAATGATACATTTTATCTCATCCTAATAATTACCAATGTACCTATTGCAAAGTTTTAATACGTTTTAATTTAACATTAAAGAACATTGTGGTACATTTTATTTTTTATTATTGTATCTAATTTATACTATAATGTATATATAATATATAAATATTATTATATACATATACGAGTATATTATGTATATATATTAATTAGTTGTAATGGTATTGTTACGTTTTATTTCATTATTAAACTGCTTAACCATTTTGTATGATTTTGGTGTAAAGCTCATTCAACATAATATATAAAAGGTCGGAAAATCAGCTTGTGTAATACAGATTACTGTTTTACAATATATAGATTATAGGCTTGTATTAAAATCGATTGAGTATCAAACTGCTCTCGTATAAATCTCTTTAACGGTAAAAGGTGTATAAATTATATATATATATATATATATAGGTATATGTATATGTTCTAGTATATAAAAAGGTATACATATATTTTATATATCCTTTATGTCAAGTTTTATTCAAAGCCACCGCGAAGTTATTATAAGCAATAAAACGTCAATCAAAAACTTGGAAGAATAATAAATAAATAAAATAAAACATTAAATAATTGCCATGGGCGGGCAATCACTTTACTTTTGATACAACACCCCGTTGAATCTTTTATAAATAAATGAAATCGCAAAACATCGCTATTTCTTCGAATGAGAAGCCATTAATAATATTGTTTCTTTAATAAACGTGTTTTTTTAGTTGACTTTGTATTGAATGAATGATTTATTTTGTATGAATGTTATTTATCAAGTTAGATTGGTATATTTATACACATCATTGTTTCGGAATTGCTTGTTGTCTTTATGCTGAGAAATTCGTATATTATGAATAATAATTATATTAGGTTTATTTCTGGCTAAATTAGATATGTACAGCTGTTGGCTTCAGCGTGCGACTCTCATCATTGAGGTCGTAGGTTCGATCACCGGCTGTGCACCAATGGACTTTCTTTCTATGTGCGTATTTAACATTCGCTCGAACGGTGAAGGAAAATATCGTGAGGAAACCGGCTTGTCTTAGACCCCAAAAGTCGGCGGCGTGTTTCAGGCATTACATTTATTTAGATAGATATATTAACGACAAATGATCATGAAACAGATACAGAAATCTAAGGCCCAGACCTAAAAAGGTAGCACCACTGATTTATTAATTTATTTTATTTAAATTACACAACTTTCCAGCTAGAATAACAATCCCTATCAGATTCACCTATTCCATATATATCGCAGCACTTATTTTATTATATACATCAAAAATAATTTGGTATCTAGGCGGCTGAAACGAATAAAAATAATCTTGTGTGTAAACTTTTTAAAGATATATGTAACACTATACAGCTGCGTAAACCTCATCAAGTTTCTTTCCGTTCATTCGTTCAAAAAAAGAAAACATTTTTTCAGATCTTGATATTTTTTCGGACCGACCATTCATATAGAAAGGGCACGCTGTCATCAATCTCTTAGGTTCCTTTGCTACATTTTGTAATTTTAGATCTTTTTTTATAATTATTTAATAACAATCTATGTAAACTTATTAATAAGCATTATATTTGTGCACGCCGTCCGCACCAACTATCGAGGCCACACATAATGCTAGTTTGAATTACTTTTGTCTTTTTTATTTTCTTGGGTAAAAAAATATATGTTATAAAGTCATAGTATAATTTAATTATATCTAAGGGTAAGGTTATTGAAAAGATAAAAGTAAGAATGAGCTGAAAAACATCGCCAAATTGACGCGTGTTTCTTAACAATTTATTTTGATTATACTTTAAGCAGAGATAAAGAGCGAACGACGAAGAAGAATGCCATACGATATCAATAAAGATAACTTGGAAATAAATAAATTACATACAAATCACGTATGTTTGTAGCTTGTTTTGACCAACCTGAATAAGCGCTGAAATTTTTTTTCATTACTTAGCGTGATACCTAGTCAAACAAATTATAAAATAAATTTGTGTTTAATCGTTTTTATTTATCAACCGCAAAGCATCGTTTTTAAACTTTTGTTTTATGAAAAAGAACTCGATGGCTTCGTATTAAGAAACTATTTTGCCATATTCCTAGCCTTATTATAAGGACTCGACGAATTATAAACAAACGAACGTTCTGTGTTTTAACAGTAGAAACATATTTTTACATCATTCTTCAAAATTTTCTACTCACTTTTTTAGCTCCTCTTTCCAAGCAGATTCTGAAGAATTAACCGTTTTTTCGGTCATAAGAAACATTGACACTTGACTTAAACATCGTTTTAGTCCCGACATTCTACTAAACATTGAAATAATTTTCTTGACCTGTTACAGTCTTATTGTCTTTTCCTACACGAATAAGCGTATTACTAGAAGGAAATTTAATCACGTAGTCTTACAGGATTGTCTCCGCTCTATCTTTCAACAGTACATTAATAAGGAATTCACTGAAAGCTTCTTTAATATCAAACAGTAACACAACGAACTTTCGTAACACAGAGATCATTTTGGTAGCGATCTGGATTTAATTGGACAAAAATGACGACGTAAATTTTCAACGTGTTTTCCACTAGCACTGATTGTGAAGAGAATTGCTTCAATACTAAAACAGACGGATGTTTAACGAAACAGATGGGAAGACGTTCACAAACAAACACTGTTCATAAAGACCGTGCCAACGCCAGTGGCGCCGCGCGTCTTGACTCTGTCGCCTCATCTATTTTTTGAATAAAATATACTTCACCATACTAAATACATCTACGTAATTTATGACATGTATCATCAAATTAAATGAGTTCAAATACCGCTGACGTTTTAAATCTCTGCATTATATCAATTACATTTCAATTTGCCCGATCAAAGCCACGTCTTTACAACGGAAATTACAGAGATAATTAAGATAAAGGGCATTAGTTGATTAATTTCCTCATTAATTTTAGTTGGATGTAACGTTTACTAGAGAATTCAATAAGTAATAAGATCCTTTGGCTTGGTGATTTTAGGAAATACTTTCGAACATAATAAAGAAAAAGATATCGTTTGAAAACTCAAGTAATTTGACACAAAAAATTACTTTTATTATAGAACTATTTCTATAATTGATATTCGACATATTCGTAGCAGGTGTTGTGGCATCAAATTATAAATACCGATATATCAAAGTTTTGGCTAATAAGATATCGAATACGCAAAAGTATATTTGATATTTGAATTATTAATTAGATTATAAGTAAGTACAACGAAGGATTACGGTACACGTACACATAAGAAATGCTTTAGAAGCCAAACATACTTCTGAACTTTGTTCTCTATGTCGTTGCCAAGTCAAATAAATACGGTGACACTTCAGTTAAAAAACTATGCATACATATTCTATACTTATAAATATATCATGACAACATGCTATTCCTGAAATCGTACTGAAATATAGGTTAGATAAACTTTAGCTATTCTCTACTAGATGGCTCTGGTTCTATTTATTTTTTACTGTAGCAGTGTCATATTTCAATGAAGTATCGAAGTATTATAAAGAAATGTGTACATGAAAATGTTTGCATTGTTAATATCTAAATGGCTTTTAACCCCCAGCTGATCAAGTACATTAAAGTTTTAAATACTTAAATGAATTAAATTTTATTTTTTGGAAACGATTTTCGTTACCATAATTAAAACAATTGTTTTAATAAAAGAGGTTTACCTAAATAGATTATAGTATTGCGTGTTCCAAATATTCGTATACATTATGGCGTAATCGGGTTTTGTAAAACTAATAGTCATGCATTAAAATACCTACTGATATATGACATCACTTAATTACTTGCATGTGTCATTAACATTTTAAGGAAAAAAGCTAAAAAATAACACTGTTCAGTAATTCATAGGTAAATTGATGCCATCAGACAACTAAAATGATCAGCGTGCGACCTTGAGGTCGTAGGTTCGAACCCCGTCTGTGCGCCAACGGACTTCAGTTCTGTCTATTCAACACTTAGTCGTAGTAAAGGAAAGCATCGTGAGGAAAATGGCAGATGATTTCTATCATTTAGAAGTCGTATGCACTATTACGTATTAACTAAAGGTATTTAACAAACGTTTAAAACGCTGAGCTTTTCAAAGTCTACCTACGTATCGCAAAAACCAACGTAGGAGTCCAGGCACCTCTCTTTCGAATTCTTCGCGATTATAACGGATTAAAGAGCACTTATGTGGAGCTAGATATATTCGGTAGTGGGTTGATCAATTTTAAAGAAAGCATTGTTAAGTGCCTATACTATCTCGTACCTAATCCGCTGTTTTGAAGAAAAAAAAAATTCTGGTATTTTTGTTTATGTTTTATTTAATCTTGTATATATTTAAATTGCATTATTTATTTTTTTGTAACAATGTTTACCTAAAATGTCATACATTTTAGATAAAAGTGTTATACACGTTAGATAACATATCATGTGGTAAACTTAAATAAATAATAGAATACTTTGGATTTTTATCTACCTACAATTTATTACCGATTTATTACCGACTATACAAGATGCATGTGTCATAATTGTTATTATGTTTCTCCTATTGAGTCATAAAGTTACCTACATGGTACCTTCTCAATAATCTATGGCCACGACACAAACTTAACTGGCGTCAGTGTTTTAGTAGAAATACCTCTTCTCTAGTTTTAAACTTAAATATAACTATACCTGGTTAGTAACGCGACCAGAGCTGAACGTGAGTGAGTGACATAAATAATTCAGATATATATAATAAGGTATCGGTTGGCGGTTGCGTCTGTAACCATGAGCAAAGTTTACATGATTATTGTTAACTGGTTTCGTGCTATGGACCTCGATAAAAACAATATGTATGCACATGATTTTTGATTATGTATTTCGTTTCGGTTATATTAGCGAAAACTGACTAAACAAATTCATCGATCTAAGATCATTTATCGACCATCCACAAGTTTCTTTATGTAACTGTATCAAAATATTTACAATGCTAATGCATATGTAGTTTTAGATGTTCGTAAATCCGTCATACCCTTGTTTGTATTCTGGCTACGAGCTGGCGTTTTTCGCTTCATTGAAAGATGGACGTCAAAAACAAAAACCAAATCTATACAGTACACAACCAACATAGCTGCATAGAATATACTGGTACTTTTTAATATAAGTACCATTAATATTTTTTATTGATGATACTTATTACAAGTATAAATGTTTATTTAATAAGACGTTGCAATCTCTAGTTTACTATAAACATTAGAAAATAAGATTTAAATGATATCTTAGTACACATATATTAGAGCATGACCATCTCTACTTTTCAAATTACGTTTGTTATAAAAAATGTGTTCACTACCAAAACACACGTTTCATTTTGTGTATTGTATGATAAATGATAAATAGAAACTACTTTGAGTCAAACGGCACATCAATATTATTAGTCACATTATATTTAAACAACTGTTTCACCACTATATACTTTACGTACTGTACCTTTGTTTCACCAAACTTGAATTATTCAGTCAGGTTTTTTTTTATTTTTTTTTATTTTACGAGACTCGACCCAAATAATAATATATAATAATAATATTTCAGATCCTATACATCCATATGTTGTTAATTAGCTTTATAGCAGTCTGAGCTGTTGCTTGATACAATAATAATAAAACTTTATAATTTAAAACATGCTAAAGTACTCTTAAGTAAGTATTAGGTATTTTCCATTGATTGTATCATATAATTGATTTGTGATTTGTTACGGATAAAAGTTTCAGCTTAGACAAGGCCATAACAATGCCAGCGTATTTTTCATAAGTATATGGTTTAAGTAAAAGTATATTGTTCGAAAATAGTTAAACTTGCACATTTTTTTAAAGAACCAAGGTAATATATGATTAATGATGAGTCAATCCACGTTCTTTTTTACCTTGGAAATTTAATTAGAAACACTTTTTCTATATAATACCTATTTATTTACAAAACCAATTTTAGGTTAATTTATTTTCGAATTAATATTATTGTAAAAAAAAATATTTGGTAAATTTTATTTTGCTAGATATTATTTATGATTTGATTAATAATTTTACTAAATTTAAAATCAGGAATTTTACATACTATTGGCATAATTTAATTAACGATAATGAATTTAGGAATAAACCATTGATATACAAAAAACCCAAGATGCACAGTCTCGAATAAAAGTAACGCTCGAAAGTGTCCCGAAACACTATTTCTGTCCATAACAGTATATGTTACAAGCATATATTATTGCAAAATCAACCTTACGCGAATTGCTTAAAGTTGTTATTACAACGCAGTGTATACGTACTTAAAGCAATAAAATTTTACGACCGACCGTGGTCGGTAGGACAAGGTATTGAGTGGAGTCGAACATGACTTTTTTATTTACAACTAATTAACATAATTTTAAATTTATCCCACTTTTCGGGTGCTTTACAGCGTGAGTGGTCACGGTGACTGAAGACAAAAGGTGTTGATTGTTAAATAGTTGTAAATTTATAATAATACATAACATTAATCCGGTTAAAAAGTTTTTTCTTTAAATTAAAAAAAAATGTTAAATTGGCTACCTCCTGACCCACACTTTATATAGCGTAAATATATTTGTCAAAAACTACACACAAAAAAGTTCAAGAGTACATAAATTTATTTATAAAAAAAACACAAATAAATAACATCGACTCCACTTATAGACGCGAGACTATTTGAAATGAGCGCACAATTTAGAATGTTGCGCTCATTTTTTGAGGACGTTTTTTAGACGTTGATTGTGCATCTTGGGTTTTTGTATATCAATGGAATAAACCCAAACTAAAGATTAAGAACGAACGAGTCTTCTAGTAGTAAAATTAAAATTATTATAATATTTATGAAGTATTGTTTGGATTTGAAGACAAAGTAAGTACAATACCTGTTTCAGCGATGCAGTGGATTTATGAGTCATAAAATTTTACATTAAGTATGAAACCATACATTTGCATTATAATGAGAGGTCGAAAAGGATTCTTGCGTTTTAAAAAATCCATTCGAGTATTCTTTGTAACAAATGTTTATTAATTGACTGTGGCCAAACCGATTAGTTTTAAATTTCGATTTAAATCCATAAAAGAAATATTTATATCCAGATTGATCATTTGTAGTTATTTGCAAGGTATGATTTATAAAATGAGATATGAAAATAATTATAAAATAGCTCGCATTAATTATAATGGAAAATATGGAATAATAATATAAGGAAAATGTCATGTATACGGTATTTAGTTAGCAGTCGTTAACATTTGAGTAATTGTAATGTCCTTAAACCGTGTGTATGGAGAAAATTTTCAAAACGTGCCTTGAATGTAGTAATGCCCCTTTAGTGATAAGGCACGCCCGGAAGTGGGGTACCAGATATTATTATAACTGACAAGCTTGGATTTAAATAAAATATGTACGTTATAAATTAAGTTAAAAATAACATTAATAACTTCAAAAGCATTTGATCCATATACATCTAGATATTGCCTATATTACGGGACGGTGGAAACATAAAAGATTGGTTTAAAAGATCTATGCTACAGTTTTATATGTTAAGCACTATCGCAATATTTAAAATAGTTAGTACAAGTGTTCAGTTCAGCAGCCGCACGGCTGGATATTTATTTTATTAAATAGGTAATAATTGAGATATGATATCCCGGACTTGTTTGTAGATATTGATGTAGGTATTCTATATAACGGTAGTACACCACTTTGCTCTATTTTCAGTAGTTTCCGCAACGTACGATGGGGATTTTTATTAGTATTATTTTCACATATTTTCGAAGTTTTCATACGGATCCTTTATTTTCACTAAATTGTATAGCCTATTACATCATCATTCATCAATAGTTTATAAGGGATAATAGGATTCTAATGGTGAAAGAATTTTGCAAATCGTTACAGTAGTTTTGGGGGTCAATGCTGTTTGCATTGAATAGACTGAGAAAAAACCTTTCCTCTTTATAATATTATAGATAAATAATATTTATGTAAAAAAACGAATGGTAACCCTAGCTGGGTGTCGATTGCAATTGTTCTTGGCACACGTCAAATATCACGCCAAATACCTCTGATAAATTTATAATATATTAGTGTGAAGAGGAAGTGATCGGCCTCGCGACGTTCTTGGTGTGGACGCGGTCAGAATTTGAACAACATATTAACAATTCGCACATCCTCGCTTTCACAGCTTCGTCAATATTTAAGTGTCGGTTTCACTGCGTTAGCGAAGGCTTTAGATGCAGTTTCAAGTTTCCCGTTCGTAAAATAATGTTAGAAAACATGCTAAGATTCGATAGATTTTTCATTACATCGGAGCAATACGATAACGGACTATTTAAATAGAGTTCTACTCGCCCATAAATATTATGACGATATTTCCGGAGTACCTAGTCGTCTCGCCCGGGCCAACCCTTTAGGTTAACAATGTCCCTTTTTAAGAAAGGGGAGATTTCGACACTTCCCTGCTGCTGCCACTCGGTCACATATCTGCCTGATTGCGCGCCTCATGGGCTAGGATGTAGGGGTCCATAAAAAAAAGAGTTCTAAACAGGTATCCAGACTGAGAAGCACCTATAGATGCCTTCCACTCGACACAGACAATACATGGTAATAAAATATATGAGTAAAATAGAGGAGAAATATCAAAATACATATCGTATATAAAAAAACGAATTCTTTTCATTCTTTAATATGTAGACTTTTCAATTGAACCGCTGAGGTTTGGATTTAGATGAGACGTTAAAGTATTTAAATACGTTTTATTTTATTATTATTATTATTTTAAAGTCAGTCATGAAACTTTGTCGTCAAGCAACATACGTCTATACAATTGATTACAAGCAGGACATTTCAATTACCCTGATTCAAAGGCTGTGCGTGATTTCACTATAAAAGTGGTATTGTTTTGGTGGCATCTAGAACGGCGTCAGGTTTCCTGTTAATACCTATAGAGCTCAAAGGACGTCCGTTTCCTCTGCTATCATTTACATACATTAAGATGCGACGGTTTTTTGCACGTCTAGGAATCTACCGAAACGTAACTTCATTGTCAACGGGTATCTCTCTTACCGCCGTACTCAGATATGAACTGAGAATGGTAGGCGTTGAAACGGTTGCACTCAGCGACAAAACTAATGCACTACCTATCAATTTTGATAGTGAACTTAATTTACTTTGTACCCGTCACCTCCTAATTGATGACTCTTATTACAGTGATATAATAATTAAATATAATAATAATATTTCAGATCCTATACATCCATATGTTGTTAATTAGCTTTATAGCAGTCTGAGCTGTTGCTTGTTACAATAATAATAAAACTTTATTCAAGACAGAAATATGGTGGTGACAAAACTGATTGTTGTGGGTGCCCATATGTTTTTTATAGTCCCACAATCAAACACTTCCCATTATATATGTCCAACCAGCATTTAGAGAAGGAGCCAATAACGATTAAGACACGTGATAAATATTTTTCCTTTGTTCCTACAAATGTAAAACTTTATAAATAAATAGGCTTTTATCTAACGAATATATTGGGAGAATTTGCTAAGCCTTTTGTCCTATTTGTAGATTGACTCAGTATGTATAGAACCGGGATATTTGAAGCCGTATAAGGGTTGGAAAATAAATTAGTTGAAGTGATAAATAAGCAATAAAACGACCGATGAAGCCATGGGCGCCATTCGACCTTTACGCCTGTCTAATGAGAATTCTTAAATGATCATATTGAGAAGCACGCGTTGGCACTCATGAAGGATTTCACTCTAGCTAGTTCTATGCCAAAGATCTATATGATAATATAGTATTTACCTAATACCTAAATATAATTGTTCGGTCATCAATTGTGCAACAATTGTTGGTAGTTGTATTTAAAAAGTACCATTATAATTACAGTAAATGATTAACATTTTAGTTTGCTCCATAACTACTGAATTTTGGAATAGGCGTCCTACTTTTCCTATATGTGCAAACTTTATTAACAAATAAATATAAATGTAAACGAAATTTTGTAAAAGAAAGAAATACTGTGATAATATGTCATTGAGATCTTATTTTAGCAGGATGATAAAGCTTAACGCTTTTTTAATAATGGGAATTCATAATAGCTAGGTTCCACACACTTAATTTCCAATTGTTCATTGTTTCGGATGACCATACTAATGGTTTTTTGACGCTTATATAAAAACGTTCGGTTGAAGCGTGACGCAATTCGTTGAGTGTCGGTTTTATGACATTAATTAATTTATAATACCAATGTCATTGTCCTAATCCCCTAGAGGACAGCTTCATGAAGCCTATATGCTTTTAAAAGTTAAGAGAAGTAAGTTGTAATTGTGTTCTCGTGTGTTCTTATGAATACATTTTGATTGACATAGGCTTCTTTTTGTTCATTATCTGAATAATAGTTTAAATTGGTACTTACTTGAGTAACAGATTTAGGGCACTTTCGTTTCTACTGGTTGGCGCGTCTTTGACACTCGAAGGTTCACTGCGCACACCGCGGAGAGACAGTCTGAGCTGTTTCGGGAATGTGGCGAGAAGACCGCTGCTGTTTCTGCGCTGGTTAAGGCTTTTGGACCGCGTCAGGGCCGACTCGACGTCCACACGGGGCGGAGACACATCCCCACTTGGGGACATCGTCGCGGTCGACGGGTTGGTCGTTATTATCGTCGGTACAGCAGCCTTCACATCACCTAATAGTTTATCCCAGGGCGATTCACCATCCTCCTCGGAGATCGTCTCGAAACTCCTCGGTCCAACAGACGAAGACGTTTTATCTGACATAATTATTATTCTAAAGCAACGGAACGTAACAAAACAGACACCCGAATCACTTCGTCACTTTGGATTTTTAGTTTCTTGACAACACTTCACTCTTATCATAATATCCATTTGTAAATCATAATGTTTGGGATAAAAATGTTGACACTGAAACAAAAGAAGAGGTTGGTTAAAACCTGATTATAGAGTACGAACTAACAAAGGTACCTATTAGTTCATCGATATCTACTAACAGAGGTACATAAAAAATAAGGAAACAACTATAGATTTAAGTAACGAGTAACAACGTTTGCTAGTGTAATACGTCTGAAAGATCTTTGTTTTAAATATAATCAAAAACTAAGTAACTTTATTTCAAAATCGTGGTAAGAAAATAAAGATTATCCTCGCTCAACATTAGTAAAATAACATTTCTCGAAAGTAATAAACTATTTAGAGGCTTTCTAAAGTTTTCTATTTAGTAATTATCTAGGCATTGCGGTTACAGAATTCTACTTTCAAATGATTCGTGTCGTTTTTAAACCTGTGTCTTCTTAATATATAATTTGCCGCTAGTTATTCTGGCACAAGAAATTACGTAATTTGAAATTGCGTGAAAGTCTTAGACACGATTACTTTTGTCAATAAAAGTTTAATTATTTTATGCAATCTTTAATCACTTGAAATGTAGTTGGTAGAACGTACAGAGATCCTTAATTAATTTTATCCCCATTAATAGCAAAGCAAAGTTTAATAACGTTAATCATTAATATATGAAAGCATTTCTACAGATGCTTGAACATATTCCTAATATTTTAATATTTACTTAATTTAGGAAACTAATTTATCCAGAAAATAGATAATGTTAATAAAAACCGACATAAGTAATCTACATCCGCAGTGAGTATTTCAGTATCAAAAATATTATTCTGTGTATGTGAATAGCGAAAATGTTTTAACTGAACTACTAACGACTACCTACGGTTATTTAAATATTTGATTAGAAATTTAGATGTGTATTTTTAATAAATAAACCCTATTTAGTGTTTTTTATAATACCTTGACTAACATATCGTATTGAAGCCTTGAAATTGTAATCGTTTCCTTTCGAGTTCTTTTAAAACCGTTTAAAATATTTTACGTGGTCCAAATATTACAATACAAAAAATCCAAATAACTTTTTTTTTAGATTTTTCATTACATTACCTACTATCCATTATCTACTTTCAATGTTACACAAGGTCTGTGTGATTCACGTGATTTCACGTTCACGTTGAAATAACGCTTTCAATTCGAGATAACAGTACTATTGAATGTTGACTAATCAACTTTAAATCTCAATTACTAATATATAAATAGTTATTATTGTCGGGATATCTCAAAACGGTGATAATTTTGGACTTTGATGTATCGTCTTTCCAAGAATCAGAGTAGGTTAAGAAACGGTTAAATAATTAGCGCGATTGGTAACATTTGTTTTTTTTAGTATTCAGCTTTTTTCATACATGGTTCTGTGAAATTTCATTCATTACTTTATATGTTGGCCTTGAACTTAACAATATTAGTTTTAAAAATGTTTGTTTAGTAAGCGCCGTGTAGCAATTTCTATAGAAATTTCTTGATTATGTTAAAACGTCGTAGGAAGTCGAATTTTTCTTCACATTCACTATTATCAGTCACTTTAAAGATTCCTTTAAAATTCAGTACCACAGAAATACAAAAACGTAGAAATGGCGCCAAAACCCTAAACGTCACAGTGCCTGCCATTCTGCGCGGCGCCGCCACAGATAAGTAAACATTTGAATAATGACGCAGCGTCTCGTACCTATACATACTTTTCTTAAAATATAATAATTGACTTAAATTTCTTCGTAAATATGGATTTTCATGAAAATATTATATTGTAATATATTACCACCTACTATAATAATTATAATGAATATATTTATAAAGTTTTTTCGTTTTATAGACTTTACTCTATGCCACGTAAAGCTCATGAAAATGGCTAGAACTCGCATTTAAAAGTACTATAAGTTATTTGAATTAATCTCAAGGGATAAAAAAACTGTATTGAATAGGTAGCTTCCTTTACGACCAATATTAGTCTACGATGGTTGCCAACTGTTCCCGTGCGAATAAAATGTAGGTCAATGCTCTTGCAGCTTCGTATCAAGATACGGATAAGATAGCCTTTCAGAACTACAAATTGAAATTAAAGTATTTGTATATGTTATTAATAGTATAATGAACTCTCATTAAGCGGGAAGTTACCACATGCAAACGAGGGAAAGAAAATATTAGTTGGTCTTACCGTTAAGAAAAGTACGAATAAAAAGTATAGGTAACATATTATTTTTACAGAATATTATTTGGTATATTTAAGCATTACAGACTCAATAAAATAAATAATTACGCTACGAATATATTGCCTATGCCACTGCGTGGAAATCTAGGCTGTACAGTGTACGACGATTATTGCCTATTAGTCTTTAATAGAACATTCTAAGAAGGCTTCCACTCGTGTCTTGTCGGCGCCAGAAACAATGCTGTTTTAATTTTATGCCGCATTTCGTTGCAATAAACAAGCCGAGGTCAACAAGTGAATAACTAACTAGGAGACTGGATTTTACTTAAATCACAATTATTCGAACACTGACGTAATTGAAACATTCACATGCCAATATGATTGATATGTTAGACGTAAAAAAGGACATATTTTATCTTTATTATACAACATACCGGGAGTAATTTCATATAATGACTTAAGTAGCCACGTTAAGTACTAAATGGTTGGGCACAGAAGGTACTGAAAAGCATTATTGAAATTAAGTGAGCTTAAGGGAAAAACTACGTACGCTTCCCGCCAATAATTGGCCGCAGATCACTTGTCAGTAGTAAATGTCAACTGACGTTATGTATTGTCACAGATTAATATTGTATTTTAAGTAAACATGTTATGTAATTCTAATATTAAAAATAAAGTTCATGCGGCCTAATTTTAGTGATTATTTTATTCTGTAGAAAAACAAACGAAATCTAAAATCGAAATCAAAACCTTTATCATCGCAAAGAAATTTTCATTAGGTACGTACATAAAGAGTATAATTGTATTAGTTTCAGTATAACTCAGGAACAATCTATACTCATTTTAGTCTCAAATGCGTTGACGTATAATGAGGCAGATTGATTTTATATAATTTTAGTTTGTAAGCATTTTATGAACATTCTACGCAGATGTCGCGGACATTAATTGCTTGTCATACTAAATTAAATAAAACGTACTTTAGGATGTAGAACGTATGAGGATGTTATTATCTATAATTATTGTATTATCATAGCTATCAGTCTGTGAAATCCAGAATCATTTGAGTTCATAACAATGCAATAGGCAATAGCTACAGTATCTAATATTTTATTTATTTCTAACAAACTGCCACTTGTTTTTATCAACACTTATAATTCCACTCATATTTTATTACCCATTAGTGCCGATTCTTAGAAAATCTGCCATAACATATTGTTAAACTTGCGCTTCTTATCGATTTCACATAATATAAATAATAAGATTGCATAATAATTGTATACACGTGGAAATCCTTTATGTTGAATAGCATACCAATAAAAAATGGGCATTTTTACACGTTTCAATGGAGGTCATTGACTAAGGACTGAATAAGATTTTGAAAAATCTATGGCTTTCCAATAAATACAATCCAAAAAATCGGAGTACCTATAATTGACTAACGGTGTCTGATACGTGATTCTATTTGGGTGAATTGACTAGGTTTATGAGTAAATACATTTTCATGACAGTCGCGTGACACAAATTGCGAATCACATTCAATCTTTGAATATCTACTGTAGCAATATAATTGGCGAATTACTGACAAAAGAATAAATTTATGACACGAAATTTTTCCCCTTCAACCTCGACATAATTATCAAGTAATATGACAATCTTGACCGTGTTTAGAATTTCCGTATTACGATTTTGACTTAAAGGAACCAGATCAACAGTTCATTCACCGCTTCGAGATAAATATGAAACGATACATTTATTTTGGAAATTGTTTTATTTCCATCACGTGATACGCTTTCAGGAAAAGTGCGACGTGCATTTTCTTCCGAGATATTCCGCGTATTGAAAGCAATTATTTTTAAATTAGTGACTCGGAGTGTCAATGTGACCTTTGGACACCATTCAAGGTATAACTTTTTTGCTGTACAGAACTAACTCAAGGAACTTAACAGAATTTTCACGACTCGGTGCCAATGTTACAAGGGCAATGACATCACACATACACCTTCATTACAATAAGTACTTCATCAAGGATAAAACCGTATAATAGCTAGATATTGTTTCTGCATTAAGTCGTTATAAGGCGCATTGTCTACTACTATTTTATTATTTCAGTTTCCCTATTTACATGAAAACATGAAACGTTTTTTTAATAAATTAAAACACTAAATCTGTGATTGTGTAAGGTGATGAACATATTGGAGGAAATGTTACCAACAAACAAAACCAAACCCCAAAAACTTTTTTTTAAGTTTAAAAACAGTGTAATATTGTCATTTATCACTTCCGTTACAATCAACAAATCTCTATAAATCATTACTTAATTAGTAGAGGGACTTCACTAAAATTTTTGGAAAAATAAAGATACTAGTGGACCCCCCAAAGGGTTCCCCCCCATATTTTTTAACTTTAACAATTAAGTACCGACTGCAGTGCCAGACTCAAAAAATCATCAAAGTTTCTGAAGAAATATATATATTAAGATAGTGTACGTGACTTTGTCATCTATTACCGTAAAACATTAAACAATAATTGACGACTATACATCGATGTTTTTATCGAGAAAACATAAATGGTAAGATAACAATTTAAGGGATGAACATCAATTTTAAAACGAGGTACAAAACATATGGTATTGTTGATTTAATGAGTATATTTAACTTTATGTCGGAATTAAAAAAATGCTGTCATACTTCAATGACAATGAAATTTACATATAAAAAAATATTAAACATGTATGGAACTAGTTCTTTAACATAAAATAGAGCTTATAGCAAACATAGCAACAAGTTACAAGATATGGGTTAAACATTTTTTATTCTCGATTCTAATATCATATTCTTTTACCACGTTTGATGTTGCGTTGCTACGGCTGTTTGCTGACAAGTTAAAGAAAGTCTTTTAAAAACATAAAATAATTGTTGCTCAGCCACTTTATTTAGCTGACGGGTTAAACTGAACAATGCTTTGTAATTGCGGGTAAGCTAAAAACTATAATATCAAATGAAGACAAAAGATGCGCCTTACAACTGGGTTTTATATTGCAAATAACAGTGGTAATTTTACGAACGGTTGTTTTTGAAATTTAAAGTTTTCTTGTAAACTAAATTCAACGTCTAGTAGTCATTCCGACACTGACTTAACGAAAATATCATTTTATTAGTGACTATGACCCGGTGAATTTTTGTGTAAAAACTTAACATATTCTTTTTTAAACAAGCTAAATAGATCGGACCGTATACTACAGCGGCTATGAAACACAAATTTCTGAATTTCTCTTGTCTTCTAAATGACAATTTTTTATTTCTAAAAAGACAAAAGACATAAAATATTTACAAGCGAGAAACAGTTTTTATTCGAAATTCAATTGTCCCTTTTAGTAATTTACTTATTATTTATGTTCACCACCTTTTAAACCTACCCTGAAGTCCCAAACAGATTTCAAGATTAGCTAAATCGGTTCAGCCATTCTCAAGTTTCAGCGAAGCAAAGGAACAGCATTTTTATACATATAGATAGAGATCCGAAAATTGGTATTACAAAGAAATATAAATTATTGAACTATACCTAGACAAGATTTTTTGTTTGTTTCGATGATTCAGAATAGCCAGCACGATGACTTTGAATTGGGGTTTTTGTAACATAGAGGTTCTATGAATCATGCCTTAGAAAAAAGGCTTGTTAAAAATTTTGCCGAATGATATTTCCTTTAGCCATGTCAATTGGGAATCAACGTTTTTATCTCACTACTAAATAAATGTATTATTTCATTTCGTTAATATTGTAATTTGTCACTCCGATTACAATTATCAAAGCAATATCTGCACATATTGACGTACACAGTGATGTAAATATTGAGGGACAATTGACGATAAACTTTAAACTACGTGCTTGGCAACTATATAACTACTACTGTGTGAGGTCTTACCACGCTGTTCTAACGTGAAAAATTTCGTGGCCCTGAAAACTAAACTGAATTATTTCTTACCACCTATCATAAAATTATAATAGCTATAGTGATGATTCTGGTACACATATTGATGAAACCGAGAATAGAGCGAGAAAAGAAACATAAATGGAAAATAATCATAACGAAGTGGTACCCAAGAAGTGGAAAACAAAAAAGGGGCAGGCAGATCAGAAGATGGGAGGACTGCTAGATAACGCCAAGATTGGAAAAACTTAGAAGAGGCCTTTGTCGAAAGCTGTAAATAAATAAATTGCCGTTAGCTATAGATATAGATAGGGACTAAATATTATATTACTTTAAGCACATTTACTTTATATTAAGCACGTAAGCTGAACAGAATTAAAGGCTTTTTTTATTTATTTATTATTAATGAAACAAGCCTTAAGAAGCAACTAATAGTTACTGATAAAATGGTTTTCTTTAAATGAAGTTTTAGACTGTTAAAGCGCATTTTTATCTTAAAAGGATTTATAATATTAGCTTTCTTGGTACTGGGGCAGTGACTTCAACAGGTGCTTTAGATAATTATTTTTTCGCTGTATGTGTTTTAAGCATCAGAAAGCAACCGAAAAGACAACTTTGAATACGTACTTAATGCCGCATCGCCTCTTGATGTTATGTTTGAACTCTACCTAATTTAAACTACATCTGTATGAACCCATTTTACTGTTTTAAACATATCATGTGTTTGTTTGTTCTAATGGGACAATTGATAGGATCTGGTAAAATCTTCTGAAACGAATAACTTTAATTACCCATGATAATTATATAAATTTGATTATAACCATACTGGCTTGCGCGGAAGTTTTGGTATGTTTTTATAATAACCCTGAATGTAATTAATATAGAGGTAGCTTGAATGTCATTGAATTAAATACCGTATCTTCTTATCAATGAGAACGCAAATTGCTTGTATAATTTAAAATCGATTTAGTGTTACGACGATGACTCTTATAGGTATGATATTTAGAGTATTCTCTAAATTTAGTCGAACAATATTTTCCCAGCCATATTTGAGTTGCATGTAATAATAATAAATTATACATGCGATGCCAAACTTCTGTTTTGCGTCTAGATTCTAAGATCTTTTATATTTTATCATTTAAAAGTTGTACTAGCGTATTGTATATTTGTAGTATAAAATAACATCACATTATTTTATATATTAACATAAATACAATCTTCAGTGTCTACGGATAATTAATCCCACTTTCGCTTTTTAATTGCAGTACTGAAAATGACATTTAAAGCAAAGTCATAACCTTTTAACTTTTGTATCACTTTCACTCTCAATATTTAATGATAACTACCTACATGAGACATAAATGTTGTTATCGTTATTATTGTATTACAAAACTATTATAAGACTTAATAAATATTTCGCATATTTACATCAATAGCTATTAACTCGATGCATTTTTAAACTTATTGAATTTGTATTCGAAATTTAAAAAATTTAGGCTCTACTTAGACGTAAAAAGTAACGATTCATGTGTCTTCTAATAACATAATATCAAATCACAATATTCAACATAATATGCTGAATTAAAAACCATTTTTTTATAATTTTGTATTTACATTCCAAGGGGCTTGCCCATAGATGTGATCTGATTTGCTCCAAATTGACTGATTATGAAGTGTCAACTGTCAACTTTCATGTATGACGTTTTTGCGACCGTTAACTTTATTCGAGATGTCTATGTTTAGAAAGTGGAGCATTTACACTTTTTTGCCCCAAAAATTATAATTAGGGAATTTTGCAAATTACTTTTGGTAAAATTAGACTACTCTCTACCTATCTCTTACACATATCACTTACATACTGACATAAATACGTTTATTATATTTAGTTCTTATTATTTAAATTGAGTACGAGGAAAGTTGTGTTTGACCTGGACTGGGAAACCAAAACTGAGGTAAGGTTTTCCCTTTGGTAAAATATTTTTTAATTTGTGATTCTTCATACAGCTGTTCGTAATTTTAGGTTACATTTCTATGACTATTACATTTGTTGCTATACACTTTGAGTTTGTAGCTTTACTAATATATTAATGTTGGTAACATTCATCACGCGTGTGTACCTAGCTATCAACGTAAATCCAACCATTGACCTAGTTTGCAACTATAAATTTACATACACTATGTTAGACATATTGCAACTAATTTAAAATGTTACCAAATAGATATTAAAAAACTCACCTTCATATATGGACCTATCATAAAGAATGTTTCTTACAGCGTTTCGCGAAATGAATTTCACGAAACAATTTTAAAGTTATAAAGTTTAACACTTTAAATAGCTTCACAACACGCTATCAGACTGACGAAAACGGCGTTAATCATCCGATACGCGACAAGTCATTAAACACTGCCAGTTAGCACATTTTCAAATATAAATTACACTAAATATAAACAATATCACGTTTACAAAACTCCCTATTTCTTTTTAGGCATATTTAATTTCTGAATTGAAAAAATGGAATGATGTTTTTTAAATATTTTAAATTGACCGCGCGAAACGTTGGTGCGCGCGACGAATGGCGCCTGTGCGTTCAGATTGGTGACTGGCTGAATAAATGTTTTATTCTACGCTTGTATATTCGCAACCGTTAAAAAATAAATACTCCGAGGTGTTCAAAGGCTCAAAGGAACGGTTATCTAACATAACCGGCACATCCAACGTGGATTTAGCGAAATCGAATGACGTTGAAGATTGACTCAGCCGTTTCATTTCTTTTACACGTTTTGCGTCACGTGTAACCTCTTAATTAATGTTGATTATTAATTTCTATCAGTTATCTGAATGATCTGACAACAACCGGACTTTGAATATTTTATGTTTTTCTCTAATGCCAATGTCAACGATTTACTGTTCGTTATTTCATTATATCTTATCATTATAATATACATTTCAATTTAATGCTAGCTGATAGTAATAAAAAGTCCTTAATATGTGTTTTTTAAGTCTTGCCGATCGAGTTTACGTTGTTTCTTCTTCGATCTAAAATTCACCATTAAATGGAGAATTAACAGAAAAAAAGATGTCTCATTTTAAATAACTTTATTGAGCATTGGCGAATTATCCTTTTTCCTTGTACATACCTACATAGTTTATTCTGACATTACTGGAATTGTTTACATTTGATTTGTTTTCTTCAAAGGTCAATGAAGGCTATAAATAATATAGGTTATCGCTCTATGATGCGATTATTTCCGAATAAAGTTGTTGTCAATGCAGATGCCCTGCTACTTTATAAAACCAATAAATAGGTAACGGTGTCAATGACTCTCTCAATAATTGTCGAATTGGCTGGCATAGGTAATCCCTAATGACGTCATCTAGGGTCAAACCCCAAATTCGATGTAAATCGTATAGACTTAATATTGTATATGGATAAGAAATTTAGATTAATTTGTTGTTACAGATTAGCCCTGCAGGAATCTTAATTTTATAACGGAGTTGGTTAATGCCAAAAAAAATAGATTTACGAATAAAAAGTTAAATGTAAATATATTTTTCTAAATAGTTTGTATTCTTGACAAAAGTTATATACATAAAACGTGGGAATTAATCACGCTGTCTGTGTACTTAAAATTAAGAACACATCTTTGTATAGGGGGCGTCCATAAATTACGTGAGGTGTTTAAGGGGGGGAGGGGGTCGAGTCAAATCTCATTTAATCTTACGTTGGAGAGAGGGGGGGTCTCGGCAATAGTATATGTATATTATATATTATTATTTAATTATTTATTATCACAAAGGTTATAATTTCTTATAGTACAAGGCCGGTATAAATTCGACATTGACCCTAATTTTAATTAATTATTATTATATATTGCGGTTAAATTAATGAATATGAAATCTGTTTTCACTTACTTGCTTTACCTTATATGTTTGTGTTTAAGCACTGCCAAAGGAATCCTTAAAATACTTTCGTACTTAAAAGATTTATGATTCATCATGTGATATGTGTTACAAACAACATACAAAAGTCATCAATATTCACTAGTCACAATTAAAAGTTTATTTTTATAGGACAGGGGAAACCCCCGCCCATGGACACTACCAATGCCAGAAGGCTCGAGAGTGCGGTGCCTTTTAAGAAAAGGTACGCCCTTTTCTTGAAAGACCCTAAGTTGAAAGTTTTGTTATATCATGCAATTTTGAGTGACTTGTATGATTGTTAGTTAGTTGTAATAACATCTAAAAACTTCTAGTATAAACCAGAAAAATATTATTCTTGTTATTATTATAAGGAAATAGGAAAATAGAAAAAGTTGCTAAGACTGAAACAAGTTCTCAACGTCAGCGTAGATCAAGAAAAATGAATTAACGAGGTAGATCTCACAAAAGTATGTAATGTGAAATTAATGCATACTACAAATAAATAAAATAATAATAAATAATAAAATCGTTTATTTGCTAAGATAGTGGTACAATTAGATCGATTAATTATAAAAATCCGCACAATCAGGCATATATATGTATGCATGCAAATGTCATATAATAAGCACATAAACATAATGTCATAATAATTAACTTATTTATAATTGCTGTCAAACTTATGGTCTAAATTTTCTAAGGCACCTTTGAAAATTTAATCACCATATGTTATTATTTAAACAGTTTATTTAAATTACTTAAGCTTTCTTTCAATTCATTTGTACCGGATATAAATTCAGAGTCCACTGATCTCCACTTGCATGATATTCACCATGCATGCTCGTCGCTTCTGGGTACTTTGACCTGTCCCTTCTCTAGTCTGGATTTGGACAAGACACGATAATATTATACAGGGTGTGGTGTAATTAGTGAATAATATGGTACCTGCGGATAGAGGACGTTATAACCATTCAGATACATATATATATGTTTAATGTTTAGTAAAAACCCTTCTTAAGCTTTGAACTCTTTTTGGTGGCCAGACTCCAAATGAAGGAATTTTTTTAATCTGTTTTTTATATAATATATCTTGATTACGATAACGCATCTAGCGTTATCGCATGTAAATGATTTTTGGGGCCCATGCATAATTTTTTTCGAAAATAAAGATCTCATTCAAATGTCATGTTTTGCTTATTTTTTCCCCTAAGTAACCTAATGTGGTGTAAAAAAATATGGTCATATCAGTACCAAAGAAAGAAAAAACATGCCTGAGAAACATGAGATTCTGTATAACTCACTAACACTCACCAACACTGTTTTTCCAGTAATTATAAAAATAAAATAAAATAAAAAAATCATTTAATCACATAGGTAACATAATGTACACTTATGACTTGTCAGTAAAGAAATACATATGAATGCTTCTAATTTTACATTTACTGCCAGTTCTCAAATCAAGGGCGTAGAACGGGAGAGAAGAACTGGCCATAAACTCTCCGCCACTCTTTTTAATCGCCATTTTTTTGTTTTCCAAAATGTTTGTAAGGAGCTGCAACCATTACACCATGTCCCATGTGACATCTTAAGTAATTAATAATAATAACACAAAATAAAAACAAAGATTTTTACTCTATCAGCAGAAGGCATGGTGAAATAGGAGCACGCACTTACATTCTCGTGGGAACAACACGCAAACACATAGTCGAAATAACCAATCAAATTAATATCCAATAAATTCCTATTACAATGACCTTTTTTCTTAATTACAAAAGAGGTAAATTTAACTTAATTACTTGAAATTAACTTGATCGGTTAATTCTGCTTGCATGTTTCATCATGTTCGTTCATTTTAGTAAATCTTTCCACTAAGATAAAAGTATCTGCAAAGTATCTACTTTTATCTCAGTGGAAAATTCAATTTCTGGAAAACTCTTCTCCAGTGAAAGAAGTCGAGTGGGTTAATGTCCGGTAATCGTGGATCCACAGATTTGTATACTTCAAATATTGTAATCTTGGGAATACAGAGATGATTTTCAAGAATACTATGTTTGATGTTTAAATTATTTTGTTTATTAGGAATTGATTGTGTTAGTGCTTGTAGAAATATTTTAAAATAATTTGATTCATATCTTAAGTTATATCTTGGTACATTCCTGATTCTGTTTTACATCTCTTTACATGCGTTTCCTTTATCAGGTCAGCCTGATTCGTCTTTGACCAAGACCTAGATACACGCATTGTTCGTTACTACCACAATTATGGAAGCTTCTTATTTAAAGTTTCTTTGAAATTATGCTAATTTTGTGTATGTCGATGAAAATTTGGGTTTCCAATGTAAAACTAAATGACCTTTGAACGTCTAAATATAACTATTCTGTCACGCGTCTCGCTAGTGACTGTTACCGGCAGCTACGAATAGATTAGAATAGCAGGGTTATTATGAAATGAAACAACCGGTACTAAGGCAAGCTCGAACGATCGGTATTTGTCGCGCGATCACTATCGCTGGCAACTCGATGACTGTTATTAGTGGTTAAACGAAAATCATCAATATTTGTAAGAAAAATTAGAAAGTTGACAGAAAAAGCTAAATTTCTCTTTGTAAGGAAAAATAACCTTACAGCGTTTCTTGCAAAAATTTCACACTCGAAGTGAGCTGGCTCTTAGACTATAAAATGCCATCGAATTTATTTAATTTTCCATAGAAACTTTTATCGTTTAATACTTTTTCAAACTCATAGCAGGGTAAGTACTGTGGTGGCGATATTGGCATAGTCTGTTGTAATGTGATTCCTGTAATTTGTAGTTAAGATCTTTATGAAAAAATTGGATATGGTTGACATATCTTGGACCTGGCATTCTACCATTTAAAAATTAGCTATAAAAATTTGAATTCTATTAATTTTTTATTGGGGGCAATATGACAACCATTTGAATAATATTAAAGTTAAATCATGGTTAACATGTTCATTATTAATTGTGATGGTATAACAAACAATCCATTTATTAACAATAATTGCACAATTTAGCTGCTTCGACTGCTACACAAAGATTTCTAATAAGGAGGCCGCCTCTCTAACGAAATGGTTAGCATTTCGCATTCCTCTTGTGACACGTCCAATAAAAAACGAATCGATTTTGTACTTTATTTAATTTAGGAACCATGCCATACCAAATACAAATATAATAAAACATGAACAAATAAAAGTAATAATACATATTTTACAAAGGTGAAATTCGGTAATATGTTGGAAAAATAAATTATTATTCGTCAACTGGTCAATTAAAATCAATTTAGAAAAATGTAAAAAGGTGCTTTCCCGTACCGGGAATCGAACCCGAGCCTCCTGGGTGAAAGCCAGGTATCCTAGCCACTAGACCATACGGGATATGGTTGTTTAAGAGAAAAAACTTAATAAATCCTTCATGATAATTCTTACTTTAAATAATGATAATATTATTTCGTCGACTGAATTGTTTTAATATAGTTTCTTAATTGCATACAGACGAAATCACTTAAAGCATGTATATTTAGTTAGTCTTAGTATATGTTCATTAGTCTGAAAAACAAAACCTTTTTTTTATAGTGTGGTCTGGGTAACTCAAGTACAAATTATAAATATATTATCTTTATAAATTAACGTAATTAACAACGTACGAACGTTAACAACGTAGTATGTCTCATATCTTTAAGTTATAACACACATAATATAACAACAATACTGTAATATTTGGCCGCTCACGCCATCTAGTGGGTGACTGTTACATTCTTATAACGTTTTTTTTCTTTTTCTTTAGAATTATACTGTTCCACTAGTATTACACTACTGTCAGAAGATGGCGTTGACATCTATAATATTATTTCGTGACATGATCGTGAAATTCACAACTGACAATAATTAGGTATTCTATTAACTATTATTAATTTATTTATTATGTTATATATATTAAGCACAACAACAAAAAAAATATATTATTGGTGGTATGAAATGATAACAGAGGTCGCTAATTGGTACGGGTAACGGGTACCTACTTCTGTATAGCAATGACTAATAATAATAGTTTTACTTGTGATTTGTACAGTAAGTGCATATGCTTATCTCTAGCTGATTGAGATCCTTTTAGTAGTATCTAAACGCCATTATATACAGCTGTAATCACATATTTGTATTGATCAACATTTTTATTTTTTAGTATTGCTTTGCTAACTTGGGGCGCTGTAAGATTTTTCAAATAAATATATAATAATGCTAAACAATAGCCGTTACGCGTAAATCCTAAATGTCCAATAACTCTATATTTCTGTCGCAATACTATTACTTAAACGCACCATAAACCTTTAAAAAGTTATAAACAACCAAATAAGATTATTGGTTTATTAAGATTTTATCATCTAACCACTTCAACTCCTAAATCCATTCGACCTTTCAACCTCTTGACTAATAAAATATTACTAGCAACACCTAATAACCTATTAAGAAGAATGAATTTAGTGATGTTAAAAGTAGATAGATGGCGTCAACTTTCTTTTAATGTAGGCCTATATTGCATTATTCATGATGCAAAAAATAAACCAAGGACAAGTGATAACAACCTTTGCATTTTCTTAGCACGTATTTTGCAGTTTCGCTTTATTGCAATAACATTGCGTGTTCTGCGTAGCAGTCGGGAAATATGAAAAGTGTTACTTCCGACTTGAAGAAATACATACGCGAAAATGTTCGCGTACGTTTTCGCATGAATTTACCTACAATAACGAGGAGATAGTTACAAGTCTCTTAACAATGTGGACATTTTTAAAAATGATAAATTATTTCGAAAGAATTGTTATTTAGCCCCCAATCGAATCCAGGACCGCTGAGTTTTACGCTACATGAATTGCCCACTCACTTTTAAAACGCGGAGATTCCAAGTGTAATTATTTTCAGCCTCCATAGAACGTAGCATTTTATGTAACAAGTTTATACTCAATTTAAATTTTAAACCATGTATAGACAATAACATAATATCGTTTTGTGTTCGTAGTTTTGTGCTAATCGCTCTTTACAGACAGCGCTTCCTGATTTAAATATCACGTGAAGAATCGTGAATGAACCTTTTATTTACAAGGTTACAATATTTATATCCTTACAATAACTTGACGTTTTTTACAATGCCTTTGGGCGCAAGATTTTTAAGATACCATTGAGCTAAAGCGTCTAAAGCATTCGAATGCTTGCGAATTGCGAAATACTGTATCGATAGAGTATTTCGATTTTGATAATCTATACACGCTTTCCCCACACATCGTATACCTTTGTTTCTTTACATCTCATCATCTCATCCCCAATAGGGGACTAATATTAATATTATTATTACTAAAAATTACTAAAAATTATATTAATAATATTTCGTCTGTTTTTGTATTACATTTAATCATTAATTAAATTCATTTGAAAAGGGCCTTCTGTTAAAACTCTTTAAAATAAATTATGTTTAAATATCAATACAAAACCGATTTTGTAAATTCGTCCATTCCACTTTATGACGATTTTTTCTGAAGACTATTTGTTAATCTATTCAGATTTAATATAATAGTGTAATTACTTAACCTTTAGATTGATTAGCTATTAGTAGAGCGATTAACAAAACATTTTCTATATTAAAGATTTAAATTAAATTAGAATTTACCCCTAGAAGAATGCGAAGGCGACCTCGTGAGCCAAGTTTCAGTATTCAGCTTTCTTACCTATCTCAAGGTTTGACTGTGGGATTAACCGCCACCGTCTAATTAAAAATTTACATTTAATTAAACCTTCATTGAACATTTAACGATAATAAAATGCTTTATCACAATGCTATTTCCTGTACATATTGTTTTATGCATAATATTATAAATGTTTATATATTTGAGCCGCGGAAGATCCTTAGCAGTCAACCACAAGGTATCAGTTTAATTTGCAAATCAATGTCTTAAGAGTCGGTGATAAAGGTCACATTGCAATCTATGGTATTGCATTAAGGTCACATAACTTATTGAATTGTGATGGGTTTAGCAGGGTTACGTCAGTTTGGCCATGTGCAGTGTGCACAGACTTTGTTATGGATCCGTTTCTGGGCTTAACCAGAACCTAAAATAAAAAAAGGACATAATATATTCGCGAAATATTCCTAATTTATTTTTATTCTGCATTATTAGTATAAAAACTTATTATATGATTGTTCTCGCACAGGTACTGGTTACATCCCACACATCTTTTGGCATTGTTTTGAGTTCCCAAGTTCGGTGATTCATCCTCACAATGAATCACTTATTTCTTATTAATAAATGGCTTTTGTGTATAATGCTAAGGATATTATATCAAATCTGTAATTAACACACTAGTAAGACTTGTGAATTGTGAATTGAAAAAGATAATATTTTTATGTATACTGTACTGTCCCACATCGCCACAGAACGAAAGGCAGACATTTCTGCGTCCGTTTCATTTATCATTTGTTTATTTATATATATGTTTTAACTGCGCAGCTTATAGTCCTATCCTATAAGCTGAAATTAATTAATATTAGATGAAATCATGTTTTAGGTTTATATTGTCTACATAATTTTCGCTGCAATTTTCGTAGGCAGTCGCCTATGTAGGATAACAAAATAATCAATGTTCGTTGACATTAGTTTGAATAATAAAGCGCTTTTTGGTTTATTATAGGAATCATATTTTTTTTTTGATAAGGTAATTTGAACTTGTCGGCCCATTGAAATCACAGTATGTACATATGTGTGCTACGGAGAGTGGCAGTATCTAACATACGTCTTATCCGTCAGTAAATTAGGTTTACTTTAGACATTAGAAGATTAGAAAATCCGCTGCAGCTGAAATCGATTTCGGTACGTTGTACATAAACGGCTAGACTGTCGGACCCCTACTTCGTTAGGGTGAGGCGGATGTACTTGGTGCACCCTTGCTCAAATATATTTGCATTTGTATAACAATGACTATTTATTGAGATATAACCCAGGGGAAAAGTTTATATGTGATTTGTCTCTGTTAAGATAAATTCGTTCATGCGTTAAGAATGCATTAATCGTCACATCATTATTAATGACGTAGGCCGGTGACACACGCAACAGGGTCCCAAGTCACGCAGACCGGTGCTCAAAGTATCCGCCAGTCGCATTGCTCGCGCCGACCGCGATACACGCTCCAAGTACCGCGCTCATCCCGACCATGCTTTTGCTGGTCTTTTACGCCGTCGTAGCCGCTGTTGTGGCGCAAAATGACAAACCAACCGCAAAATCAGTTACTCCACACCGCGAACAATTTAGAGTGATTTACGAATGGCGCTCTGTTGACTTCGAATGGGAATCTCCTGATGATCGTGAAAGTTACCTCAACACCTCTAGCTATATTCCTAAAAATGTTTTAATATCTGGAATTAATTTCTATGGGGATAATCTCTATATGACGTTGCCGCGAATGTTGAACGGCGTCCCGGCTACTTTGGCGATGATACCTGCTTTTCAAAATGAAACTACAGCTCCGAAACTCAAACCATTCCCTAGCTGGGCACAAAACAAACTTGGAGACTGTGCTGCTTTACAATTTGTGCAAAATATTGAAATCGATCGTAACAGCATAATGTGGATATTAGATAATGGAAGAGTTGGAACACTTACCCCGAAACCGGACTCTAAATGCCCGCCGTCCATTGTACTGATAGACTTGAAAACTGGAAATAATGAAATGGAACGCATCCCCTTACCAGGCGATATAGTGAACCCCAACACAACATATTTAAATGACCTCGTAGTGGACAACCGCGACGGAGACTACGCCTATATTACAGACAACAGTGCAGTAGATCCAGGAATCATAGTTTTCCGCAGAAGTGACAAGAAAATATGGAAGCTCCGCGACAAACGATCAATGTCGTCTGTTCCGGAAGCTACACTTTTCCGCATCAACGGAACTACGGTAAACCTTCCAGTGAATGTGGATGGAATTGCACTTGGACCGCAATTTCGTACGGAAGACCAAACCATCGACCGCACTGTCTACTACTGTCCCCTATCTAGTTATCATATGTACGCTATCAACGCATCAATTTTGCGAAATGAGTCCTTGGGAGAACAGGGAGATGGAGCGCTTCAACCATACGTCGTAGATTTGGGAACTAAAACATCGCAAACTGACGGGATGAAGATGGACTCCACTGGCATTCTCTTTTATGGTCTCATTGGCAACTCGACCATAGCAGAATGGAATACCACAACTGATTTCCGCACCGGTCAACGCACGATTGCCCGCGATCCTAACTATATTCAATGGGTGGACCGTTTCACTTTCGATGACCGTGGTAACATTTACGTTATGGTCAATAGATTGTTCAACTTTGTAAAAAACCAAGTTTCTATTGAAGAAGTGAATTACAGAATCTTAAGGTCTCACACTGGCTTGAAGAGTTACATTTATGGCGAGGACTTGTCCCCACCGTCTGGCCCTGGCCATCAGCACGGCGGCGCCGCAGTTCCGACGATTGCCGCTTCTATATTGTTGCTATTATTTTCCCATATCCTAGTTTAGTATCAAAATGTAGGGA